>OX454415.1:140509878-141109878 GCA_949715475.1 Microchrysa polita | reverse complement strand
AAATTCGTGACAAGAGTGGATAATTGGAATAAATTCAGGATGTGTATTTGGGTGAGTGATAAGTAGATGGAGTTACAATTTTAACTGATTCTTTTGAATTACATTTACTTAAATATGTACTGAAATTTAATATTTATGTGACGAATGTGTAGTAGCATTTCTATCCAACAAAACAAAAACAAAGAGCTTCCAGCGTATGAATTTATAGCACTTTTTAAAACAATTGCAAATTCAGACATGTACGCATTTATATAAATATTTAAAAACTTTTCACAAGAGTAATCCATTTCCACCTGTGAAAAAAAGTGACGAATTGTGGATTAAAATTTTCCATGGCATGTATGAAATTACTTTCATCACGGTCGTTCCTATGCGTGGACAGGACATACTTCGGCCGTAATGAAAAAGGCCCAAAACAGGACATCATATTGCTGTTGCTATTTTTTCTGTGTTTTCTGCCTGTCGCCATGAACAGCATCCACTATGAAGCCTCCTATGTTGCCAACAACATCATGTGCTACACTGACTGCACCGCACCCTTTCGAAATTGTATGGCGGCGGTGGCGGCGTTTCTCATAATAATAAGCCATGAATATTAAAATGTGTCAACCCCATTAATCCCAAACAGAGAAGGATTTTTATCCCCATGGGTAAGCTCTTAACATGATCTCGGTATTAGGGGGATGATATTGTATACGAGGAACAAGCCTCCTGAAATTATACATATATGTGTTTATATGGTCCATGGGTGGAGACGTATCATTTTCAATGTTTTATAATACGGTTTACATGTTTGGAGAGATTGGATTAACATTATTGTCAAGTGAGATGCTGAAGAGCGAGCTTTTCATATATTAGACATGTAAAAATACGATAATACTGATCAACGAAATGGATTTAGATTGACTGTCAAGTCACCAGCTATCTATGAATCTTAAGGCCGCCTTTTGGACTTTTTGAATTTTGAATTTTGAATTTTGAATTTTGAATTTTGAATTTTGAATTTTGAATTTTGAATTTTGAATTTTGAATTTTGAATTTTGAATTTTGAATTTTGAATTTTGAATTTTGAATTTTGAATTTTGAATTTTGAATTTTGAATTTTGAATTTTGAATTTTGAATTTTGAATTTTGAATTTTGAATTTTGAATATTGAATATTGAATTTTGAATTTTGAATTTTGAATTTTGAATTTTGAATTTTGAATTTTGAATTTTGAATTTTGAACTTTGAATTTTGAATTTTGAATTTTGAATTTTGAATTTTGAATTTTGAATTTTGAATTTTGAATTTTGAATTTTGAATTTTGAATTTTGAATTTTGAATTTTGAATTTTGAATTTTGAATTTTGAATTTTGAATTTTGAATTTTGAATTTTGAATTTTGAATTTTGAATTTTGAATTTTGAATTTTGAATTTTGAATTTTGAATTTTGAATTTTGAATTTTGAATTTTGAATTTTGAATTTTGAATTTTGAATTTTGAATTTTGAATTTTGAATTTTGAATTTTGAATTTTGAATTTTGAATTTTGAATTTTGAATTTTGAATTTTGAATTTTGAATTTTGAATTTTGAATTTTGAATTTTGAATTTTGAATTTTGAATTTTGAATTTTGAATTTTGAATTTTGAATTTTGAATTTTGAATTTTGAATTTTGAATTTTGAATTTTGAATTTTGAATTTTGAATTTTGAATTTTGAATTTTGAATTTTGAATTTTGAATTTTGAATTTTGAATTTTGAATTTTGAATTTTGAATTTTGAATTTTGAATTTTGAATTTTGAATTTTGAATTTTGAATTTTGAATTTTGAATTTTGAATTTTGAATTTTGAATTTTGAATTTTGAATTTTGAATTTTGAATTTTGAATTTTGAATTTTGAATTTTGAATTTTGAATTTTGAATTTTGAATTTTGAATTTTGAATTTTGAATTTTGAATTTTGAATTTTGAATTTTGAATTTTGAATTTTGAATTTTGAATTTTGAATTTTGAATTTTGAATTTTGAATTTTGAATTTTGAATTTTGAATTTTGAATTTTGAATTTTGAATTTTGAATTTTGAATTTTGAATTTTGAATTTTGAATTTTGAATTTTGAATTTTGAATTTTGAATTTTGAATTTTGAATTTTGAATTTTGAATTTTGAATTTTGAATTTTGAATTTTGAATTTTGAATTTTGAATTTTGAATTTTGAATTTTGAATTTTGAATTTTGAATTTTGAATTTTGAATTTTGAATTTTGAATTTTGAATTTTGAATTTTGAATTTTGAATTTTGAATTTTGAATTTTGAATTTTGAATTTTGAATTTTGAATTTTGAATTTTGAATTTTGAATTTTGAATTTTGAATTTTGAATTTTGAATTTTGAATTTTGAATTTTGAATTTTGAATTTTGAATTTTGAATTTTGAATTTTGAATTTTGAATTTTGAATTTTGAATTTTGAATTTTGAATTTTGAATTTTGAATTTTGAATTTTGAATTTTGAATTTTGAATTTTGAATTTTGAATTTTGAATTTTGAATTTTGAATTTTGAATTTTGAATTTTGAATTTTGAATTTTGAATTTTGAATTTTGAATTTTGAATTTTGAATTTTGAATTTTGAATTTTGAATTTTGAATTTTGAATTTTGAATTTTGAATTTTGAATTTTGAATTTTGAATTTTGAATTTTGAATTTTGAATTTTGAATTTTGAATTTTGAATTTTGAATTTTGAATTTTGAATTTTGAATTTTGAATTTTGAATTTTGAATTTTGAATTTTGAATTTTGAATTTTGAATTTTGAATTTTGAATTTTGAATTTTGAATTTTGAATTTTGAATTTTGAATTTTGAATTTTGAATATTGAATTTTGAATTTTGAATTTTGAATTTTGAATTTTGAATTTTGAATTTTGAATATGGATTGCTATAGTCATATACGTAAGTGTGTGTATTCTATCATATTCAAATTAAGCTTCGATTTTTTCGATGTACCTATCTAGCCTTTTTATCCGGGAAACTTAAACTTTTCGACTTATAATTTGTACCTTCGTTTACTGACCATACAAGAAAACTGAAATGAATTTCTACTGAAACCCTCATTATACCCTCAAAAAAACATTTCCTGAATGGAACACATTCTACTAAATCTTAGGTCTGCAATCCCGAGACACTCAAAAACCTATCACGTCAGCATGTAAATGAACAATTGGACGGATTACCCTATCCGGTCATAGAAAATAAATAGTCAAACGAATTAACGGCAACCGAAAACATGCTGAGATTGGAGAGAGGGAGAAAAAGGTTTCCGCTTTCCGGGACTATACTGAATTCAAGCGTTATCAGATAAATCACTTTTTTTTGTACGAACCGAAAAAACTAATTGAACGGACCATCGGAATCAGCTTCTTTGAAACAGCAAGCGTCTTTGTGTAGCTAGCTAGTAAGTTTTGTACAATGGACGACGACTCCCGGAATTGCGGTTGCTGCGGCTCTTGTGCCGAGAATTAAGGTCGACGCCGAATGGCGTGGCGTGATTGGAAGATATATAAGGAAAAAGGATGCTACTTTCAATTCTTCCGACCACAAACTGAAATTTTGTTCGACGGTTGGGAGCCAATACGGATTACTTTGTGGTGGGTACTTGTTTTTGCCTTGCCGGCGCGCCGTATCCTTCGTTTTGGTGTTGTACTATTCACACGCGGTGACTTTGTTAAATCGATATCGGAACCCGATTTCTTCGGTCAATTCATTGTCTTGGGTATTGAGAGAGCTTGTTTGTTCGATATATATAGGGACCATGGAATAACCTAATACAGTGTGTTAAGGATTAAGCACGCGACGGTAAGGCGGTTGTAATATTTCATGTGGAACTATGTCGGTAGAAGTAATAGATTAGGTTGGATGATATATTTGCAGGAAGAAAGATGTACATTTCCATAATGTGGCGAAAATATAGTTTCTTATTAGAATCGTAAATTTTCGATCCAAGTAATGGTGATTTATGAAAAGTCTTTGATTAGGTGTATAAGTACGAGCACAAAGAGAAGAGAGTTTTAACAATAATAACCTACTGGGATGAGCAGACAAAGCAGAACCTGGACTGAATCTTAAAATGTAGATACGCAAAAATTTGATGAAATTTATTTCAATCTAGAAAAAAGACAGCAGTGAAAAGATTCTGCTAATAATTTGGTTACGTTTAAAATTACATAATTATGATAATAATAATAAAACTAATAAAATTACAAACCAAGCATTGATATTTTTTAGTTTTGTAAATGATAAATCAGTGTTGCACACAAATAGCATCCTTGAAACTTAACCCAGCATGAAACTGTCATTAAGATATCTTTCAATAAGAATAAAACATCCTCTGAAAAGAAAACCATGCACGCACTAAACATCCATTAAATCTTACCCACTTTCCGCAGTACTATTTCAACGGAATACCTCGCGCGCAATATACGAAAAAGGTGACAAATTCAACGAACATGTGAATCCTTATATGATGCCATGGAACCATAGTCTCGCCACCATAGTCAGACTAAATTTCATCAATTAAGTGCACTCCTCTCATATGGCAGAGAAAACTTTGAGTCTGAGCAGACATTCAATTCGCAACCGTAGTTTTATACACATATCAGCAAGCAACGAGGATCAGGACGAGGGTGGCGAACAAAAGTATTTTGTACTAGACTAGGCGAAAAACTTTGTGTTCGCTACACAAAAGTTTTTCGTCCGAACAAATGGGGTAGCTCTAGCATTGGCGTGGCATCATGTTACACGTTTCAGCCGTCATCCCCGTACAAAACGAACTCGAACTGGAAACGTGACTTTGAGCCGTGAGAGTGGATCATATGGAAAAATTCAAAGTTTTCCTGCGACTTGTATGGAAGTTGATTTATTTCACGATTACTTTTCCAAACGATATTTGCTTGCTACGAAAAAGAATTGCCAAAAGAAATGCATAAGTATGAACCTGTATGGTAAGAAAGTGACAACTTGGTTTCGGTGGCCGCGTTGCCAGATCTATGAAAATAGTATGTATTTTTATTTTATTATAAAAAATTACACATAACGTCTGACAGGAAAAATATTTCTTAGGGCTTCTTTACGTCCGAATCTAATTGGGTATTCACACTATGATGGACAGGATTTACTAAATTATAGATTTCAAACAGTTGTACCACATTACTACAATATGTACATGATGTGTGTACTGCAACTGCATAGATAAGACAAATATATTCTACGCAAGGCATAGTCCTTACTTAAGGAGTTCGGATTCTCTTAAGCAATGCGCAATGCTCATTTGCATAAAACATCACTTACAACGGAATTACCACATTTCATAGAATATTTTAATTGAGGAGCTTAATTAAAGTAATGTAATGTGGACGTGATCGTTCGGTCGCCACTCTGTGATATACAGATTCGAAGAGAAACGATTTTTCAATACTCGGCATGGCCCGTCGCACAATTATTATTCAGAAGAAGATATGTTCTTATCATAGAATAATAAGCAAAAATGCGACTAAGAAGTGGTATGGCTGACAACCGTATCACACTCGAAAATCAAGCTGGATTCCGTCAGGGCTACTCGACGAATGTTAACCTTTTCATATTGATCAACTACGCACGTACCTACTTATGTGAAGGCAGAAAACTATACGCATTTTTTGTGGATTTGAAAGCTGCATTCGATACGGTGGACCGCGAAACCCTATTCTATAAGCTTTACAATATCAGTATTTCAGCAAAATTTGGGCAGGTATTTGAACGGCTTTATCACAATCAGGGGCGGCGCATAAGGGCCCGAGTGGCGGTGGGGCCGACGAGATTTAGGGGCCTAAAGGCATGAAACCTGAAAGATTTCTGGAACCATGAAAACTGCACGACTGCGAAAAACAACACTGCGACGTAGATATTTTTTGTAGAGATATTTCGAAGTCAAAACAATTGCTAAGGAGGTTTTCACACTTGTACTTGATCTGGCTGTACTTGATCTGTACGTAATCTGCGGTGTGGTGAATTTAAAAATGTATGGAATTTGACAGCTCAAATTAAGTAATTTGTACAGATTACGTAATCTGGCCGTAAATGTGAAAACCTCCTAAATTTATTGCTCCTCTTTCACCAGGCCCCCTACATAAACAAATTTAGTATTGTCCTAAAATCTTTGAAAGTTAAACGGATCTTCAAATGTTCACAAAAAAAAATTTGCTCCTGGCATGGCTGCGCTATTTGCTGTATCTGTAGCCGCGGTTTGTAGTCTGACCCACCCTTTTCCTTACCAAGTACCATATGGGCAAACAATTTTTTGTAGGTCCCTCTGCAAATATACTATCTAAAAACAATTTTGGTAGTAGTACCTTTTTTAACTTTCGGATTGAATTCCAATCCACTTTGTCATGAACTGTCAAACACATAGTTCAAACTAGTTAGTACGCAAACACTTAAATTTAATGCTGAAACAATTTTTTGGATTCTTCGTTCTGTCAAATTTATCCATTTTCCTCAATTGGATGGAATTGAGGAATTGGATTGGCAGAACATTATCAAAACAAAGGGATTAGGATTGACCGTGTTGCTGCGGCATTAGAGTAGATAGGGCGCTCGTCTGCAAATCATAGGTTCGCGGGATGGAATCCCATTGAAGGCGCAGGTAAATTTACTATGCTTAAATACCACCAAACATATAGAGCTCAATGCTGTGCTGCGTGAGCGATTTTATTTTAAAATTAAAAAAACCATTGACGAAATCATTAATTTAATAAACGTTACAACTAGAACGAAATAGATCTTTGCAAAGTCATTTTGAGTACGACGGTCTTAATTTTAGTAGAAACACTGTAACGTCAAAATCATGTTTCAAATCATGTTGGTTTAAGGTTGATCCACACTTTTTAGTCATCAGTCACAGTCATTTGCTATACAAATTATCAGATTGTCAGTCAATCAATTAACTGACAATCTGTCAACTTGTATGGAAAATGACTGTGACTGATGACTGAAAAGTGTGTATCGACTTCCAGAATGTTTTCGATTGATTTCACTCTGCTTTTTTTCAGTGTAGGGGGGCCCACTCAACAAGCTGGCGGGAGGGCCCCGAGTGAAGTTGTTCCGCCACTGATCACAATACAAATGCGTTGATATGGTATGGTTCACAAATGTCAACATCATTCAGTACAAATATCGGTGTGCGCCAAGGGTGTAAGCTGACTCCAGATGCGTTCGCCAAATTCATCAACGATATCCTGGAGAATATGCCTGGTGGCGCTAGAGCATTCGGTCAACTATTAAAAGGACTTATGTACGCTGATGACATTGTGCTATTGGTGGAGTCACCCAAGAATATTGAAAATATGATATGAAATCTTGAACGATATTGCGTACAGTGGAAGCTGTCCGTTAACCTCGAGAAATCGAAGATCATGGCAATTAAAAGCGCTTTTGTTTGGCTGAAGATGAACGATGGACCTATAATGGGAACGAAATAGAGGTGGTTAAAGAGTATAAATATCTGGGTATATGGATATCGAGCAACTTCAGCATGGAATTACACTTCGCGAAAAAGCTCAAAGAAGCCAAATGGGCTATAAGTGCAACGTGGAAAAACCACTTCAATAATAAGAATATATCACATACCGCCAAATTCAATATATTTCAAGCAGTATCCAAGTCAATTTTATTTTATGGTGCACAAGTATGGGGCTCAAGACAATACGACGAAGTAGAAAAACTGCAGACATATTTCCTAAAGCGTATAATTCATCTTCCTGGAAATACGCCAAACTACAATATGTTATCACAGGAAACTGGCTTAACCTCGCTCTTCTTGGAAACACGAAGAATTCACATCAATTTTTTAGCGAAGATCGTAAGCATGCATAACGACAGATTACCCAAGAAAATATTGCTCCATGCAGTTGCAACCAAAACAGCGTTTTGTGAGGACATAATTACAATTGCAAACAGAATAGACGCCGAGTTCAATTGGGATGGGACAATAGAGTCAAACTTTGTACTTACAAATCTAGTAAGCGACAAGAGACTGACAGTAGTACAATCGACAGCAGAAAGAGCAAGATCATCACAACATCGTCAAATATATGTCAATTTGCAACACGTTCTTGAGTAAAATACATATTTTCAAAACGGCTTCTCCATTAATAAAATATCGCTGATATTTAGAGCTAGAGGCGAACTTCTTCCTTTGAATTATACCCCACATAGAAGAGATGTTTTAATTCTGTGCCCTTTATGTAATCTGCGTGAAAGAGAGAATACGCGCCATTTTAAAGGCATCTGTCCGGTGCTATGGGAAATTAGGAGAATGCCTTTTGGGAAAAATACCCTGAGTGGTATCGAAGTAAGGGGGGGGCAAAAGACTTCTCCATGTGTCCTCCGCGCGGGCGCCCCCTGGTAACGTGAACGGCTAAGTCAAATCATCTGATGCGACATTTGGAAGAAGCACCGCTGCGCCTGAGTGCTGTATTTACATCTGCAGCGTCTCAGGTTACTTAACGTGATAGGTGACAGAAAAAGTCTAACTCAACCACTAAAGCAGCATCTTCGAGGCATGCCCATGATGGCCTTTACTAAACGATTAAACCCTATCATGGTTTAGCGATGTGCCGACAACTCATCCTAAGAAAAACTTCAAGTCAAGAAACCTGAAACAAAAGCATCGGATTGGACGGATACAAAACAACGACGACCTCGCAAACGAACAACTGATTACTCTTTCGGATCCTGGAATGTACGCTCCCTGAATAGACCGGGGGCCTTAAGGGCCCTCCTTGATCAGGTAGAACAATACAAGCTGAGCATAGTTGCAATCCAGGAAACTAAATGGCTCAAAAGCGAGATTAATGACCTCAATTCGCACACTATTTTTACGAGTGGTAAAGAGGAGGGCAACAAGGAGTTTGGAGTAGCTTTCATCGTGAATAAGCAGCTCAAGGACCACGTTATCGGCTTCGTACCCATCAACGAGCGGCTATGTGCGATCCGCATTAAGACCCGTTTCGCTAATCTCTGGCTCATTAATGCGCATGCCCATACAGAAGTAAAAGAAGACGCGATTAAGGACGAGTTCTACAACGACCTAGAAACACTCTTCGACTCACTTCCATCAAACGACATCAAGCTGCTGCTAGGAGACTTTAACGCCAAAGTCGGAAACGAAAGCTGGCATAGGGGAACTACTGGAGGTCATAGCCTCCACGACGAAAACAACAACAACGGTCAGCGACTTATCGACTTCGCGAGCGGCAGAAACTTGGTCATAAGCTCTACATGCTTCCCTCATCGACGAATCCATAAGCAGACCTGGAAGTCTCCAGATGAATACACCGTGAACCAGATCGACCACGTACTGATCAGCAAGAGATGAGCTTCTAATGTCCTAGATGTTCGATCCTATCGAGGAGCCAACTGCGACACCGATCACTATTTGGTGAAGACGACCTACAGGTGCAGAATCTCTTCCAGGGCCGGCCCTAGGGGTGGGCGAACTGGGCCGTCGCCCAGGGCCACTCTCAAGTAACCTTTACTTGCAAGGGGCCACCACTCGGAAAGGGGATCTCTCAAAACTGACCTCTACGCTACACCCGTTTGATATATATGTACTCGAACTAAATTAAATTTAATATAAAGTGAAATAACGATGATATCATTTTATTGATAAGAAAATCTGTCTGTCTGTATGCATTGGGATAAGACATCCATCCCTCTTTCTTTTTTTAAAACAAATTACAATATCTGCTCTCCAACGTCACCATTGCTCTTTAATGTTTTTTTAAAATACCAGTGACCAGTGTATGGTATGAAAGAAGTTTGATTTTTAGAACTTATCAAAAAAATTTACCAATATCCAAGCTCGAGAAGGTACAGGATAAACCTTAGATTATACCATTTAATAGGCGCCACCCGGCAGTGATGATACCAGAGGCCACTAGTCTATACGGATTGGTAAAATAAGGAAAGAAAGAAGAAAAATAAACCTAAATAAACAATTTCGAATTACGGTATTCGAATCCTTGAATTGATGCTCTCTTAACAGACCACGTCGAAAGCTGAGCATTGCTGCCATTCAAAAATCTTAAAATCGAGATTTGTGACTGGAAATCTCATAATTTTCTTTAGAAGACGTGACAGCTTCAGCTCACAAGAAGTTTGAATTGGTGTTTACCATAAATAATTTAACCGCACCAACGTTACCGATGCCAGACAAAATTAATGCGTCTAGTGTAGTGCTTCCCAAATAGGGTTGAGTAGTACACTAGGATTCCGCAACGATTTCTCAAAAATTGGAAATGAGTAGTGTTGAAATTACTTTTGATTAAAAAATTCAAGGAATGCATACAAAAATTCCACAAAATGTTGTCATTTTAAAATTCTAAAGTTTAGGCCGCCAAGCTTAGGACTCCGATGACTGGCAATAATTAACATAACTGACGCAAAGTTATGAAACTCACAGAAATCGTCAGATGGATGATATTTTGAATGTTAGGCAAATAAAAAGCAGTTATACAGTTGACAAAAATGCAGATGCAAAATGTCAGTTTTGCTACCAATTTCAAGAAATGGTTGGAAACATTTTCATTAAGGTACGCGTACTCCAAAAATAAATAAATAAAAATTTGCCTGAATGCAAAAAACATGATCATGTGAAAAGATCGAAATTCCGCAGGCTCTGAAGTGAGAAACACGGAAACACCTAACTGGCAGTGACAGCAGCTCCCAATATTTGCGTTAAACGCTAGAGAGTTTTTATGAAGCACTCAACAGTCGCATAATTTTTAATCATGGAAACCTCTGATTTAGCGTAAGCGCAAAACATCCAGCCAATCAAGATCATATACTTTTTGTTTGTGGATTAGTAAGGGGAAAGGGGGCCACCTTAGTCGATTTGGCCCAGGGCCACCAGAGTGCTAAGGCCGGCCCTGATCTCTTCGGTGCACCTAACGAGAATCAACCCTGCCAAGATCTTCGAGGTTGACAATTTGATTGATGATGCCACGGCGGCTGCGTATACTACAGCCCTTGAGGAAAAACTGGCGCCCATGCTTGATAACATCAATAATCTAGGCATCCATGAGTTCTGGGAGGAGCTCAAAGACAGAATCAAGGAGGTCGCAGAAGAGGTCGTGGGCTATAAAGGCCGGCGCAGACGAGCAGACTGGTTCGACGACGAATGCAGGGCCTCGATTGAGGCGAAAAATGAAGCCTATCGCCAATACACACAACGCGCATCCCGAGCCAAGAAAGAAAGATATAACGAGCTTCGGCGAGTATCTAATAAGTTAATTAGAAATAAGAAACGCAAACATTTTGACGAGCAGTTACAGCAAATAAACCAAAGATTAGCCAGTAAGAACACTAGACAGGCGTACAAAGTTATAAATAATATCAAGAACGGATATCAACCCAGGACAAGCCTATGTAAGGACAAAGATGGTAACATCATCAGCGACATCGAAAGCGTCAACAAACGATGGGCCTAGCATTTTGAAGAGCTCCTCAATGCTTCATCAACATCCCCCGCGGAGCTAGCTCTTGAGCAGTTAGCCGAACCAGGCCCTCCCGTTCTACCCCCAACAGTAGAGGAGGTGAGTCTTGCCATACAGTCGCTCCAAAATAATAAAGCGCCCGGCGCTGACGAGATCCCAGCAGAACTGCTGAAGCATGGTGGAACGTGCCTGACCAACGCTGTACATGTGCTACTGCTGAAAATATGCAACGACGAGGTAATCCCCGAAGATTGGCGCAAAAGCATAATCTACCCAATCCACAAAAAGGGTGACAAGCTGAAGTGTGAGAATTACAGAGGCATATCATTAGTTTGTACGGCCTATAAGATTTTATCAAAAATTCTTGAAAAGAGAATCAATCCGTACGCAGAACATATCATTGGCGAGTATCAAGGCGGCTTCAGACCTGATCGTTCAACGACCGATCAGCTTTACACAGTGAAGCTACTACTCCAAAAGTGCTGGGAATACACAATCGACGTATACCAAATCTTTGTCGACTTCAGCAGGCATACGACAGTATCGGTCGAAGTGTACTGTACAACATTATGCTGAATTTTGGTATACCGGCAAAGTTAGTGCGACTCACAAGGATGACGATGACTCGCAGGTCAAAGTGCAGAACCGACTCACTGACCTATTTGAAACTCGTACTGGACTCAAGCAGGGCGACGGGCTGGCGCCGACGCTCTTCAACCTGGCTTTGGAGTATGTAATTCGAGCCATGAATATGGACAGCAGCGGAACGCTACTCATCAAGTCGACTCAATTAGTAGCGTACGCCGACGATATCAACATCATGTCTCGAAGGTTGGGTGATGCAGAAAGCCTCCTGCATAACCTCAATAACGCCGCAAAGGAAGTTGGATATCAACGAAAGCAAAACAAAGGCCATGATGCAATCGAAAACAAGGACGCCAGCAAATTCAAGCATCACAGTGGGGGACCTTAATATCGAGTATGTAGACAACTTCAACTATCTGGGTTGTAACTTATCAAAGGACGCCAACGAAACCGACGAAATTAAGCGACGGATACAACTAGCCAATAAGACATATTTCTCGGTCCTCCCTATAATTAATTCGAAACTTGCGCACAGGAACACGAAGCTCCGCGTGTACAAAACGATCATCCGACCCGTGCTATGTTATGGCTGCGAAACCCTTACCTAAGCCGCCGAAATTTTGCTAGACCGATTCGAACGAAAGGTCCTTCGGCGAATTTTCGGGGCCGTTCGCGAGCGAGACCAATGGCGTATCCGATACAACCATGAGTTGTATTTAATTGTACGATGAGCTGGAAGTATCGAAAATCGTGACAGATAGACGCACTCATCATCAGGTCTTGTGTCTGTTGTCTATCTGTGCACAAGACGACAACTTGAATTTTAGCGGGAGAATTCTATAGAGATTTGATTTGCCGTGAAGGCTACCACCATGACGCTCGACCGTGCAGGTATGTACCGGTGTTGAATGCTCACATTGCTTTAGGAGTTGTGATGGTAGTTAGATTAGGGATGGGCCCAACCGATATTTTTGAGTAACAGTTCCAACTGTTACTGTGACTCGCAAGTAACAGTTCCTTGTTACCGGTCCAGTTCCTGTTCCTAATATTGCAAATTACGTCACGTCGCAAAGCAAGTTACTCGAGTAGGTACAATAAGCAATGTATGTACTACGTGACACTATCAACTTGCAAAAAGTGTTCCCAAATTAGGCTCTTTTTTACTCGATTCGACATTGCTAGCTTTGAAAATGCCACTTGATCAGTGGCGCAACCAGGATCTTGTCCTGGAGGGGGCTATTACTGGAATTTGAAATTGCTGTCGCAAATTCGGTGATGGTGCCATAATTATATTTTCAGTAAAGGTGCCGTTAATTTTTATGTACATTTTTCCGTAGCTTAGTGAAAAAGCAAGTCCTATTTCATACTCGTATTAGGCATGTTCTTTCTCTTGTTTTCGTGAAAAAATTATGCATTGAAATACTTTACTCCATATTTCATTTCGCAATTTTTCCTTTCGCGATTTATGAGTCTGTGGTTGCACCACTGCACTTGATTGTTGTATTAAAAAAATTATAAAACGGAGTAAATAATATTCCACTGCACAATACACTTTATACTCGTTTAAATTCGTTCACTGAAACTGAAAGCCACAGTTGGCCGAACAAAGGGGACTTCCCTCAAATGCGACAACCATGGGAAATTGTACGAAAATTGGCATAAAAAAAGTCTCTGCTGTGACTTGTGACAGCATCCCTGACTGTGACAGCTTCCCTTACTGTGATAGCGTCCCTGACTGTGACAGCGTCCTTGATTGTGCCACCTGTGACAGCGCCCCTGACTGTGACATGGCAATTTTCGTGGTTGCGACAAATACATAGTGACTAGCTGTACCTGCGGCTGTGACTCTGGCACGAAATAATGACTGGCTGTGACTCTAAACTCTTTTCTATAACTAACACTTCACAAATAGGTTGACTTATCTTCTATTCGAGGAATGCCATTATTTTTATGCTCAATGCATCTTATATTGTTATGAATATTAACATTCCACTAGTAGTGTAGTGACCGGTTGCGACCAACAGTGACAGCTGTGACTGTGGACTCTGACAGAAAATAGTGACTGGATGTGACTGTAGTAGTATAGTGACTGATTGCGACCAACCGTGACAGTGCCAGCAGTGTTTAAACCAGGAAAAAAAGAAAGCAAACAATAGCGCGGAATCTGTGACTGCCAGGAACAGGTATTTTTGCTCTTCGGGAACAGGTAGTCACAGTGACAGGCAAATACCCTGTTCCTAGTCACTGCTCCTGGAATATCGGCCCATCCCTAAGTTAGATATTTTTCCCTCTCGAATTTACAATTACTGTATTAATTCTGATTCCCAGATTCCCGCATAGTTCCCATAGAGTTGCCATGCCATAATTACTACAGACATGCACCGCAGTTGGTGTATAGAATGGAACGATAAGTCACAATTAGTTAAAATTCGCACCCATTCACCCACCCCACGCACCCATTCTGTATAAACAGAAAAACAAAAAATTCTTAAGTTGTCTATAGGTTAGCGTATCGGTGGCTGTAAAACCATATCTAATTCAGCTATCTACCAGAAGTCAGAATTTTTTTAGAACTAATATGTTGCCTAACATATACCGAAACAAAGTGAGACGGTTTAATTTGTAAAGACTTTTCTCTCGATTTTTAAAGATTACTCGTAAATGCTCTTCTACAATTGCCCACAAAAACAATTCCTCATCCAACCTGGCAATTCCGCAAAATTGTCGCCAGAGCAGATGTGCGCATTACGTAGAGAGATTGTCTCAAAACTTGCATACTACTACTATACTACACGAACATCCGGTAAAACTTTATTACACAAAGTTTAGTTGAAAAGTACTCTACTAGCAAATTTCAATTTAATCCAGTTTCAAATATTGAATGTGAAATATGAAAAGTTATGTAAGAGAAACAGAGTAGCTTGCATCACACTGTGCGCTCTGCAATTTATTCTCTTGCCGGAAAGTCATTGCGAAAAGGATATTATAAATAATAATCCTTTTCATAGAAAGTGCTATACCTAAATTGAATGTATAGTTGTTGAAAAGCATATTTTTGGAATTTATGACTGTACTGTAGTAAAGTAGTTAAGTCAAAACTATAATATTTACTGATAAACTAATTTTTAATTACATTTTCCAAGCCACATTAACCCGATTCGTGAATACTGATGAATATTGAGGGCAGAAGATTTGTGGTCTTTTTAAAGTAAATGCAAGTTCATAAATTACTTTGACGGGCGTTATATATTTAATATTGAGGGATGTTTTTAATTTTTTTTCAGCCGTAATAGGGTTTTCATATAGATTACTTAGAGCCGGATTTACAATCATGGTTTAACTCACCGTTTAGTTAACTGTAGTTTAGTTTTAAACTCCGTTTAACTAAGTGGAGAATTATACAACGCGATAATTAATATTTGGCAATTGAAAATTTAAAAAAATCAATGATTGCCATTAGCAACGGTTTTTTTTCGAATGGTAATGTTTATATTTTTGAATTTAAAAATGCAGTAGGTCGGATGAAAAATCATGGTTTAACTGATGGTTGTAAGTTAAACTAAACTCAGTTTAAGGAAGTTCAACGAAAAATAAACCGGCGTTTAAACTGCAGTTTAACCATAAACTCCGTTTAAAGTTAAACGGTCGTCGGTGACCGCTTAACTAATGATTTGCGAATATAAACTCGTTTTGGGATTCGATTTGCGCAAGGTATTTCGTTAAATTTAATTGAAAATGGTGAAACGTACTGAAAGTATCTTTGCATATTAAATATGACGGACTATTTTTTGGATAATTTGCATCAATTGTCCGTGCGCGGCGGAAAAAAATCGCTCGAGAACGACCAAATTATTGATGAAAATGAATATGCAAAGACGAAACTCATCAAACATCAAAGGTTCGGGTTTTTATTGAAGAAAACGGTATCATCTGCTGTAGAAGATATAATGCACGTAATATCAAGTCACCCGCAAAGGAAAACCATACTACCAACGCCATCTATACCATACCAAGCCAGATTATCAGCTGATAAAAATGTCGCTAACGAAATTCGAAATTCATTTCAGCAAATTTGTGCCCGTCTGGTTCCCTAAACTTATTACAAATTCACGTTATTACGTATACACGTTTCCATGGAAACTTCGTTGTTTATGATTGAGCGGGTTGAGCGAGCTGATTTTTGATTGGTGGAACTCATTAAACTGCAGTTAACTTCCATGGAAACCTTGACTGTTTACAATTGAGAGCGCTCTTGACATTTAGTCCAACGTCGTTAGCTAGTCGATTAGTGCATTCTTACTTATAATTAATTCTATGTTTAACAGTTTATTGCTTAAATACCAGAAGGAAAGAGAAGCCGAACTATGGAGTTCTGATTCCCTTGCCAAGTATGGTCTACCGTTGCGAGATGGCCAGGCTCAGCCCATGATGCTACGATATTTGCACAATCCCAGGAGTTGTTGTTTTTTAATGGAGGGTATCAAACTAAATCACAAAAAAATTTAAAATCCAACAACATCACAAGAACGTCTTTACGATAGCGCTAAAAAACATTGCGCCACATCAACGAAGATAGCACATTTGCAAATACAGAAACCCAAGTTCGGGCAATGGAGAAATAACAACCCGCTATGTCCACTATTTTCGAAGAGTCCTTGTATAAAAATATAAATAAATTTCAGAACAATTGGAATACATAATAACTTTTATTTTTTTTGAAACTACACGATTACGTACGACGACCAGCAATTACTATAGATTTGCACATTTATTTATTTGTTCTGTCACATTACATTTTAAAGTATCCATAGAAACTTTAGCTTTTTACGACTGAGAGAGCTGTTATGACATTAGTTAACCAGCCGTTTATTTTTAAGCTGAGTTTAACGCTAAACGACAGTTTAACTTTTTGTATTCATTCTTAACCTTCAAGCGGGCGCGCGGGCGGTAATTTACCGCCCTGTTTACATAAACACGCATAGCTTTTCTCCCGTTGGCCGGATCGAGGTGAGAGAAGTATGTATTCTTAAGCCATACTGTTATACATACGCAGGGCCGGCTTTAGGGGAAACGGCGCCCGGGGCAAACTTGAAGGAGGCGCCCCTTATAGTTTCTATACCTACACGAAAAAATTGTAATAAAATGAAAGAAACGAAACGTTAAATAAAAAATCAAAATTTATTATTATTTATAAAAAAAAAAAGTATCATTTTAGTTACATTAATTCGAATTCAATAAAATGTGTTCATAACACTTATATTGGAAAATACATATTATTTATTGTTTTGTTATATTGCGAATCAATTTGGTTTGTTAACGTCATCAATGTGGCACGATAGCCCGACGTCGGGCCTTGGCCACCTGAATCGTTGACCTCCAATTGTCGCGGTTACATGACCTTGTCCTCCAGTTTCGGAAGCCCAGAAGCTGGTGGGTGTCTTCACCTACGGAGTTCTCCAAGCGACCTCTCGGTCGTCCACGCAACCTCGCTCCGTCAATTCGTTGTGCGTTCATCACTTTCTTTGGCATGCGATTATCGTTCATCCGTTGTACATGCCCCGCCCATTGCAAACGTTGAAGCTTCACGATTTTCGATAATTCCAGCTCATCGTACAATTGATACAACTCATTGTTGTACCGGATACGCCATTGATCTCGCTCGCGAACGGCCCCGAAAATTCGCCGAAGGACCTTTCGTTCGAATCGGTCTAGCAAAATTTCGGAGGCTTGGGTGAGGGTCCATGTTTCGCAGCCATAACATAGCACGGGTCGGATAATCCTTTTGTACACGCGGAGCTTCGTGTTCCTGTGCGCAAATTTCGAATTGATTATAGGGAGGACCGAGAAATATTGTCTTATTGGCTAGTTGTATCCGTCGCTTAATTTCGTTTGTTATCCTGCATAGTATTTATAAGACCTTTATTGTAGTTACACAATATGTACAAAAAAAAAAGAACGGATTTTGATCGGATTGGTTTACATTTGAATTCCTTATTCTCTCTAGCAATCTTATTTTATCAAAATAATTATTTAAAAAAAGCTTTAACAAACAAATAGATATGATTTTTAGAGTTCAGGAAATCAGAGCCAAAATATTTTCAAATAATTATACTAATTCATAAATTATAATTCGACGTAAAAAGCTTTAAATTAATCAAAAGATATTAATCTTTATTTTATTCATACTATATATTGAGGATATGTAAACATATTTATTGGGTTGAAGTTTAGCATTTTGCAGCTGTGGCAGTTCACTGTATACGTATAATTTTATCAAAGTTCGTGCAAACTGTTCCATGGTTTTAGAAAAATCAAACTGACAAGCTATCTTTCAGCTCCGCCAAACCAAGAAAGTTACCATTATTCTTTGTAAAAAGCCTATCCGCTGAACACCGAAAAGCCAAATTATGTCGAGCAAGATACATTGTTATCCGTTCCAGGACGCTTTTCCAGTGATGAATTTCTTTAATCATTATCTTTTGCTGCTCTGCATCTATTCTTCTGTTCAAGGACAGCCTGGTTTCACAACCAAGTCAGTGAACGCATGCTTTGATGTGGTCTGCTGATCTTTCGTGATCTTGCAGACGTTCAGATACATGCTTCCAGTCCTGGTAGCCCGTTGTTGAAAATGCGGACTTTGGTTCCGTTGAAAATGGACTGCAGCAAAAACAAAATGCCTTCTTATCTGTACTTTTAGAGTAAACTAGCCACCTCCTTTTGATTTCTTTGCCATTCTCTAGTTTTCTCTTAGTTAATTCTAGCGAAAAGGGTCTTTTTTGGCTGTCGAGTGGAAACGACATTTTTTCTATTTCTGTTGGTCCAGATTTTATCACAGCCAATTTGACATTTGCATAGAAGGGCTCCTTTGCCGACAATACGCAAGGCAGTATACCACAATTTTGCATGTCCCAAGTAGGCATGGGGTTATGATGACGATCAATATTTTCGGCTGTTTACAGAATATCCAATATATGGAAAGACACCCATGCCTCATTGGAATATGCAAATGTTGTATAGTCTTTGCGGCATTGTCGGCAAGAAAATTTTTCCATGGAAATGTCAATCTATTTCGTTATATTTGAAATGACAAAACTCTCTTATAATTTTACAAATACGTTCGTTAACTTTTTATTTTTAAGTAGTTTTTTAAAATTCAATTGACCGAGAAAAAACGATTATCCTAAAATGTATTACATTCCTACATAATAAAAAAATCCATAAACTTTTCTACATAACATATAGCAATAAACGGAAGTCTAATAAAATCATAAACATAATCCTGAAATTGTATTTTCACATAAAAAAATATTTCTTCTAAACCGATTATGCTTATTAACCCTGGAAGGTCATGCTTATTTTTAGTACGGAAAGCTCATGCTTCGTCGGATCGACGACTCTCAACTTTGAGGGCTCATACAAATTACCCTTTAGCAAAATATTTATAAAATTTTACAGATTTTCAATCCTTAGTTTATTTAGAATGGAAAAACATAGATTTTGAGTAATTTTGTAACGAAATTGATTTACAAATCAAATTTTCTCAATTTAATATTATTCGGCCGGAAATATAAAACATTAAATTTAAAAATGAAATAAATAAAAACTAAACGTTGATATAATTTAAAAATTGTACTCGAATCAGAAAATATATATTCTAAACTTAATAGAAAGTTGGGTTTAATGAATTAGAAGCTCTTTTATATACAAGAGGCACAGTGATCTATTTTGGGGTCCCAACACGGGTTTTCTTTCACTTCGCTTACTCCAGTTTTTGGAGTATATTTTAGAATTATTAACAATAAATTTAGGGATTTCTTCTCCTCGAGCTTCCTTGATTAATTCTAATTCTATGTTAGATGTCAGATTTTGAAATTGAGTGCCTTGGAGGCGATTTTTATGAGTTTGAAAGGCAATTTTCCTAAAATTAGGAACAATTTTGAGCCATTTTCCTGATTTGTCCTATTTTTGTCCCTGTAAATATTTTCCCCACAATTTTTGAAAAAATTGGTCACACATTACAAAAAGAAGCACATTTTCTATGACCTGGTTGTATGGACACAGATTTATCGTCGAATCTACAACCTGCCATAATAAATACTGGAGTTCTAAAAGTTACACAAAGTTCATCCTTCGTCGTTTCGACGACGCCAATTTCCAAAAATCCAACTTGTCCTGCTTACTTCGACTAGCTGCAAGGTACCAGGCAAGTACATCGTCACCGTAAGTGCTGTACGAAAAATCAGCTCAAAATAATGAAAATTGCCAAGAAAAACGGGATAAATGCGATGATGCGTAGTCGATTCGACGAAGGATGACCTTCCAGGGTTAAGGTATAGACAGTGCGATTAACTGAATAATCAAAGCTCATTTCTGTGGAGAAGGTAAATTTTCTGTGGTGAAAGGTCATTTGCTCGTGTTTTATAGCCTGCATTTATATTTTTACATCATACTCAATTCATAAGAAAAAAAGAAAAAAGCAAAAAAAATCGTAAGCAACAACGAAATTTGTAATAAAAAATCAAGTTTAAGGTACGTGCTTCGGCGCCCCACTTTAAAGCCGGCCCTGTACATACGATACAATAAAATGTTGGGTCAATTTTACCTTCCATTCCATACCTTTCCAGCGGTCATCTAACGTTCGGGGATGGTATATTTTGGTTTATAGTTGTGTTCAAAATGTGTGTGCTCTGTGTAATATCACTGAAGTGACGTGCTTCGCTAAAACTGCAGAACTTGTTTTAATGTTCACCAGATAAAAATTTTTATGATTACAACTTACTTGGAACATACTCTTCTTTTAATTTACCGTAATTATGAAAATAGAAGTTGTACGGTTGGGCGCAAATGGAGGGGAAAAGACGAGGGCGGTAAATTACCGCCGCGCGCCCGGTTAGGTCACAAAATGATGCGCGCCCGCTTGAAGGTTAAACTATGGTTGTCAGTTAAACTACAATTTAACTAACAACCATGGTTTAAACCATGATTGTACAAGCGGCCCCTAGTCACTAGACTAATATGATTTGTTCTTGCTTTACTATTTCAAGGGATTTTGCCCGTTCTGACGGGAATGCGCCAGCCTATGATAAGATTATTGAAAAAAAAATACCCATAAGAAAAGCTGATCCATCCTGAAAAATATCGAAAACATAAATCAAACCGAAAAGGTGCCACATGCCATCCAAAACAATGAAACTTCCCGCACTCAAGAATGAAAGGACTTTGTTCGATTCCTATCAAGATTTATTTCACCCAAGAACAATAGCCCTGGTAATTACCTCCTTGGCAAAACAGTCATTAGTTCTGGACCACACAATGATTACACCGTACTACCGCATGGGGCCCTCTCCGCAAAAATAGGGTTCACTCCACCAAGGGAATGTCGGCGAATAAAGAAATGAAAAGATTCGTCCAGAAATCAAGGACGATGACTACATATACAACATCAAATGCGGATGCCACGTCGTCGTCGTCGGTCGGATATCAAATGGCATGTGGTGGTCGCGGTGGGAACATGACGAAATACCAATGCGGAATACAATGTCGCTTTGTAAAATGGCAAACGATTAATCAACGGGTTCCGAACCCCTTTTTCCGCATAAAGAGCCTTGAAGAACACTCGGCTTGTGTTTTCTCTTCTAAATCAATGGAAGTCGGAAACCCACGCCGCCATTCGGGGGAGAAACATAAGAAATAAGTTTATTTATCACACTGAATGTCGTCATTCTTCGGCTTCTATACCCAAATAAAGAACGAAAGCCGTGCGCTTCGCCGTATATCCTCTGACACCGAACAGGAAAAACTCATTTCGAATGATTTATCTAAGATGATGGTTTTCGATTTGAATACTTCCTTCCGCAATATATCGAAACGAGCGCGAAAAGATCCTTCACCGCTGTAGAGCGATTGAGTGTGTTCCAGATGGGTTTCGTAGAATATGGCGCAAAGCTCCACAAAACTGGTTGGAACGCTAGACAGGAGCGAACAAATCTAGAGTGGTGAATGTCAGTACGAGTGAATGTTGTAAATTGGATGTCAATTGTGAGCTAATGTTGGGGGAATTGCAGAAAAATGATTTGATCGCTGACGTTTGCGATAATGGTGGCAGTAAGCTGTATACGAGTCAGTTGCCTAACTGTTATTCTTACTGAAATGCACCAAGTCCCAACTGAAATTTTCTTTTCTTGTAAGAAAATGCAGAATTGTCTCCGCGTGGAGGAACTATACGCTTTTCAGTTGCCATGTGCTCGGCTATACTTAAAAGGACCCGTCTTTTGATTGAAATACATTTCATTTTGATGTATTCCACATGAAATAATTAAATTTTATGAGCGCCCAAAAAAAGACACAACATAAATTCTTCGCATGATTCAGCTCAACTTAATTGATCTACATTATTGCCCATTGCGGCCGTATGTAAATACACATCGCACCCAATTTAATTGCGAATTGATTAAAGAAAACATGTTGGCACTATCATTCAATTTTGAATTCGATTGATTGGCAATGGCCACTTTAATTGATAAATTAATTTTCTGTAACAACCAATTTTGGGATACTTTAATTGACCCTAATCGGTTTGCGTACATTTATATACAAATTTGTTGGTATTATTCAATGATTCACTATTATGTAAAATGATTGATTGGATTGGGGTTCAAGAAACTTTTTTTTATACTATGGCAAGACAATTTATTTATTTACTGTGGAGCAAAAAAGTTAGACACATAAGTTATCGAACATTTCGCAAGTTGCGATTATCTCCCTTATTTTACTTTCTAAATGGGCCAAACATTTCCATTTTATTCCCTTCGTTTCATAAATTCTTCAATTCAATCTTATACTTGCTCAACGAAGGAAAAAAAAATGAAAAGTTAGGTCCATTTGGAGGTTGAAATAAACAATATAGTCGCACTCTTCCCGGACAACTAATTACGTAATTGGTCAACAGATAAAAGAATTCCCATATCCAAAAAATACAATGTTTACACAACATTGACATTTTTCTATCAAAGTGCCGAATTATTCTTCAGTAGGAAAAAAAACTCAATGAAAGGCAACTTATGTTATATGTATACTCACAGACCAGCATTATAGGATACACACATTCATCAAACATTTTTCTTCATTGTTGGTTAAAGTTACACAAAGCCATTTTTATTATTTTCTTTAGGTACATACAGATTAGGGATGAGCATCGAACATCGATGTTTCGAAAACATCGATGTTTTTGGTCCGATGGTCGATGTTTTTACCATCGATGGTTTTGTGTCGATGTTTTTCACCATCGATGGTTTACGTTTCGATGGTCGATGGTTTTCACCATCGATGGTTTTCAAATATCAGTGTCCTAAGGTTTAAGCGGGCCGCAGAATAAAAAAAATTGAATACGCGTATTGAAACCTATGTATTTTTGTAATTTAATCTCAGAATGTTTCATTTAAGATGTGACTATTAATCTAAGTCAGTAGCTTCCTAGGGATTACGTCCTATAGAAATTACATCTTTTGAAAATGCTCTTCAAATAAATTGAGAACCTAAGATAAGAAGTTAAAACGCCAAAATTATTTGTGAATTAATTTCCGTCAAATTTTGGACAGCTGATCCGAACATTGTGGAACCGGTCATAAACATCCAGAGGAAGCCCAAAACAACCTTGGGAGCGAAAATTCTTAGTCTGAGTTACATCAAGTCCGGTCACAAAGAAAGTCTCAAAATTAGGGATGTCAAAAACCGGACGGTTAGTCCGAAAACCGGGACTTTCAGAACGGTTAACCGGTTTTTTTTCGGTTTTTTCCTCCTCCCGGTTTTAACCCAGACGGTTGTTTGTCCATCCGGTTAAAACCGGGACAAAAATTCTTTCGAAATTTATACAATTTTTCATATGTTTTTGATTTTTCCGTATGCAATTCTATTACGTGTCTCCTATGAAAAATTTCGTTTCCAAATTCCAGCCCTTAAACATATTTCCAAAAACTCTCCTTATTGCTATTACTCGTAGAACCATCGCTTCGTTAAATTACTTCTCCTTGTATCTTTGATTTAATTATGCATACGATACGAACCATAGCAATACGAGTGTGTATGCATGATTTTACTAAAATTCTAAGCAAATTAATGAAAAGACTCGGTGAACCGGAAAACCGGTACTTTGAGCCCGGTTAAAACCGGACGGTCTAACCGGCTTTGCAAAAAAACATAAAAAACCGATAACCGGGTTATAGACCGATTTTTGACTCCCTACTCAAAATAGATAAAAATTGATTCTGTGATGAATTGTGAAACAAACGCATGTACCAGTAAAGCTTAATAAGCTAAAAGGGAAAAACTGTGTACTTGGGCTGAAATGGCCATATTTACAACATTTCACGTTCATGTGATTTCCTCATCAAATATACGATTTCGGGGCTTTAGAATTTCATCCCTCAAATAAATATCAGCCCAAGATGTTTTTGTCCAATAACCTGAAGGATACGAACGCGAGTTATGGTGCAACGTGCCATCAGATAGCTAGCAAGTTCGGCTAATACTAAAAAAAATGGACCTAATTTCGGAACAAAACAATTTCACGAAAAGGCGTAACATTTTCTTCCACAAAAAAAGGTTGCCTTAAGCAAATGTAACTAAATCGTCGGCGATTTTTTTAAGCGTGCATAAGCCACCGACTTCTTGGCGAGTTTTAGTAAATTGTTGAAATGTGTTCAATAGCTCGAATTTGTGCTGCCACAAATTTTTTAAATTAAGTTCTTCGACCTGGCTGCGGGCCGCGAGTTTGATGTCTGCTCTATGCGGTGGGTTCTGGGTACGATACGATGCAAAAAAACACAAAGAGAAGAGTTATATTCTGGTGGGTGGGGGAGGCATTGAATGAAAACCATAATCAGCTTAATTTTTTATATTAAAGTGATTATTTTTTTGAATACTCAAAAAACCCAAAACATCGATGTTTTTGGTTCGATGTTTTCTTACCATCGATGGTTTCGTCTCGATGTTTTTTCGATGGTAACCATCGATGTTTTTCTTTTGATGCTCATCTCTAATACAGATATCCTTCTATGGGGGAGACGAAGAAAGAAAAATACACTTTTGTTGTTAAATTAAAGAATTTCCGAATCATCCTTGCTGAGGAATCTTCAATTTTCTTCGAGCGAATCAAATAGTACCCGAGGAAAGGTTCTCGTCTTTCTATGCTATGCATTTCATTTCTTTTCCCTTCGAAGTATTGTGTGTAATTAAAAGAAAACACTAATGTCGAAATGAAGAAGGCTTTGTGTAATTAGTGACAAAAATGACAGTGCGATGCCAGGGAATTATACACTTTTGTGTTGATGAGCGAATAATGTAAAGAGATGAATGTTTTAGGCATTTGATGAAAACAAAACTATCAAAACGAAGACGAACGCACGGAGTTAAGAAAATTATGGGATGATGGGAAAAGTTAAGGAAAATTAAAGTATGCAAGAATTTAAGACTCGCCAAATAGTTAGTGCTGAAGTCGCATCGAAATTGTTTTAGATAAGCACATTAATTTGAACCCACTTGAATATTTTTCTGATCTTTCAGGAAATTTAGCATTTCACTTCGGAAAAATTAGGAGAAAGCTGGATTTTTGTTGAGCCTTTCTTTCTAGGTGCTAAACAAGAGCAAGAACTGTACGAGTGCCTCTAGCGGTGCTCGCTCTCTCTCTCCAGTTCCTGTCAACCCCTTGTGGGGCATAGGGCATTAACTACGCCTACTCTCCACCTCGTTCTGTTTTGCGCCAACGGCGCTAGCTGCGACCATGTAAGATTTAGCGTTTTCGCCTCGCTTGTTACCGATCTTCTCCATGTGTTCCTTGGCCGTCCAAAACGGCGTCTTGCTCCGGAATCCTGTGGATTCCAGTTCAGGGCCTTTTCTGCGACGTTATTGGGCCCTCTTCGGAAGGTGGGACCTATGCATTGCCACTTAAGTCTACAGAGGGTCAAAGTGCATCTAAAACATTTTTTTTTAATATCAAGATAACGGTATTATGTAGTTACTGAAAGTGGTGTATGACAAATTTGTAGCTTTTGTGATTCCAGAATAAAATGTCAAAAGTCTATTTTGATTCGAGCATTCCTAATAGTGACATCAGGTCAAACCGTATTTTTAACAATGTTTCAGGAAAATCTCTATAACGGTTACACAACTCTGACTAAAGGATGTGTATGGCTAATTCGTAGCAAATACGGTTCTGAAGAAAGTGGAAAAATTGAGCATCATTATGTACACCCTTAAGGGTGCTACGGGGGCTCAAACCTTAGAAAAAAGAGAATTTTAGGGTTTATCGTGAATATCTCTGTAACGGGGGTGTGTGTGTGTTGTTAAGTCGTCTACGTCTATAAGAATTTTAGGGTTTATCGTGAATATCTCCGTAACGGGGGTGTGTGTATGTTGTAAAGTCGTCTACAACAATTTTGTAGTTTCTGTGGCCGCAAACAAAATGCCAAAAGTTCCTATTGATGGGTGGGCACCCAACGAAGTTATGAGGGGCCAAACGTCAAAGTTAACCATTTTTGGGGAATGTCTATATAACGGTAATGTTCACTAAAAAGTGTTATATGACGAATTTGTTTGTACAATGCCTAAATTAATTAATTATACGGCAATTAATTAGTAATTAATTAATAATAACGGCAACTTATGTGCCAGAGTGGTCTGCATTTTTTGGTATTAATTTAAACGTTGTACAAGCTTCGAATTTGTCATATAACACTTTTTAGTTAACATTACCGTTACAGAGATTTTCCCCAAAAACAATAAATTTTGACGTTGGGCCTTGGATGCCCACCCATCGATGGGGACTTTTTGGATTTTGTTTTCAGCCACAAAAGCTACAAATTTGTCATAGACGACTTTACAGAATACACCCCCGTTACAGAGATAATCATGGAAATCGGGAAAATTGTCGGTTTTCTATGGTTTGAGCCCCTGTAGCATGAATTTGGCCACTTTTTTAAGAACTAGGGATTAGCCCTACAACATCTTTTAGCCAGATTTACAGTTATAGAGATTTTCCTGAAACCTTACTAAAAATACAGTTTGACCTCGTTTGCTCGAATCAAAATCGACTGATTCTGGAACCATAAGAACTACAAATTTGTAATATACCAGTTTTCAGCACATATTACCGTTATCGAGATATTAAAAAACTGTTTTATAGGTTTTTTGAGCCTCTGTAGCACCGCTAGCGGCACTCGTACAGATGGGGACTTCTGGGGCTCTTGTGTAGTACCCCGAAAGGAAGGCTCATGCAAAAATCCAGCTTCCCCTATATGGGTCCAAAACCCGGGTTAAAAGTCACTAGTACATATATTTGAAACTTGTCTATTTTAAATAGCTTCTTAAGAGAAGAAAATGTGCAATTTGGCAGATTTCGGGTTCATTTTGTGTGGGAGGTACCCTTAGTTTTGATCCGATCGAAGTAATTTTTGCTGGCGAGTATGAAGGGCTCCCCCTATGTAGAATAATTTTCAAAAAAATGAAATATATTGAATTGGTAGTATCAACCAGGGGTGGCGCATGAGGGCACGCAGGTCCTGCATGGCGGGTGGGCCTTCAAGAATTAGAGGCCCAAAAGCTAAAGCCACACGAATAATTTCGATAAACAAAAACAAAAAAAAATCCAGTCGGTATTTTTTGTAATCAAAAATAGCTAATTCTGTTCGTCCAGAGAACTAAAATAAATCTTATGGAAAAAAATTAAATTGTTCCACATATTTGAAGAATTTTACATAAGCTATTATCCCTGAAATTTGGGAAGGGTCACCATACGAAAAAGCCTATAGAAAAATCAAATTAACTCGAAAACATCCCAGACCAGCTCCATAAAACCATCGTTAGTTGAGCGACTGCCCTAGTGCATTTGCGGTCATAGCGAATATTATGCGTGTTTTTTTTTTTGTACTCCGGTATGGGTTAATTTAGTGTAACTAGATGAAGTTGCAACAACATGACCTATTGACCTAACAGGTTATGTTGTTATTGTAACATAATGTAATTACACTAAACTATCCCACACCGGAGTACAAAAAAAAAACGCATATATCGGGGGGCCCACTCAACGAGTTGGCGGGAAGGCCCTAAGTCCAGTTGTTCCACCACTAGTATCAACACAAATTCTTATCAATTTATCCATACTCTATAAAAAAAAAAAAACAGTGCAAAATGTAAATTAAAAAAATATGTGAATTTCACCTAGAGATTGCATTACACACACCCCCGACGAATCTCACCTCGGAAAGTGCCAACTCTTCTAATATCATCCCCAAATGCGTCTCTCTTGTCCTGAAAATTTAATTAACCTCGGACGAATTCAAAATTTACTGATTAGTCAGATTTCAGGATATTATTAATTAACTTTTCACTCAATTTTCAACATTTTGCTGATATCGCAGAAATAGCTTCTTCTGTACGGTGTTGTGGCCTACATCTAGGATTTCACTATGCGTTGTGTCTTTATTACTGTAAAGCGGAGACATAAACAAAACTCGAAATGTAAGCAAGAAAGTTGTATCTCTGAATTTTATTAGAAGCAAAGGCACCGCAGACAGATTCTTTGGTGCGGTGGTACTATACTGCTATTGGTACAAATGAAGCGAATGAGCAAGAATCCTTTAACAGGATTAAATAACATAATTTCGAAGCGTTACGTATAAGCAGCTTTTATTTGATTAATTGATATTTTATGTAAATTTTGTTGGATGATATTGGATAGGTCCTCGCAAATGTTCCAGAAAACAAAAAAAAAATTAATCCATTTGAAAACAATTTATTGCGATTGAAGTGGTTTGTGGAGTACATATAATTTGTATTTCTTTAAGACTACTACATATTTATTTACATATTAGAGAGAATCGTTCACGTAC
Source organism: Microchrysa polita (assembly GCA_949715475.1). Taxonomy (NCBI): domain Eukaryota; kingdom Metazoa; phylum Arthropoda; class Insecta; order Diptera; family Stratiomyidae; genus Microchrysa; species Microchrysa polita. The sequence continues at coordinate 141,080,901 of OX454415.1, read as the reverse complement.
TTTCGCCAAGGTTTTGTTGTTGCCAAGATGTCCTCCTGATGTTGTTCCGTGCATCTCTCGCAGCACTTCCTCGACCTTCCTCCGTGGAAGTTTCAGCTGCTTTTTTCAAGACGTTTCAGCATGCCATCCTCAACGTGAAGAGAATTCCACTGAGCTGATAGTTTTTCGTCGTTGGCCCAAAGATACCTTGCACCAACTGGGCCTTTCGCCGGACTCTTTCCAAGGGGACATGGACGGCGCGAAAGCGCGTCAGCATTACTGTGACTTTTCCACTTCTATGGACCGTATCAAATTCATATGTTTGCAACCGTTCGATCCATCTGGCAACTTGACCTTCGGGATCTCTTAACTAATATTGAACTCGGCTGGTGATGGTTATTGTTGTTGTAGCGGTCCAGAAGGGTGTGAGTCACTGTGCATGTCTGTGAATGTACTCTAAGTTTCGTCGTCGTTCTCGCCTACTATCTCAAGCGACAAGAACGTAGCAGCTGCAATAGGGTTGTCCCGTAATGCCCTCGGAGTGAGGTTAGTGGGTGCAGCGGGGCATCGAAACAGGTGGTCCACATCGTGAAGCGCACCACCGCTGCTCGGACAAATGTTCTGGATGTCCGGGTCTATCGAGATAGGTACGAATTGCGGCGTGAACAAAAACCCGACCTAAGCTGAACTAGTGTCACTCTTGTGTCTCTCGGGAGCCTAGTTTCTTCAGGCGATATGGGGGCACTGAGAGGACTCTATTCGACCCTAATCTCTCTATTGACCGATTCACAACGGTTGTGTGAACATCTGCAATGGCCGCATGGTATGCAAGTGTAATCGAATAAATCGGGAGGTACCCGTTTGTATGTCTGGACGTCTCTCTCGCGAACTCTGATCTGATTCTACTCCTGACATGTCGTGGAGGGGGAGTATCGTCCATGAGATGATGGTTTGGGTAATCCTCTCGATAGCAACCGACCAGATATTGTAAAGACAAGAGGAGATTGTGATCACGCTCTGATAACATGCTGGTTTCTTGATGAAGATGATCCTGGGACGACATGAGAAGGCAACCTGTAGCGATACGCGGAGCAGCGTTCTGGCATACTTGGATCTTATTCCAGCTTGTGTCGCAAACAGTTTGTGACCACACCAGGGCTGCATAGCTAGGGATTGTCCTACCTATCGCTTCGTAGGTGACCAACATAGTTTCTTTGTCCTTACCCCAGGAACTCCCGGCTAGTGCCTTTAGGACGTTGTTTCTACTGTGTCTTCTGTCGACTACGTCTTCGACGTGATCTTTCGACTCCATCATGGTATCCAGATAGACACCAAGGATCTTCAGCATGCTTACCAGTACGGATCCCAAGCACCTCCGAAAATTCCTGCGTCCATGTGGTGAGAAGAGTTGCAGAACATTTAGACGGTGAAATGACTAGATTGCGGATATTGAAAAACTCCACCAGTTTCTCAATACATATAGTCATTCAGTCGAGCACATATAACATTTAAATCATTCCCCGAGGTGAGTACGGTGCAATCGTCTACATAGGAAATTACTTCGAGATTCCGGTGGTGTCGGAAGCCTCGACAGGTAGATGTTAAACAATGTAGGAGAGAGTACGCTACCCTGTTGAACTCCCTGCTTAATTTGCCTATGCTTTGAACAACTGCCCCGAAACTCTGTGAAGGATTGCCTCCCAGCTAGATAGTTGGCAATCCACCTAACCTCTTCAGTGGGAATATGCATATTTAGGAGATCGGCCAACAACGCAGAGTGAATGACCGTGTCGAAGGCTTTCGACAGGTCAAGGGCCACTAGAACGGTTCTGTCACAGGGCTGTTTCTGGTTGAGGCCATTGTGGATATGATCGGTGATCATATCCAGGGCTGTTGTGGTGCTATGCATCTTCGATCTTTGCAAATTGTGATTGGACGGTAAGATTCGGCAAGTTTCGAGCTTTTACTGGGTTTGAGAAGGGGGATGATTCGTCCCTTTTTCCAGAATTCAGGGATGACAAGCATAGATATCGACAAGTTGAAAGCCATCGTTGGCTATTCGATGGCCGGAAGATCTAGGTGTTTCGGCATGACCATTGAAATGCCATCTGGTCCAATAGCCTTTGATTTTTTTCGCATTCTTGATTGCTGCTGAAACTTGGTCCGCTGTATAGGTAGGGATGATGTCAACCGTTCGGCTGCGAAACCGGCTTTTTATCTTGCAGTTGAGCATCTTGGTATTGCGGTGTTCAATAAATTGATTATTGAACAAGCTCGCGCAGAGATTTGCGGGAAATCGCTCTTAGTAACTGCCTTATTGGGTCTCTGGCTTCCTCTTCCGCACTTGCTTTACAGGAGTCTTGCTTTTCTCGAAACTCCGCTGTATCGGGATCCTGTCCTTCATCTCTTAGTGCGCCCATCAGCCGAGCAAGCAACGCGCTTTTGTTTCCTGAAGTCGAAAAATTCCGTTTTGCCAGCTCACGTTTCAATTCGGCCGTTGTAAATTGCGAGATATTACGCGGAATTTTGTTTCCCGACTAAAAACTGTGGACAGTTTTTAGTCGGGAAACAAAATTACGCGAATCGAATTTCTAGAATGTTTCCGATTTCTACACGTTACGGCACTAATTCACTTTCGAGAAGTTTTTTCTGTCCACAATATTTCGAACCGAAGTTGGCAAGTTCACTTTCCAAAACTTTCCCGAAAATTCTCGTCGAGCTCTCAAATGTTGACTAACACACGCAATTTCACGATTACCGGATCTCGTCACACTAATCCGACACGATTGCGTTCATTTTCCATAACTTTCCGTCGCGAACTATCCAGAAAATTTTTATCACGTTCTCGAATGTTCACTAGTCACACGCGATTTCACGGTTACCAGATTTTCGGACACTAGTCCGACACGTGTCGTGCTCTGTGGCCGTGATCGTTCGGTCGCCACTCTGTGAAATAGACACTCATAGAGAAACGAGTTTCCAAACTCGGCACGACTCGTCGCGAGTTTATTATTCAGAAGAAGATGATAAGAAATATTCTTATCGTAGAATAATAAACTAAGAATGCGACTAGGAAGTGGTATGGCTGACAACCGTATCACACTCCGAATTAAATTGTTTTTGTAACGTTGATGACTACACACGGTAGTCATCAACGCACCATGCTCCATTAGGAGTTACGGTAATCGACAGAGAGAGAGAGAGAGTCCGACACGATTGCGTTCACTTTCCATATTCTTCTGTCGCGAACTATCCCGAAATTTCTCGTCGAGTTTATTTATTTATTTGAAAAATGTTCAACAGAGATATTAAGAAAATAGCAATTAAACAGTATCAAATTAAAATTAGAATTTTAAAAAAAGAAAAAAAAAAATGGAAAACAAGCGTTAAAACATTGGGATTAAAGAAAAAATTAATAAATAAAAAGAAGTGAGAAAAAGAAAAAAACTAAGAACGTTATTCCCTTTCAAAAACAACGTTCCTAACTGCAACCTTGAATAAATATAGCAACGAGGGAAAAGGACCCAGTTGAAGAATGTCGTGGTTCCTTGGTAGGCGTAACAACGGCGAATGAAAGTATAATTTAGTGCGGGCGAAAGGTATCACGAATAATGGTATCAGCCTGTTAGGAACGCGAACATTAATTTCGTTCATTAAAGTCGGCGATGATGGATTGTTGCAAATATTGAATAGAGAGCACTTATCCAGAAACACTCTGCGTTTCTCGTTCAGTAGTACAAGGCGATCAGCATATTCCCGAATGCACTCGACACACACAGTTTCACGTACTGGATCTGTCCACACTTATTCAACACGATCGCGTAAGTTTACTTTCCAGAACCTTCCAACGCAAACTTCCCGGAATTTCACAAAAACTCGATGCTGTCCTGAGACCTTTGCAACGGAGAGCAAGTCAATCACAACTGACGCGCCAAGCTTTACTGGAAAACCCGGTTTAACGGCTTTGTTTGCTCCTGCATATGGTTTGAACCGAAACACAAAACCATTCGATGAAGCCAAACACCACAATTTAAATCCAAATCTAATGGGTTTCCCTTTTATAAACATCTTGCATGAATGGCGCCCGTAATAGGGAACCATCTGCTCGTCGATTGACAGATCGAATGCAAATGTTCCAAATTGCATAAATCGGTTGTTTAGTGCTTCGAAAAAAGGTGTCAATTTTGCAAACTTATCTGTAGGGTCCAACGCATTGTTATCAGCTAAGTGAATAAACTTTTTGATTTCTTCAAAACGATTGCGGGACATCGCCTCTCTTACCAACGCACATTCAAACTCTGGGCTTTTCATCCAATAGTGTTTCATTTGTGGTCGTACGTTATATCCAGTGAGAATCAAAATTCCAAGAAATTTTCTCAACTCTGATGTTTTCATTGTAAATTGGTGATTATTTTTGAATCTCGCATACTTAACAAAGTAGTCAACTATCATTTCCATAATCTTGGCATCAAAAAATAAATAAAAAGCATCAATAACTGTAATATCACCATAGGCTTTTTTGAGCTCTTCTTGAATTTTTTGTTCATTGTTTTCTGGCTGCGTCGAATATATGGGGTTCATGTTTCTTACCCACTTAGGTTCACATCGATTTTTTCTTTTTTCTTTATCAATTCTTTCTTCGACTGGGGTTGAATTTTGTCGGGTCTCACTGTTGTCTGATATAAAAACCGAACAATGAATTTCGAGTTCACCAACAACGTCTTTTGGAAAATCTGCTGCTAGGTCGTCGAGAATGATTACATTGTCGTCCATGTCCTCTTCATCGGAAAGTGAATCTAAGTCCGGCGGAAGTATGACCACAGATCAGATATACATAGATCAGGAACTTAGAACAAAATAATTTTGCCAGAGGGAAACCACTACAAATAAATAATGTGAGACGAATAGAATTTCCATTAAACTGTCCATTGTATTGAGAAAGACAGCTATAGCTAATTTTTGTTTACCAGAGAGTCATAAAGTTTTACTTTTAAGTGTATGCGTGGTCGAAAACATTAATTGCAGTCGTGTGCGTTAACTTTTTCAATGAATTGCATTAGTGTGTAAATTTTCGTCGACATTTAGAGTTGCCGTGTAATATCCATTCCCTGACCGCAAATGGATTATCGTCAACACATAACATCAAATCATACTTCTTTACGTACAATAAATCGATTCACAATTTAAGAATGTTTTTCTATACAACTACCACTCTAAATAACACTTTTCAATTAACATTTTTAGCAATTTGCGCACTACGCTATTGTACATACCGAAATGGTAACACCGAAAACGAAACGAAAATGACAGAAACCCCGCCCGGTGCCATTTTCGTTTAAAAACAATGGATGCTCGGTGTTACCATTTCGGTATGTACAATATCGTAGTGTGCATAATCTTCAAAATTTCAATTGAGATTATTATTTTATTATTTAGAGTGGTTGTTATATAGAAAAGCGTTCTTAAATTGTCGATAATCGTTTTATTGTACGTAAAATAGTGATTTGATGTTATGTGTTGAAGACAATCCATTTGTGGTCAGGAAAATAATATTACATGGCAACTCTTATGTAGACGAAAATTTACACGACCATTTCGTGAACAATACGACATTTTGCATGCATTTTTTTATGTTCACTTGCGTGAAGATCCACTTGGAGACGAAAAATGTTGATATAGTTTGTGTTTTTTACATAATTTTCTATAATACGTTAATATAACGAATATGATCTTCATCCTCAATAAACAAATATGAAGTGCTTGTTCACGAGGCATTTCCAGTTTTAGATGGAGACTCCACCCATCTCGACCCAGTACTGAAAACGGTCAATTTGTGTGCCTGTAGCGGGAGAGTGGAGGTGGATTATTTAGGAGGAGATTTTTTTTTACATTTAAGAAAGAGATCGAATCGTTAAGCTAGTTAGTCTATTCATTGTTATGGATTTAAATGATGCTAAGGGGAAGGTATCTTCCTGTATGTACACGTTACTTACAGTACACACTCAAAGGTAAAATGTTTTTCAGCCAATTTTAATTTTGTATGAAGTTCCAACTCTATTCCTACTCTATGGTATGACTATATCAGTACCGTTTTCGCAAGAAATTTCGTCAGTATTTTCGCCGTCTTGTAGATCGATCTCCGCCAAAATCGCTAGAATTTCTTCTGCAGTTACACATCTTTTAACAAAACGCATTTTTCCACACAAGCAACACAAAGAAAACGTCTATCAACACTGAAATGGCAAACGAGAATGTCTGGACGGGCTAGCGGTACATTTATCATGCTTCATATAAAAAGATAAAGGTTCCTCCCAACGTTGCGAAAACGCAACATTAATTTGAATGAAGAAAAAAATACATTTGAAAATGCAATTGTGTTACAAAAACTTTAGTAACAATAGATAGACGTTCTAAACATTAATTTTTTATGCCAATAAGTACTATTAAAATACATTTAACGGTAAAAGATTAAAAGATGAACTCGACCATTAAAAAGTTGCCCTCACTATCCGGAATAATATTATTAAAAATATATTAGAGAATCCAATACCGTAAAAAAGGAAATGTGGATGTTGGATTTCGCAAAAACAAAATTTAAAAAAATGCGATAATTAATCAGAAATAAGATTGTAAAATTAATGTTGCGAAAACGCAACGTTGGGGTAAAATGGGTTAATATTGCCCTTCATTCTTTGTTTCCAAAACCTCAGCCTTATCACCATTATGAACAATCTCACTCACTTTTCAGATTTACTCGTACACTTCCACCTCTTCCGAACGGGATCATAATTTGTGGATTATTTTGTGTTTGTCCTTTTCTTTTCTTCTTCACTCTTCTATAGTTTATTTCGTTCTGTATTTTAAGGCTACGAACGGCTAAAAATATATAACAAATTGTTATTTTTTATTTAACGTATTTTTAGAGTGCATTTCTTTATTCAAATAAATTTATACAGTGCTGTACAATACACCTATATTCACAACAATAAAATATCATAAATATATTATAATAATATCATTGTATTACGATTAGAGTCAATATTCTATGTTTATTTGTAACGAGACATCGCGAAACGTTTCTTTGCATTCAGTGCATATTTTCTTGATGTCTTGTAAATAATATCCTAGTTTTTATAATCAATCATTCGTCTTGTGGCTTGTATGTGGAATGCATTTTTTTTTATATAACATTCGTATGTATTCATTTCTTTTCTGTATGTTTGTATGTATGCCTTTTTACTGAATATCTGCTTTTCGTCCATTTTTTAAGAACATAATCTTATTTAACTAGTTTTCTTTATTTATGTATAATAATACTTATTACCTTGTTTTCGCGATTTATATTTAGATTTTTTTTTGTTTGGTTTTCAATATATATAATAACGTGAAATATTTGCAATAAAATACACGTCTGATTGGTATATCCATAATATAATAATATAATAAGTGTACTCTAAAGTATCAATAATAAAAAGTCTTCTCATTTTTTAAATAGTTTTTTTTTTTTATTTTACTTCTCTTTTTTTCTTGTAATATCATTTAAAGTCGTTTGTCACATTATGTGTTCTTTTTTTTTGTGAATTACTCGTTACGTCATTCTTACAGAGGTTTGTGGAATATCTCCATTTTACATTTTTTAATATATTCACTGGACATGCAGATATAAAGAAAATCTATCTGTTTTGCTTTTGTCAAAGATGAACGGAATTTATCTAGTTTTTTTGTCAATTTAATGACTTACAAGAACTATAAAATAATATATTTGTAAATGTCAATATATTGCGAAAGAACATTGTAAGTTGTCTGTGTTAAATTTATCTACTAGGATTTCCTATTTATAATTATAGAATATTATTTTGTTTTTATATACAACCCTAAACAGTGATTCACAGGATAGATTTATATTCAGGCAAAATAAAAAGGAAAGTTCTTTAAGGATTCATTTGTAAATACATTTTTGTCAGCATCTATATGTGTATGTAAATGTGTACAAGAGTTTATTATGATTTATGTGCATGATTGTTACAATGATTTCGTTTTTTGTTTGGTGATGAGTCGTTGATCCTGGATCTCGGGAGCTCGAAAAATATCTGACGCCTTTTTCTGTTTGCGATTAAAATATCACTCGGCGTTTTATGTTTTTAAATTTACTTCAAAATGATATGAAATTGATTTTAAGCGTTCGATAAAATTCATTTGGACATAATAGTGTCCACAAAAAAGCTAGCTATATATTTAAATGCGAATAGATGCAAATGATAGGCATAAACGCATTTCTTTTCAAAATTTATTTGTCGCTTTTCATGGTACTTCGTCAGGAAAAAGCAGGGCCATCGGGCATAACCACGTATATTTAAGAGTAATCATAATATGTATTGTCACTTTCGTGACGATAGTCTCTTTCTTCCTGGACTACTTTATGTTATTTACTTGTGGAGGGCCGTGACAACATCCAAACCTAATTCATGATATTGTGATGCTGCACAATTGAAAAATATGGGCGGTCTATTACGAGAATTATGTTCATAAGAAATATTTTTGATCAGTTAAAATTTGCTTTTTTATAATTTTTTTGCGAGTCGTGGACGAAGATATCAATTGTACCATAATGTCTATTTTAATTTTTTTTTTCTTTATAATATTTAAAATATTCCGGCCGTGTATGCAATGCGTAGGTATGCCCGACTGCCAAATGTTCTCTGCTGACAAGCCCTATTAAACTTGATCCTCTTAAAAGCATGTGGCCTAATTATTCCCGCTCTAAAATTATTCTTCGCTAAAATACATTATAATATTATAAATGTATATTTGCATTTAAGGCCTATTAATACATAGAAATATCCGTATATCTTTTATACGTAGACATTTCCTTCTCTTTTTATTTTTTCGTCTCTATTTCTTATTCGCCGTCTGAATAAAATACGCTCACATCAGTGTGGAGCATAATACATATTTTCTCTTTTGCGAAAAAAAATGCCTGAGTATTTGCCAGATAACTGAAAAAAATACTAAAAACGTGCACTTGTTTGAACTACTTTGAACTTAAAATAAACTTATTAGAATGCTTACAGTTAGGTATTTTATAAGTTTTCCTAAAACGAAAAATTAACGGTAGATTTCTTTTGTTCTCCTCTTTTTTTTTGCTTCTCTTTTATGGAATGGTACGATTGATTTAATGCGCAAACGGATTTCGAGTAGCACCAGGAATGTCCAAGTTACCGCCTGTAGTTTGATAAGTTCCATAACTATCACCATTTGGATTCATATCATTCAGACGAGTGCTGGACAGAGCTCGCGGTATTGGATTGCTAGGTACACCGTGTGGTGCTAAATGAGCAGTTTCTTCGGCAACCTGAAAAGAGGGTAAAATGTGGATTAATTAGGTAATGTCTACAAAAAACGGTGATATATATAAAACGAGACCGAGGCTAATTTCGGGCGCGGGCGAAATTTGGATACCCTTCGCTCCCCTCGGGCTAAAAGTTTTTTGGGGCGTATCTATGACTTGTGTTTAGTCCTCCCCGCTTCCATGCTTTTCCTTGTCCTTGAGTTTTTACATAAGTGCCGTGGCGAAGATTTAATGGGAGAAGCGGGGGATGTGGGTTTCTTAGAAGAGCCAAAGGGGGGTGTACGGCAGCCCTACGAACGCATGGCCTTTCCATAAATTTTTACGTATGTTTGTGGCATCAATTAAAACACATTTCTATGAGATTTGGTTGAAAATGGTGGATACATAAAAAAGTTTTTCTTCGAAGAACCTAATTTTGGGGTTGGGTTTATATGCCAGCCCCACGACCCCATAGTCCGATTTCATTTATTTCCACGTTTGTTATGTGGCATCAATAGAAATATAATTTTCTGAGGTTTGATTGAAATTGGTGTGCAAATAAAAACGTTTTTTCTTTGAAAAATTTGATTTGGGGGGCTAGGTTTGTATGGTAGCCCCATGACCACATGGTCCGACTCCATCTATTCATACATATGTTTTGTGTCATCAATAGAAACACATTTGTGTGAAGTTTTGTTGAAATTGGTGTATAAATAACAAAAAAATTTTAGAAGAACTTAATTTGGGGAGCTAGGTTTGTATGACAGCCCCATGACCCCATGGTCTGATTTGGTCAATTTTTACATATGTTTTGTGATATACTTGAAACACATTTGTGCGAAATTTGATTGAAATCGATGAGAAAATAAAAAAGTTTTTCTTAGAAGAACCTAATTTGGGGGTCTAGGTTTGTATGGCAGCCCCACGACCCCATTGTCCGATTTGGTCGATTTTTACATATATTGTGTGTCAGCAATGAAAACACATTTGTGTGAAATTTAATTGAAATTGATGCATAAATAAAAAAGTTTTTCTAAGAAGAACCTAATTTTGGGGGGTAGGTTTGTATGGCAGCCCCACGACCCCCTTGTCGGATTTCAGCGATTCAAACATACAAACTGCCTGCAACAAAAAGAAGCATGTGTGCAAAGTTTCAGCTACATAGCTTTTAAACTGGCCGAGCAAAACGCGTCGCAACAGACAGACAGACGGACAGACGGACATCGTCCAATCGACTCAGCTCGTCACGCTGATCATATATATAGGTACATATTTTATATGGTCGAAGATGCTTCCTTCAATGCGTTACAAACTTCATGACAAAGTTAATATACCCTTTCACTCTATGAGCGAAGGGTATAAAAAAAACGCACGGATAAAAAAAATACTGAAATATTTTCTAGTGTTTTTCATTTAAATAAACCAGTCAAGTTTTATTTCTATACAGCTGTCTTTGATGTTTGATCAGTCGTTTAACCAAGTTTAGACCAACCAGTCATATCTTCCAAGAAGCAATATTTAAGAAATATATAAGATCACCGAACGCCATAAGATTCAATTACTGAAAAATGGATGGAAGGCAAAAGCAAGAATGGCGGAACAAGTGTGGATATGAACTTAAATTGGGACCAGGCGAGTTCTTCGAAATATTGAGGTATTCGATTTGTTGAGGTTCTATTTATCGAGTCTCAAATGTAATTCGACGAAAAGCATTTTTCAAGTTGGCGCACAAAATCAACCGCTTTGGATGCAGAGTATAGGTTGTTGTTGTAGCGATTCAAAAGATTTTTTTCTCTTGAATCGAAGGGGGATTGGCAGCTCTTGGCCGTTGTAACAACGGGTAGCTCCGGGACGATTTACATCGAAGAACCGGCTGCCGTAGGAGCATTTTTATAGACAACACAAACATCCATGGTCATAGTGGGACTCGAACCCACACTCCGGCAACTCAGAGATAGAGTGCCATCTCTACCACTGAGCCACTGAATGTATAGGTCGCATAGCGTATCGACCAAAGATCAAAACACTCACTATTTTATGCATATTTGATGAGGCAAAATAAGCCTATCCTTATCGGTATATACATGTGTGTGACGGTTTCCGGTTTTCATCAACACAACACACCAGCACTCTCAGTTTTTATTCCAACACTCCCGTTTTTTTTTCAATTATGGGATAATTTTTCTTTTCATTGGTTCTTCAGGTTTCTTATTAGCTGTTAATTTTTTCACGGTTTTAGCACCTATTTAGTACCGGTTTATTTTCAGGCTTTTTAGCACTTGTTCAGTACCGGCTTTTTTAGCTGCTGCGCAATTCTGTTTTTCCTCAGCTTTTTTTCCACTTGATCAGTTCCTGTTTTAAAGGTTTTTAGCATTTGTTCAGTACCGATTTTCCACGAATTCGATAACTGGGTTTTCTGCAGTTTTCACCGTATTCTATACTTGTTCCTCAAGAAATTCGGGGAAGGCAACAACAACAACTTTTTCTTGTTGTTTACCTCACATTTGGAATCAGCAATCCAAAATTACATAAATGTTTCTGGCGTACCGAGTCGACGAATATTCAAGAGAAAACAAGGATATATCATTCTATGGCAGCAAACCCAAAAATTTTTTTTTTTACATCGAATTCCGAATTAACGGTCTAAAATTACTTAAGAATATTTCATTCATTCTAAAGAATCAAGTCTTTAAACAGATGAAAACCGAATCGTGGCTTAAATAAATGCCGGCTCTCTTAGCGGAAGGAAAATAAACTGAAACTGCATTTTTGCACAAATACTCAAAAATGTATCTAAATGCATCCTTGACTTAAGGCAACCTTAAGCCATTGTAACCCTAACTTGGAGTTAAGCATTTGGTAGATCCAGTATTATTTATATTTATACCCTATACCCACAAGATGGTATAGGTTATATTGTTTTTGTTACGCCGATATTATGTAATACCTCAAAGGAGCCACCGGAGTAGGTCCGACTACTTGTACCCCTACTTCCCCAACAAAGTTATATTCGGCCATATCTTTTGATAGAATGTCACGAAAAGTTTCAAATTAGTATCAAATGGTAGTCGTTGGATGCCTTGACAAGGTAATAAAGATGTGTCAGGTCCGACTTATTTACCCCTCTCTCCCCTACAAAAAAATATGAAATGGAATATTTTGGGTTTTGCTTGCCTTCTAGGTCTGTAATGGGTATAGGGTATACACTCATCGTGCTATTCGCACGATTAGAACTCGGTCTCGTTTTTCACTAATTTGGCAAGTTTTATGTCAAATTCGCTTCAAATAACGTCGCACATTCACACACAAGTTTTGTTTTCGAAAATTGAAGACGAAAAATTGTAATTTGAATTAAAATGACATATAAAAACTCAGGGTAGGTAGCTAGCTACCTTGACTTCAAGTAAGGTTGACTGTGGGAAATTTCAAGGCTTCCTTGAAATCAAAGCTCACTTTATTTCAAGGAAGGTTCATAAATTCGAGATGATCTTGTGAAGGATGCGTTGATATACATTTTAAAGAAAACGGACAACAATTTTCAGTTAATTAATCTTGCGTGAAGGCTGAAGGATGGATTAAAATTGTAAACAATAATAATTTATCTTTTAGCTAAAATACTTGTAAAAATAAATAATTTTGATAAAAAAATTACTGAAAATAGTATTTCAATCCTTGAATTAAAGTATCCTTGAGTTAAGGTCGCCTTGAGTTAAGGCTTGCTTAACGTATGTTTATAAACACAAGCCTCGATCTCAAATGCCCAATGATGCAATAACGCTACGATTGACGAGAAAAAAAAACACGAGAGCCCTCTTAATATGGCACCCATGCAAACCGATGAATATATAAAAATAATAGTTCTAACTATCCTAAATAACGATGCCTGGTGGAAGAGAGCGAATACAACAGATGGCAAATCCAATCTCAAGAAAAGTACAAGGACAAAGCATTCCTCCTGGAAAAAAACCAGGCCGAGGCTAGTTTCGGGCGCGGCCGCGTTAACAATTTCGACCGCAGCCCTATGACTTGTTCCGATTCCATTTGTCCCTGGATGCGTTCAGGCTAATCCAGGAACACACTTGGATGAATTTTGGTTAAAACTCAAAAAGCAAAAAAGTTTATCTTACAAGAACCTAATATTGGTTGGTTTGTATGACAGCCCCCTGACATGTTCCGATTCCATCCATTCCGAGATATGTTTTGAGGCTTAGGAACACACTTGGGTGAAGTGTGGTTAAGATTGTTACATAAAGAAAAAAGTTTTTGTTAGAAGAACCTAATCGTCCAATGACTTTTTCTGAATAGCATCAATGAGTTCTTGCATTTTCGATTTTTTTTTCTGTATACCTTTTTTACCGAAAACAAAAAAAAACTCAAAATTAGGTCCTAGGTTAATTGCACTAGGTAACGGAAACCATAAAATGCTACTACATTATTCGAAAGTCCCAGATAAAGTCAAAGTGTACTGTTCAAAATTCGCCGTTTACGTAAAATTTGAGTTTTTGACGAAAAAACTGAACCGGAAAACACCCTTTTTCGCTCAAATGTTTTCCCGTGAAATATGACATGAAAAGGTAATTTTATTTGTTGAAGTTATTCTTGCATGATTTCCAAAACGATCGACAAAGAAAAAGCAATCTTACAAAATTAAAACGAATTTCGAAAAAATACCGAACGCATCCCAAAGAAAATGTACAACCCAAAGAAATGAGAGAGCATCACTTCAGTTTTATTTTGGCATTAAAAAAACGGTAGGAGTTCGGACCTCCAGGCCTCCGCAGAGGCAAAATTGCGAAACACGCGTTGTCAGTTTGGTATTAAATCAAGGGCAATATTGCTGCATCTCCAAACTCCAAACTATCAAATGGTACTCGAAAACTAACGATGGTGTAGAGTGTAGTGCGGGCACAGGGCAAAGGTATTGTATTGTACAAAATATAAAGAAATCAATTTAGACAGATAGAGAGACGGGTTGGTGTGGTGGCTAGTTCGCTCACCTTCGGTGCACAGGGTGGTGGTATTGACTCTCACCGTGAGCAAATTCAGTGTAAGATGTTTTTCAAACTCACGACCCATGTAACGAACTATGATCTCACTCATATGTTAAACGAGATAATTAAATCTGCTAGGTGTGCTGTTGATCTCAACACCTCTACCAAAAAGCAATTAACATTGAAAATTGGATGGCAGATGTGTTACTGCAGCCTTGCCCCAATGTTTGACTGTCGCCGATCTATTTGGAAGCTCAAAATGCTATAATACTACTGGACTATATGGGAATTGATCCGGCGAGAATGATAACGGCCAATCGTGAGAATACTTACGATAGAATTTGGTAGGCCCACCGTGAGTTTTTTTTATGGAACTACAGTGTTAAAACTCTTTTCCCAGGGTTAAAAGTCTTTTAACCATGGACCTCAATAAGCTAATGATAATAAATAATAGAAACTCGGATCCAATTGAGGCATAAAATAATTTTCTCCGTATAGTTCCTGCCTGGAATATACTCAAACAAATTTGGAAGATATTTTCATGCTCTGATCACTTCCTGAGCAAATGGCAACGACTGGTAGTCCGAGTAGCCTTTTGAAAGGAGCATGCAAATACTTGACTTTTAATTTAATTTTTCTTATTTTACGGCCTTGTGTGTGTGTCACAACATTGATCACCGATTTCTTCAATTGTATGATTGGATAGACGAGCAGGCAAGACTAATTTATTTGAAATGGAAATCGGTCAATTTGATCTAGAAATTTGTGAAATTGCTTGGAATTTGCCAACCCAGGAAAGCTGTAGTTTACGGATGGTCCCATTCAGTACTGAAAACGGCCAATTTTGTCGGCTGTAACGGGAGAACGGGGTTGACTATGTACATTATGTACTCGATTCATTAGGAGTCCGTTTTTTTTTTGGGGGGCACAGAGTATTATAAGTCAACGGGTGTTTTGCGGCATCCTTATTTTCCTTGAAGAATGATGGCCCCTAGGCCTGATGTTAAAACTAAAGTGTCCGAATTGTCCGAATAATTGAATTGAAGCTGCAGAAGAAGAGCTCTAGCATAAGGTCCGCCAGAGCATATTCATCCAAACAAATGGACTTTGGCAAGCTACTTTAAGATTGGGGGAGTTCAAAGTTAAAAGGTCGAGATGAGATCGGAGATAGAGGTAGCGATACCTACGACTCTTTAGAATTTTGGCGAAGACTTCGATACTTGCTTTCTCGAACCTGCGATGCAGCTTCCCAATAACAATGGCGAACGATGGTATTCTTGCCCCAACCGAATAATCGACCTTGTCTGATTGGTGTTGTGGTTAGTGCGCACAGCTTTGGTGCACAGGGTCATGGGTTCGAGTCTCACCGAGAACCAATTCAGTTTATAGTGTTTTTCGAACAAGACCCATGTGTCGGACTATGATATCACCCAGATATCGAGTACCCATTTATGGCGACAAATTACACTGCTGAGCGTGATGTTGATCTCAACACCTCAAGAAAAAGCAGTTAAGATCTTGGAAATTGGATGTCACTAACACATCTGCAGCCTTAGTTCAATGTTGGACTGTCGCGCCTGTTAATTATTTTAAGGGAAGCCACCTCGTATCGGGCAATCTGGCTGGTTGACACCACGAAACAATTTCATCGAATCATTTTTAACAGACGGTTATCGGTATAGTGGAAGAAAAGTGGAACTATCCAGACCGACAGTGCGGTTCGGATAGAATTTATATGGTTCCTGACTCGGCAAGGAAATGTCTTACTTTTCTCTGGCAAGGCTCGATGTCCAATGCGCTTATTTTCGTTTCGCAAGGAATGGATTTCCCAGACTATATTTTGAATTTATGTATCCCTAATTTCAAATCGAATCGTCCAATACGATACCAACTATGAACCCACGCAGGAAAAGGTTATACCGGCAGTTTCATGGGGATAATTTCTTGGCGCTTGTTGAGCTGTTCTGGGAACGCCCAAAAAGTAAGCTTGTTTTATCGTAGTGTGGGCTCTACGCACCCACGCCCTAATCACAGAGATGCCTACCTCGTTGCTAAAGTGTTTTAATAGATGTCTATTGAAAAATAGCTTCAACGTAAAGACGGCGAGGTGAACCACTTTAAACTCAATTCATAACAGGTCATTGGAGATACCGGCAATACGGCAATAATTGTGGCGCTAAATATTATTCCTAATTTTTGGATAATAAAAACACGTGGCGTGTGGCTCTTTTGAGAGTTACTTTAGAATTGAAATTAAAACTCACCTGATGTGGATCTTCCGTTTGCGGTAGATCAGACACAAAACCGTGCTCCTTCCTGTAAAAGTTAATAAAGATGAATCCGGCAAGCACCAACAGACAAACAATTCCATATCCTCTAAATGTGGCAGTTGTTCCATAGTACGTTACAAACATTCCACCAATGACCGCTCCGCAACCTCGTCCCAATCCATGATGAATTCCTTGCAGTACACCCTGAGCCGACGATCTCAACTGTTGTGGTGTATTGTGGGCAATGTATGAGCAACAAGCAGCCCAAACGGCAGCATGCGTAATACCCTGCATAAATTCGAAAGGAAGGACCCACCATGGATTTCTCAAATAGGAAATGTACAAGAAGCGCACAACGTTTCCAACAAGGCCCAAGCAGAGTACCTAAAACAAGAAATAGCATTCTTATGCTGATTGTATGAAATCTACTAATATATAACTTACCTTAACATGACCTATTTGTGTGATAAGTTTAAAGCTGAAAAAGTAGGCGAAGATCTCCGAGATATGATTGATAACAGACGCTACACCGAAAAGCGTTGGTGAACCACCGTAATCTTGCAAATGCCAGAACAGGAAGGTGAAAATCAAACCAATGCCGAAACCCATGAACCAGGCCACAAACAAGAACGAGGCACACTTCAGGTCCTTAAAACATTTCAACACCGTTACCCATTCGGGCATCTCGCGATTCGTTTGAGCGAAAACTTTCGTTTGCGAGCCAACCGGTTGTGCTGGAGGGGCGGTACTTTGACCCGGCCCGACGGCTAGCGAAGGCAAATTCAATTGAGCGGCCAATTGATTTTGCATTTCATCCTCGGCACTAGGAACGACATCGACTTTTTCCGGTTGCGGTTGAATTTCTTCGACATCGTAGCGGAATGATATTTGTGTTGCGGTTATAAAGGCGGCCGTCATTAAAACGGAAAAAGTGGCAAAACATATTGTGTAGTTCTTTTCTTGTTTCTCCGGACCGCATGGATGATCGGGGAACGAAGTCGAATGGTCAAGTGCGATGCCGACGAAGAACATAGCCAAACCCCAGCCTAACGAGCCGAACATTCGTTGATGGCCGTATTTGTCCGCATCTTCACCGAGCAGTGTTATTACCGCTGAGTCAGCTAGTGTGACAGCCGGAGCACTGAAAAATTCGCCTATGATGACTAACATTAGGAGAAGGAAGAACGCTTTTTGGATATCCTAAAAGAGTAAAAAAAAGTTTTATACATTTTAATTCAGGGAACCATCAAAGTAGTATCTTACCGGTGTTCTATATACAATGGAGGAAAATAACGGACTAACCCAGTCTTTATGAGCCGTTTTGTTGTAATTAGTCGCATAGTCCACATTGATAGGCGATTGTCCAGGCTCCAGCCCTGGTCTAACCGAACGTGTGGATCTAAAAAAAATAGTAATTACGTATTTTAGAAAAACCTTAAAGACTTTAAAACTTCGCAAATTTATTGACTTTATTTGGTTTGCTTTCAATTGCCTCACCTTGAATACGTCTCCAATTTCTCTGGACTATACGTAACATTAAAATTCTCCAAGCTATTCACATGGTCAACCGACCGTTTAAGTATCCTTGGAAAAGATGGAAATTTCAATAAATACGTCGAATTTTGCCGTTCTATACACATTGTCGCCTCGGGCCTGATAAATCCTATTGGGAGTGTAAAAATCACCCATGATGCTAACGAAGCCAGCAACAGCTTCTTGCCATTCTTCCACCTGAAAAATGTTAAAATCAACGATAAACATTTCGACAACTTATTCAGAAATTCCAAATATGAATACAAAATTAGATTTCTTTCAGTATCCAAGAGTTCTTTCCGAATCTCATAAGCTCTCAAGAATAATGAACCGTGAACATTCTTACATACATACCTGTCAGCATAGGATCCCCAAAACGGAGCGGAAAGAAATTCAACAAATGGCCTCGATCCAATTAGGAGACCACATTGTCCCGGGTTCATGCCCATTTGCTTGAAGTAGACACCCATCAAGGGAAAGAGTGATCCGAAGGCCGAATAGAAGCAAAAATAAAAGCCCTTGACGGGCAATAGCTCTTGGTCGACGGGTCCCAGCAACATTTCAATGACATCCGATTTACCGCGAATTTTATGCGTTGCCTCTTTTGGTTGGGGATATCTGCAAAAAAAATTATGGAAAATTTATGAGATATAAAATTATAGAAAGTCTAATTCGATTGAATTTTAGCGGAAGCTTTCCGCTTGAGATTTTATATTTGCGTCCTATTTCATATTAAAGCCGATATTTATGTACGTTAAAATTAAAACTCATAAAAACCTAATCCAACGAAATTATTTTTTCGACTTTCTTATACTTTTTATAGGCAGAAATGCATCTATGCAAATATATAGGTACTTACAGTGTTGGATCCACTTCTCCTTCAGCATCGGGCATAACAAGTGGTCTAGCCGCCGGTCTTCCGCCCATACCTCCAGGAGGACCCATAGGATCCGCCATGTATTCGTTGTATCCTCCGCCCCCGTTATTCGAATATTGATCCATGTTTATTGTTTCGTCGTTCTCTCACAAGACTATACTGTAAGGCGGCCTAGCACAACCACTATGTAACACACAGAAGTGCGGATGGAAGCGATATTAAACGCTTCGTCAGCGAGCTTTGTTTACGACCACCCCTAGTGCTCCATTATGTCTGAAAACAAGCAAAAGCAAAGAAAATCAACGTTAAGAATTGTTCGAATTGGCAAGCTTCGACGGGTAATTTCATACTTTAGCAACAATAAAGAGGACGAAGTTCGAGTAGTCCGGAAGATTTATTATTATCATTGGTACTTGATCTTGTTTTTTTTTTTTAATTGAGAGCAAGAAGGTCAGCAAAGGTCAAGTATCGATGGCAAACAAAAGACCGCGACGTTTGACATTAAATTTGTTTGTTTTGTACATTGGCGCCGGAACGAATTTTTTATTGGTGAGGGGGGGCAAGATTTTTTCTCAAATTCATATTAAATTAAGCGGTTATATACCGGACCTCTATCCAGGACCGGCTCTACTATATGTGCATTTAAACAGGGCGCCTTATTAAGTGAGGCAAACAAACAATTTCAATTTTTGATTAATCTTAATTATCTCATTTTTAAATTCAAAATTTTGTAATTTTTAATGCTCTTTAATCGGAAGTTTTGAAAACTTTGCCCTTTTATATAAATTAACGTTTTCAAAAATTTCGGAAATGAGGCAAAAATTTGCACTTTGTGTGGAATTTTTGGGCGATTTTAATTATACCCTTCGCTCGTAGAGTCAACGAAGGGTATATTAACTTTGTCATGAAGTTTGTAACGCATTGAAGGAAGCATCTCCGACCATATAATAAGTACATATACATATATGATCAGCATAACATTGGGAGTCGATTGGGCGATGTCCGTCTGTCTGTCAGTCCGTCAGTTGCTACGCGTTTTACTCCGCCAATTTAAAAGCTAGGAAGCTGAAATTTTGCACAAAGGCTTCTTTTTGCTGCAGGCAGTTTGTATGTTTGAATCGGTGAAATCCGACCATGGGGTCATGGGGCTGCCATACAAACTTAACCCCCCAAATTAGGTTCTTCTAAGAAAAACTTTTTTATTTGTGAACCGATTTCAACCAAATTCCAAACAAACGTATTTCTATTGATGACACACAACATAAGTATGAGAATGGATCAAACCAGACCATGGGGTCATGGGGCTGCCATACAAACCAAACCCCCCATTTTGATTCTTCTAAAAAATATTTTTTACACCAATTTCACAAACCTTGAATTAATGTGTCTTAATCTAAGCAACAAAAAAGGTCAAAACAAATGAGATCAAACCATATGGCCATGCTCCCGCATCCCCCCATAAAATTTTCTGAGTAAAAATATTTATTTACCAACTTATTCCAAACAAACCCCACACAAATATTGTTTTGTCGACGCCACGGAACTTTTATGAAGACGGAAGGAAAAGAATGGGGGGGGGGTTAAATACAAGTCGTAGGTCCGCCCGAAAAAACTTTTAGCCCGGAGGAGAGCGAAGGGTATCCAAATTTCGGCCGCGCCCGAAATTAGCCTCGGTCTCGTTTTTAAATTGTGATAGTTAGAACTTCCGCTATAATAACCTCTACATTAGGTCTCAAACCCAAATTTTCGAAAGTTTCGGTTTAAAAACATAAACATTCGAAATGATTGAAGAATTGGATTTGAAAATATGTATAAAAATGCGAAACCACAAAATGTGCAAATTTTGATTCTTAAGTTTTCAAATGGAAAGTTTGGGTTTTGAAACCTTATTTCGAGAATATTCAATCGCAAATTTCTTTACAAAGCTGAGGGGCCTGTACTTACCACAAGCCAAGCCCCAGTGAAAGTGAGCCACCCCTCACCTCAGTATAAGCTCTTCATTAGATATATTGCTCTGATAGCGTAGTTACCACGTTATAAACCTAAAATCTTAGGAAAACTTGTTTTTTTGTTTCCTATGGTGTTTTGGGGTGCTCAGGACAAAAATTTCGTTGCGAAACAGGGTCAAAATCGTATAAAAAACACCAAAAAATTGACTTACAATTGTACAGATACCGCTTAACGCATTTTAAAGATTAGTGGTGCGCGACCCGCAATTTTGTTATTTCTAACATGTTCAAGGACAGGTTATCGGAGAAATGTACACTTTCGGAGTTTTAAGCTCCCAAAAAAAATAAAATTTTTTTGAGTTTTTCGCAGTTTCGATCTTGATTTGCAACGAAATTTTGGTGGCAAGCTCCAGATTCAATCATAAAAATAATTAAACATAAGAAACAACAAAAAAATTCTGCACCACAATTTGCAATCTGAAATCACCAAATTACTACACTATTAATAATTTTGGGAAGTACTCATTTCTAGACTAGAACCGCTTAGGAAAGTGGAAAGTCCTCTTTTTTTTAAATGACGACAATCTAAAAATTAATATCTCTCGAATTCATTGGAGGAATTATGTACAAGAACCCCTCTTAACCGGCCTCGGATAAACCGGTCCTCGGATTAACCGGCCTATATCCCACTTAACGTTTCTTGTTCTTTTTGTTACCGAAAAATGACTAGCAGACTTTTCCTATATCCCACGGAACGTTTTTTTTTCTTTTTGTTACCATGCCGTCACAGTCAGCATCAAAATCAAAAAGTAAAAAATATTAACATAAAAGATGTAATTTTTATGTTGGCAAGTGCATTCGTCTACATTAATGAGAGCATGGAAAAAAATTTGGTCCAATTTAGAAAATCTAGTCGAGGGGAGTTACCATTCCGACAACGATGAAATATGAAAATGACAACCAGGCTATCTTACACGATCTGCAGTTGTTACCTGGTGGGCAGCAAATGGAATTTGCGGATGTGGAGGACTGGGTAACAAGTGATGAAGGACTGAACGATTTTTTCAGTGACGAGGAAATAATTGGTATCGCCAGTAAGGATGACTGTGAATGCGGAGACGATGGAGAATTTACAAACATTGATGAGCCATCAAAAATAGCATGTGTAATCTATTTAGTTTTCAATAAAATGAGTTCCAACAGCGTTCTTTTTGCTTCTTTATGTATAACACTCTATGAAATTTGTATAGTATCTTCAAATATAGGTTATTGTCGAACCAAATTCAATTTTTCAAGGGAACCTCGGATAAACCGGCCAAACTCCTAACCGGCCAGGGTGTGGGTCCCGACCAGGCCGGTTAAGAGGGGTTCTACTGTATGTTAAAAGAATAGCTCATACTGAGGTGAGAGGTGGCTCACTTTAACTGTAACTACGGATATATCTAAAATTGAAGAGAAATGGAGTCTGACAAACAGATAAAAAAGCGGGTTTTAACACACTTGCACAGGGCGCCATAATACCTAGGACCGTGTCGCCAAAAAGTAATTATGAAAAATATTAGAGAACAACAGTGATCAGAAACCACCTAGAATAGTCGTCAATATGAGACTAACCTTTAAGTTTCTTTTTGTTACCCATTTTGATCCCATTGTAATTCCGAAGTGTTGAAGATTATATTCTTTATTTTATATAGCTTTATAAAATTAAAGACCAAATGATTTTCCCAAATGTTGTTTTCCGGTTTCCTCGGGAAACGAATTCTTCCATGATTTTTGAGGAATCTAAATTCTCTGTTCGATCCCTGTGAACATGGAGAAGGATTAGATGTGTCAGACGTTTTTGTGTCATTGTTGAATGTAGCCATGTTAAAGACGTCATAAAGCACTGAGCGACCTTTCTGAAGATGCCGCTGATGCTGGAACCGTCAGAAATAATGTTACTAGCCGTTAACTTGCTGTGCTCTATGCTTCGAAAATGATCAGCAATTTCGGCGCAACATGTAGGTGAAGCTCTCGGCATACTCTTCAAAAGAGTTAACTGTGAGCGAAGATCAACAATATCGAAATCGAGCATAGCAGCCCAATCTTACTGTGAGATTCGTGTTCGTTAATCAACGGTCAATAGTTTCGCTATGGTTGGCCTTGTCGTTAATTAGAGGTACTCTTGTTATTGAAGAAGAAATGAAAATGGAATGATCATATACTGTACATACTCGTAGTATACATGTACTAGATGCAATTTTCTGCGAACCAGATATTTCATCATGGAAAAAAAATATCCACTACTAGAATAATAAATTGAATATGTACATTGTACGTATTATGTATAAAAATGTAAAATAAATGATTCTTCATTTTTACTATAGTGCAATATATTTGGTATTAATTGCCCCTTTAGCCAAAATATTGAGGGGAAGCTGTCCCCACTGCCCCCCCCTGTTCCGGCGCCATTGGTTTTGTGTGATTGTGTGTTATGTCACAACATCTTCCTTTAGAATATTGTGAAATGGGACGACCTCTCAAATAATATGTTGATTACGAAACAAATTATGTACAAAGCACATGAACTCATTAGAAAAGCAGAAGGTCCTATTACAAAGCCTTCAATCAAGTACGTGGAGTCCTTTTTAGATCATTAAATTGAAGTAATGCCAAATGTTGCTTGCAATCCCAACATTTTTTTAACACCAGAAGTTCGGAATTTTTTAGGAGGTAGGGATATGTAATTTATATATACACGGTGGCCTAACTTACGGTGTTCCATGTGTTCATTGGAACACGGGCCCCAAGCCAAAAAGGGCCCTCAGAGCACAAACACGTAGTCAAGCCGCAGGAACAGAACTATTACACCGATTTTCTCCTTAAAGGCCTGAATAGACCTCGGGCGGAATGAAAATGAAATTTTTGCCCGCTGCGATTTTCTCAATGAAAATGCATGCTTACTGTCGTGGAACATGTCGGTAATGATGGGGAATTCCATAAGCTACAATCCGAATATGGTTCCAAAATTTTTCTCGGCCATTTTATGTATTATTTTTCGATTCCCCCGTCATTAGATATTTTCCACGGTGAAAAACCGGGGAATCGAAAAATAATACATAAAATGGCCGAGAAAAATTTTGGAACCATATTCGGATTGTAGCTTATGGAATTCCCCATCATTTCCGACATGTTCCACGACAGTAAGCATGCATTTTCATTGAAAAAATCGCAGCGGACAAAAATCTCATTTTCATTCCGCCCGAGGTCTATACTGCGCTTAAGTTAAAGTTAATACTTATGCTTTACCTTAAAAGTATTGACATTGACACAAACACGCTTAAAATTGTGAAGTTTCCATGACAAATTTAAAAATTATGTTGACAAGTTTCCATTACAAATTGACGATTTTCCATGTCTTACTGACGAAGTTTCATGTCAAATTGAAGAATTTCAAAATATTGCAAACGAATTTCCGTTACAAATTGTCGAATTCCTTTGCAAATCATGACTAATTTGAAATGTAAATCCGTCAATTTGATCAATTTAAAATTCGTCAATTTAATCTGGAAATTCATCAATTTGTAATTGTTGTAAAAGTTGGACATGAAAACTCATAAACTTGATTTGGGGATTCGTAAATTTGCCTTCAGGCTGCTACAGGAGCGTTTTCGTTACAAAAACAACACAAACATTCACGGTGACAGTGGGATTTCAAATATTAGTACAGTATTTAAAGACACAAAACGGCCGTTTACTTAAAAAAAAAAATACATAATGGCTGAAATTTGCTGGATATGTTAGGGGACATGTCTTTTATCTAAAACTGAGTTTTCGTATTCGTGGGGGTGGGGGAAGTTGGAGTATATTGCCTACTTATATGCGAATTTTGCATTTTTCGCAAATATAATTCTTACTGTTGACCCTACAGTAAAGTCATGTAAAGAAGTTTTGTTTCTAATAAAATTATCTATCCAACGGTACCTACATTAATTTCATCGGTCAGGTCAAGTAGTTCCGTTTTAGTGACCAGTTAAAGGTCAAAATAGTACTAATAATGGGAATATTTTGCTTAAATAAAACATGTAATGACTGAAATTCGGTGGAGTCGTTAAGGGATGCGTTATAAATCAATATCTGAAGTTGCGTATACACATATCTGGGAGGTAGTTATAGTAAATTGCCTACTTATAAGCTAAATTTCCGTTTTTGCTTAATATCATTCTTATTGTTGACCCTACAGTAAAATGGTGTTTAGAGGTTTCAATTCTTATCAAATAATCTATCAAACGGTATTCAAATCAATGTCATACGTCAAGTAGGCCAATAAGAACGGGTTTTGTATTTTTTAATACCAGAAAAGTAGGAGATTTTTTTTTGTAAACTAACTGCATACCTAGGCCCACAAAAGTATCTTTCAAATGTTGACCCAACTACCTCGCTATCGTAAGAACTTTCTAAATAATCCCACCCCAAAGTTACTCGAGCAATAAAATGCATGTCATAATTTTCTGACCATTTTCGCCTCTTTGTCACTGGTTTGAAATTTTATTTTCATTGGAAATTGTGATAGTTTATATAGTTACGATATTTTAATATGTATGTGAGTTGCAACTAACTACAAAACCCTATGCACTATTCGTATAGTAAATACTGTTAAGGTACCGGTGAATAGATTATTTGATTGGAAAGAAAACCTCTACCATTTTACTGTAGGGCCAACAATAAGCAAAAACGCAAATTTAACCTATAAGTAGGCAATTTACTATAACAACCCCCTCCCATAAATACGAAAACTCAGATATTGATTTAGGACGTATCTCTTAACATCTCCACCAAATTTCAGTCATTACGTGTTTCACTTAAGCCAAATATACTCATTATTAGTGCTATTTTGCCCTGTAACCGGTCATTATAACGGAACTATTTGGCCTACAATATTGGCTTAGGTACCGTTGAATAGACAATTTGATTAGAAACAAAACTTTTATACATAACTTTACTGTAGGAATACCAGTAAGAATGATTTTAAGGAAAAACGCAAAGTTCCCCTATAAGTAGGCAAATTACTATAACTTCCCCCACTCCCACAAATACGAAAACTCAGATTGAGACTTAGGGCACGTTGCTTAACATCTCCACAAAATTTCAGCCATTATGTATTTTTTTTAAGTAAAATATACCCGATTACTGTACTATTTTGAGTCTGAAAATCATCACTTATTTGTTATGTCAATATAGTTATGTTGTGTAAATTTTGTTTAAACTAATACTTTTGAAAAATCGGTTTCATAATTTCGGGGGGTGTTTTATCCCCCCTAATCCCCCCTTGGGTTCGCCCCAGGATCGAAGTGTACTGTACAACATTATACTGAATTTTGGTATACCGGCAAAGTTAGTGCGACTCACAAGGATGACGATGACTAAAGGTACGTTGTCCTCGACGCGGCCGCACGACAGCGACTCGCTCATTCCATATAAAATCTCGTTTTTCTCTTATTTTAAAAACGAGTTTTTATATGGAATGAGCGAGTCGCTGTCGTGCAGTCGTGTCAAGGAAAATGTACCTTAATACCGTCTCACAGGTTAGAGTGCAGAACCGACTCAAGGACCTATTTGAAACGGGTTCTATACAAAATCCACAAAGTCAAAATCCACAAGTCAAAATACAAAAGTCATAATCCATAAAGACAAAATCCATAAAGACAAAATCCATAAAGTCAAAATCCACAAAGTTAAAATCCATGAAGACAAAATCCATAAATTTTTGTATGAAAAGAGCCATAGTGCTTATTGCGTGGGCTCCGATTCGGTGATGTTAGTGCGAGTTTTGTTTTTTTTTACAAAATTAATCATGAAATGGTCCAAAACAATAATTTCCAGTGGCGGAGCTTGAGAAAGTTCAGCGTTTTTTTTAAGTTAAAAACCAGAGGTGAGAGCTAGGGGTGATGGGTAGATTGGAACTTTCGTTTCCCGGAAGGTGATTAAGAGTCTTCTACTGTATATTTGTAGCGTTTGATCAATGATCAGCAAAAAATCTGGTCCGGACACTTGGAATATTAGTCTTATACTTAAATACCATAAATTCAGCCAAACAAAAAACAAACGATTCAAAATATGTAGTCATTCCATGCAGAACGTTCCCCCTGTTCTGAAATTTTTTGGCTATAAAAAACACTGAATTTTTCCAAGGAACCTTTAAAGAAAAAACCTAAAGTTTTAGATTGATTTTCAGAAAAGTCGCTTAACTAGACAATTGCCAAACCCCGGAGCATATGCGCTCTACCTGTAGACACGGAGAAGGATGCACCCGGAGCATATGCGCTTTAGCTGTCTTTACCTGAAGCGCTTATGGTCCGGGTGCATTCCTCTCCGTGTCATCGGCTAAATCGTATATGCTACGGATGAATCCTTTTCCGTGGCTTGAGGTAAAGCGGATATGCTCCGGAATTTGGTAATTGTCTCATCATCATCAATGTGGCACGATAGCCCGACGTCGGGCCTTGGCCGCCTGAATCGTTGACCTCCAATTGTCGCGGTTACGTGACGTTGTCCTCCAGTTTCGGAAGCCCAGCAGCTGGTGGTCGTCTTCACCTACGGAGTTCTCCCAGCGAGCTCTCGGTCGTCTACGCAACCTCGCTCCGTCAATTCGTTGTGCGTTCATAACTTTCTTTGGCATGCGATTGTCGTCCATCCGTTGTACATGCCCCGCCCATTGCAAACGTTGAAGCTTCACGATTTTCGATACTTCCAGCTCATCGTACAATTGATACAACTCTTGGTTGTATCGGATACGCCATTGGTCTCGCTCGCGAACGGCCCCGAAAATTCGCCGAAGGACCTTTCGTTCGAATCGGTCTAGCAAAATTTCGGAGGCTTGGGTAAGGGTCCATGTTTCGCAGCCATAACATAGCACGGGTCGGATTATCGTTTTGTACACGCGGAGCTTCGTGTTCCTGTGCGCAAGTTTCGAATTAATTATAGGGAGGACCGAGAAATATGTCTTATTGGCTAGTTGTATCCGTCGCTTAATTTCGTCGGTTTCGTTGGCGTCCTTTGATAAGTTACAACCCAGATAGTTGAAGTTGTCTACATACTCGATATTAAGGTCCCCCACTGTGATGCTTGAATTTGCTGGCGTCCTTGTTTTCGATTGCATCATGGCCTTTGTTTTGCTTTCGTTGATATGTAGTCCAACTTCCTTTGCGGCGTTATTGAGGTTATGCAGGAGGCTTTCTGCATCACCCAACCTTCGAGACATGATGTTGATATCGTCGGCGTACGCTACTAATTGAGTCGACTTGATGAGTAGCGTTCCGCTGCTGTCCATATTCATGGCTCGAATCACATACTCCAATTGTCTAGTTAACGTAATAACGTAAATAAATATTCTCAATAGTCAATTGTGATAAGCAAACTGATGGTAATTCTTGTTTCTACTGTGAAAATGAATCTTATGTATTTTGATTGTGTTGATTTCGAATTTATGGATTTCGTCTTTTTGGATTTTGACTTTGTGAATTTTGTCTTTGTGGATTTTAACTTTGTGGATTTTTCAATTTTTTTGGATTTTGTCTTCTTGGATTTTGTATTTTTGGATTTTATATAGAACCCTTTGAAACTCGTACTGGACTCAAGCAGGGTGATGGGCTGGCGCTGACGCTCTTCAACCTTGCTTTGAAGTATGTAATTCGAGCCATGAATATAGACAGCAGCGCAACGCTACTCATCAAGTCGACTCAATTAGTAGCGTACGCCGACGATATCAACATTATGTCTCGAAGGTTGGGTGATGCAGAAAGCCTTCTGCATAACCTTAATAACGCCGTAAAGGAAGTTGGACTACATATCAATGAAAGCAAAACAAAGGCCATGACGCAATCGAAAACAAGGACGCCAGCATATTCAAGCATCACAGTGGGGGGCCTTAATATCGAGTATGTAGACAACTTCAACTATCTGCGGGTTGTAACTTATCAAAGGACGCCAACGAAACCGACGAAATTAAGCGACGGATACAACTAGCCAATAAGACATATTTCTCAGTCCTCCCTATAATTAATTCGAAACTTGCGCACAGGAATACGAAGCTCCGCGTGTACAAAACGATCATCCGACCCGTGTTATGTTATGGCTGCGAAACATGGACCCTCACCCAAGCCTCCGAAATTTTGCTAAACCGATTTGAACGAAAGGTCCTTCGGCGAATTTTCGGGGCCGTTCGCGAGCGAGATCAATGGCGTATCCGGTACAACCATGAGTTGTATCAATTGTTCGATGAGCTGGAAGTATCGAAAATCGTGAAGCTTCAACGTTTGCAATGGGCACCGGATGGACTATAATCGCATGCCAAAGAAAGTGATGAGCCCACAACGAATTGAGGGACTGAGGTTGCGTAGACGACCGAGAGCTCGCTGGGAGAACTCCGTAGGTGAAGACGCCCACCAGCTGCTGGGCTTCGGAAACTGGAGGACAAGGTCACGTAACCGCGACAATCGGAGGTCAATGATTCAGGCGGCCAAGGCCCGACGTCGGGCTATCGTGCCACATTGATGATGATGATTGATTGTGTTTAGGCTCAAAAAATATCTACTATCGATCCTACCAGCATTTTTTGTTGTTGTTTTTTTTCTTTGCCGGAAAATTTAATGTTCAGTTCAAAATTTTGAAAATAATGGAACACGGAGAAGCACACAGAAGCGCAATTTCCATAGTACATAAGATTATAAAGATTTTTTCGGGAGAGTGGAAAACTAATGCAAAAAAACGAAAAGGGACCATATCAAGAGTAGCTATACATCCGAGGCACCGAAAAGCTCGAAGACCGACAAATGGATTGGTATTGCCATGTTCAACGGCGTCCGCCTGAGAACCCCGCAAAGAAAGCGATATCAATGGAAGTTCCACTTGATGGACCCAAGGCCAGAGGCAGACCGAAGAACACCTGGATGTGTCAAATGAAAAAGCAACAACAACGCATTGGTCTCGGTGATGACACGATCCAAGATATAGCTGCCTGTAGAAATATGCTGAGATATTATCGCCAAAACGGGCGATGTGCCTACACTGCAGGTCGAGCAACGTGAAACCATGGAGCGGTATAAAGAACGAGGCAAGGAAGAAGAAAAAAGGAAGCATCTCCGACCATATAAAAAGTATACACATATGATCAGCATGACTTGGGGAGTCGATTGGAGCATGTCCGTCTGTCTGTCTGTCTGTTGCGACGCGTTTTACTCGGCGGGTATTGAAGCTAGCAAGCTGAAATTTTGCGCACGTGCTTCTTATGTTGCAGGCTGTTTGTATGTTTGATTCACCCAAATTGGATCACTGGGTCATGGGGCTGCCATACAAACCTAGCTCCCTAATTTGTGTTCTTCTAAGAAAAACTTTTTT
This sequence comes from Microchrysa polita, assembly GCA_949715475.1. NCBI lineage: Eukaryota > Metazoa > Arthropoda > Insecta > Diptera > Stratiomyidae > Microchrysa > Microchrysa polita. The sequence goes on along the minus strand of OX454415.1, from coordinate 141,050,599 downwards.
ATTTGTGCACTAATTTCAACCAAATTTCACACAAATGTGTTTCTATAGATAACACAAAATATATGCAAGAATGGATCAAATCGCACCATGGGATCATGGGGCTGCCATACAAACTTAACCCCCCAAATTAGGTTCTTCTAAGAAAAACTTTTTTATTTGTGCACCAATTTCAACCAAATTTCACACGAATGTATTTCTATTTGTAAGATTAAATCAAATAGGACCATGGGGTCATGGGGCTGCCATACAAACCAAACCCCCCATATTGGTTCTTCTAAGAAACATTTTTTTACACCAATTTCACAAAACCTTGAATCAATGTGTCTTTATCAAAGCAACTAAAATGTTCAAAACCAATGGAATCCTACTGTGGGGTCATGCTCCGGCAACCCCAATAAAATTTTCCGAATAAATATTTTTATTTGCCCACTTATTTCAACCAAGCCCAAAACTTTTGTCAAGTCGGAAGAAAAAGAATGAGGAGGGGGATTAAATACAAGTCATAGGTACGCCCGAAAAAACTTTTAGCCCAAGCGAAGGGTATCCAAATTTCGGCCGCGCCCGAAATTAGCCTCGGCCCCGGGGTTGGCGAGCGAAGCGAGCAGGGGGCGAAGCCCCCTAGTTTTTATTTTTTATAAGTTAAAATTTGCCGAAAGGTTTTATCGTATATAGTAGGGCAAAGACTCTTGACTTTCTCTAGTTGTTCACAATTTTATATGTCTGTCAAGTTAGCACTACCACTTTTAAATATCGATGAACGCTATAGTGCATTAAACGTCGCGAATTTGCCGTGATTCAATGGCAAAATCAAAAAATTTGCCGCGCCCCTCCTTCCCCTTAAAACAACCCCTAACTGTTTTTCAAGCCCCGTAGAGCGTAGGAAGCCTTAAAACGCAAGTTTAGGGCATCGCAATATAACAGATTGTACGCACAAGCACGCTCAAGAGCTTACTTATAATATCTGAACTCATACAAAGTTTTCCGCAACCCTATACACGTTCAAAAACTACCCCTAAGTCCGGTTTAGCCCCATACAAAGTTTATGGCGTAAAAACTCAAGTTATACGTATAGTCATAAAACAAAATTTATTCAGTCAAATGCTATACAGGCTAATGATGATATCTGCACCCTTAAAATATTTGCCGCGCCCCTCCTTCCCCTTAAAACAACCCCTATCGAATTAGCACTAACACCCATGTAACGCCGAAACTAAGAATTTACATAAAACCAAAAGTGTCCCTGAATTTGCCGCAGGGGTCACTTATAACACCTGAACTTTAAAAAAATTTGCCGCGCCCCTCTACACCCCTAAAAACTACCGCTAATTGCTTTTATGGTTATAGCGCGAAAACTCAAGTTTTAAACATCGTCATCAAACAAACTGTAATTAGTTAGATACTTTAGGTGTAACTGAAGATATCTACCGCTTCAAAAAATTTGCCGCGCCCCTCCTTCCCCTTAAAACAACCCCTGTCAAGTTAGTACTACCACCCTTGTAAAGCCGAAACTAAGAATTTACATAAAACCAAAAGTGTCCCTGAATTTGCCGCAAGGGTCACTTATAACACCTGAAGTTTAAAAAAATTTGCCGCGCCCCTCTACACCCCTAAAAACTAACCCTAAATGCTTTTATTGATATAGCGCAAAAAATCAAGTTTTAAGCATCGTCATCAAACAAACTGTAATTAGTTGGATCCTTTAGGTGTAACTGAAGATATGTACCCCTTCAAAAAATTTGCCGCGCCCCTCCTTCCCCTTAAAACAACCCCTGTCAAGTTAGCACTACCACCCTTGTAACGCCGAAACTAAGAATTTACATAAAACCAAAAGTGTCCCTGAATTTGCCGCAGGGGTCACTTATAACACCTGAACTTTAAAAAAATTTGCCGCGCCACTCTACACCCCTAAAAACTACCCCTAATTGCTTTTATGGTTAAATTCTCGATTCAGTGTCAAAATTTTTGCGGAAAATTCAATATTTTCAGGACGCTTTTTTCGTATGCAAAAATTGCTCTCTATTTTGCAAATAAAAAAAAATTGCTGAAAAATACTTGAAGTGTGATAAATGCAGAAATTGTTATTCTGAAATTCAAAATTTGATAACCGTAAAAGTATAAGGAATCTTGGAAAATGATCCCCTCCCTCTCAGAAAAGCTATCTACGCCACTGGTTAGAACATAAGGAATGAGGGACCTAAAGGATGGTTATAGCCACATGATCCTTGAAAGGAAAAGGGTTCTACGAATCGAGGCTACAGTTGCAGTGCAAACAGCACAGCAACACCATCAGGAGCCATTCAGTAATATAAGCCTATACGGCATTCATAGCGAATAAACCGGACTTCTTATTTAGGATAAATTTAGCGTAAATTAGGCTTAACATTTTTTGAAAGTTGGATTAATCTTTTCACATGGAGAGCACGCAAATTGATTTGTTTTCATTTGTCAATTTGTACTGAAAATGCAATGATTTGGGGCTATTTTCATGTGAATTATGAAAGCACGCCCAAATCACAAGTGAATTGTTGAATTTTTTAAAGTTTTTAGGAGGAAAAATATTTTATGAACATACGAGTACAAGCTTTTTCGGAGACTGATCAAAGAGGGTTATTAGGCATTTCGAAAAGTATATCTTTTCTTGTCTACATCAAAATTATTTACTTTGGAAAATTCATTGGTTCGAGAAGTTTTGGGCCCCTAAATCTCATGGGCCCACCCGCCACGCGGGCGCTGCCATCCCTTATGCGCCGCCCCTAGTTGGCTTAATAATAGATTCGTTGTTGCATGTGAAGGTTGAAAATCACATTATCTCATAATCGCCATTTCGGAGGTTTCACAGGTTTGGCATATTGTGAACGACATAATAGGCATACAAGCAACCACTAAATCTACGAAATTTCTAATCGAAAATTAAGGGAAATTTTTTAGCATTTTCAGAGCCTACCATCTTGTAACGTTGGTCAACTATATTTTAATCTTCTCTTCAAATGAGTTTGTTTCAAAACATTCAGTAAAAAGTAAATATGTAGTATGCATATCGAATTACAGAAACGAGAGAGTGTACCTATATAATCAATTTTCTCCAAAAAGGGAGAGCCAACTGAAACCTTCTAAATGTCTTCGATTTACTTTTTCTTAAAGGAAACCAATAAAATCTTGGTTTTGAATTACATCTACAATACCGTCCGTACGTATAAATCTCAACTGCTTTTCAATAGGTGCCTAATGTGGTTTCCATGTTCCAATCTCCTTCTCCGTGACTATTCACTTCAGTAAATCCAAGCATAGTGTAATTTCTTTGGGAAGGTTAAAGATTGAAATTCAGCTCACACTATAACTCGAGTCCTTTTAGCTTATAAGCACAAAAAGAAGAAAGAAATATTTCAAAGACTCTAACCTAAAACCCACACTCATCGATAAGGATCACTTACGAGTCACTAAGCAGCTGCTCATCGATAGTACCTGTTGAGTACTACTCGTATTAAATTTAAATATTCCTCCTTCACTTGCTATGTACACACATTTACGCCAAGTGCAGAAAGCATGGTAAAATGGTTTCACTATCAACTTCATGCGTCTACGCGCCTTTTCCCCACTCCGCTAAGGAGGAAGGCTACTGTTGTGATGTGTCCTTAAATCGGAAAGTGTTGAGGCACATGAAAATCGATTGAAAGTTTTACCAAAATGCACGCACCGTATATATATGTAGATTTGCGAAATGCGAGAGTGTAGTAAGATGAGAGAAAGGTAAGTTCGTAAAGTTTACTTCTTTCCGCTGGTCGACCAACTTGAATATGTCGTATACTGTAGCGTAGCACATGGGAAGAGCAATCTTCCCCTGCGCCATATAAGCGCGTGTAGTATTGTCCAAAGCGCACGGAAATGTAAGCCAATGTCATGGACTCGATGGCGGGGTGGTGGCATCATGGCGGCAATGATGTAATTCTCTTAAAACCGAAATGGCTGACAGATTTATGCTCCTGACACAGCGAAAACAATTTGAGTGCGGTCGGGGCCAAAGGTGTGCGTTCTGTTCTGAGTTCGCATTCCTTCCGACACTTAGGGGGAAATTCATTTGACAAAAGTAGGTATAGCCCCTTCTTGCATCCGAAAGGATCTCGCTGTGCGCTTATTTTCCTCTTGATCCTGCTTTAATATCCTTTTTTATGTTCTGGAGCCGCCTACGGCTATAATTTTGAGAACGTTTATAGGAAATTGTAGGCATTTGCAATTTGCCAAGTTTTCGTATTTTTTTTTCTCTGGTCTTTTTTCAACTGTTGTGTAGTGATGGCATGGTGGCCGACAAGGACGAAAGACAATAGCAAAGCAATCAGGAAGACATCTTTTTTTTTAAATAGCAGATGAATGGAGTGTGCTTCTTGAAATTGTTAAAGATGTGCTTAAAATAACTAGAGGTGGAACAACAATGTCAATTGGTTGGCTTTGGAGTTCACTTATAGTTTAGCAGAAATACACGGGAAACTTACATAAGAAAAACGACCACTCAACACACTCGAACGTTTCGCTATACGTATTGGGAAAATTTATTGTAATCACAGAAATTCAGCTTTGCACTATTAGCACTCTTGAATTTTTCTTTTGCACAAAACACAATTTTTTTCACAATTCTATGGCACGGTTGAAGCTCGACAATGTACAGACGAACACTCGGGAGGAATATAATTCTCGCTTTTCACTATATGGATAGGTACGTGACGCGATTTTTTCTTCTTCTATGGACGTATAGAGTTTCCTTTCGGGATTGCTGAAGTGTGTAAGGGAAAATGAAGAAGAACCGGCCCGAAAATCGTTCAAGCAGAACCGTACAGCAATAGCAAAACGCAGACCGTAGTTGGTAACTTATTTTCCCGACAGTAAATCCACTAAGCCACCAACTAGCCAACAATCGATATGTTCTTTTTCCACGATGGCAAGCTGCGACTATGTCACTTCCACCGTACAATCGATACGTAATGAAATGAAAATCCCCCAAAAGAAGCTTCAGCACTAAGAAATTCTCTCACATTTCACCCCCTATTTTCGTGTAGCAGAGGTTTACAACTGGAAAATTTCGGTGGTCCTTTGTGGTGGTTCAGGAAAGGAAAATTGGTAAATTAACTGGAAAGTGGCTGGGGGATTTAAATACTATTTTGAATTCTCGAATAACGGCATACTTTGATTGGAAATTTAAAAGAAACAAAATGAAAGATAAATTTATTTAGAAACTATCTTAACACATTTTTTATACCCGGAAAATTAATTTTCCTAACATAATTTACTTCGGAACTTCCGACCATTTCATTAAATTTTATTTTGGATAGTGTTTTATTCAAACTTGGAATTAAATTTCTAAAATAGGAATTACGTTTGGTCACCGATTTTGTACTTAAGTATTAAAACCCTACCATGAGGATTGGTTCTGCCAAATTCCGAGACCCATTTTCAGTAAATTCTAGAGAACTGAACTATTTCAAAGACCGCTGTAAAAGCCATTCTTTTATTTTTTTATTTTTAATGAAACACGAGATCTCAGAAAATGTGCGGACATCAACTTGAAATGATAGAAGGAACATCCTTATCTGAAGTTGGTAAATGGAAAAAATGGTGTTCGGGACAGGGTGCATCTTATAGAAATCTTCTAAACCGATAAACTGGTGCTTATAGACTGCCCATGAGTAACTGTAATTAATTCATTCAGGGAAGTCTCTCCAGAATAGTGACATGGTCAAGGCGATCGAAATTTGATTCCACTGGGCTACGACCTAGAACAAGGTAGCTTTAGTAAGTAAAGCACTTGGCGTAAGTGAGCATAAGTGTTTTTCGAAAATATATTATCCCTCTGGCAGAAGAAATAAATTTTTAGCAAGCATCACAAAATTGTTGAGAAAATAAATTAATCTTAAGTGTCTTTCTTGTTTTGCCCTAACTTGCCCGGGTACGTTGACGACTACCGTGTTTAGTCGTATCATCGGAGATCTTCTTGAAAGTCATGGAAAAAAGTAAATTTAAAAGTAGGTACAAATGTGTATTAACAGTTGCGGGCAGTTAATTGATGGATCTCATCTTTCAATTAACTGAGGAAAAAAATTTAATGTCACAAAAATCGATGATCAATTTTGCGCCACTCTGTTACTCTGTAGAACAGACATGTCACTTGCGGCCCGCCGGCCGAATGCGGCCCACCTCGCTGTTTTGTGCGGCCCGTGGCCAGGTCGAAGAAGCACAATGTGTATCAGCACAAATGCATAAAAATAAATAATAGGCGATGTTGAAATCAAATCAAGGAGAGCACCTGGATGTGAAACATGACGATTTAAGCCCAAATACGCCTTCTAGCGCATGAAGCTTTACTGGTACATGCGATTGCTTCAAACCACATTACAAAACTAATTTTTGTATATTTTTAGCCAGAATGATGTCTGACTAGCAATTTTCGCTTCCAAAATTTTTTTGGATTACCTGATTTTTTTTTTTCAAATGACCGGTGCTACAATGTCGTGATAAGCTGTCCAAAATTTGACGGAAATAAATTTATGGATAATGATCGAACCATAATGATCCCTAAACCAAATTTTGGCGTTCTAACACGTTCACTGTCTGATCGGTGTTCGTCAGCATTGCAGCGTTGTCTGCGGTATCCGAAAATCCATTAATTTATGAGTCACATGTGACTCATAGACGTAAACGGGGGTAAACGCGGTGTACACATGTGATTCATAGACAGTAATCTTCTTGTCTAAGGTACATATTAGTTCAGTAATATCGTGTCGATTTAGTACCAATCCGTGAAAAAAATACGGAAGTTTTTTTCACACTCTTTCTTTATGTATTATGGGGTGCTAATTCCGAATATGAAATTTGCACCCTTAAAAAAGTGCCGCAACATAAAAAAATTTAGCAAAAATACCCAGATTTCAAGTTTTTTGCACATAACAAATAAACGGTACATTTCCCGAAAAAAATACATACTACAAAAATAAAGTAGACATCATTCCCTACAAAATTGCCAAACATCATTTTTTTCTCAGACCCTCAGTTTGGGAGCTAGAGCTCGTAAAATACATGCAATTATTATCTTAACAAAAAAAGTATGTAAGTTTCTCTATGATGATTTGTTTCACTTTACTATTTACATCATTAACAGTTTCAGCAGGATTCTCAATATTTTGCTTGTTGCAACTCGTTTCCCCTATCCACCGGCCAACCAAACCGGTTTTTCGCTGCCTAAAGAAATATAGAACAACTACTGGGCCTGTCTACACGCGAAACAAGAACAAGATGAAAACCGGTTTTTTATAATAGTTTCGTGGGAAGCAAGGCAAGGAAAAATTTAATTTTCATATAAAAACTGGTTTTGATCTCGAGTTTGACAGACTAAAAAATATATTCAAATAAAACACTAAAGGAAACCTGAGGGACTTTTTTATCGATTTAGTCTTTGAGCGGTACCCTTTGTTTTAATCCGATCGAAGTAATATTTGGTGGAAGGTCTAATGGGACTAAGCCTTAACGTTTGCGAAATTTTTTCAAGCCTGCTGTGATTTGGAGATAAGTTACAGGCATGTCTTTTTGAAAAATGTCAATAGGGGAAATATGGGTATGCTTTGTCGGAGCAGCCTGAGTCTCTGTTTGGGCCAGCTATATATTGATAGGAATAGTTATCCCAATGACCATGGCTCCAATTAAATTACTTCAGGATCTAGAGAGTCAAATGTAAAATCGGAATTACATAAGATGTTTTTAGGTCTAGTATATAATCTACCAAGTGAAGGTATACGGTATTATATATCATTAGAAAGGGAATTTTGTTCTTAGAACATTTTGCTGTATATAATACAGTTATCAAGATATTGGCGAAAAATCATAATTTCACCTCTTTGCCACTCCCTCCCCCTCAAATGTGTCGCGCAAAAAAAGTGTAACTTTTTACTGCGTAATGCGGTCAGGCCATAGAACAATTTGGCATTCAAAGTCAGCTCTTTTTTTGGATGTTTGGGTCAAGAGCTAAAATCACTATACTAAGGATATTATGTAATTCCGAGGAAGTTGCTGACTCAGGTTTATACATAGGGTGCCTTTTATATTTCGGGATGGGACAACTAGTGTAGCAGACTTGGGAATATTTTGAAAAACAATAAAGCGATTTTCGATGATTCTCTAATCCCGAAATATAAAAAGCACCCCTCGTAGTCACTTGTTAAAGATAATTATTATACTCTTCAATCCTATTATATCAAAGGGGCCGAGTACATTACATATCCGGTGTTTGTTTCCTTGATCGAACAAGGGTAAAAGTCGAGCTTAAATGGAAAATTAATCGTGTGTTCCGTGTATCTTTCCAAAGCCATAACATCGAGAATAATTCAAGTTGGCACTACTTTTCTCACTTTTCAAAATCTACAATAGCAGAAGATTCTACGATTTGCTAAGAAAAAAATTGATAGGAAAGCTCTGAAAAAGGACACTAATTACAAACCTTGATCGAACGTGGGAATGCGGGATGTCATATCAAAAAGGACATCGAGTACATTGCATATGCGGTTTTCGTTTCCTGTTTGAAGGAAACTCAGTGGAATAATTCGGGCTTAAATGGAAAATTACGGCTTTGGAAAGATACTGGAAATGATACTGGATACGGGAAACACGAAAATTCTTCATTTGATTCTAATTTGCTCCTTTGAGGGTACTTGAAACCATTAACAAACGCCGGGGAGGTAGGGGTTTTCGAGGCTCAAGCCAAGTCCACCCCAGCACCCTTCCAAATTGTTTGAGTTAATAACTTCCTACCAACTGCATCTGCATTTCAATACCACACTTATTCCAGATTTATAAATATTCCTTGAAATCTTCTTTGACTTATAGTCCCCTTCACTTTTTCATTGATTTTAGAGGGGATTCGCACTATGGACATGATTTACTAAAACCACTAAATTAATCAAGTCGAAACCCGCATACTAGATTAAATCATATGTCATTAAATTCAAAATGTATCGGAGAATGTACTTGCATTATTCAAATTGCAGTACAATATGGTACAACTGTCAACTTAATCTAGGATTTAGTAAATCTTGTCGATAGTCTGAATCGCCCCTTAGTCAAATGCGCTTTATAAACCCGAAAGTTCAAGTCAAACATTATTTTAAAGTTTGCCTTATTTGAAGGTACGTTTATTAACATAAGCCTTAGTCCTAACAATTCAGTCCTTGGGTCCTTTATCCTTTTGGGTTTAGCTACATAGATCACTTTTAAGCTCATTACGAAAAAGTTGTGAATTTTATTTGCAAAAACTTGAGTCTGCAAATACTAAGAGCTCTACTGTAATTTCACAAAAATCGGAAAACGGATGTAATTTTTCCCTGATTTCTATTAGTAGCGAATATGCAAATTGGGTTAGTCACAAATGAGCTCTAGGATATTCACTCACGCCAGACTACTTAACTCTTTGCTGAAATCCCTCCCAAAATATTTTTTTTTTTCGTACACCCCTGTTCCTACAGAATTCAAATATTTTTTGGTAAAAAGAAATGAAATAAAAAATGGGGTAAACGAAATTGCGCCGTTTTGAAATTTAATTATATAGTTGTATAGCAAAAAAAAAGACCTTACAGAGTGTCCTGCTCGAAATTTTCTAGAGCAGACCTCAATGGCATGATATCACCCATAAATGGGTACTCGCTTAACATCTGAGTGAGATCATAGTCCGTCACAAGCTCGTGAGTTCGAAAAACACCATGATCCACGGTGAGATTCGAACTCATGACCCTGTGCACCGAAGGTGTGTGCACTAACCGCTAGACCAGCCCGACTACAAGATTGTCATTCTGGGTGAAGTATAAATCCTAATTTCAACTGGACATTGGTCGACTTTAAGTGTAGGAAATATCTGCGCTTTAATAATTTCCAGAAGACAACTACTCGCAACTTCTGCTACGATGGATTGGGCATATCTACCACCTATTTCAGCTGAGTAGATTATTTGTTTGTAATTTGTTTACTGTATAGTGCTTAGCATGCTTACCTTCAAAGCACACACGAATTCAGTTTATTATGGTTTTCGGAATCTGGATCCACGTGCTGGCCTACGATCTCACTCAGATACGAGTATTAAATGAGTAAGCATTTATGGGCTTAAATATATTCGACAGACCGTACTGTTGATCTCAACACCTTTACATAAAGCGCCAAGATCATGTTATTGGAAAGTCGCTAAAGGTTTGTGTTCGCCGAGACGACTCATGGGATGATCGCTCAATTGCTTGCAATTGAAACATCGGTTATGATCACTATATGCGTATGTTTTCTATACAGACTTGTTCCTTTAGGTCATAGTCAACACAAGGAAAGTAGCACCATTCAAAAAATATGCAAATACGACTCGGAATTGGATGTAAAACTACGATCGCTGAGCGATCATTTCATGAGTCGTCTCTACGAACACGTACCTTAACACAGCTGCGGCATAAGTTTAACAACAACAAAAAACAGTTCTTCCCTGAAAGCCCGGTTTTCTAGGTGAAATGTACTGAGGAGCATTTTTCATATTAAAACAGATTCTTTTAGAACACCATTATCCTTTTGAAAGCTAGCCCGGTGTAACGTGGCTTATTATTCATTTTGGGTAATTGAAACACCATGTCTGTGTTAGGCGCAAAACTTTTCAAACCCATAAAAGTTCTTAGTAATCATTTATAAATGTTACTACTGTTACTACTTTTTTTACTTTTCATGGGAAGTTTTACAAGAGGCCTAGAAAGGGCCCTGCAAATTTTTGTTTGACCCAGGCATCCGCAAAACCTAACGACGGCCCCGGCTGAAAGTACTATAATACCTGTAATCGCAGTACTTCGAAAGTTTATGCTCGTACTTTTCAGACCCAAACCCTTGCCCGTGTGTCACTATTTAATATCCGAGAATTTGATGCTAGATTCTGAAATCCTGCGCTTCGCCCTCTAGTCTTTCGAATCTGAAATTTACCCTTTGTGATTTAGTTAACAGGTGTACCATATTCCATATTGTGCTGCAATTTGCATAATGCACCTAAGTATACTCTACGATGCATTTTGAATTTAATGACATACGATTTAATCTATAGTAGGCGTGTTTGGACTTCTCCTCGCGTCTTTGAATCGCAATTGATCATCCGATAATCGTCTTCGCATCCAAGTCGTTTCGTTTCGTCTTCGCAACATCGTTCCTGCTAAATACAAACGGAAACACAAAGTACACTTGTCGTACACTTTGGAATTACATAATGAATACTTTTCTCAAGTTTGTTTTGCCTATTTTAATCCAAGTATCGTCGCGTCGGGATCCTCGCACTCGCCACTCGCTGTCATCTTCGTCATCAGCGTTAGGATCTGTAAACTCAATAGCTAATATTAGTTAATTCGATCATTTAGAATTTAACACAATTACTCACCTTTGAATTGTATACTCTATTTGTTTACTTTGATTTGTTTACATTTAATGTCATTTATCAGCTGATCAGCTTATGTATACATATTTGACCCGATTAGAACACTAGAATCCTGCAACATGATATTATTGAAATCTTAGGGCGCTATTACACAGTCATATATTGGTAATATATATTATAATATATATTATCATATCTTCTTCTTGATTTCGTTTAGTGCACGTGTAAAAAATTAACCGAATGAATCGAGTAGGCTTAATTATATGACTAGAAATATGACTATAAATATGACTGTGTCATGGAGCCCTTATACAAAGTTATCACATACTTGAACCTATTACGATATTTGCTAAAATGTACATACTTTCACATTACATACATACTCATGCATTAAATGTGTACATATTAGATTTAACCTTGAACTTGAATAACGTTTCAATCGTTCGATACAAGGTTCCAAGTTCCAAGGAAAGTCAAAGTTAGCATAACGTTCACTTGAATTGTTGACCCCATCCGGGAATATACTTTTGTCTTGTATTTTGACCTCATACGGGAATTTCACTCTTTGATTCGTTTTCGCTATTAACTTGTATTTTTTGATTTGATCGTTGAACATTATCTTTGAACTTTGAATTCTTTTAACATTTTGTAAATTGTACCTTTCGAAGAATAGGCTATTTTTAAACTTATGTTTTCGCGGGTTTTTCATTCGTAAAATATTGAACATTGGTCCGTCGAGTATTCCCCCTTTGATTCTATCGAAAACAAGGCGGCTTTCGACTGGATTAATTTAGTGGTTTTAGAGGGGATTCACATTATGGACAAGATTTACTAAAACCACTAAATTAATCGAGTCAACACCCGCCTACTAGATTAAATCGTGTGTCATTAAATTTAAAATGCATCGTAGAATGTACTTGCATTATTCAAATTGCAGTACAATATGGTACAACTGTTAACTAAATCTAGGATTTAGTAAGTGGCGATTCAGACTATCGACCAGATTTACTAAATCCTAGATTTAGTTGACAGTTGTACCATATTGTACTGCAATTTGAATAATGCAAGTACATTCTACGATGCATTTTCACTTTAATGACATACGATTTAATCTAGTAGGCGGGTTTCGAAACGATTAATTTAGTGGTTTTAATAAATCCTTTCTATAGTGTGAATCCCCTCTAAATCTTGTCGTTTGTCGTGTGTGTCTTAGAGGGGATTCACACTATGGACAGGATTTACTAAAACCACTAAATTAATTCAGTGGAAACCCGCCTACTAGATTAAATCGAATGTCATTAAATTCAAAATGCATCGTAGAATGTACTTGCATTATTCACATTGCAGTACAATATGGTACAACTGTTAAATAAATCTAGGATTTAGTAAATCTTGTCGATAGTCTGAATCGCCCCTTAATGACACACGATTTAATCTAGTAGGCGGGTGTTGACTCGATTAATTTAGTGGTTTTAGTAAATCATGTCCATAATGTGAATCCCCTCTTATTAAGTCCTGTCAGTAGTGTAAATCCCCTCTAAAAGTCTAATAAGGGCAAGTGGAAACCGAGTTGAAAGTAATCAGGAGTAAAATGTAAAACACGGTTACTATTTATCGTTGAAGGTGACCCAGGTCATTCTCGATACGATTGTCCTACTTAAAGTAAATGTTTATCACCTTTTCCATCAATTTTTTTGGGATAAAATTTGAACTGGCGAAAAACCTTAGTTGTTGTTCTCAATTTCAATTACAGACCCTCACATTTTTGGAAATACACCTCCCTTAACAATATCTTCGCAACACCCATGATTGCAGACATCATTTTCATTATGTCTGAATGGCACAGGAAGTATGTTACCAGAAAACTAGGAGCATTTTCCATACCAACGCAGTTTTAATGGGCGGAAAGTGCGCCAACTATTCGACAACGACCAATGAAATCAGGTCAGAATCACGTTAAAATGCGTGAAAATCAAGGGAAAGTAAATTTTCAAGAACAAGGATATTATTTTTCCACTTAGGAGTGACTGAATTATTTTATAAACTTTCAAAGATTTGATTATTCTAAAGCTTTAAGTTAGCAATTGGGTCGCGCCGTGGCGCTTAGCAACTGTTGGGCATCTACTCGCGCAGGATTCCCTGACCAACTTCTTCACCTTCCCACAACTCTGTCGCAAACACCGCGATCTGCGTCCGTAATCATAAAAATTTTTCGCCACGCACACTGTATTATCAATTTTCATATTACGCACAATTTAAGACTCAAAATTTAGAGGTACATCTGGAGCGTTCCAAGACATCAAGGCAAGCTTGGTTGAAAATTTCAAGAAACCCTAAAATACTTTCATTCATAAATACGAGTATGTTGGAAAACAAACAAGGTATAAACGTAAGGTAAACGTCATGGTTTCGCACCACTGCACTTCATTATTTGCTTTCCATACTTTCCTATGTCACTCGTATAAAATTATCACGGATTTTGGTTGCACGCGTTGGCATGGAACCTTTTCCCTATTTTATCAATGGGGTAGAAGGAAATTGCTTGCATACTACGTAGAGTCAATTTTGCGTCATGCGCAAAATTTCATTAAAAATGGGAAATGCTTTCTCCTCTTCCTGCCGACTCACGAATGAGTGTTGTTAATGCTATCGCCCTTTTGGGAGTCAATAAATGTATAGGGAAAGTTTCGTATCCGAGCGCACATTAGTCGATTATACTTGATTTCTTGGCAATATCCCGTGTATCCTGTGGAAGAACATCTGATTGTGAGGAGCTTTCATTCATGCTATACAGTGGAATTCCAGTGTATTACGAGTATAGGGACAAGGTCTACTCATAGACTTATTCGGTGTCGTTTGACATTCCGCCCAATCCTATTAGTATTAGCGTTCGCCGTAGAGTAGAGCGTCTCAGACAAACGCGCTTGTTATTCGATACTTTGACCCATTGGCTCAGTAAACTTGTGACGGGAAAACTCATTTCTCTAGCGGGTTTTATGTCGGTAATGTGGCACTTCAGCATAGTGCGGAGTACATACACAATAAACACATGCTCTAATCGTATCCGGCATAATTCCTAAGTTTATTGCAAGTAGTTGATGTCCTGAATACAAATGTTTTGTTGATGGTATAATAAAGTAAGTTTGGAGAAGCAATTAATAGGCAATAAAGACAATGACTCGCAAGTATGAAAATTAAGGATGTAAGTATGAATATTATGTACTATGTAGTTGTGTCGAAAAATATGATAATGTATAAATGAGGCTACAGAAGTATACATAATTTTTAATGTAGCAAAAAACGACAAAATTGATTTAAACCGCAAAATCCAAGATTGAATAGAATGTTTTTAAATTTAAAAGCCACCTTATTGATTTTGCTTTTTAAAAAAGTTTATTATCAAATTTAATCGTTTACAGCAAACTTTTCATGTGTTCGGATGCATTTCGACAAAAAACCGTCATCCTCAGCGAGTACATTTAAACTAAATTTACTAAAATCCAAAAGTTATCTTTTCAATAATTCAAAAAACGGGACTCTACTGTTAACATGGTATTCACAAATTGCTAGATCTAATTGAATGTATGTACGAGTATGAACATTACTGTATTATATGCAAACATTATAATAAATTGAAATGAAAAATTATTTGATGCAATTGAAAAGTGGCGATCGTATCGATGCATCGATGGTATTCATTAGTGCTCTCCTGTTTAAATGCATGTATTACATATTTACTTTCATATGCATCTAGCTTCGCTTGTTGGTTCGCCTGCTTTTTTAGCTTTACATTATCGAGGCTCCAGTGATTGTGTTCGTTTTCCGAAGATCAATTGCTGATTTTTGGACTATGTTCTTGTTGATCGCATTTAAATGTTCTTTGAAACGTGTTCGAAATATCCTTTTCGTTTGTCCAATGTAGGTAAACTCACAATCATTACATGAAATTTCATAGATCCCCGATTTCTCAATTGTTTCAGTTTTGTCCTTGATATTGACAATTTGGTTTTGTAACTTTCCCTTACTACTATGGACTATCTTGAGATGGTGTTTTTTGAAGACATTTTTACATTTTTCAATTTGTTTGTCATTTCAGGGACGTATGTAAGCGCAACTCTTTTTTCTTGACGTTTTTCTGGAACCAGTTTAGTTTTTGAGTCGACTTATTTTCTTAGAGTGAAGAAAAACCAAGTCTTCAATCATTTTTTCACTGTATCCATTTAGTATAGCCATGTACTTAATGTGCTTCAATTCATCCATAAAATAATTAATGTTGAGGGGCAATCTGCATAGTCTAAAAACCATACTATCGAAAGCCGCTTTTTTGTGTGTCATTGGGCAGTGAGAGTCGCTTGGAAAGTAATTCGGTGTACTCGATGGTTTTCGGTATATACCGAAAAATTAACCTTTCCATTTTGCTTGCGATTTATTCGTATGTCGAGAAATATGGTAGCGATGAGTTCGACTCGGTTTCAATCGTGAATTTTATTGTAGGTGATCGCGAATTCAAATATGCGAGTATATTGTTTGCGTCACTGCTTTTTACGACTGCTAGGATGTCATCTACATTCCGATACCATATTCGGGGAATGGTTCCTTCTTCTTTAAGTTTCATTAAATCGCACATGTAAAAGTTAGCTAAAAATGGAGAAAGTGCATTTCCCATACATGTTCTTTTGTCTATTTTATAAAATTTTTGATTAACCCTTCTGTCGGCACAAAGGTCTGGCCAGACCTTTGGCACCATATTTCGGTGAAAAGAGTATAGAAGATGAAATCGCAGCGACTTCATACTTCATGATATCCTAGAATAATATGTTTAGAAGCATTTTGCAAAAATTCGAAAAAATCGTTTGAAGTTTTGAAAATTTTTTGACGAATTTCACTTTATAGTGCTTTTTGATACCCAATAGTTCTGGCCAGACCTATAGTTTTTCACCCCACTTTTTTCTGCAGGTAAAAAGAGTAAATTTGAAATTCTTTTAAAATTCTCCTATTAATGATATAATGATGTCATTAAAATTCAGTTTGCACTATAAACAATAAAAAATTCTGAGATTTTCCTTTAGGAAGCCGTGAAGTTCGGAAAATAGGTATATGCCTAAATTTATTATTTTTTGTAACATCACCTAATCAACTGAGATTTGTTTCTAGGAAATTCAAACCATTTTTATGTCGTTTAAAGTAGTAAGGACTTAGTATGAGTGACTTGCAAACGTCCTTCCAAATAGATTTGAAAGAAAAAATTATGAAAAATTGAGAACGAAAATATTTTTGCGCTTGAAAATTTCCTATTTCTTTCCACCTATTTCCCAAAATATGCAGACTAATATCGGGGTAAAATCAACCAACAAAGCGCTAGATATTTCCCCAAAGATGTTGGAATTGGAAAATGCGATCAAACTTTCTACTAGATATACGCCATGAAAGTAAAAAAGCAAAATAAGAAGAAAATAAGGGAAAAACATGTTTGTGCTAATACCACCTCAAAATATGTCTACTTAAAAACGTTTCCAGTGTATCTGCAAAAATGATATAAATGCTTTTATTGTTATGGTTCTACGGATAAAAATTTGACTTTTTCTAAAAAATAACGATGGCGTATTAAGAAAATCGGCAAAGAGACTTCAGTAGTGTTATACCACGTTCTAAACCTCTGAGGTAAAAAAGATTTTAAAAAACTCATCGAATCTATTTAAGCCCTCGTGTTACAATGTAACACCCCTTGTTTTAAAATTTCTTATTTTTTAGTGGATTACAATTTTGTTACCTTTCTACCCTGAGCGAATCAAAGGAACTATTCAATCCTATCAGCAGCAAGACTATAATTCACTTTAGCAGAGCAATTATGCAAAGAAAATTGTTTTTGGGAATGTTTCTCCGAGCGATTTCCACGATTTACGGACATATTAAATTGAAACAATTTTTATTTTTTTATTTTTTCACTCTTAGAGTGGATATGCCCGTAAATCGGAGAAATCGCTCGGAGTGCAACATTCCCAAAACACAATTTTCTTTGTAAATTCCTGTACCCGCACGAAAGCGGGTCGGCAGCGGAGGGCTCCACGGCTGTATTGTGGGATGCGGAGGCTGCGTCCCGGATTCATACGTAAGAATGGATCAAATCGGACCATGGGGTCATGGGGCTGCCATATAAACCCAACTCCGCATTTCGGTTCTTGAACCTTGAATAATGTGTCTTTATAAAAGCAACTAAAAAGGCAAAAACAAATGCAACCGTATTATGGGGCCATGCTCCCGCATCCCCCAATAAAATTTTCTGAGCAAATATTATTTTTATTTCCCCCCCTTATCCCAACCAAACCCCACACAAATATTGTTTTGTCGACGCAACAGATCTTTTGTGAAGACAGAAGGAAGTGAATGGGAGGTGCGCGGTATTAAATACAGGTCGTAGGTACGCCCGAAAAAAACTTTTAGCCCAAAGGGAGCGAAGGGCTTCGGTCTCGTTTTAAATTATGTTGACGGCCGGTATACAAAGAGCCTGAGGAAAGTGGTGCAGCGGATGGAACAGATGAAGCCCAGTTCATGGCAAGATCAAATAGAAATTGTTGAGAAGCCGGGCCTCCTTTATTTGATATTTGATACTATTACGTATTGGTTTAAAATATCGCGGATGTGCTACACAGGTAAAAGTTAAAGTCTCCCACATTCCAAGGAGTTTTTGATACCGATTCCTTCGCATTATTATTGGGCATTCCGTCACTCGATCTCTCAGTTTCCGGAGCGTGGGTTCGAATCCAACTGTGACCTTGGATGTTTCTGTTACCCTTTCCGCCAATGCTATGCTTGCATTAAAGGGTTGTCCCCTAAAGCCTTGACATCAACATCAAACAATTATTATTACCACAGCAAATAGAGCCGGAATGAGGTTCATCATTGTTCGACACTCATTTTGCTCAAGATTTGATCTGCCTGACGGAATCGATTGCACGCACATTCGTGTATCACACTTTGCTCTACCATTATGGAAAAAAAATTCTTCAAATGATTTATTAGTTTTAATACGAAAAATAGAAAGTCTTTTAGAAGATTAAATCTGATCAATCAGGCTACGGCATAAAACATATATGTATATACCATCAACGCCATCTAGAAATATCATAGCCGCAACTCAGCTGTCCAATGACGTCATAGTTTAGCTCTTAAATTTTGGATTTACACGGACAAACAACAAAAACAAGCATATGACGTACTAAAAAGCAAAAACAAAACAGTGCAACGTTGGCGAACATAACCAAAAATTACGAGCTGATTTTGACGTCTAAGATTCTACATTGCGGCCTTAATATATAGACGGCGTTGATACCATGTTCCATGTACCTACCAATAGGGTGAGTGAGCTGCATTTAATCCATTTAATATAGAAACCGACAAATTCGAAACACTAGGTGAGTTTTTAACTATCCAGTACAGGACAGAACGGCACATGTAAATTCGAACATGAAGATTGAAACGAGTGGTTCTATATGTATAGAACACAACTCTCAACTTTATATGGAAGTTGTGCTATTCTATTCTGTACTGAGTAGTTAAAAACGCATCTATTATTTAGGGCTGCCAAAATCGCACCTCAAAAATAGTTCAGTCATTTCAAATAGAAGAAATAGAATAAGGCTAATTTTTGTTGTCCAATCACACTAAGAGAATTTAGAAGAAAATATAAATTAACATTTTCAATTTTCGCAGAAACACGAAAACGATATCATAAAGACACCTCCGATACAAAGTGACCCAAGACCAGGGGCGGCGCATAAGGGCCCGCAGGGCCCGCGTGGCGGGGGGCCCACGAGATTTAGGGGCCCAAAAACCACATGAAAGATTCTTCTAACCATAACAGCACAAAAAAACAACATAGATATGTTTTGAAGACAAGAAGAGATATACACTTTTCGAAGTGAAAACAAACGCCAAATTTAGTGTTCCTTTTCCACCACAGGTCCCTCAGATAAGCCTCTACGCTTAAAACATTTCATGTTGTCCTAACATTTTCGAAAGTTCCTCAGATTCCTAGGGTTGAAAAAGTTTCTTTAAATTTTTATAATCATTCCTAGTGCAGGAAATCTTTGGCGTTCTTTCATAATTCACTGGAAATCAGTACATTTTCCATTATTAAATGTATACAATGAAAACAAATTATTTTGTTTTGTTGTTTTTGTGAAAAGATAAGTTAAACTTGCAAAATTGTTCTGCGTAACTTAATCTTAATTTATCCAAAATAATAAGTCGGGTTTAAGATCTATGAACAACTTATAAGCCTCCATTACGGTATAAATTTGATCCTGGTATGGCTGTGGCATTTGCTGTAACTGTAGCTGCAGTTTGTAATACATCCCACCCTCTTCCTTGCAAGTCTTATATGACCAAGAGGATTCTTTAGGTCCCTCTGCAAATAGACTATCCTAAAACATTTTTGAAGATAGCACCTTTTACATAGGGTGTTTATATTTAAATTCCAGTCCTCTCTGTCATGAACTGTCAAACACGAACAAAATAGTTCGCCTTTGAACTTAGTTGAAACTAATTAGTACGGCTGGTATATGTCGTCATATACACGGTCATTGGGGTTGTGGTGCTGTGCTAAGGCGACATTTGGTTTGAATGGAGTCTTGCTAGGGGTTCAGGCTGTGTTACGGCGTCCAACATCTGGAATGAGACCCACTAGTATCTGTTGTATGATCTGGCAATGCCAATATCATTGTAACCAACTTAAGCATAATGAATTGTCAATAAACCACTTTGAAGTCAAACGTCGTCGCAACTAGTCTTGTCATTTCGCCAGTCCACGATTATAATTTTATAATCGTCAATCATCCGAGTCTTCGTATTATAACATGGTGTCAGGTGTGCACCAATTAGTTGCCACACATAATAATTCGGTAATCTTAATATTATAGTCCAATTTTGCTAAAAAAAAAAAGAATACCAACAAATCAAAATGTCGAAAGCGGAGAGTGGAACGAGTTCGAGTTCATCATCATCGTCATCTGCACCACTATCATCTGCAGCGACTAAGGATTCAGGAATTACCAAGTTTGGGATGCAGCATTTGAACATAGACGCGCCGAATTTAGCAGCAACATGGAAAGAGTGGTATGAAACCTTCAAAATTTATTCTCGTGCCGTAGGAATTGAAGAGTATCCTAACAAGAAGAAAGTTGCCGTTTTCCTCCATTGTCTGGGACCACGTGTGCTTCCAATCTACAATTCATTCCACGTAGAGTTAGATACAGTTTCTTATAAAGATCTCGTGTCAAAATTTGATAACCATTTTCTACCTAAGAAAAATTTGGCTATATTGAGACACAATTTTTTCACAAGAACTCAAGGTTCTAATGAGAGTATTGAAAATTTTGCAACAGCTCTGAAAAATTTGAGTCTCAACTGTGAATTCGGTTCTTTACGTGAGGAACTCGTGAAAAATATATTTGTATGTGGTTTAGACAAGCAACTTTCTTTCGTGAAGGAAAAACTGTTATCTGATGATGCTATTCAACTGGACAAAGCGATTGATACAGCAAAATCTCTCGTACTGTCAAGAAGCCAAGTTGAGGCGATAAATTCAGCCAGTGAGCAACTGATTGGTGCCATTCATAAGACAAAGTTGTTTAAACATCATAATAACGCTAAAGTGGAAATAAAGCGTAATAGGATTCATGATCAGAAAAACAAGTGTCACAGGTGCGGACAAATCCATCGCCAAAAGTGCCCGGCAATCGGAGCAACTTGTTTCAAATGCGGTTTGAAAAATCATTTCGCCCCTTTCTGCAAATCGAAGCCGAGCAGTAGAAATATTAAAGTTGTCGAAACGGAGCATGAGTCACGTCCAATAGCGCGGTGCAGTGAGTCGAGCGACTGTCTTTTCATAGGAAGTCTAAGTACTAACCAGGTTAAGTGTTGGACAATCGTAGTGATGGTTAACCAAGCAAAGCTGGTATGTCAAATTGACACTGGTGCACAGCTAGACATAATAAGTACATCAACACTTAAAACATTATGTCTCAATACAGTTCGGATAAACCGAACGAATACGTTAGTAAAAACGTTTAGTGGAGAAAAGCTACATATTGTCGGTGTATGCACCTTGCAGTGCCAATTTCAACAAAAGGAGTACGCCATCCCATTCCACGTTGTCAACTTTAACTGCCAAACTGTATTAGGTTTGGAGTGGTCTATAAAATTTAATTTGGTATCAAAATCATATTTTGTCAATCAAATGTGCAATGTTATTAATTATGATTCGATTTTAGATAAATATCAAGATGTGTTTGCTGGAATTGGATGTTTGAGGTTGAGGTCAGAATGCAGTTTTAAAATTAAGCCTGAAGCAATACCGGTAATAGTTCCTCCGCGTCGCATTCCGTTTAATCTAATGGAGCCATTGAAAATTGAGTTAGAACGACTTGAGAAGTTGAAAATAATCAGGAAATCAGATGAGCCGTCAGAGTGGGTAAGCCCTATTGTAATAGTTAAAAAGAAAACAGGCGAATTAAGGGTCTGCCTAGACCCACGTAATTTAAATAAAGTGTTAGTGAGATCGTGTTACCAATTTCCTAACATTGACGAAATCGTCTCGAAACTTAACAATTCGAAAATATTCACACTCTTAGATGCTACATCCGGTTTTTGGGCGATACCGCTTAATGAATATTCGTCAAAACTTTGTACATTTGCAACTCCATTTGGAAAGTATAGGTTTCTTAGATTACCATTCGGTATCAGCATTGCTCCAGAATTATTCCACGCAACCATGATAGATTTATTCGGTGATATACCAAATGTTATTATATATATTGATGACTTTCTCATTCATGCCAGTTCTCAAGAAGAACATGATATAGTTTTAAAATCAGTACTTGAACGTGCAAGAACGGTTGGATTGAAGTTCAATATGTCTAAGTCCAAAATTGGCGTTAGTCAAATTTCCTATGTAGGTCATATTTTCAATAAAGACGGGGTACGCCCAGACCCATCAAAGATTGAGGCTATATGTAACATGCCTAGACCAGATTCTCTTAGCGAACTACAAAGATTCCTGGGTATGGTTACATATCTTGGATCATTTATCCCAAATTTGTCCCAACAAACAAGCAATTTACGTCAGCTCCTTAAGAAAACCACTATTTGGCACTGGGCTGATGAGCATGAAAAAGAATTTAATAACTTGAAAACTTTATTAACTGATTCTCCAACGTTAACTTATTATGACTCTAAAAAAAAGTCTTACTCTTAGTTGTGATGCTTCTAAAGATGCTGTTGGTGCAGTAATATTGCAGGAAGGAAAACCGATCGCTTACGCATCCGCTAGCTTAACTGATGCGCAACAAAACTATGCGCAGATTCAAAAAGAACTTTTTGCGATATTATTCGGCTGCACTAAGTTCCATCAATATATTTACGGTCGTACCATAAAAGTCGAAACTGACCATAAACCGTTGGTTCCTATTTTTAAAAAACCTCTGTACAAAGTCCCAACAATTTTGCAAAGAATAATGTTAAAATTAGAAGCATATGACTTGGAAGTTGTCTATAAATCTGGAAAGAAAATGTTCATAGCTGACACACTTTCGCGAGCTGCACTCAAAGATTTCGTTGCTTCAGAAATAGAAGACGAAACCATTCTAAGTTGTCAAGCATTAGTTGCTTCATTAGCTGTCTCTGAACCGAAACTTAATGAAATACGTGACGCTACAAAAAGAGATCCTGTCTTAGTTAAATTAAAAGATCTGTTTCTGAAAGGATGGCCAGATTCTAAAAGAGATTTACCTGAAGAGGTTCGTCCGTATTTCACAATTAAGGAAGATATTACAGTCTTTGATGATTTACTCTTTAAAGTAAACAGTTTGATAATACCCTACAATCTCCGTAGTGATATACTCAAGCGAATTCATGAAGGTCACATGGGTATTGAGAGATGCCAAAATATGGCAAGAGGGACGGTATTTTGGCCAAATATAAATAATGATATTAAAAATTTAGTTTCACAGTGTGAAATATGTATAAAAAATAGAAATAGTAATACTAGGCAACCTTTGACGCCTCATGATATTGAAAGTATACCTTGGTATAAAATTGGAATTGATTTTTTTGAATTTGAAAAGCAAATATATTTGTTAGTTATTGATTATTATTCAACTTATGTAGAAATAGCTTTATTGTCGCGTAATTATTGCGCTAAAACTGTTATTACTCATTTGAAGTCAATATTTGCCAGACACGGTATACCCAAAATAATGGTATCTGATAATGGACCTCCTTTTAATTCCATAGAGTTCAAAAATTTCGCTTTACAATGGGACGTTGAGCATAAAACGTCAAGTCCATATCTGGCTCGTTCTAATGGTATGGCAGAAAGAGCGATAGGATCGGTCAAAAAACTATTGCAAAAATGTTTAGAATCGAAAGCAGATCCATACATGGGGTTGTTACAGTATCGTTCTACTTCAAAAGGTAATATACCTTCACCTGGTGAGTTGCTAATGTCTCGCAAACTCAGGGCTAACTTGCCAATTCATAAAAAATGTCTTAAACCCAAGATTATTGATGAAAAACATAGTAATTTTATTCAAAAGAAACAGGCATTAATGAAAAAGTATTACGATAAAAAATCTAAGCCTTTAACTCATCTTAATAAAGATCAAAAAATCTATTTCAAAAAGAATCCAAAATCATCATGGATCCCTGGAATAGTTCTGAGCAAGTGTAAAGAGCCTTATTCATATATCATAAAAGATGTCTCTGACGGTGGTACTTATAGACGTAATAGAGAGCATATATTGGTTACATTTCAAACCCATAAAGAAAACAACATGTACAATCAAAAATCTAACTACAATATAGGGGAAAAAGGTAAAATATTTGATAATAACGAAAAGCCCAAATCAATAATTGATAATAATTTTAATACCGAGGAATGTGATAAAATAATAGATCCTAATGACGGGAATAGGCAGGAATATTATACTACGCGTTACGGGCGTATAGTTAAGCCCCGCGAATTGAATTAACCAATGGGCAGTTCTGGCTTCAAATTCAAAAATCCAATAATTATTACATTTAATTTATTATTGACTATAACTTAGTATTAAGCTATATTTGCTATTGAAATATTATTAATGAATTGACTTATACTTATATACAAAATTTAAAATATAGATTTAAGTGAATTGAATTATATCCATATCTTTTATTAAAAATAAAAAAAAAGGATCGTGTTGTATGATCTGGCAATGCCAATATCATTGTAACCAACTTAAGCATAATGAATTGTCAATAAACCACTTTGAAGTCAAACGTCGTCGCAACTAGTCTTGTCATTTCGCCAGTCCACGATTATAATTTTATAATCGTCAATCATCCGAGTCTTCGTATTATAACAGTATCGTGGATAAATTATCGAACTGGCTGGGCCTACGAACGTGATGTGGTATTTCATGCAAAAATTGTAGCATAGTTAGCAATCTTATGTCAGTGGATAGTAACAGACACTTTTCTAAAATCGCAAGAATGTTTTTTCTTAACAATCTTAAAACAATTCTGTTTCGTTTTAATTTAAGTAAAAGAACTGTTATATTTTTTTTAAAGATAAAATGTCCTTACTTTAAGTACACCCAGAAATAAAACAGAATGGATTGCTGTATTGAATTTAATATACGTAATAACTAAAAAACCTTCTTCAATTTTTGTAGGATTTCGTCTTCAAATCTGAAGACCCTCGGATCGAGTCCCACTGTAGGCACGTAATTTATTATCCTTTTCGTAGCGTAATGGGGTAAATTAAATGTCGCCAACACGTATAAAGGTCAATGCTGGGCTGTGTGAGCCATTTCCTTTCAAAATAAAAAAATACGATTGATGAAATCAATAATTTAAAAAACGTTACAACAAGATTGCCATTCTCAATATAAGAATGCAAAGAGTCAAAATAACTCTTAGCAAAGTTATTTTAAGTACGACGTTCTTAATTTTAGTAGGAACACTGTAACGTCAAACATGTTTAAAAAAAAGTGTTTTCGATTGATTGCACTCGGCTTTTCTCTCAGTGTAGGGGGGCCCACTCAAGAAATTGGCGGGAGGGCCCCGAGTGAAGTTGTTCCGCCACTGCCCAAGACAACTTTATTCTACAGTTTATAAATGAGTAGTGCGGAGAACAATCGTATTTATCTTAGACTATATCAAGTAGTTAAAAATGCATTCTTATCCTAACACAATATTTTAGAAAGTATTTGTGTGGGTTCAGTCACACATGTCCGTGCGTCGGTTTTCTGAAATTTCAAAACAAGTCTTTACAGCAAAGAACATGGGTTCAACTTGCACCTCGCACGCATTCAATTTTAGGTAGGCCTGATACGTCCTGGGTAATACTGCCACTCTACAATCTTAATGAAGTACAAAAAATCTGTAAGGATAAAAAACGGGAATACACGCCGCTTTAATACTTCAACTTTTAAAATCCTTCTAATAAAACAAGATTCGATTTTTTTGTAGGTTTTTGAAACGAATTTTTATTTTTTGTTAATAATAATTTTTCAAAACAGAGCAGAGTACGTTGCAATATATAACTACTATACATTCATTAACAGAAAATATTATGCATGTTTCAATAATTTCAATATGTATTACAACAATTTCCGGAATTTTTTTTTTATAAAAAAAAAATGATAATTGTATGTATACGTATATGTAGCAAAATCAAAGATAAAACACAATATCAACAAAATATAAATCCTATAATGCTGATATCACAGATTAAACCTAAAAATTCATTTTAGATTCTAAAATATGTAAATGTATATATTTTTTATATTTTATTTATATACGCAAATGTATTTAAAGGCTCTTATGTGTAAATAATAAAATATATGTATATGTTTTCAGATTGATTTATATTCATATAAACATGTATGTATGTATAGTCGTCTTAGCACTTAAAAAATTCTAACAATTTAAATTAGATAAATTTAATTTATTTAAATAAATGTTTGAATATATAGTCAACAATAGAATTTTGGAAAAAAAAGTGATTTACTCGTATGGTCTGATAATTTACCTAGAGCGATGTTAGGACTTAATGCATGAAACAAAAATAGTTACAGCGAAGTTACTATTTATTAAGTCTTGCTAAAAGGGAAGTTCAAATTAAAAGGTTGTATGCGAGCTCTTTAAATCAGTGTACGTGGTTGTAAAGAACACTTAATTTTCCCCAATAAGTACCTTGTAATATCAACCCACACGGAACATAATGGGTAAAGCACTATTTCTGAAAAATATTTAAAGCCAAAAACCATTGCCTTGGAATCAAAAGAGCGACCAAGAACTGGCAATTCAAAACAATAGTAAAGTGTGTTCATTTTATCCAACATTAAAGAAAATCTCGTTCACTATAAAAAAAAAGTACCCATGCCAATATCCATAAAGATTTTTTAATTTAATTTAATTTTTGTTTAAACATAAATTTCCAAAAAATTTTGGAATTATTTTGGATAGTTAAATAAATATAAAAATCCAAATTTACAGCAATAAATCATTGACTATATAAACATTATCGTATCTTAATAATTAAAAGGCTAATATGTAAAATAATTTCTGTACAACTCGTAAAGCATTTGGCACTATTCATTTTATTATGTTATGCTCTAATGTCTTACACGAAAATAATTCATTTTTTTAGTATTATTATTAAATATATATATTTAACATTTTATTTAAAATTAGCACCATTACGTAGCCTACAATAATTATTATTATAAATTATATCCGTACGTAATATAAAATTAATTTCGAAATATTCGCAATAAAGTGCGCGAGCTTTTCGAAATATTTAGCGAGGACTCATGTCAATCGGAAGACTATAAATATATATGTGTATGCATAAGGTGTACGTATCTTTTCTGAAAGCTTAGCCCAGACAGCAACCAGCTTCGAAACGGTTCACGAAAGCTTCGGTCTACAGTGGTGCACATCGCGTATGGGATTGTGAATTACGTAAAATTGAAAATATCGTATACATTAGATTGTATGAAATAGAATAGATAAAAATAGGAAAAACGGATAAGATCATGCATGATTAAAGTTGATTGTAAATTATATTTCTTTTCTAGAAAAAAATTGATGCGTAGATGAAGGAACGTTTAAAATAATGCGAAACTTATTATCGATCGAAATTCAAATGTTTATAATTTTTAGAACTATTGTAAAAGATGTTCTTAGTATGATGTTGTAAGGCATTTAATGTTTTCCCGAATTTAATCATTTCATAGTTGTTTTTTTTGTAAATCGATTGTTAATTTATCCTTATCAAGAAACAAGACACTTAGATTTTTACAGGCCTATCAATTAACATAGTACATTACAGCTGATTTGATTCTTACAAATTAAGATTATACATAACTAGCCGATTTATTTTATTGTCTAGTCTCTACACTGATGATCCTGATTTTTTGGCAGCACGATTCAATTCCCAACGATTGACCCAGTTCAGGGGATAACACAAGAAAGCAGAGAGTGTGATCAGGCCACCGGCAAGATAGAATGAATAATCATAGCTTCCAGTCATATCGTAGAAAACACCTGAAAATGAATAAAATTGTCTGTTAATGCAAGGCGAATAATACTAATATGTAATTCTATTTTTCTTTTAAGCTGTATCCAAACGCGCTGCCAAATAGCTGCCGAAAGATGACAATTTTATTTTAGAAGTTTTCTTATATATAATTTTCAAATTAAGACAGGGCAAAATAATATGTATCAGGTTATTCCAGAATTAAGGTCGATCCACACTTTTCAGTCATAGTCACAGTCATTTTCCAAACAAGTTGTCAGATTGTCAGTTAATTGATTGACGGACAATTCGTTCCTACTGCGACTGGGTCTACGTACCGGAACGACCCATGCCATTGGCATGGCCGAGAGTCGCAAAGACCCCCTTCGACGCAAGAAGGGGACGGAAACTTTATATCGTCATTCATTGTTTTTTCTATTGGGGAGCAGACATGGCCGGCCCAACTGCTCCTCACACTACTACAACGTGCCGACATCGAGTCGAATCCATGTCCATGTCCAATCTGAATGCTCCAAATGATGTACGAAAGGCCGAAAAACAACTCAGACAAATAATTCTCACTGCAGCTAAGAGATTCATTCCAGCTGGCCGCATTCCCAGCCTAAAACCCAACTTTCCAACATCCGCGGCCAAATTGGCTAAAACAAGGGATCAACTAAGAAGTGTAGACTCAAGTGACCCACGCATTGGTGACCTTAACAACATCATCTTTAAACAGGTCAATGACCACAGGAGAGGCATATGGCACTCACATCTACGTAAAATCAACATCACTACAGGTGTGAGTAAACTTTGGAACGCCGTTAGAAACCTATCAAACTCCACTAAAACTCAAGGGAGGGTCTCTATCGAGTTTGGCAACAATACCGTGATCGACGACAAGAAATGCGCCAATCTATTCAACAAGCAATTCGTCGAACATCCACCTTAGGATAGACTCAAGCGCAAAATCACACGAGACATCCGAAACACTAAGGTAGATGAACACCTTCACATCACCACCACTGAAGTTGCCAATGCCATAAAAAATGCCAATAATTTTAAAGCACTTGGTCCGGACGGTATAGCAATGATTATGCTCAAACACCTCGACACACCGGCCTTAGAGTATATCACTGCCACGATGAACGTTTCACTACGAACATTCATCATACCAGAGATTTGGAAGAGAGGCCGCATCATCCCGTCACCTAAACCTGGTAAAAAACACTCCCTAGGTGAATCCTACCGACCAATCACGCTTCTATCTCCTGTGGCAAAAATATTGGAATCGCTGATACATAAAACTCTTGCAACGCACCAACACGGCTTCAGAAAAATGCACCGCACCACCACCGCATTAGATCGAATCATGTCCAAGGTCTTCAATGGGATAAACCAGCCTAAGCCGTTTGTGCGTACCATACTAGTGGCATTAGATCTGTGGAAAGCTTTTGACACGGTGAACCACTCGCTCCTACTGTCAGATCTACGAAATTCACCAACACCGTCGCATATAATCAAATGGATCGCAAATTACCTTGCTGGACGTCAATCCAGCACAGAGTTTAGAAATGTAAAATCTAAACTTAGAAGGAATCAACAAGGAGTACCGCAAGGTGGAGTCCTTTCCCCCACCCTGTTTAACCTGTATATGTCAAGGCTTCCAACCCCACCCGAAGGAATCGACATAATATCCTACGCTGACGACTGCACCATCATGACTCCGGCAACGATATTTCCGACATGTGTGAGTGTGATATAATAAACGGTTACTTGGAAGAGCTCAACGTATTCTTCAATAAGAAGAACCTTAAATTATCAGCGCCCAAATCTTCGGCCACCCTCTTTACCACGTACAACAAAGAGTTCAACCTACAGCTTGACATAGTTCCGTAGTTCCAACTGTCCGTCACCCCAAAATTCTCGGCGTTCCGTGGTAAACTACGCAGCACCAATATGGACAAATAATCTATGCGACACTCAATGGAAACGGATTCAAACGTGCAAAAACGCAGCTACGCGTACTATTACCGTATGTGTAGGCATGTCATCACAAGATCATCTGCACCAAGAAACAAAGCTGTTAAACATCAAAGCACATAATGAGCTTCTGACAAAGCAATATCTTATTGGTTGTTATCGCAGTGAACACCCGAATCACGACCTTATGGACAGAACCCCACCACCATGTCGTGTAAGACGCCATTTAAGGGACAAGGAAAGGGAAGGCCAAAGATTTAAAAGAGTTCCTCTCGATAACACAAATACATACAAGGCGGTCTTAAAGCAATTACACACCAATGAGGTAAACAAAGCCATGAATGACCTATCCGCAAACCGTGTCCTTCGCGCTCGACCACCCGACATCCCACCGATGAACATCAACTACCCAGAGCCACACGTACCACCTTGGCCTAGCTTCGCTCTGGATGGTGCTCCAGACTCAACTCATTCTGGTCGCGTATCGACAACGCCATTGCAGATATTTGTCCAGCATGTGGAGCCAGCCCACATAATGTGGACCATCTTTTCGACTGCGCTGCCGCACCTACACAACTTACACCTATAGCACTATGGGAGAACCCCATTGAGGTGGCAACCTTCCTAGGTCTAGAACCTGAGGATAAACAAACTTCACTATAAAATTGAGTTTACGATGGAGATGGCAAAAGATTGTAGTATCCCATTCCTGGACCTTGTGATCACCAAAGACAACGGCGCACTAAAGTTCGTTATATACAGAAAGCCAACAGCATCACAGCGAACGATACCAGCTGCCTCTCACCATATGTTTGCCCAAAAAATGGCTGCCTACAACTGTTTGGTCCACCGTTATCAGTTATCCTTTGACCAGCGCTGAATATACCAAAGAACGCGAGTTCATTATTGACACTGCGATCAAAAATGGTTATGCTCCGCCTGATGTTGAGAAACTGATCAGAAGGAAGACCTATAAGGGTGAATAAAGCAAAACTTACGATGCTGTTTGCACAGTGCCTGGAGAACACCCCAAGACGCATCAGCATCCCATTCTCTCATCTATTTCACAGGATTAAAAACGCCTTATCTAGTTTTGATTTACAGGTTGTAGGATCGAGCAGAATACATATTAGGAAGTGCAAAGGACCCTTTGAAGCTGAAGGAGAAAAGTGGGATCTACCCGAATAAAATGCAGTGACTGTGACAAATCATATATAGGACAAACTAAGCGATTGGTAACGTTACGACTCAATGAGCACATCAGAGAAATCATCAACAATGGAAGGAGGCCAATTGCAGCAGTGAGGTCTTCGAGGAGGGACACAGCATTCGACGAGAAAACTTGGAAATAGTATCGTGTGTAAAGCGACAGAGCGAGTATGACCCTTGTGAAAGCTTGGATATTCTGAGCAGCGACGAGAACATACTTTTAAACACGGACAGCGGTAATTGCCCGTCGAAACTAATCACACTAGCAGCAGGTAGACAAAGATAATGGAGGATTTTTAACCCTACCTGCCCCTTAACAGTTGTAATAGGATAGATTCATAACAATGTGTAATTGACTGTCATAGTTAGTAGCTTTTGTGCTGAAGAAGGGGGTAATTTGCCCTCGCAATATATAAAAACACCTAAATATTAATTTAGTAGTCTGGCTGGTCTAGCGGTTAGTGCGCGCACCTTCGGTGCACAGGGTCATGAGTTCAAATCTCACCGTGGATCATGGTGTTTTTCGAACTCACGAGCTTGTGACGGACTATGATCTCACTTAGATGTTAAACGAGAACCCATTTATGGGGATAAATAACACTGCTGAGCGTGATGCTGATCTCATTACCTCAACAAAAAAGCAGATAAGATCTTGGAAATAGGATGTCACTAACACATCCTGCGGTCTTAGGACAATGCTGGATTGTCGCGCCTGTTATTTATTTAAATATTAATTTGTAGTTTTACTGGGGAAGCTACTTCCACAACGTCTTAGTTGAAAACTACAAAGTTCCGGCGATATTAAAAATATTTAATAAAAAGAGTTATTTATGCGTTCAATAAAAATT
Source organism: Microchrysa polita (assembly GCA_949715475.1). NCBI lineage: Eukaryota > Metazoa > Arthropoda > Insecta > Diptera > Stratiomyidae > Microchrysa > Microchrysa polita. The sequence continues at coordinate 141,018,582 of OX454415.1, read as the reverse complement.
CCGTTTGATTAGAAAGAGGCGGAGGATTACACAACATTTTTGATTTTTGGATGACTTTCAACCGCGCCCAATGCACAGATGATGATTTCAAAGTCATTTTCAACGTAGTGAGACCAGAACCATTGGAGAAGCTCCTGATGAAACATGACGCTCAGCTCAGGAAGCCCAAGAAGCAGACACTCCACCCAAACTTCTGGATGTGATTAACCTCAGCAACCGCCTGAAGAGTCCCTAGATCGAAAAACAAATCGTGTCAACGAAGTCGACAGAAGTCCTTGCATTCAGAGCAAAGGAAACGATTCGCGCATCGCTACGCTCTGTTAACGTACAAACCAGGAATTGCTGCAACAGGGAGCCTTTGGTTAGGGAGTATCCATTCATCGGTAAAAAATGTTTTGGCTGTCATCAAATCGGCTACAAAGTCGCTTCGTGATAGCAAGCCACCTCACAGAAGATCCCTCGGTAGTTTCAACAAACGACGACGTAATAAAAGTCTCCACGTGTTAACAGCATCCGTGTCGATTCGCAGATAGGTTGAAGCAATGATCGGTGGTAAGAAGATATGATTGTGGAGTGGACTGAACAATTCATTGAAGGCGCTACTGGGACTTAGTTGGAAAAGGATATAATCGCATCTGGTGACGAAATCGGCATTTTTGGTAAACTTAAAACATTCATGACACTCTACAATCGAGAGGCAAGTGGATGGTGCAAGGTATAGCATAAGAATTCCATATACTCGGAAACGACCTCTGGAACATCCCACTCTTCGCATTCTCCAACGACATCAAATCATCAAGCGGTCACCACTTGAAGCTGAGATTAAACGTAAGTTCCCCGATCTTGTTGACAACAGCTTGGGGCGTTGCATATATGTATACTTCACTCATACTCAAGGAGGATGCTTAACCAGTTTTCCGCATCAATACGCGCTTAGAGCACCTGGTAGTGTAATAACTCCCATTTCCTTTTTCGAGTTCGCCGCACCAATTTTAGTCGCCTTTGTGCGGATTAACTCCACAGGGTTAAACGACACTCTTGAGCCTCATAAGCATCTGCTACCAACAGTCGAAGAAAATTATACAAAACTTGCTTCTATGCGGGCAGCAATTATTGAATACCATATTGGCAGGTGCCCCAGGAGTCATCCTTTGGTTAGACAACATCATAGTCGGCGGGAAGGACGAAAGAGAGCATCGGCAAAACCTTTTCGAAGCATTGAAACGCATCCATGAATACGGATTTCACCTGCAACTAAACAAAAGCAAATTTCTTGGTAATATGATTGATGCAAGTTGCAGACGGCCCGACCCGGCAAAAATCGGGCGGCTATTAATTAACTACCAGCTCCAAAAAATATTCAGCAGCTTCAAGCTTTACTGGGCACGCGCCAGCCGTGACTTGGTACAGCGAATTTATTCCAAATATGGTTCACTTGATGAATTCCTCCAAAAGGACGTTGCTTTGAATTGACTGGAACGACTCTGAAAACGGACCTCGCTTTAGTCCACTATGATGCCAACGAGAAGATTAATATACTGTCAGCCGACCCGTTAAGCTCCTTTTAACGAGACAGAAAAAACTAACACAAGATAGAGCGCGAAGCACTTTCATTAAAATTTACCATTCAAGAATGTCACCGGTACATCTATGGTCGCAAGTTTGAGCTGCAGACCAATCACCAGCCTCTAAGAAGGATTTTCGGCTCTAAACTTGATATCCCAAAATACACAGCTAACCTTCTGCAACGCTATGCACCCTCACTCTACTTAACTGAAAGTTCCAGCCAAACAAGGGGCATCGAACACATCAGGACAATGAAGTTTCATGCTAACCAGATGAAGCTCCGTTATACGTACGAATCTATGATTTCAGAAGCAACTCGTTGATTGCTGACTTTGAGCTACCAATCACTCAGACTCAGCCACGTGACGACGTCCTTCCTTTTGGCTGAAACGGACGTCGCGAATGAAGACGAACATTTCCAGGATGCCCTAGAGGCAACCCTGGAAATTTTATGCTCGTCAGCCACAACCTCCTTTAGAATCACTGCATACAAGCTGCCAAATCGAGCCTAACTCACTCATTTTTACCATCTAACCTAAAAATTTCCAATACTAACCTGCAATTGGTGATCCAATAGCGGCCGCCAATCCTTGGAACAACATCAAAAATCCAAAGGCATTCGTCAATTTCTCCAGACCCATCAGCTCCACGGCAATAATCGATCTCAATCCCGAGAAGCAAGCAATGCAAATACCAAAGACCACGGCAAAACTATACTGCGTTGTGGAATTCACAATATATCCACTGAAAATCGTTGCAATTCCACCAGCCGTAATCGCCACATTATTCAAATGCAGCGCATTCACTCCCTTGAACGATGTTGCCAGACCACAAACAATCCTAGCAATTGTATTGACAATACCAATGGCCGAGACAACAAACAACGCGCTCTCCTTCTCCATACCAGCGTCAACACCACGTGGTGTCAGAAAGATGAAGGGGATGAAGAAGCCCATCATTGTCAAGAAACCACTTGTCGCCAGCAGCATGAAAGATGGCGACTTCAGCAGTGAAACATCCAACATAGTAGACAAAGTACGTCGTACGGCTTCCGGGCAAAGTTTGCATGTGTTATCCTGCTCCTCTTTCAGATCCTGTTTGGTGGCCAAACGTGTAACGGACATGTGATAGCCGAGTGAAGTTTGTGACGTATATTGGGGAATTCGAACCATCGAGCCGCTGAAGAAGATATCATCACGATACATGGGACGTTCAGGATTCTCGTTCTTAACACTGTGTCGACGTGATGCAGGATCATTTGGTCGTCGTCCAGAAATAGTGTGTCGTCTGGCCTGAACAATGACTGGCTTAGCCTCTTGCTCTTCCAGCAAATTTTGACTTTCGGCTTCTTCTTCGTTTTCTCCGACGGTGGTCAACTCCTTGTGCAAGTTGAACATTTGTTGGGACGGTTCACCAATTGGTGTAGTCGGCTGAGATTTACGTTGACCTTTGTGATGATCCTTACCGCTTGGCGTAGTTGCTCCCGAAACAGCTGACAAACGTCTTTCCAAATTGGCCGCGCTACCTCTGAACACTTCAGCAGCTGTTGGATAGTGGGTATTCGGCGGAGCTCCCATGTACGTGTTGTGAGCACTGTTTGGCACGGAATATGCAAATCGTCCCTCTGGCAAAGGTTTCGATTGAGAGCTGGGCAATTTCTTTTCAACGAGTCCGCTATCGGCGCCTTCTTCAGCTTCGTCGATTGGAACACGTACTGGTTTCAGAGGTCGAAAAGCAGCACCACAAATAATGCATAGCAAAATGATACCAGCTTGAATTACAAGTGCAAATCTCCATCCAACTTCGTTAATCAAATAATTACTCAGTGGTGCAAAAACGAATGTTCCCACTCCAGATCCACTCAAAGCAATACCGGTGGCCAATGCACGCCATTTTTCAAAATAGTATCCAATGGTAATAACGGCTGGAATATAGATCAGCGAGAATCCAACGCCACCAATAAATCCGTAGGTCACAAACAGAAATTCAACACTGGTTGCATAATACGACATGGCGAAGGCAATTGAGGCTACTACAGCTCCAACAATCGTGACCGGACGGAAGCCATAACGATTGGCCAAAGCACTGACGAATGGACCGGCAATCAAATAGAAACCGCTGAGCAGTGAACTGACCAGCGCTATGTAACCTTTCGATGCGCCAAAATCTCGTGCCATATGCTCCTGGAACAGGCCCGAACTGAATACAATACCGTCCACGATTGTACAGCAGAAGAACGAGGCAACCATCACAACCCAACCCCAACCGCCATCTGGTGGGACAATAATCGCTGCTGTTTCCTCAAGCTCTTCGGCCGGATCGGTTTTGATATTGTTCTTATCATTGTATTTGGGAATCTCGTTTTTACCGTTCGGATGCGGCGGTGACGATATCGTGTCCGATGTTGTTTGCGGTGGCATTGTGAATTTTGATTATCTGTAAAGAGAAAGGAAAAATGTTTGTTAGTTCTTGTGAATTCTGATTAAGAACTAGAATTGTTTTAAATTTAATTGCAACCGTTATTTATCATGATCATGTTGAGACCACGCAGGATATCATTTCTTAATGCCAAAGTTTGTAACGATCGCGATGGCACGGGTAAACTAAAATTTGACATCAAAACTCAAAATTTAGACAAAAAATATAAAAACACGTCCATCAGATTTGACAAATGCACGCTACGTTCAATCTGAATTTAGCGTCTTTCGACTTACTGGATCATTTCCATATTTACTGGAAATCCTATACAAAAGCCCTATTCGACTCACTGGATCATTTCCAGATTTATTGGAAATCCCATACAAAATTATAATCCTGAAAGTTGATCCAGGGTATGACTTGGATCATCTGCCAAACTAATCCCCTAGATGTCTCCGCGAACAATTTTCCTAAAATTGATACAGGCTATGGCATGGATCATCGGCCAAAATAATCCCCTAGATGACTCCGTGAAAAAATTCCCTGAAATTTCCCGTATGTCATTTTGCTTTTTAGTTTTTTTAGGGTTTTTTAGATTTTTTTCAAGAAACCCTTATGAAATCGATTTTGTCCGTCCGTCTGTCTGTCCGTCCGTCTGTCCGTCTGTGCGTCTGTTCACTAAATAACTCGTGAACGGCTCAACCGATTGTCATGAAAATTGGAATGATTGCAGTCTTTGGCACAAATACCTTAGAAGTTGGTAGGAAGATATAACAGGGTGTCCTGAACGTTTGAAAAAAGTCGACTTTTTAAGTTTTTATCGGCGATTGACGTATGGGTATTTGAATCAAAGATCTAAACGAGTACATCTCATACATTGAATTTATAGAACATGGAATACGCTTAGACCAATTAAAAAGGGTCCCAACATCTGGGTAAACTTTTTTGGTCTAAATTCTACAGTGCAATGTCCAATCAATGAAAGTTCAATGAAACTATGTCATTTACTAGTCTAAATATCCGAGCTTTCAAATTGACAATTCTGGGCTGTCAGTGAAATTTTTGAAATGTTTTTGGTTTTGGACGTAGTTGCGGCTCGCGTTTCGTCGTCGTTCTAGCCTATAAGGGATGGATAGACCTCGCGCGTGATTTTTTTGTCCACTGCGATTTTCGCAATGAAATGTATACTTAGCGTCGTGCAATATGTATCAATTGCTGGGAAACTCCATAAGCATCAATTCAAAAACGGTTCCGTATTTTTTTCACGGACATTTTATGTATTAGTTTTCGATTCCCCGGTCATAATGTGTTTTCAACGATGAAGTGAAACGTTTTCGAATGGTAGCTTTTTAAATTCCGATTCCCCAGCATTTGCCACATATTCCACGACAGTAAGTATACATTTTCATTGAGAAATGCCAGGGAAGCATCTTAAGCATTTCTTGAATGCATATCTTTTAACTTGATGAAACAATGAACATAAAATTTGGTGGAAATGCATAGAATGGTAATAGTGTTTGCCATAAATATTTTTGAAGTTTGTAGGACCAAGTTAACAGGGTGTCCCTGAATAGTTGCAAAAGTATACTTGTTCAATACTCATAGGAAAGCTTGCATGGGCTCTTATTTCAGGGGACACAAATGGAATCATTTCATATAAATTGCTTTTCCTTGATGAATAAAACAGTAACAGTAGATTTATAGCTAATAGTTCAGTTCATATATAAAGCCAAGTTATCCTTACGTTTGCCTGAGTTTGTTTTTGCTCAAAGGCCATCAGAAATCTTAAATCGAAAAATGCCTGTAGATTTGCCTTGGAGTTCTTTTATACAAACTGCGTAAATAGTAAAAAAAAAAATTCTCAAAAAAAACCCTCGTATTGCGGGCGCAGCCCTCTGTACGCCGGTATTTTTTAGTTTCTTTCATGGCAAGAGCATGACGATTTGTTTGGATGGCTAGAAAGCCTAATTTTTCAAGGGAATTTTATACGCTGATTCGTATGCTGTTTGATACTGTTCGATATTGATAGGCACATATATGAATTGTGATGTCAGATCAATTGCACTGCATCTTCTCGTGGGATCCCTATGAATGATAACAAAAAAAAACAGAACCTTCGAATGTTGCACCTAGCACATCCACCACCGTAACTTCCGTGTTACAAAACTCTTCAGTGAAGACTGTAGAGCCAACCCTGGATGAGAATACATCCAATCCGCTAACAGCTGTGGATATTAGTGGCGCGCAGCAATGTACTGCCATTCCATTGGATAGTCGCAGACAGTCTCCGTCTATTTCGTCGTATGACTGCAGCAGCCATGAAGACGCAAGTACAGTTACCTATTGTACTGACTCGGACGTCTATGGTGGGGACTCTGACAACTCCGCAGGGTCTCCTCTCTCCGTGCAGCCGTGGATAGCATGGACTTTCACAAGGACACGAATCTCCTACGTTTTTCCTCTGCGCAAAATCGCAGATATAGAAAGGCCATTGCTGAAGGTGCCACCAAAGAACAGGCTGTAGAGTCTGCCTTGGCTGGTAGGGCTTCTAGGCCCCCACGCTCGGGGGGGGGAGCCTCGGCTAAACGGCTTAAGGAGTGCACATGCGCCCCTAAAGCCCCCACGTTTAGCCAGGCTGCTTCTTCAATAAAGCTGGGTTTCTGCCCGCTCAATTTTGAGAACCCTCTCTCAAATGATCAGATGGCCCACATACAGAAGGCAATACTGCAGGTGACCAGGGAGCATAGCCCGAGAGATCACCAAATAATCTTCCTATCCTGTGTCGCAAGATCAGGATATGGTTAGTTTTATCCTGCAAAGACTCCGCCACTGCAGAGTGGGTTTGAGCAAATAATAATCACATTCGTGCGAAATGTACGTTTGACTTTACTTTGGTTGAGGAAAGTAATTTTCCCAAATTGCACACCATTCAGGTACTTCCCCAAAGGCAATGAGCAAAAGACCGAAGACATTTTGGCGTCCATCAAAGCGCAGAACTACCGACTGAGAACTTGATTGTTCACAATCGGAATAACTCCGGTCCCGCGGTCCAGCTCGTACTTGGAATCGACGAGGCATCCTTCACGAAGTTACTAGTAAGTATTGGAAGTAACGACTACCGCGTACAAAAAGTAGTCGTTACTATGTACCGAACAACAAAGAAACAAAGCAATCTCGTATGTACATATGTACTCAGGCGCAAACACAAGAATCGAGCATACCAAGTAGTATACAGTCTGATATCTAATCATGACGGTTATCTCTGACAATTCTTGAGCTGCGCGGGGAAATGCTGCCTTAGAGAATTTTGTTGCGAGTCCAGCGACTCCTTGATCGTGTGGACTCGTGTCCTCGACGGACAACGTACCTTTATATCTACATTCTCTAAATAATCAAGAGTCGAGCAGACCGAGTAATCGAGCAAACCGAGTAGTAGGTAGAAGTGCAGTGCGCAAGTATCGAGCCAGCACGATTTCCTATCGCATACTATTAATGAACGAAACGATTGACCTCGTATTCTTTCGGAAATCTGTCGATATCTCTGCAAACCTTTGACGTGGCGACACGATAGAGGTGTCGTTGGACTTACCACAAAATTTTCTAATGGGTCGACGGATCCTCTTTTTCGGTCAAACTGGATATTGGCACACAGCAATTTCCCAATCAGCTTCATATACTATTTCCGAAATCCGACGATATCTTTGGAATCCTTGAGCCGATCGGCACGATCAAGGTGTGAAATTGTGTGTCACTGGACTCGCAACAAAATTGTCAAAGAGAGCATTTTTCCGGTGCAGCTCACAGGGGTGTCAGGGATAACCGTCAAAGTACAATAATTCACAAAACGTATGCTCTTGATGTTGGCCACAGCAATTTTATGTATGTAAGATCGACTTCGTATTCGTGCGGAAATACCTTCATATCTCTGCAATTCTTTGGGGGAGCGACACGATCGAGGTGTTGCTTGACTCGGCACAAAATTGCCTTAAAGGTGTCGAAGCCTGTTTCCCGATTAGTTCACAGGGTGGTAAGAGATAGCAGTCAACCCGAATATTGGCAACAGCAATTCCACAGTCAACTTCGTACTACTTCGGAGATCCGTCGATATCTCTGCAATGCTTTGGTGGAGCGACACGAACGATATATCAGCGGATTCGCCACACAATTGCCTAGAGTTGTCGAAGCCTTTTACCCGTTAGTGCACTTAGAGATAACCGTCAGCCAAGATGCTGACAACAGCAATTGACGATTAGCTTCGTACCATGCACATTAGAAAATGGTCCATATCTCTACAATTCGCGGCCGAGCGATACGATTGGGTTTCGGCCTGTCTCGCAATTTAATTGTGTAAAACTGCAAAAGATGAGTACAAGCCCTCCTAACATCTCTACTATGTCGGGGACGAACCGTGAATAAGAGGACTATCGAATTCGAGTAGGTTGTCGTTGCAGTCGTTGTAGTTTTTTATGTGTTTCTTTAAAAGCAACGATTACAAAGTAAAGTAACGATTACTCGCAACAAATGTAACGAATATAACCGATTACTGAAATGTAACTAAAGTTGAAATCACTGGTCAAGACCTGATACAGAGCACAATTTTATAGCCGGCAACACTTGGACCCCTACAGAAAGAAAATCCTGGCTGCGTCGCTGCCAGTGACTACGTCTGAAGACTGCAGAAAAAGGAAAGAGCTAAAAGAAAAGGAACGAACCTAATGTGCCTGTCTAGACAGTTTCAATTTTCGTTCGTCTTCATCATTTTGACAATTGAAACTTGAGATGTATGCGCTATTGAAGAAACGCATGCATTCTTGAACGCAATTGCCAATGTTAAATATTAACAACACATCGTCTATTCATACAATTCATGAAAGAATTTATCATTTACTAGTCCTGACCAAAGCCGCGACACATATTTAACGATAAATAATGAACAGATCTGGATAGAATGAGACATTGATCTCTTCTGTTCACTTGACGCAATCAATGACATGTTCAATGTTGAAAGTGGATACGGAGCTTGAAGACGATAAGGAAGACGAGTGCGCACATGTGTGGACATAGCCAATAAGTAATAAGCAACATGGGGAAACAAACAATGGTCTACATTTTTACTGTGTGAATAAAATAAGCCCTGCTTCAATATCATACAAACATTTTGCCAAAAAAAATCCTGCATCTGCTCAAACAAATGTTGTTGCTATCCAAGAAGATCGTGACAGTATGTTTATCAAATTCATGAAAAACAAATTTGTGTTTTGTGTTGTTTTGTTGACTTCAGTCGTGGAAAATTGGAACACAACGCAATCCCATTATTTCAAGGATTTGGTATCATCAAATGTATGTGCATATATTCGAAACAAACAGAATTAAATTTGACTTGATGATTAATCAAATTTTAAATAGATTTTTGTTTAGTAAAATTTTTGGGACAATTTAATTTGTTACGTTTCAAATTTAGAGAAATTATATTTGTATCTTTTACGAAGATTTTGAAACATAGGTACATAGGTCATATCTTCGCATTTATGTTTTATAGAAAATCAAATCTCTTAAAATTTCCTTCTAAAATTCCTTCGAACGCGAAAAGTTAACTAGCGAAGGCGGACATTTTCATGAAATTTTATAACTAGCTTAGCAAATATACCAACGTGTTTCATCAGGAATTGAACAGAACAGCAGATGCCATTTCACGATCAAACCTAACCTTAAGCTTCAAATCCATAAAAAAGTAATTCGATTTTATCTTTAAAAAATTAAACATGGCACCCTTATAAAAACGGGCCACAATGAGGTATTATCTCGAATATCGTAATCGAATTTCTCAATTCATATTCAATAAGAATGCAAGTACGCACGTTAATTATGTTCGCAATAAACTGCGATAAGGGTACAGAAATTTACAATAAATTTTCATTTTCAATAAATTCATCATGTTCCATTCATCGCGATATAAATACACATTTGCAAAACATATGAGTACAATACCTGTCACAAGACATTTTTAGGCCAAGGGCTCTGGATTCGATCGTGGTGTGTAAATTTAATTATTATTATCAAGACTTCCATTTATTTTATTATTCATGAGAAACCAATTCTGCTGGTCACTCAACTGTTGTATAGATAGAATGGTTATGGTCAGATTTCACTGAATTTAGTACGATTAGTACATGGTAGGGTGAATTCAGATAGACTTTGACTATATTTTTTGAGTAACTGCATAATAAATGCTAATTAAATATGTACATACATAGTAGATGTTTACAGTTTTTTTTTTTTGAATACATATTAAGAAATTGCATGTGATTTTAGTACAGAGTGTTTCACAGCGCCAACGTCAACGTATAAAAACCCCGCTCGGTGAGTTTTGATTAGTTATGTACAGTCTCAAAAATTTAAACCGAACAATTTTACACCTTCTTGTGTTTTTTTTGAAGCAAATTTAACTGCAAATTTTAGTAGTTTCTTAATTTTTATTTTTTCCTATACCAATTTTTTTTTTCTAATTTTTTATAAAAAATAACACTTTATTTAGCTAATTTTTCGCAAATCCACTAATTGAAAAAAATAATAATTGAATTGAAATTGAATTGATCCAGAATTTACTATATGATGTTAATTATTTGATCATTATAATTAGTAGTCTGTTTTTAATCATTGCGGACAGGGACGTAGCTAAGGGGGGGGGGGGTGTCTCACCCCCCTAACATTTTCAATTTTCATTTGCAGTCGCCAAATTTGACCTCAGTGGGAAAATGTAGGATTGTGGTTTTCGGCATTAATAAATTTACAAAAGAATACCTGTCGATGTTTGAGGATATTAATATTTGAAAGTTGCAATATTAAAAGTATGTAATTGAGTGTTCATACTTATTAACAGAGCTATTCGGCACTAAAACATAAATCTAATATTTAAATTGAAAAATTTAACTGAAAATTCGGAAGCTCAGGACCCTAACATTATTAACGCCGTGAAACTCATTCGCAATACAATAAAGTCTTTTAAAGACATTAACAACGACAGCGAAATCAATGCATTAGTGCAAAGCTCCATGATTTTCGCAAGAAAATTATATATTGACCCTGAATCTGACTACATAAAAGCAACACCGAGCTCATCTCATCTCAAACTACAGCCAAAATAGACTGCAACATTTTACCGAAAAAAGTCCAAATCCTTCTTGATGTTTTTATCTCGAAAGTCCACAGAAGAATTGGAGAAAATAGCCAAACTGCCAACCATTTCAAGACATATTTCAAATTTCGACCGATAGGAATGCCTTCATGCTCAAATTCAAATTCGTCTTGATAAATTGCTCCGAGTGTCAAAGGTCTGCAGAGGATATTGTCGATGCAATGGATTTACATCGAATTGTGGAGCCAAAATTAAGCTACGGCGGTTCACAACTTAACTGGTTCAATTAAATTTCTATATGTATATTCCTACAATCCTTCGTGTTTCTGTTTTTGTATTTTTCGATGTTTACATGAACACTCAAAATATATATATTAATATTAGAGGTCCGGAAATTTCGTAAATAAAAAACAGCAATTTCACATAAACTAATTTTAGATATTAGAAATTTCGATGAAATTTGCATAAAAACCTAGTTTTGTAAACATAGGCTAGAATTTCGTTACCAAATGGAACTACTCCTCAGGAGCTAAACCTGCAAGTAAAACTGTGGAAGCTCCTGATGAGTAGGTCCACTGGGTGACGAAACCCTGAAGTGCATCCTAGTTTTGCAAGGGAACAATGCAAGGGAAAGGAACAATATTCTTATCATGAGGCTTTAAGTTTTAGATAAGGAAGAAAGTAAAGCGCTTGGTAGCTCAAGCAAAGGCGAAGGCAGCTGAGAAATTCTACCAAGAATTAGAAACTCAGACTGCGACCGAAGGACCGTCTTTGCGCGAAAGACCAAAGCACGACGCCAGGATATTTAGGGTCGCAGCCCAAAGGAGAAGGAACGCTCGGGAAATACAGGCGCCAAAGTACGTGGAGGACTCGCAAGGAATGTTGCTGATTGACGATACGGCAATTTGTAGCAGGATGCGAGAGTATTTTGACGAACTTCTAAATGAAGAATTTCCTCGAGCAGATTTTCAAGATGTTGAGCCGAATACCACAAATATTGAAGATATCTCAGAGGAAGAGGTGATGGAGGCAATGCATCAGATGAAACGCAGAAAGGCAGTCGGCCCGGACAAAATCCCCGCGGAATTTCGGTTGAAAATGGAAAATGTCGGGCTTAGTTGGCTCACAGTTCTCTTCAACAAAATCAAAGGTGGGCAACCGATGCCTGATGCTTTCAGGGAAAGTTTTCTTCTTCCTTTCTATAAGAACAAGGGAGACTCACGCAAACTCAACAACTATAGGGCTATAAAGTTAACACCTCATACACTAAAGATCTACGAGCGAGTTGTCTGCAACCGATTGAGAAAGATTGTGCGGTTGAATGACAATCAATGCGGCTTTGTTGAAGGTCGATCTACAGTCGATGCGATTCAGTGCATTCGTATTGCGATGGAAAAGTATAGAGCAGCACGAAAGGACTTGTACTTTGTGTTCATCGATTTGGAGAAGGCATTCGATAGAGTACCTCGTGATCCGATACCAGAAATGTACGTCAAAGGAGAGCAGCTTAAGTCTTGTACCAACTTCAAGTACCTTGGCTCGATGGTGAACAGCGGAGCTACATGGGATGATGACATCAAACATCGCAGAAATGTTGGGTGGATGAGGTGGCGAGAAAACTCTGGAGTTTTCTGCGATAAGAAAATGCCACTGAAGCTAAAGGGCAAGTTGTACAAAACGGTTGTACGTCCCGCACTCATGTATGGATCAGAATGCTGGACCATGTATGAAGGTTACGCGAAAGAAATGACAGCGAATGAAATGAAAATGTTACGCATGTCAGTTGGTGTAACCAAAAGGGACCACATCAAGAGTAGCTACATCCGAGGCAGCTTGTCCATAGACCAACCAATCACCGAAAAGCCCGAAGACCGACGAATGGATTGGTATTGCCATGTTCAAAGGCGTCCGCCTGAGAACCCCGCAAAGAGAGCGATATCAATGGAAGTTCCACTTGATGGACCCAAGGCCAGAGGCAGACCGAAGAACACCTGGATGTGTCAAATGAAAAAGCAACAACAACGCATTGGTCTCGGCGATGACACGATCCAAGATAGAGCTGCCTGTAGAAATATGCTGAGAAATTATCGCCAAAACGGGCGATGTGCCTACACCGCAGGTCGAGCAACGCGGAACCATGGAGCGGTATAAAGAACGAGGCAAGGAAGAAGAAGAAGTTTTAGATATTTCATTTTCTTATTAATTCTAAATTAAAAAAAAGAATCTAGCAAGGACTGGGATCGCTTTATTTGTATGGTCCAAAGGTTAGGGCTAAAACTACAATGATAGTTTCCAAAATACCTATTTAAAGTAATGTCTTCAAAAAAATTCTGACGAAAACTTTACTCGAAGTGCTGGACCCCTCCCGAAATTAAATCCTGGCTACGTCCCTGTTCCCTGTTCCCTGTCCCTGTTCCTTCTCCATGTTTACAGGGATCGAACAGGGAATTTACATCTATCAAAAATCATGAAAGAACTCGTTTCCCGAGGAAACCAGAAAATAACCTTTCAAAAAATTGTTTGACCTTTAATTTTATAAAACTTTACAAAATAGAAAATATGTTAAAATCTTTAACAATTATCGGAATTACAATGGGATCAAAATAGGTAAGAAAAAGAAACTTAAAGGTTATTCTCATCTTGGTGACTATTCTAGCTGGTTTCTGATAACTGTTGTTTTCTAATCAATTTCATAATCACTTACTGGTATCGTTTCACAGGATATTAAAGTGGCAGAGGTCCGGTATATGGTGACCGCCTGGTTTAATATGAATTCGAGAAAAAAAAATCTTGCCCCTTCCCCCCAATAAAAAAATCGTTCCGGCGCCACGGCGTACCTGTAATTATAACTGGTGAATTTTCAAATGTAGTCGGCAAATTTTACTTTTCACCCCCTAACAAATGTTCGCTAGGTACGTCCCTGATTATGGACAAAGTGGCTGTCCTAATTTATTACAATTGAATTGATTGAGATTGAAATAATTTCCCATTCATTATGTTTCTAATGACTTTATTGGTACAAATGATTAAATCGTTCTGATTGCAAATGCCAATAAGTATGTATGCGTACATTAAGTGATTTATAATTGCTATCGGTTTCGATCTACCAAAACAACGAACAAACGTCTGGCTTTCGATTGATAACAAATTTATGCCAATCCACCCATATTTATATGTAGATGGCGGGCTAAGCTTACACTTAGAATTTTAAAGTTGCTATTATTAAATAATTAAGGACGAACAAACGAAAATAATTGACGAACATTCACGAACAAACCTAGCCGCCGGTTGTCCACAATAAGGACAAATGGACGCTGCATCCCAACACAAACATTTCCGTACTAAATTGTAGTTTTTTGACCGTACAGAGTCCAAATAAACGAAATAATTTTCTTAGTTCCGTGGAGAAACAGCCCTTATCAATTTTTCACTTTTTTCGAAATTTCCGCACTTTTTACAAATTTTGCGAACACTCTAGAAGAATCATTTACTTAACTTTTCCGCTGAAAAAAAGGTTACAAACTGTTTTGTCACCAGTGTTGCTAACTTAGCCGTTTTCTGGGTATATTCAGCTGGAAACTGGACTGCTTAGCCGGAAAAAAATCACCAATTCCGCCCGCCCGGATTTTTAGCTGGAATTGATTTTCTTCGGCCGTTTTTCTGACTGCAACTATTTTGTAAAATTTTAAAATCTAGGGCGGAATTCATAGTCCTTACTTATAAAGCGTTTTCCAATAAGAGGTGTTATTTTGATATTCAAAGAAAAATAGCATTTTTTGAGATAAACGATCGGATGTTTATTTCATTATAAAGAGGAAGGTATGCCGCTAATAATGGAAAACAACATCAGCCAAATGGCCACCACGACCACGCCTACAGTACAATATCCTTTTCATGAAATTTTCCATAGTCAAATCGCCATCTTTGAGGTCTTGAATCGACGCTGGGCTGTAGGCGTAGACCTTATCTTTCACGTGGCCCCAAAGGAAGAAGTCGCAAGGTGTTAAATCACAAGATCACGGTGGCCAATTGTGATCACCTCTTCGAGAGATAACACGTTCCGGAAACTTTTCCCCTTAAAATATCAATGGTTTCGTTGCTTGTATGGCACGTAGCACCGTCCCGTTGAAAGTAAACGTAGTCCAGATCAATACACTCAGAAAAAAATCATCACTTACATTTAATGTGAAACATATTAAAAACAAAATTGGAGTACATACATCAATAAATCATTTTAAAAACAAATAGTTTTATACAAAGCAACAAAAACTTTGTTGTTGGACGGTCGATGTTGCATGATCAAAAAATGATTTGAGTTATCCACCGTCCAGTTTGCCCATAGCGGGACAGCACAATAGTATGCATACTCCACCGGGGGTGGATAACTCAAATCATTTTTTGAGCATGCAACATCCACTGTCCAACAACAATGTTTTTGTTGCTTTGTTTAAACCCGTTCTCTGACACATAGTTCAGAAACGCGGCCGTATCGAATCGGTGGCTATCCATTGCCTAGCCCATTTAAATTGATTCGATACCAGGGTGTATTTCGTGTCCTATATAAGAGGATCGTACACATTTGCCTGGTTGAGTCCGGTAATACCTCTCCTGGTATTACATGACGCGCTGCATACGTAGAGGCATCTGATGAGAATTGCAGCACGCCATGTAATACTAGTTCGAAACCGGCTCGAAATGCACTCTGTGTGCCGCAACCCTGCTGGAGTAAATAGTTTTATATTAAATCTAATAGGATTCACTTTAATGATCTGTTCAAAATTAACTGAAACATCGATTTGAATATATTCAATTTTGTCTTAAAGTTGTTTCATTTTGTACGTCACAAGTAGATAAGTCCGCCGCTATTTTGTTCAATGCTAGTAATCTCAGATAGGTGTAGGAAGTAGGACTACGAAACGATAGGTACCCGGTTCGATTCCCAGTAGTTCTTTCAATGTTTCTTGACACGCCTATTGGACGACTATTTCCCCGAGAAAACAGAGGTACCATTTCGGGGCGGCGGCAACCCAAAAAAAAAATTTCTTGCTTTTGAAATCAAATTGGGAATCAGCGACCCAAATTTACCTTAATGTTTCTACCACGCCGATTGGACGAGTATTTCCCCGAGAAAACAGGGGTACTATTTCGGGGCGACATCAAATTCGAAATCAGCGACCCAAATTTACCTTAGTGTTTCTACCACGCCGATTAGACGAGTATTTTCCCGAGAAAACAGTACAATTTTGGGGTGGGCAACCCCAACAAAAAATGTTGTTGTTTTCGACCTCAAATTTGGAATCAGTAACCCAAGATTCTTTTAATGTTTCTTGCCACGCCGATTGGACGAGTAATTCCCGAGAAAACAGGGGTACAATTCTGGGGCGGGCACCCCATCAAAAAAATGTTCCTGTTTTCGACCTCAAATTTGGAAACAGTAACCCACAATTTTTTTAATCTTTCATGACACGCCGATTAGACGACTATTTCCCCGAGAAAACAGAGGTACCATTTCGCGGCGGGCAATCCCAACATTTTTTTCCTGGTTTTTGACATCAAATTGAGAATAAGCGACCGAAATTTACCTTAGTGTTCCTACCATGTCGATCGGACGCGTATTTCCTCGAGGAAACAGGGATGCTATTTTGGGGACCTCGAAAGAGTGCGCGTACGTTTCAAACTAGGTTTCATTGTACTGCATGTTTCCATAAATTACCTATTTCACCCAACTGCAACCCACTCGTCGGTCGATTTTAATTCGGTAACAAAAACCTGGCTAGTCGGTTCTTTTTAACTCGGTACCAAAAAACCGACTCGTCGGTTCTTTTTAATTCGGTACCAAAAAAACCGACTCATCGGTTCATTTAATTCGGTACCAAAAAACCGACTCGTCGGTCGGTTTTAACCCGGTACCAAAAAAAGCTGAAAAAAACCGGCTCATGGTTGAAGTGAATCGGTACCCAAAAACCGACTCGTCGTACGGTTTTTACCCCGGTACTCAAAAAAACCGGGTTATGGTTAAAAATAAACCGTCGGTACTGAAAAAACCTGAGTCAGGGAAACCGCTTGTGGTATAGGGTATTGAAAAAAAACGAAACCCGGTACTTAAATCTCGGTACCGAACAGGCCTAAGTACAAGAATCACTTTAATATTTCCACTATTGATTCAAAATGAAACATTTTTGAATTAAACGTAAACATATATGGAGCCAAATCATATTTGAAAATTTTTGAATCATAGCTATTATTTTTGATTTTAAATATGTGTACATACGTACACAAACACATAGCTCTATGACGCGTTAAAGCCCCCACCGCATCCGCAATAAAAGTTGATTAGCCTGCTTTATCACAAATTGATAGACCACCCATAAGTACGAGCACTTTCAATTTCATTATTGTACTATACGTAAGTACATACACTTGAATAGCGTATATAAAAATTATATGATTCGATTCTTATCATCGCGACTGAATCGCAAGAATGTGTACACATACCATTCGCACCGTTGTTGTCCACCCTCTGTTTAGTCTTTAGTGTTATTATATGAGCATGTGACTTTAAATTTCTTTATAATGTATGTATGTATGAATATAAGATTTGTCGCTGATTATACTCTAATTAAATATGAATTGTACAAATATACAAGAAAAATATACATGTCTCAATTTTTTTTATTTATATTTTCAATAAATCTTTTTGCGTCATATTGTTTATTCATATAACATATTACGCACAAACAACAAAATTCACATTAATATGAATTATTAAATTTGAAAGAAAAAAACTGTTCTGACATGATAGAAAATTTAAAAAGCTTCTGGATACGCAATTTGAAATCTCGACTGAAAATATTATTTTTCTAGCCGCATACCGCTCTGATGTCCAATTAATCTATATTTTTACTGAGGCAAACAATCTAAATTCTGGATTTGGAAAACAAAAACGACAATTTTGTTAAAAAAAAAGTGGATTAATCGTCCAAGTTATGCAAAGAGTAAGCAATTCGGTTTAGGATTTAAAAAAAATAGAATTACCAGAAACAAGTTTACATATTGCCTAAAGTCCGTTTTTTACAGTGGAAACGAGGAATTTTCTTTTGCAAAATCTTTGTTAAAGTTTCGTCAGATTCGTGGGAGTTCAGCACTTAAAACTCAAATTGGACGTCAAAATCTTAAATTGGACGGTGTCGTCTGAATGCGACTTAACTCCGACAAAAATCTAGTCTCATTTAAAAATCAATCATTCAAAATTTGTTTTGATGTATTTTACAATAAAAAAAAATCAAATGTGCAAAAAGATCTTTTAAAACAAACAATTCCATAAAAACGTGTGTCTTGTGAGTGAATACATACTTTTCCATAGTCGCCGTGTTATACAGTGAGAGTAGTCTATGACAGATGTTTCATTCCAAAAATAAAACAAATATTTGATATAGGCAGCGGAAAACATATTTTTCTATGGCTTCGTAAGATTCATGGGGGAATTTCGTCAGCAACATATTCTATTCTATATATTTCCTATACAGTCTTGACTCGATAATCCGGATCAATTATTGCAAGGGTTGACCGGACTAACATCCGAATTAGGGCAATCATTTCATTTTTATTTAAGGAAAAACAGTTGAAATAAATAAAAAAGGGGCACAAAAGTTCATAAATGTATTTTCCCTTTGAAATTATCATTTGTTGAACCGTCAGATTGGAAAATACGTGACCAAATCTGTCATTACAAACTGAAAAACGGTAAAATCTGAATTATAGAATTATAATTCATGACGAAATCCGAACTATAGAATACATACATATACAAAGTGGATATATTTACAGGTCCGGATTAGTATGATAGCTGGATTAAAAGTGATACGGAAGAGCCGGTATCGACTGTATTCTATCATCAGGAAAGAAAATTGTTTTTTTATTAGAAGTTTGCTAATTTTTTGGGGAGTTGTACGACAAATAGATATAACGTCATCAACTGTTGAAATCAGAAAAAAAAGAAACATCCATACACAGATTTTATTTTCGTTTCTTTAATGTACGCAAAGTAAATTAATTAAGCAAAATCTTAAGAATTTGATATTATCAATTATAGTGATATTCGCCGGTTATCAAATTGATTAAAATAAAATTTATTACCCAAAAACCGCCGTAAACTATACTTCTTAATGCAGTCAGCAACAAGAACTTATGAAATCTTTGCACATTCCAGACAAAAACCGAATTCAATCTGACAAATTTAAATAAAATATACAAAATATGCATTGTTAAATAAAATACATAATATTCATTCTAAACTAAAAAAAAAACTTTTAGTCTAATGAAACTAGAAACAAGTTTCCGAAAAAACGAGAGTATAGGTATCTAATGTCCACTTGCTTTATTCAGAATGTTGCAAATGTTAATATTTCGTCTGCAACGAATTTGTTGCGACGTGGCGGCATTGTTTCATCTCTGAAAACCATTTTTGGCGGTTAGGAAAACATCGCGTTTCGTGTTCGTGCGGTCCGGTACAATTATTATTCTAAGTACACATTAGGGATTAGGTTATTGTAATTTAGTTTTATTTTTATGTACATAAGAGCTAATGGCAATGGCCAAACCTAATATGTGTAATGCAGACTAAAATGAATGTTTTTGTTCACTTCCTTTTAACTAATAATCCTAATGCAACCAGTGGCGGATTTACCAGTAGGCTGAGTAGGCTGGAGCCTAGGGCGGCAGATTTTACGGGGGCGGCAAATTTGGAGCAAATATTTTTTTTGAGTTAAACACATTGTAAATATATTTAATACCGTGGAAAACTGAATTCCAAATACGAATTATAACGCCAGATATAGAATTTATCCTTTTCATGAGATTTGGGAGCAGTGTGTGAAGTGTGTTGGTCACCGTTATGTGGAAGCTTCAAACACTAGGAATATTATTGAAAACGAATCTGCGAATAGCCGTTTTTAGTTAATTTCTTGCAGACTGAAATTTAATTTTTCCTTTATTTTTATTTATCTGACATCTTTTTTTAATAAAAAAAAAACATAATCGATTCTATCAGTATTTCCAGGCACGGATTTTCCATATGGGCAAGTGCCCAGGGCGGCAGATTTTTAAGGGCGGCAATTTTTGAAACTTTTCGTTGGCTTAACATTCTGTGAATGATTAATTTTGGGAAACTCAAGGAGCAATCATAATTATACAACATTTTAACGCTCTTTTCCTAATCTTTTTCTAGTTACCTAGGCGTATTCCAGGGTGCCCATTCGCACACTTACATTGTAATGTAAATAATACTCATTCATATAAAAATTTCAGTTATCGTATGAACTAGACTTCACTGCACACACTTCACGCAAAATTCTGCTCCAATTAAACAAGGGTAGGAATCTACCATATGCGAGGATGTTTTGGTGAAGCAATCAAACTCCAGAATCTACATTAAATGCTGGACATGTTTTTAATATACGAGTACTTTACTATTTCCCGACAGCAAGCCTCTTTAAATCCCACCAGATAAAAAAATGAATAATGTCTTTGGTCAGAAGGATCCGCGCCGTAGAGCGCAAATCGACTCCAAAGATAAGGTTTCTTCCTATTTCAGAAGGTCCTAGCTGTTCTTCAAAAGATACAGTCGCTTCACAAGGGCAAACAACTCGCAAAGGAGGACCAAGTGCAAACGGGATCGATGGATAGAAAGGATCAGGATGCTGATGTAGAGCATATTATGGCGCACATTTGGCTAGAAATGTCAGAGTCGTATTTCAAAAGTTACCTTTTAAGATGCGACCTTAGGATAACAAATTTTGCAAAGGAGACCCAAGCACAAACGGTTTCAATTTTTCATGAGACCCAAAGCCAAAGGACAAATAATTCGTAAAAAGAAGGGAGCAAACATCATAGTTCGATTTTCCAAAAAATGCGTTGAAGGGCGTATTTTAGTGCACTTTTTGCTGAATATTCCATAGCTGTCCGCGTTCAAAAGTTACAGCCGTTCAAAGATGACCAAATGCAAAAAAAAAAAATTGCAAGCGCAAACCATGTCAATTTTCTGAAAATGAGAGACACTTTGGATGTTTTGCGGTGCAATTTCGGAATTTTTAAAGAGGGACAGACTCGTTATATGCGGGATCCGAGCCGGCCTAATCTAAGCAAGCAACTTATCTCTCCACACACTCTCTGTTTTGATATCCCTATTGTATTGATCATTTGAAAAATTAAAAATTGTTCGGACGTATACCTATGCATAATCTTTGTTTGGATCCAGATATTATGCTTCAATCCAAATTTAAAGATTTCATACAAAGTCTGAAACATTTTTCAATTTTTGTATAACGGGAAATGCCTTCATAAACAAAACAATTTTTACAAAGACTACATTGTCAAAAATTAGCATTCGTTCTTATCTAGTTTCTGGGTTAGTTGATCAATTAGAATAAGCAACCCTAGTAAAAGCAAGTTCATATTTTCACGTTTTCTGTTACTACTTTAGTTTTCCCCACTTGAAATTGGCTGGGATGTAACCAGGAATTGGTTTCGGGAGGGGTCCTCTCGATATTATATGCTATATTGACTATCAAGCTTTTAAGTAGGTAATATGAATGTATCCATCTTGTGAAGAGGTTTAAAAGAAATTTTAAAAATGTTGACGTTTAAATTGTTGAATTTGTATTTTTTTCTGCGGGGAAAAATATGCAATACCTACGATGCCAAAAATCATTTAAAATAATTAAAATCAGTAAGCAAAACTTTTGCTAAATAACATCAACGCGTCCTTGCATTTCACCAAGTTGTAAATTGGAATTTTAACTCTTTTTGAAATAATTTAAAAATCATGAAATTGTTTTAGCTTACAGTGACGGAGGGCGGAGACATGTCGTCGGCCCACAGGCGCCATAGAGGCTAAGTCCCGCTCTGAGTATTGCTCAATTGTGCATTAAAAGCTGGACACTATGAAGAATAAGAACCGACCCTTCAAACCCACGCTCCAACCAAGGAATTATTAGACCGCTTTTTCTTTATACTTATCTATCACATAAAAATAGAAGAATACTCAGGACCCACGAAGTGGAAAGCACTAATCTATTAAAGTGTAAAGGAAAAATTTGAGAATAAATGAAGGTTAATCAAAGAAGTTCGTCCTGGAGTATTAATTCTCGACTCAAAAAAACAATAGTGTTCCGCACATTTTTGCACAACTTGATTGGGTGGGAAATGATAAAAAAGCTAAACGTCTTGACCCTTGATTCTAGTAATGTCCCTTCAGCAATATTCTCGTAGAGCTTGGTAGGGGCGGCAAAATGTCAACAGCCTACTAGCGGTAAATGTGTAAATCCGCCACTGAATGCAACCGGTCTAGTTAGTTTACCTAGGCCCATTCTCTCGTAGATCTTATAGAATGGTTAGTCTTATCGCCCAGAGAAGACACACACAATATTCAAAAAGCTTCTCCATTATATTGAATTGATTTTTTGTTAATTTTGCATAGTTATGTTATCTTTTGCTTATTTAGGCTGTTGGATGAAAGTGCGCAATGATTTTCTCAATCTAAGATGATGGCTTAAACAAGCAAAATATGGCGTAGCTATGCAAAATAAACAAAAATTCCATTCAATACAATGGAAAAGCTTTCTAAATATGATGTGTGTCTTCTCTACGCGATAAGACTAATCAGCCGACAGGTACTGAATAAGAGCTATCAGAAACCCGGCCCTAATCTTTAACACTGGCTTTTTGATGATGCGCTCATAATTTTGCGCTTTGTACCAAGTTCAGGATAGGTAGCATATTAGTAGCGCTGAAAACACTCGCAATCCGGATTCGTGAACAATCTGATGAATTATGTGATAATAGTTTCACAGAGATGTTGAAAAGCAAAATAATAGCAGTCCAGAAAAAGTTTCGTTAAATTTTCCGGGAAGATGGGAAAAAATCCTGACCTGTAGAGAAAAAGAGCAGTGGCGTAGATAGCTTTTCTGAGAGGGAGGGGATCATTTGGTAAGATTGCTTATATTTTTACGGTTATCAAATTTTGAATTCTAGAACAACAATGGTAGCAAATTAGCAGTGTTTGTGAGCAAGTTTTTTTATTTGCAAAATAGAGAGTAATTTTTGCATACAAAAAAGCGTTCTGAAAATATTGAATTCTCCGCAAAAATTGTGACACTGCATCGATAATTTGGCTGTTATACTACGGTGAGTTAATCCACAGTATTCCAATTTTCGTACAAATCGCCGCTTTTCTTCCCAAAACAGGGATTCAAATAAATGATATAATTATAGAGCTCGTTGAGAATGCCCAGTACAGTAGAGCGTCGATTATCCGAACTAATGTCGACAAGGGTGGTTCAGATAAACGAAAGTTCGGTTAATCGAACTCCATAGAAAAAATATAAAATAGCCCAAATATGAAATTAAGCTAGAAACTGAAAACATTTAAAAAGACTAGAACTGAACAAAAATAAAAAATTCGAGGTTAATAAGCGATGCAGACGAGAGATTGCTTCCTTCAAACCCTTGATTTTTCATGTTTTCGATGTCTGGTCATATGAAAAAAAGCTGATTGCCTGGTTCGGTTAATCGAATGTTCGGATATTCGACGTTCGGATAATCGACGCTCTACTGTATATGTATAGATAAAGTACAGCTTTTGTGTTTTTAAATCGAAACTCTCCGATAACTTAGAAATTCGTGGATTGATAGATATGGATTGTCTGCTTTTTGTTGCCAAAAGCTCTTTCTAATTTTTTTCTATTTCTGTATATCTTCGCGAATTCCCTGAGACATCACGGAACCCTACGGTACCGAGGAACTCCGTTCGTTAATTTGTATTTGAATTACTGCTGCCTAAGACTATACGTATCTCCTTCAATTTTGGAAATTTCTACAATTTTTTTTATAAAAGATTTACTTAAAAAAAACTGGTTATAGCTTTGAGAGTTCTTCGTATTAAATTCAATAAAATTGCGAACAACTAGAGAAAGTCAAGACTTGCTTTGCCCTGCTATATACGATAAAACCTTTCGTCAAAGTTTAACTTAAAAAAAAAGAAAGAAGGTTGAGAAACTCAAACAATAAAGCATGCTAAAAAAATGGAAGCAGTTTTGAAGCGTTTTCTCTTCATTCGCATTAGATTTCCACTCTCCTGAATAAATCTTTATAATCTTATCTACTGTATACTAACCCATTGGAAATTGCGCTTCTGTGGAAGAGTACTTCGTGTTCCACATTATTTTTAAAATTTTGAACTGAACATTAAGATTTTCCAGCAACAAATTTTCAATCAGTGCTTACATATTATTTTTTAGCAGCACTTGTAGATTCCTTCCGTAGGGCTTGCCTGTGCGAAACTCCAGATCCAATGTGAAAAAGTAAATGAACGTAAAGCCCTGTACTGTAGATACGCTTCAATTTTACTTTACAATTGAAACAATTGAAATTTGAGGAAGTGCTGAATTTTCTATTGCAATTCTGAAAATGGTTTTACGTTTTTATGAAACACTACACACGTTAAACAATTCCAGGTAAAAGTTTACTTTTGCTTTGTTTTACGTATCTAAAGTAATAATAAAAAAATGTGTGATCCACCCCCTTATCTACGCCACTGAAAAGGAGATCAGCTTTTGGTGATTTGTGATTGATTTAAAATCGAAAATCGACTTGAATTAAATTGAGATCACATCACGAGATAAGTGACCTGATCATCATAGTTATCAATGCAATGATGCCAACTATACGACAAGATAACCTGCTCTAAATGTATCTAATGTCTGTACAGTTTTTCTGACCATTATTATAGGATTATCCAACAAACATAAATCTACACGAAAGTACTCGTACAAGAAAAGCATACACAGGTGTCAATATTTTCTAATATTTTGTGATAATCTCTACCAGAAAGAACTGGTTCCCATCCATACCCATACTTCTTTTGACTATATCTTGTCACTTTTTAGTCTTGAAAACACTTCTCCTGCCTATACAATACTTTTTACTTTTTGTCGAATGCCGGTTTCTGTTCACACCAAAACCCCCGTGACCTTGAGAGAAGACAAAATCTTAATTTGAATACGACACGGTGATGAAAAAAGATTGGTAGTGTCTTCACTGTTCATACAGATCATCAATGATATCCATAATGAAACATCCCAACCATCATTTTCATTTTTCTGATTCAAGTTGGCGACAACCAGTTTTCTTTCATTCATGCATTTTTTAGGCGGCATCTTTTAAACTCGATCACCTGATCATGTCTTATTAAAAAAAAACACTCAATGAAATCTCGGGCCAGATTGGTGTTTTAAAAGAGATTACAGATTTATCGAGAAGAGAGGCTTTAAGGTTTGTGTTCGTAGAGACGACTCATTGGATGATCGTTCAGCGATCGCACTTAAACTATCGGTTCCTAGCATTTTGTGGGTATATTTTCTATACCGATATGTTCCTTTAGGCCATAGTTGATACAAGGAATGTCGCCACATTAAAAAAATATGTAAATAGGGCTCGGAATTGTTAAACTACGATCGCTGAGCGATCATCCCATGAATCGTCTCTACGAACACAAACCTTTAAAACGGAAAATGTGTGGGAAAATTCATAATTTCGGTGGAAATATGTATAAATGATGGTGTCATATGGGTGTTGATAATTGAGATGTAAATTAAAAGATAATAAAAATAAATTAAAAGCATATTGAGAAAACGTGCGTGGTAATTGTTCCGTTTTGTATGGTTTTCCTTTCATAGACGGTCCGTTATAATATTTAGGAAAAGTGTTATTTACGGGACTATAAAAATGTAGGTACAATACAGTTCTGTACATAAATTATGTACATAATTATAAATTATTTTATTAAGATAAAATACTTTATAAGTATGTTTTTTTTTTCATACATATTTTTTATTTTATACTAGGTACAAACGGAATTATGAATTAACCCTTTCGCTCTCAATGATGCCATATGACATCATGAAATTTTATGATTTTTCATAGAAAATGCAACAAATAAATTTAAACTTTTTATGTGATATTAGAGTCTTCCAAATCCAATAGTGTAATACCTAGTTGACATTGTTCCGCGTGACATTTTTGGTTTTTGGATGTTTTTTTTTTTAATGAAATTTTAGAGAAGGTTTGACGATTGTCGTAAAGCCGAAAAACTGATTTATTCGTTTCCCCATATTTCCTGATAATAATCATTTTATGCAAATCATTTTACGGGTTTTCTTTTCTAAAGAGGTTGTTGTAAGAGAAAATCAAATGATTTCTCAATTTTGCTTTAGTGAAACCCTACAAAGTGGTTTTGCATGAGCATGATGCCATATGGGATCATTGGGTGTGAAAGGCAAACCATCAAGTCCCATATTCATATAAATGCCAGTTGCGTGCTGTGTGGAAGGCACCCTAAGGAGCTATTCACACTTACGGCCAGATTACGTAATCTGTGCAAATTACTTAATTTGAGCTGTCTAATTCCATCCATTTTTAAACTCACCATACCACAGATTACGTAATGTGGCCAGATTAAGTACAAGTGTGAAAAAGTGAGGAATTATGGATGTGTCATTTTGCCAAATTCAAATGGGGGGATAATGAGGGTCCTTCATTGGAACGACTCAATGTTTCCCCCAAAATAATAAATATTATTTTGGGGGAAACATTGTCAATACTTGTACGAAATTTCACGGCTGAACTGGCATTCTTTCAAGAGTTATGGGGGCTTTTAAAAAAGGTATCAAATGAAAAAGTTTTAATTTATTTTTTAGTCTAGCGCCGAATTATTTAATAGAACTCTAATGTGTTATCATTCCAAAGATAATTTTATGTAGTTTTTTTTTCGTTATCAGACCATTTTTCTATATCTTTTGTCTTTTTTGAAATAATCACAAAAAAAAACGAAAAATGACCTCCTTTCCCCCCTTTTTTTAAGGTTGCGGACCCTCAATAGGTTGGGACTTTTTTCCAATAATCTGACGGTCGTCACCAACCACTCTGCAAAAAAAATCCGATGTCGACCAAATATCTCATTTTTCTTAGGCTATGAACACGGAACTTGCTAAGTGCCCTTTCAGTCCCAATGATGCCATATGGCATCATGCTCTTCTAATTTGTTAACTACAGCGCTTACATTTGTTTGTGCAAGAAATATCATAAAAGATGCCTACTGAACGACATAATGTTGTTAAAAAAATCTCTGCTTAAAATTCATAACTTAGGCATTTACATGCGGGCTGCATCACAATATTAGGTGTGTTTTTTTGGTTATCCCGTGCAGGTTTGGGTAACGAAACTTCATATAAAAAAAATGACAGGTGCGTCAGCTGTCATTTTTTTTATATGGAGTTTCGTTACCCAAACCTGCACGGGATAACCAAAAAAACACACTTATTATTGACAAAATGCACATCCTGTCGTTATTTTAAACATGTTTAAACTGTCAATTTTAAAATTTCTTAAATTTTCTTTATGGCTTGTTATTCTGACTAAATAATAATGCACCATTATCCAAAAAATGGCTTAGTTTTAAGTTATTACGCATTGCCTTGCCTAACTCCAAAAATGTTTGACAGTTCAAGGTACCGTTATAAAATTAATGTTTGAAGTTTCAGTGAAAAAAAAACACACATCTGACACATTGCACTTTTCGTGGGGAGAATCGACCGGGAACCAATATTTTTCGTGTAAAGATTGCCGCGACACTACACTACGATTTGTCTTTACCGCAATGTAAATTTTCCGTCTATTCAAGCCTATGAGTTGCGTATGAGCGTATTCTGGTTCCGGGCTTTGAACATAGATGGCTTTGGTCACAACTTTGTATCACCAAATCAGAATATGGCTTCACAAAAGTGGTTTAACTGCTTGGGAAATCTGAATATTTTCTCATTGAATCGTGTGTGTGAGTTTCTTTTACAAAGGGCTAAGTTCCTGAAGATTAGGATTGCAGGAACATTTAACAGTGTCAAAAATTGACCATGATATTTCGAAGACGTACTTTTCTTCATATTTTACTTAAAATACTTCTAAATTGGCATACCTAAACATTAAACTTTTAACTTCAATCACTGATTAATTAGACCAAAACCATGTTGCAGTTTCTTAACAAACTCATAAATAATAATCCAATTAGCCAAACTTTTAAAAGTAATGTTCACGGTTCCTTAACGCCATAACTAAAATACGAGTTTAAATCAAATCATGTTGTTGCTGTCTTTTTGAAAAAGCAAGAACGGAAATCTCTCTTGTTCAATGATTTTTGAAACATACACTAAAAAGGCACTGATTGAGCTCTGTACATTATTATGTGTGTGCGAATACATGAAAAAAGAAAGAAAACAAAACATGGAAGCACTTATTTCGCGGTTTTCTGCACACGATTCAAAATGGTTGCGCTAATTACGTGTGCTTGAGCATATTCGTACGAATACAATGCCCAATCTTCTTTTTTTAGTATAAAAGCATTTTTATCAGTTGCATTTGTATCTGATAAGAATTCTTTTTATATACGCTAATTAACCAATGCCAAGGCCGCAACGTGACGCACTACAGCACGTTTTTATTGTACAAATTATGTCTAAAGGAAAAAAGTGTCCAACAATGTGAAAAGTTATTCTTTGTATTTAAACCAAATTTTGTTGGCATAAATTGTAGTAAGTATTTGCCCACACACCTCCCTCAAAAGCCGTCTCCGAAAGTAGTTTGAAGTGAAATGTGGACGTCGATTGTTAAAGCGATATGGTAAGGTAAGGTCCTACGAAAAAAGGACAGAAATATCAGTTTAAAGTGCATGATACTCTATAATCAATGCCTAAGAACTATTTCGAGATAACTGACCTGGCGTTACTGTTAAGAGTAAGGGTCATATTTATAAGCGTCCCTTGACTTAAGGTCTCATCCTAAACTCAATATTCATACCATACTCAGACTCGTATTTGTAAACGTCCCTCGAAATCTTCTTTGATTAAAGGTCTCCTTAATAACCCTTTACTTCTTTAAGTCAAATTCAATTTATACAGGGTGTCCCGCATTGGGTGGTCAATACTGTAAGGGTTGATAGCGCAACTTGTTTCAGCAAGAAAATTACCAATACAATCGGAATTTTTTTTACCGTTACCTTGTTATCGCTCTTTTTGTGAAAGTCATCAAAAATCGTGACTTGTCACGCAAAATCGTAATTTGCAGCACTCCTGATGACTTAATCCAAAATTTGATTTCAGTTTCAGAAACAACATAAAATTTAACAAAAACTGAAGTTTTTCCTGTTGCCAACATTATCGGCACTTTCAAGATACAGTTACTCAAACTTAATAGAAATTTTAAAATAGATTTTTCATCGAATATTCAAACAGTAATTACATAACGGTGCTTTATACGTACAACTCTGCAAAGTTGATAAAAGTTGCTTCAACATGTTGGCTTTCCAACGGTATATCACTTTTCATATTTACATTACGGGATTTTAGAATTACACATATTGTATATAAAAAAACAAGGTAATTATTTTCTTATCGGATTATTTAAACTGAAATTTTATTCATTTATTTTTTATATTTTACTTTCGCAATTTTGAAAATTTGTTAAATAAAAATGAAAATAAAGTTTTGAATATGAGAAAGAACCAATAAACTACATTAGTTAATTAATGATTAAATGGGTCTGTTTGATTACCGCTGGAATTGGCCTCCTCCATTTGGTATGCAGAGTCGACACCTTCGGCGCATGGAAGAAACGTCCCGAAGGATTTCAGGAGGGGTTTCCTTAATGTTGTCACAAGCATCAGTAATTCGCTGCAGCAGCTGTTCCCGGGAGGTAATCGGCTCGGAATAGACATTGCTTTTTAAGTTACCCCATAAATAAAAATCTAAGGGAGTAAGGTCGGGACTTGTCGCAGGCCACTGTCCCAAATCTGCCAATCCACTTTCCGGGAAATTCGTTTTCCAAATATTCTTTGAAAGGTCTCGCATTATAAGCGGGCACCCATATATCTGCCATAAATAGCAAATATTACATTTTAACCGTTATAAGTACCGTTGCATTTGCCAAACAATGTACCAAATTTCAAATATCTTACAGTTCTGGTCAAAATAATGTAGCGAGATTCTATCCCGAATTATAATTGCCTTTGTATGTCTTTTTTCGAGTCAAGGGAAAATTGTTAACGATTCCACTGAAGCCATGATTTTTACCATTCAATGCGTGTTTACCTAAAACTCTTCAATGTAAATAAGAAAAGTGATATACCGTTGGAAAGCCAACATGTTGAAGCAACTTTTATCAACTTTGCAGAGTTGTACGTATAAAGCACCGTTATGCAATTACTGTTTGAATTTTCGATGAAAAATCTATTTTAAAATTTCTGTTCAGTTTGAGTAACTGTATCTTGAAAGTGCCGATAATGTTGGCAACAGTTTCAGTTTTTGTGAAATTTTATGTACTTTCTGAAACTGAAATCAAATCTTGGATTAAGTCATCAGGAGTGCTGCAAATTACGATTATGCGTGACAAGTCACGCTTTTCGATGACTTTAACAAAAAGAGCGATAACAAGGTAACGGTAAAAAAAAATCCGATTGTATTGGTAATTTTCTTGCTGAAACAAGTTGCGCTATCAACCCTTACAGTATTGACCACCCAATGCGGGACACCCTGTATATAAATAAGAATTCTCAAGTGAAAAAATAATTTTAAGGTCACCTTGACTCTAGGCAATAGGCCCCACCTATCAGAACCTAAAAGCCTGAATGAAACCGAACGATGTATCAAAACTTCCTTTTGAATTTTCCAATATGTTGGCAACGCCCATCACAATGATTTGACTTCATTTCCCAATACAAGAAACAATTGTATCATTTGCAATCAATGCATTAGCTTCGCAAAAACCCCTGGGTATCGAAGGAGTCAACTTAGGAACACTTATTACCCATTTTCGCTTAATTTCCATTCAAGTCAAACATTTATTAAAAAATACTCGTCTATTCACCTTTTGGCTCACTTCATTATCTTTTTCAGCTGCCAGTAAAGCATGCGTGGTTAATTTTTTCTAAAATTTCGAAGCTCCGACACATACTAACGTATGGTATGACTATGCGGCACCACCTATTATACCCGAATAATAAATACAGTAGAACCTCGATTATCCGAACCTCGATTATCCGAACCTCGATTATCCGAACCTCCATCATCCGAACCCTCTATTATCCGAACTCCCAAACTTGACAATTTTTTTTTTCCTAAAGGGTCTGGATAGACCTCGGGCGGAATGTAAATGAATTTTTTGTCGTGGAAAATGTTGAAAATGATGGGGAATTCCATAAGCTACAATCCGAAAATGGTTCCAAAATTTTTCTCGCCCATTTTATGTATTATTTTTCGATTCCTCGGTCATTTCACCGTGGAAAATATCTAATGACCGGGGAACTGAAAAATAATACCTAAAATGACCGAGAAAAATTATGAAACCGTTTTTGGATTGTGGCTTATGAAATTCCCCAGCATTTGCCATATATTCCACGACAGTAAGTATGCATTTTCATTGACCTTAACTATGTAATCAATCAATTTTTCACCCTCCCAATCTTAAATTCATCAAAGTCATTGAAAATTGGACCACTCGGATCCGTGCTATCGTGACAAGCCCGGCGGTCATTTGAATGATGTGATGTTATATTCCCTGGGATCAATTAGTTCGGATAATCGAGGTTCTACTGTAATACAGAAAAGAGGTTGTTGCGGCAAATTATTATTCGTGTCTATTCTCACGTGATAGTTATGTATGTTTGAGGCAAAAATTAGGTTTGATCAAATATCGGCTGCTCGACTGTTTCTCGAAAATTTGCTTATTCATTTTGGCACTGGTTTGAACTGGTTAAAACCTTTAATATGTGCACATTTGTCTATAGAGTCGTCTACAATAGAATGGTGCGGTGCGGAGGTGTGGCGAAGGCAGAAAAATGGGCAAATTTTTGTACTCGTATATTGATTCTAATCGATAGCACGTCTATTGATGTGATGGGTGAATGTGTTTCAATATAAATTACCTTTCGGCAAGAATTTGCAGATACAGAGGCCAAAAATAAACTTTGTGAATCCGGTTGGAACTAGCATTTTAGAATTGTCGGCTTTTTTTGTATTGTTATGGCGAACCGCTTTGTGGGGCTTACTTTCGTTTGTGACTTTTATTTGATGGGTTTATTTCAGTGACGTCCGAAATACTGGGGTCTTAAACTCTGAGTCCGGGATTTGAGACTTTAATACCCTGAGTCCGGGCGAAGAGTTACGGCGGCCATGTGAACCGTGATCAGTCAGATAATGGGAAGAGCGCTCTGGTTGGTCAGAAACAGGGCCAGAAGCTGTGACCTTGCCGTCCAGGCAAGACAAAAACTATACTACGAAGGCCATGTTTTCATCCTTTCCCTTCCAAAATTAAATCGACAACAATTACCCTACTCAAAGTATTTGGGAGTCAAAGGCAGAGGGTGTTCAAAAAGCCTGCGCCTACAAGGCAATTTTGAATATAAAGTGGGGTATTAATCCCAATTTAGTACTCTGGCAATATTTCGACTTATCGTGGTAGATTTGCCTTTAAAATAATGGTGGAAAGTGGTTAATTTTTAAAACTTAAATAATATCGTTTTTGTTGTTCAGAAGTGCAACAAAAAAACAATTGTTTACGTCGTGAATTTTCGTTGTTTCAACATAATTTCAATTTGAAAATAAAAAGTTTGTTTTTATTAAACTCCAGTCCGACTTTAGCGCAGGATAGGCCGAGCACCCTGTTATTGCTCTGATAACGGTTAACGATTTCGTTTCTGGGAACATGCTGTTAATAATATGTCACAAACTCAAACTAATCTTTAATAAAAAGCATAAAAAGAATTAGAATTTTTTAATATCATCTGAAAGAGCCGAGTCTGACATTTTTCTTTTAAAGATAACTTCATCCAAACGTTCCCCGCGACTAACCCGTAGGTGGTCCAATTCAGGGGCGGCGCATTAGGCCCCGCCGAGTCCGGGTGGCGAGGCATGAGATTTAGGTGCCGAAAACCTAAGCAAGATTTCTCAAAACTTTATTAAATCGCGACAACGAAACAATTCTTTTTTAAAGACAAAATTAGAAATCAAAACAAATGCTTAATTTATTGTGCCTCTTTGGACACTCTATCTCATTACATAAGTGAAATTGCCTGTACGTTCAGAGAGTTTAAGTTTGTCCTAAAAATTTTGAGAATTTATTATCAAATCACATGGCGTTCAAATTTTCGCATAAAAATTATCTTGCAGATAATCGGCGTTGTCCCCGTTGACTTGAAAAACGCGAGAAAATTCATTCGAATCATACTGATCAGCCAATTTCATCATACAAACAAGGTTAGTCGACAGTCAAGCGATGTGGTCCTACCTAATGCGTTTTCGTGTGTCCAAGTTTCAAAAAATGTTCAGCTTAATATACACTAAATTTCTCTAAAATAAAAAGTCAGTTGTTGGCAGAATGAATAGCCTTATAAGTAGAGCCCGGATTATCGTGCAGTAAAAATCCCGAAACGTGCAAAATCGTGCAATATAATTTCCCAAATGTACATTTTGCGTGTAATATAAAAAAAAAAAGCAGTCGACGAAGAGGACTAGCTCTAAAAAAATAAATAATTTTTACTTAAATACATTTTCAATATTTTAACCTAACGTAAGCTTCTCCCCATAAAATGCTCTCTAGATTAGCTCATTTCAATTAGGTTTATTAGTTTATGATCCTTCGCACAGCCTTTGGCTTTATTTAAATCGTGAATGAATCGTTTTCTAAAGGGCAGATGTTCCTATTTGTATTTAAGTTAAGTTAACCATAAGTTAATTAACATGCACTCCACAAAAAACAGCGGCAAAATTGGCTAAAAATCAACTGGCGTTTGACGAAATTTCCATAAGGTGATAGATTTTGTTTAGATTTATTGTTTTTCAACTTGTTCTTTCTTTCTCACTGCTTTTATTCTCTTCTCTGTCTATCGAAAAATTCTGCACATTTCCATATTTCTGGAAAAATGTCATTAAAGAGGCTCTTAAAATTGGAAATGTACGTGTTCATTCGAAAACCATAAAACGTGCAATTCCGTGCAATATACCCTTAAAAATGCAATTTCGTGCATTAACGTGCAATTGCACGAGAATCCGGGCTTTACTTATAAGCCTCTTTTACGCAATATATTTTCACCTGGCTTGGCTGTGCTGGTTGTTGAAAACTGCAACAGTTAAACGCAGTTTGCAAGACCCGCTTCCTTTTTCGTGCAAGTATGGCCATATGCATATGCCCCTCTGCAGGGGAATTTGATAGATGTTATTTTTCTTGTATTGCGTTAATTCGTAACGGTACAATCGCCCTAGAAACAGTAGGGTTGCTGGTGATCGAACTGGCTGGGCCAACAAGCATGTTATAACTATACAAAAATTGTAGGAAACTGGAATATCTGATGAAATAAAGGACATGACATGCGGACATGCAATAGACGACATTGACAAGTTCTGTCAAATTATTTGAACTTAATTTTGTGATGCTCAAAACTCAAAGGCATAGCATAATTAGCGCAATATTTCCAGTAAAGAGTGGCAGATTTTTTCTATAACAAAAAAAACCTTGGGGGAGGAGTGAAACTCAAGAAATTAAGGAGAGTGCACCGAGTCAATTGTTCTGCCAATGGTCCAATTTTGCATCACTCTTTCCAGCATTGCGACTGAAATCTGCCAAATTCCGGAATTAATGTTGGCTCCTAAGTTCTAAATCGTACCTGGCTTGTCGGCGAAGACTTTTAACTTCACATACCCCCAATGAAAAAATATACAAAGGAGTAATATCACACGATCTCAGGGGTCAGCCGATGGGCCCAAAAGGCGAAATTAACTTCTCACCAAAATGATGTCTCAACAAATCCATTGTTTCGCGCGCTGTGTGTGCGGTAGCCCCGCCCTGCTGAAACCAAATATCGTCGATATTATGGGCTTCAATTTGAGATGTTACCAATTAACATGGTGCGGTAGCGCTCCTCATTCACAAATGTGTTTTATCCAACATGGTTTTTGAAAAAATATGGGCCGATAATACCACCAGCCCATAAACTATACATGTATGGGGATGAAGGAGTTGCTCTAGAATTTGTCCGAGCTGCTCATCTGCCTAAATGCGGCAGCTCTGTTTATTAACATATCCGTTGGTCCAAAAATTGTCTTCGTCACTGAACAAAATTCGTTGTTAAAATATTTGATCTTCATTTACCCGCTCCAGAGCCCACTGGCTGAAGTTAAAGCACAAATTTAAGTCCAGCGGCTTCAATTACTGGCAAATTGGATTTTGAATGTTTTTAAGCCAAATCCTTGTGGACAATCCGCCAATTTGTTCCATAAGATAAGCCTAAATGTTGGGAACGCGACGAATTGATTGTTCGCGATCTTCCGTTATACTTTGCGTCACAGTTGAAAATGACGTGTTGTGTGGGTGCAGGAGACCTCTCTGCAACACACTTAATATCGCTAAATCTTACTGCATCCCTGATAATGCCAGAATTTTCCAGACTGAATTGTTTCCAATCATGAAAGCCTGTCACAGCATACAAGACACCCACAACACACACATCTATTCAGATAGTCAGGCTGATATCATGTCACTCAAATCTTTTGGGATATCTTCCAAACTTGTGGAGTGTTATAAAGAGACACTAAAGCACCTTAAGGGAAGGAACACAGTCAAAGGACACCGATGATGCGGATGAATTGCCCAAAATGCAAATGGATGCAACTCATGCGGAACGTATGTACATTCCGATGACAGCTATTAAGAGACAAATTTCCTCTCATTATCTTAATTGGCAGAACATTAGAACTTGTGTAATACATGCAAACTATTGTCATGATTAGAAAAGAAGGGACTTTGACCGGACCACGCAAAATTATCACCAGACACACAGGGGTTATTGCGTGATATTCGCCAATAGGCGACCATGCAGCCAGGTTGGCTATTCCCCTCACAACTCACACTGTCGCTGTTGCGATAATAGGAGTGTTCTTTGTACTCTGGTGCGGGTTCTTCTAGTACAACTGAATGGGGTAACAATAACAACAAGACCCATACAGGTTATGTAGTTACACCAAACTAACCTACACCGGAGTACAAAAAAAACCTATAGTAGATGAGAGGAAAACTCCAAGTCATTTGCTCTGAGATTGCCCAGATCCCGCTACTACACGTTGGGATGAGGATGCGGCTAGAGGATGCGTCGGAACGGAAGGGGAAGCTGGAGAACTGCTTCACCTAAATGGCTCTGGACACCTCTCAACACTGTTGATCCAAAGATCATCCAATAAGATCCAAGTCAGGAGAACTTTTTGTAACTAGGACTCATAAAATGAAGAACCAAATGCCGGCCGATATACGCTCCTGTCCATACAATGGATCCACCATTTCCCCTGCATGGCGCATTTATCATTGGTGGGGCTTTACTACAAATTTGATTTCTGTCGATTTAATTCAAGCTGTAGACGTGGCTGCGCCAATCAGGGCCGGATTTCCCATATGGGCAACCTGGGCTACTGCCCGGGGCGGCAGAATTTGAGGGGCGGCAAATTCTTTAATTTTTTCATTGGTCTATAATTATGGGAGGGATACATTTTGAAAACTCAAATTCAAACATAATTGTAAAAAATAATTTCCACTTTTAATTTATTCTAGTTAAATGTACACATTCATCTTAATCTAAAGCACCTAATCGCAACCTCAACTCAAATTTTAATGTGACTCCGCCTTCAAAAATTGGGACTACGCAAAATTTTGCTTGAAGCAGGGATTTGGAGCGGAGCGGAGCGGAGCGATGGAGCGGGGCGGAGCGATGGAGCGGAGCGGAGCGACCTAAAATTTCGGAGCGAAAGAGCGGAGCGTGGAGCGGTTTTCGGCAGGCTGGAGCGGAGCGATTTTTGCTTTGAAAGTCGCTCCACTCCGCTCCGCTCCGAAGTAAAAACTCAAGAAAATTCCGAGATAAAAAATTTAATTTTTTCGACGAAATTTTTAACTTTATGGCACTATTTGATGATTTTGGACGATTTAAAGGCGAAGAATTCGTTGAGAGACTTGCAAAATTTCGAATTA
The DNA here is from genome assembly GCA_949715475.1 of Microchrysa polita. NCBI lineage: Eukaryota > Metazoa > Arthropoda > Insecta > Diptera > Stratiomyidae > Microchrysa > Microchrysa polita. Next base: position 140,981,357 of record OX454415.1, on the reverse strand, counting down.
TGTATTGTGAAATTCCATGACAGAAAATTCTGTCCTGTACTCGCTGAATGAAACGCCCGCTTTAATTTAAATTAGTTATTAGGTGCATTTTATTGAATGGAGTACAGTACAGCTTCCATAACAATTTTACAGATCTCGTTCTATACGGGATGTCCGAAAACTATCGGCTAAAGGCATCAAATATGATTCCTGGTGATATTTCCAGCAAAAAGGAGTATAAAAAAAGCCCGAATTATTAGTTCTTCAGCTAAAGATTTAAAAAAAATTTAATACTCATATTACCTACATATTTTCTTTCGGTCGTGGCCAACAATTTTTCCTAATAAAAATCAGATAAGCAGTTCAGGCTGTGTAAAAAAGCTTCAAAGACAAAATTTTGTGATCTTACTTCATATAATTTTTTTTTGCGACGGAGGTTTTAGTGGTAGCATTTTTGTAAAATCTTTAAATGCTTTTGGTAGCTAAGGAGCTAAGAATTAGGGATATTTCCGGTACGCCTATTTTGCTGGAAATGACATTAATAATCATATTTGGGTGCGCTTATGCGATAGTTTAGTTTCCGGACACCCTATCTAGAACAACTCAATTTTATGCTCAAATTTGTACGAAATTGGTGCTATCCTGTTCTGTACTTGATCGAATAAAACGCACCTTTTAAGCCATACTCTATAATACGTAAGAAGATATAAGTTGAATTGATGAATTCGCGGAAAATTATAAATATTTACTAAGAACAATAAAGTTTTGTTGTATGTTTGTAATGGAGCGGAGCGGAGCGTGGAGCGGAGCGGAGCGAAAAAATTTTAGTCGGAGCGGAGCGCTGGAGCGGAGAGGTTTCAAATCAGTCGGAGCGGGAGCGGAGCGGAGCGAAAAAAAGTGTCGCTCCAAATCCCTGGCTTGAAGTATTCATTCACTCTAAATGGCGTGGCGGCCTTTAGTTCAGTTAGGATAGGAATATAAATCATCTTTGTTTAAGGCATTGGCTTCACTTTTAACATTATGCCAGAAGCCACATTAAATATTTTAAATCCGCGAGTACTTGGTCGCCAGCTCCTGTCTCAAAGCCTCTCAAATTGCCCCAGACTTGAAAAAAAAAACCGAAAAATATTTTTGGTAATAGCGATCCTTTCGAAATTTTTCAACACCCCCAAGGAAGTACCTCATCTAACCGCACATTTTCATGTGTTCTATTACTTCTTAAATTTGTCCCCACATTAAATTCGCTGGGAAGCAAGGATTAGGTTTCGGGAGAGGTCCAAGTCCCGATATTATAGAAATACGGCATTGGCTATATCAAATTTTGGAGTTTCTATCGTGTAAATAGGTTTAACTAAATTTTTAAGAATTTTCACGCTTAAATTTTCGAATTTGCAATTTTTCGTTCAAAGAAAAACGGGAAATTCCGCCGGAAAAAAGGAATTTATATAATTGAAATCAGGAAAATCTAGAACTTTTTAGGCACCGAATGATTTTTGCTGAATAGCATCAGTAAGTGCTTTCCCAATTCGTTTTCGTTATCTTTGTCACCGAAAACAAACTATGTGTGTTCAAAATTTAGGTAAACTTTCTTAATTTTGTTTTCGGTATGACGTTTTCTGGTTAAATATGATGCTAATATAGGAAACTTTATTTGTTGGGGTATTTCGCAAATTATTTCCAAAACGATTGACAATGAAAAAAAATTTAGAAATCGAAAAGGTTTTTAGAAAACATGAACACATTTCTAAAGAAAGTGAAAAGCCGAATGTAATAAGAATTGTACAGTTTTGAATTTTTCACATACGTCCGGTAACGTTTTGCCTACATTTCCTTTGTGTATGTGACAACTACTACACAGAGAAAAAAAATTAGAATGGTTATCTAAAGAAATAGTCGAATTCATCTAAAGTTCGCGTTGATTTTCAGCTTATGATTCTATGTAGTTGAAACAGTTACGAAGATATGGATAATTTTTCTATTCGTCATTAGTTGAAACATCTACTATATTTGCAAATTCAATTAATTCATTTTTTAAGACAGCTATTCATTATCTATAAATTGTTAAATGTTGTATAGCTAAATTGTGTTGAAAAAAAAGAACGATTGTTTGTAGTTAAATTTTATATTTGAATACTACAATCAACAACTTTTGTGGAAGAATTGACTAAACTTTTTCTTCTAATCTTGCGTGGTTAAATGAACGAATTTAATAGTATTTTCAGCTACGAAGATTAGAGAAATCAGCTATTTCTTTGGTAAAACTATCTAAATTTAAGTCAACTACTTCACTTTAGATAAAAAGTCTAAACCATTTTTTTCAGTGTACCTTCAAGTTTATCTAGTGGCGGAGGGCGGCAAATTCGTTACTGCCCAGGGGCGCCATGGAGGCTAAATCCGGCCCTGGCGCCAATGACTGGTGTTAGTTTAAGTTGCCCTACATATGTGATCATCAGATTTGTGGTGTAGGGGAGTTCCTCGAGGTACGCGGTGTTTTTTTGCCGCTTCTCCTGAATTAAGTAATAAGTAGCTAAACAATCCAAGTAGATGATCTTAAAAGTTTTCCTGTATAACTATTGAAATTTTAATTTTAATTTCAGAATAACTAAAACAAAATTTGATACATTTGCTCAAACATAAAATTCAAAAAAAAAAACCAAGATAAGGTACCTCTATTCCAATTTCGAACACAAACAATTTGGGAAACATTACGCCACTGACATTTACCAACCAATGACCCTTCACATCAAACTAAGCACACCATTAGGTGTTTGGGTCATTGAGACTTTAGTATACCTACATATACTGATGCAGTTGAAATATGTATGTAATTCGCGACCACCAACTGTGCGTGAGAAAACCGAAAAAATTTGTCCGAAGTCTCTCATGAAATTGAAATATGTATGTATATGTATGTACATAAATATGCTATGTCTTCCAGCCGTAACTGACTGAAAATGTATCTTGGCATTAAGTATAGTATTTTCAAGACATTTTTCCCAAAATTTTCCATTATTATGCAGAATGTGAAGAACAAAACTAAAAAAAAATGATTGCCATAATGATGCTTCTACAAAATTATGCAATATTCAGCGCAGCGCAGACCCAAAACTCTTTGGTAATTTTTCAGCTTCTTGCGAAATCACTAAAGAACGAATAATAACCAAAACCCAAGACTAAACGAAAAATATCTTGAGCTGTGGCCGATATGTGTTTTAAATAGTCGTTAAACTTGAACTAGACGTACCAAACTTGGAGGCCACCATCCGGTTTCAATATGTATCGCGTTCTCAGTCAACATTCACCGCAAACCAAGAAAAAAGTGCAAGAACCATAAAAGTAGAGCCATATCTTTCTTCACCACTACAGTACTCCATAGCCGTACGTGCTAAAGCCGTAGCAGACTTCTGTCGAAACCAAAATATAAGAAAGAATTGAATGTCTTTCGCTTTACCAAAATTGTAACAAATTTTGGGTCAGCTCCTTATGATGTTTATGGTGTGGTAGCAGCAACCACTTAATATTAATTCTTCAGTTACAGATGCTTTTGTTAAGGAAGTTATATGTCTTCAATGGCTACTACATTACATTTTATTTATAAGGTTAATTCCGCGAAATTGAATTTAGCTTGAAGGCATTTTCGACTATAGACGGTATGATGTAAGCAGTATAAGCTCAATGTATTACTCGGACATATTTGGTTATAGCCGGAGGTGTTAAAACTTCAAGAAAGCCGGTGTGGATGTAATACGCCGATAAATTTCAGAAAAGTCGTATAATGCTCTATAGTAACACTATAATTAAATACATAACTGCATTTGACAGATGTAGAATGACCTTCAGAAATTTCTTATTTATGACTGGTTATTTATAAAATAAGGTCAGTTTGAATTGATATTAGAATTAGATACATTGTATTATGTAGATAATACATTTTAATTAAAAAAAAAGATATACATAATAAATTTTAAAGAAAAAAATTGCTTATACCAAGCTGATGTATGATTCAGAGGTAAATGACCATAAAATTGGAAAATATTTGTGTTACATGTATCTCATAAAGATTTATATGTTTAAGTACGGATCTCCTTAATAATTTCCATTGTCTCTATTTTTAAACCCCATCCCAAACTGCGAGCTCTGCCCTATCAATAAAAAATATATTATTCGCACAAGCACTCCCACTTTTTTGTCCAATAAAAAATGAAAATCTATTTTCATCGTCCCAGCGAAGAAAAAAAAATTTTCACTTGGAATTTATTTTCGTGAACAAAAATGGCCTTTGTTTAAATCGCTTTGTATGTATGCGAATAAAATCATATCATCGGTAAGAATATATGTAAAAGCGACGAAACATTTCACTTCGTTTTACATACTCATACACGAAAATCATTATAACAGGCCAATTACACCTGCAACTTGGTTGCCAACCTAGGTTGCAGGTACGTTACTACACACTTGCAACCTTCCGGCAACCACGCCATTCACGTTCTTGCAACCTGGTACTGCAACCTGCAACATGCCTACAAACCACTTAATTTCCGGTTTTTTTGCGTGTTGCCAACTTAGGTTGGCAACCAAGTTGCAGGTGTATAAGGGCTGTAACAAGAACACGATGGCAAATGGCCAAAAGCACGCAACAGGTAGTGAAAGTGAAACCAGCAATTTGGCAGTCCAAAATGCGAATTTACGAAAACACAAGGACGGGGGCAATTCAGTGCTATTTTAAAAGGAATAAAAAATGAGAATGTATTGAAAAAATATCTTTTTATTTTCTTTTATTTCTGGTATAATCCAGATTGCGATAAAAGAAATGATTTCAGCTAAATGTTCAAGCTTATTGTGTTTTGCTCACGATTGTTTGCAATGAATCACAGAAATAAATAAAGAAAGAAAGAAAGGATTGTACTCTCATTTCCACCATTTTTTTATTTTTATTCCTCGAAAAAGTATTTTTACTCAGTGTTGCTTTTGTATTTTAAACGGTGTTAAAGTTGATTTCTTGTGTGTTGTTGTGTGTCAAGGATATCATGTTCGCGATGAATGGGATCTGTTTATTGTTGAGGTAGGTTGATTATTTACAAACGAGGAAACCCTGAAGGTTATTGTATGATTCGAACGAAAACAAACAAACGAAAAACCAAACAAGGTTTAAGGATTGTGGAAGAGTTTTCAAAATAAGTAAATATGTATTTACAAATAGACAGGGTAACCCATAAGTCAACGTCAAGCCGGTAGTTTTGGTTGTTTACGTGGTTGTTATGTTGTGAAAACATTGTAATGCGTACTTGATTGGTCTCATCAGTAGCGTAACGTTTCCCAAATTTATTGTGTTCGAAATTGGAATGGGGGCCTCTTATCTTTAACAGAACCCGCATTTAAAGCAGTCCACCAATAAGCAAGCGCTACAAAAATTTTCTGTTTGAAGAACATGTTCCAGTTTTTTTTAATTTTTTAAATCAAAATTGAAGTTTCAATAATTATACGGTAAAACTTTTAAGATCATCTACTCGGACTATTTAGATGCTTATCACTTAATTCAAGAGAAGCGGCATAATAACACCATATGTTGAGGAACTCCCCTACATGACAGTCTCGTAACAGTCATTGATTTTAGAGCAGAAGTATTTACCCCAAACCTAAGGATCACAAATGTAGAGCTTCACCCTATGGGCAATAATAAACTAACACCAATCGTCGGCGCATACACTGCCATATCTTGAATTAAATTAAGTGAAATCAAATTCGTAGTGGAGCTCCACCAAAGATAAATGCGTAATGCAGGGGACATGGTGGATCTATTACATATATGGACAAAAGGATATATCGGAGGGATTTTTTTTTATTTCATGAGTCCTAGTGACAACGAGTTCTTTTGACTTGGACCTTATTGAACGACCTTTTGGTTCAAAAGATCCACACATATCGGTTGATCAAACTGGCTAGTATGACAACACACCCCACTCCTATTCCCAAAGAGAAAATGCTATAAACAGTGAATAATGTGAATACAATTCACATATGAAGGTTTGTTATCCGACTTCATCTCGTTTGTATCTCTCTGCTCAAATTATATCAGGTTATGGGCCAGTTGTGCGATATAGCTCAATTCGGTTTTTGTTGGCCTTGGCGACTAAGCATGATTTAGTTATTCATCAGCTTGATGCAATAACGGCATTCCTGAATGGTGACCTCAACGAACAAATTTTCATGCGACAACCTGAGGAGTATGATGACAAATCTGGAAAAATCTGCTTGCTGAAAAAATCTATTTATGGACTCAAACAGTCTAGTAGAGTTTGGAATGGAACTCTCAACACCGTTTTGACATCGTTTGGACTTCGACGAAGCGACACTGACCAATGTGTTTATTATCATCCTGATGGCAGTCAAATGTTGTATGTCGCTATCTACGTCGACGACATTTTCGTGTTTGGAAAGGATTTAAGCTTGGTTGAGAAGCTGAAACATGCATTGTCGTCGAGTTTCAAAATGAAAGACATGGGTGAAGCCAGCTGTATATTGGGAATTCGGATCGTACGCGACTTGAAGAATGGCATCACGGAAATTGATCAACAACAGTACCTTGAAGCTGTGTTAAAGCGTTTTTCGATGTACGATTGCAATCCTGTTGGAACACCAGTGGATGCGAACCAGAAACTTACAGCAGCAATGTCACCTACAAGCGATGATGAACATCAAGCAATGTCGAATGTACCGTATATGCAAGCAATCGGATGATTACTTTTTGCGGCTCAGGTTACGCGACCTGACAATAATTATGCGGTAAATAGGCTAAGCCGATATAGTAGCAATCCTGGGAAGGCTCACTGGACAGCTCTGAAGCGCGTCATGAGGTACTTAAAGGGTTTTTAACTAAGAAACTTGTTTATCGCAGGCAATCCTTTAATATTGTGGGCTACTGTGACGCGGACTGGGCCGGGGACCTTGATGAACGACGCTCAACATCTGGCTATGTATTTATTTTCCAAGGAGGCGCTATATCTTGGTGCACGAAGCAACAGAAAACAGTCGCGCTTTCAACAACGGAAGCGGAGTTTATGTCCTTGGTCAACGCATTACAGGAGCTGATTTGGCTGAAACGAATGGAATCAGAGTTGGTTCCTGGCATCACCGAACCGACAACGTTACTCTGTGACAACAAAAGTGCTATACAGATAGCATCAAATGGGTCATTTTCACCAAGGACGAAGCATGTGGACCTAAAGGTAAAATTCATTCGCGAGAAGCTAGATGATGGAATTCTTAAAATAGCATACATTCCGACTGATGAGATGTTGGCGGATATTCTTACGAAAGCCGTACATGCACCTAAGTTTTCAATCCTAGCAGATAAGTTTGGCCTAAAGTAGTTCTTGCCCAATACCATTGTTTTTTTTTATTTTTTATTTGAATTTTAAATGAACTATTTGTTTTCTCAATGTAATTATTCAGGGAAGGTATTGTAAATGAATAAATTAATTGATACTGGCAACACTATGTATACAACTTATGTCAAACTCAGAACCGTAATAGACTTGCACTTTGTTATCCGACTTCATCTCGTTTGCATCTCTCTGCTCAATTTATATCATATACGGTATAACAATTTACGTTACTGGGAAGTAGGCCTGTTCGATACTGAGATTTCAATACCGAATACTGGTTTTATTCAACAAGCGGTGCACGGGCACCCGCAGGTTTTTAGGGTTTTTTAGATTTTGCAAAAAACCCTTATGAAATCGATTTTATCCGTCCGTCTGTCCGTCCATCTGTTCACTAAATAACTCGCGAACGGCTTAACCGATCGCGATGAAATTTGGTAGGAATGTGTAGAATGGTAACAGTCTTTGGCACGAAATACTTAAAAGTTGGTAGGACAAAAATAACAGGGTGTCCCGGGTATTTGAAAAATTTTTCACTAAATAACACGCGAACGGCTTAACCGATCGTCGTGAAATTTGGTAGGAATGTGTAGAATGGTAACAGTCTTTGGCACGAAATACTTAAAAGTTGGTAGGACAAAAATAACAGGGTGTCCCAGGTATTTTAAAATTTGTTCACTAAATAACTCGCGAACGGCTTAACCGATCGTAATGAACTTTGGTAGCAATGTGTAGAATCGTAACAGTCATTAGCACGAAATACTTAGACGTTGGTAGGACAAATCTAACAGGGTGTCCTGGAGATTTGAAAAAGTCGACTTTTTTAGTTTTTATCGGAAATGGACGTATGGGTACTCAAATCAAAGAACTCGATGGGTGCATTTTATATCAGTTGCTTTTTTCCAGTTTGGAGTAATGGTTACAGCTAATAAATTCAGTTAATATGTGTAGCCATGATACATAGTAAATTTATTTTTGGATTGGTCTAATTAAAACCAATTAACTAACGCCTTTCATTCTGGAACGCGTTTTTTTAGACCAATCCAAAAATGGATTTACAAGAAGCATTTCATTAATATTGTGCATATTTCTTATTTATTACCTATAAAATATATGTGCTCACTATGTATATATCCAAAATATATCCCTCTGTACGCCGGTATTTTTTTCAATATCCCTTTTTTTAGAAGCGTTTTTTTTTTTCAACCCTGAGCCGGTTTTTTCTAGTTGGCTTCTGGTTTGGTTTCTGCCACGCCGATTGGACGAGTATTACCCCGAGAAAACAGGAGTACCATACCCATGGTTCAAAAAAACCGGAATATCGGTACTTCAAAAGATTGGTACCGGTGTTGATTAAACACCGGTTTTAAACCGGCGCCGGCGTTAGGAACAGGCCTATTGGGAAGTATAGCCCCCAGGTCTTAAGTATGTACTTGCAAAATGTAGGTAATCTTCTAAATACAATTTTTCTTGCAAAAATATCGTTTGGAATGTATGAACACAGCTACAGTCGGTGTCGAGAAACGAGAATAACAGTCCGTTTCCACACTACATGCATTTGTCTTGGAATTAAAATTTCACATTGAAGAAAACAGTTTGTGGCTTGACTATCCTAGAAAATAGACAATTTTTCCCCGCCATGTTCAAAGAAAGCTAACATGGATCCGTTCAGTCTTCTTTTTCCATAACCTAATCATCTTCATGAACCTGCACCGATCATAAGAGATTCAAAAACGTCAATTCCTCATAGGTAATATTTCTTGTGTAGTGGTACTATGTACTATGTATTTCTGATTCTGCTAGTAGACGGTGGAGCTGATACATAATAAGTTGCCTAGTTAAACAAAATTCAGAGTGCTAGCTGCTCCTCTTCAGAAAATACAGCCTTTCAAGCATGCGACCAACAACAAAAAACAGAGTTAATTTTTCAGTTTTTTTTTGCTTTTGAAATTTTTACCAAATGTTGGCAAAAACTGGGTCAATCTTTAAATTTTTTAAAAATATTTCATAAATGGATCGGACAGTTGCGGAATTTAGATAACACTCTTTTAAAAAGAATCACTTGTTTCAATGGTGTCTGTTTTCATTGCTAAACTTTCAGAGTGGTTTTCGGTAACTTTCATCAATCAATCAACTTTAATTTACTCGATTTCTTCGCGGGTGGATTAAGTAGTTTCAACGTATGCGTGGTTTATTTTAATAAATGCATAATTTCAGATCCCAAAGAAAATAGGTGATGTGGTTAAGTCGAGGGACCGACAAAGAATATTGATATGACACTGCCCAGAAGGTATTTGCGGAGGACTGGTATTGGGACTTTCGCAGTGTGTACTGTGGTCTCGTTTAGCTTTTTCGATGAAAAAAAAATTCGAATGTTGACGTAAATTGAAGTGCAATCATATCGCCTTTGCAAAGCTCGCATTTGTCCCATCATTTTCTTAGCAACGCTCAGGACGCATGGATCAGAAAGTTCAAAGCTTCAGGCTCACACGTATTCATGCACGAGATAATTCTCTCCTTAATAAGTAGTGATTTTTGAAACAAATTAATATCTAGTGTTCCGAAAGTTTTTCAGGGAAATTTGCTTCCTGCACTCAGAGAAATAAGATTAGTCAAACTAAACAAAAAAAAAATTGTTACTTTACTTTCTGTTGGATTTTGGTATATTTAACCAAATATTCGATTGAATTGATTTGCCCGCAATTGTTAATATAAACAATGAAAAATTGTCGATAAAAATTCTTAAGAAAACTATTTTAATTGTTTATTTTATCTAGTAAAATTGTTAAATTTCCTCCGGAAGTCTAAACTGACTATTTAACAGGTAATTTCAAACATGAAATTGTTTGAGGGCTACTGTGATAATAAATTGTCATTTAACCAAAAGTTTGGTTAAGCCTCAATCGCAATACTCCGTTCCATTCCGTTCCGTTCAGCTGTCAAAAGTATACCTTATGGACTGGGCATGTAATCGCACACAATAGTTGTTACGGAACGGAACGGATCGGAAGAGTTGACCAAAATTCAACTTTTACGGATCACATAACCTCACTTTATGGAAAATGACAGTTCAGGAGCATAACAAACGGATATGGATATGGATGATCAGTAGTACATCGAAGCCGTACATTAGGTACCTACAGTAAGTATATATGAAAAAAACAATTCTAACATTTCAAGAAACTCCGACAAGAAAACTGCTATACGTATTCGTCACGTATGACAATTGCCAGAACGGAACGGAGCATTGTGCTTTGCACTAATATTTTGACAAAACGGAACGGATTGGATGCTTGACGGAATGGAACGGAACGGAGTATTGCGATTGAGGCTTTACACTGGTTGTTCCTTTGTCTGCGAAAGAACGGCACGGCATTCTGTTGCTATCGTTCGATGGTTCCTCGTGTGTGTAGTGTAGTGTGAGAAAATCTAAAATGGACGCGAGTGAAATTTTGTTTGCAATTCCCAAGATTAGTGCTGGTGCAGAAACCTCCAAAGTTTTAATTGCACAAGAAAGTGATCCGAAGTTGACTGAGTTGTTTAAAAATTGGAATCGCGAATATATGTTGCGCAATTTTGAATGTAAGTATATAGGTAAAAACAGAAAAAAATAACTGGATCTTACTCAGATGTTTAAATGTGTACCCATTTATGGGAATAATTAACACTGCTGAGCTTGCTGTTGATCTCAACACCTCACTAACAAAAAAAGCAGTTAAGATCTTGAAAATATGTAGATTAAAAGAACACAGTGCAGACTACCGTCTAGCTGTGCTTTGGTATCCCCACCTATTCTATGTATTTAGTTAATTGTTGTAGGTCACCACCAAGGTTTGAACGCTGACGACCGCACATGTTATAGTCGTCAGCACACAATGCTGCTCAAGGAATTAAGGCATACCCTGATGCGACCGCGCATTTTTTTATCATCACATGTCGGCTCTTTTGTCTGCCAGCAGAGTCTCAAGCGGGGAAATTTTTCATTCGGCGGAAAAAACATTGAAACAAGATGGTGGTGATAGGTTTAACTATCTACGATTATACGAAGCAAAATCTAAATATCATGATAGATAGAACTTTTGTTTTTCCGATATTTTCCGCTATATGGCAGATGGTACAGTAAGTGTCGCTAGTGCCGACAAGAAGAAAACGAAACATTTTATGAAACTGCGCCATTTGCTAATCTTGCAAAACCACGAATGAGAAAAAATACCTTATTTGGAAGGGCTATTCACCCCTAATTTATTGCCTTTCCCTGGGCTGAAGAATGTAGTCTTGATTTGATTCCCTCCTTCCTATCTACCTTAGATAGTAGAATCTCCTTCGGTTTCATATTGCCCCGGCGACATAAATCCATAAAAAATAAAAAAATAGCGAAACACATGGAAATAAAGGTACTTTTGCATGAGTAGTCTCTATAAAAAAAAAATTAACCATAGTATAAACCTGCAACCGTCTTTCAAGGTCACCTTTACTTAATGTCGCTAGTGTGGCACTGCGATGCCAATGAGTTCTCGAAGCAATAACATCGCAATTGCAAATAATAAGTTTCTATTAAAAAAAAAAGCACACACACACACCTAAATAGTACTAGTACATTGGGATGAAAAGCTTCATCTTCTTCTTCTTCTCAGTACCGTATAGCCCCATGTGGGGCCTTGGTGCGTTAACTTAGCCATTTATAGGCAATTTCGAGTCAACGTTACATTGCAAATCATTTCGGAGTGTATATAATGTTGCAAGCACTACACATGTACGGAAATTTTGGACCACGCCGAGAATCGACCTCCGGACCTCTAGATTACTAGCATCGTAGAGTGCGACTCAACCAAGTGAGCCACAGAGCGGCCCATGAAAAAAATAGCTTCATCCTGCAATAAAATTATTTCCTCACAACATTCACCTGTCCGCGGTATTGCATGTGCTTAACTCACCTGTAAAAGAAGAAAAACAAAACATTAAATTTACATAATTTACACAACATTACGTATTATAAATAAACATACAAAGTTGTAACTTAAGTGTACACCAGAACTTTTTGGCTCAAACTATACATAAATTCTCAGAATGAAACCAAACCAGTTTCATACAACCAAAGACACGGGGCACGCATGTTTGACATTCCGATGTCAACCCGGTTTGTTTACAAAATGCCAGTAAAAAAATGATTTATATCTGAGCTGAACTGAAAGCAAAAAAGTTATGCAGAAAATGAATAGAAAAGACAAGTTCAGTACGCTGAAGCGTCGAAGGCTAATGACTATTTACTTCTTTGCATGCGCCACACGAACCGCGTGTTCGTCTGACAGACATTAGACAGTTTTCTTTCTCTCGAAGCTATTCGAACTGAATCTAAATTTCTATACATAATAATCAATAGATTTGCTAATCAAAAATGCAAAAAAAAATCCAATCCCGATCATGGATGAATATTAATTTGAATAAAAATTCCAATGCAACAGCAGCATTAATCGAGTCATTCCTCTTCGTTGCAGCTAGCTGGTGCCTTCTGAAAAGATTAAAAATTTTTCTTGTTGTCTAGTAAGAGACCTTACAAGAGTTACGACCACTAAAAAGAACACCACGAAGTTAACAAGTGATTTCATTGGTGTCTTTAGTTCTTTTGCAAAAATCATCGATTAATGCTGTTCTCTGCACCGCTACGGCAAGGCGCAGCGCATGTAAATATTGAATAATTAACCTTTTGACCAACTCCACTATATAGACACAGCAACGTGTTGCCTGGGAACGTGGTTTTACCATTATGCTATACCACTGGCGGTTCCAATTCCAATGTCATGGCGGCGGCGCGGCCAGCTTAGCCGGGCCCGTTGTTGCACACAGTTCGTTGTCGGCGCACCATTAAAAAGTCGTTTTTGCATGTTTCATTTGACAGTGAAAAAGGTGATCGAAACTTCGAACGGCAAACTCGTTTGCATTGCAAAGTTGCGAGAATATTTTTTGGTTCTCATGCATATGATAATACGATGGAGCAAAAAGTTGAATAGCAAAATAGGGTTCTTTTTAGTTGTGTTTTTGATTAGTAAGGTATTAATAGAATATCGGGTAAAAGCTTATTGGGGCTTCGAGAAAACCTAATGTAAACCGATGTTATTTATGATAAGATTATAGGTTGGTGCATATATTGTTCATTTCATATACAGTAAAAGCTCCCGTGGACGGACGCTGGCGGTTCCAGCTTTTTTGCCCGGCCACGGAAGATGTCCGCTTGCGGGAGAGGGTTAAAAAATATTACTTATATTACTGTATTTCTATTGATGACATTTATACACACTAATTCAAAAGGAACATTGAAACAATAAAAGTGTTGTTTATTTGTGCATGTGTTTTAATTCATTTCAAACAGTATACAGTACAATACAATGTTCCAAGCTTTCATAGGGAAAACAAGTAGAACAATATAAGCTTTAATGATATCAAAAACCGGCGAGATGCTCCTTCCAAAGGTGTGTCCTACTGGGCCTGTCTACACGCGAACAAGAACAACGACAAAAAAAAACGGTTTTTATATGAAAACATGATTTTTTCTTTGCCTTGCTCCTCACGAATTTCTTCCAAAAAACCCCGTTTTTGTTCTTGTGTCTCGTGTTAACAACCCCACTCAGAGTAACCCAGTACGACGTTGTAACTTGAAAGTTGTAAGACACTCGAGCGTTCCTAATTACAGTCAAACCTGTTAATCGGACCACTCTATAATCGGACCACCTTCTAATTGGACCACCATTGGTCAATTTTATTTGGTTTTTCATACAAAATAGCCTTTATAAACGGACCACCTCCTAATCGGACCATGGACCACGATCGGTGACTCCAATTGGATTGATCAGTACTAGACGTACCTCCACAATCGTACCAACCACTGGATAAATCTGCAAAATCGGACCAAAACTTCAAATTGATTACTTATTTGAACAGTACGAGGAAATTTCACCAAATGGGCCAACAGACAGGCAACGTGGCAAAACATTTTGTTGACTAAAAAAAAATCTTAGAAATTTCGTTACAACATCCACTTCAGTTCCGATTACAATGAGCCATATTATTTCTTAGGGATACCTACATAATCCCGAAAAACAAAATCCCGCCCATTCATAATCCCGCTTTTTTCAAGAAATCCCGCTTGACGTTATCCCGACATTACAAAATCCCGCCATATCAAAATCCCGTCATGTCCAAATCCCGCCATTTCAAAATCCCGCCACATCTAAATCCCGCCATTCCAAAATCCCGCCAATTCAATATCCCGCTATTAAATAATAAAAAAATCCCGTCAAAATACAGCCAAATTTTTTTTTGTTAACAAACAAATATAGAAATGCGTTCGACTTATCAATTATTTGCATTAGTTTATGCGCCAAGTTTCTCAAAAAATCAGTTTTTTCATAGTCCTCTTTAGTTGAAAGTAACTGTTGGCTACGTCTAAAGACCTTAGTTTGCTTTTGGATGTGACCTTCGGATAGGAACTGCTCCCCTCGGTTTTTAGCTAGGAGCAATTCTTTACCTAGTAATTCCACCAGCCAGTACATACCCATATGGCTTTTCATTGTGATAAAGTTTAATCGTCTGTGCCAAGCTTCAACATTATTTTGAGTCCTTGGAAAATTTTCTGCAACTGCGTCAGAAATACTCCAGAACTTAGGCGGGAACCTTGGTTTTCCTGGCTTTCCCGACTTGGTATTTTTCCCATGGATATAATTAATTCCAAACCAATCTGCTATTTTTTTGGCATCTGCATCCTCCAAACTTCGTGTCGATTCATAGGTATTTTCACTTATAGTGACATTGAATCTCAGCGCCATACTGATAAGAGAATACTAACTAGCTTTCACTTTCCAATCTGTATAGCAGTATCAATATTTTAACGGCAAATGTGATGTAGTAAAAAGGTAAGTATTCTTTTCTGCCCCGCTTTTCAATATCCCGTCACAAAAGGTAAGTATTCTTTCAAAAATAGCGCGCGCGATTTATGAAAGAATACTGACCTTTTGTGACGTGATATTGAAAAGCGGGTTATTAAAAAGCGGGATTTTCAATAAGCGGGTTATTGAAATGGCGGGATTTTGGATTGGCGGGATTTTGATTAGACGGGATTCTAACTGAGCGGGATTTTTAATTGGCGGGATTTTGATATGGCGGGATATTGAATGTCGGGATTTTAAAAATTATAGAAATGTTTTGTAAAATATTGAAGAATATTCCAAATTTCGGTGGAACTGAGTGTGGGGAGAATTTATAATAAGGAAGCTGGTTAAAAAATCACAAAGCAGTTACGGTGATGAGCGGTTTCAAAACATTAATTGCATAGGGCATAGGTGACCTTTGTACAAGTCCAATGTTCATGAATAACGTTTAAAAATTATTTCCTTAATTTTTTGTACTTTTCTGGCATCCCTTAGTAATCGGACCACCTGCTAATCGAATCGAACCAAATTTGATCGGTCCGATTAGACAGGTTTGACTGTACTTCTTTGCCCTGAATTAACCCTCTCAGAGCGTTAAGTAAAGCTTTTTCAAATTGGTAGTGTCGCGTGGTGTAGAGAACCTCGACTAAGTAAGTCTGCATCAACGTGTGAATTCCTTAAGAACCACAGGAGGAGGATAATTCATTCTAAAGGAAAATCTTGAAAAACAACAGGGAATGCAGTTTTGCCTAACCTTCTAATAAAATTTAGTTTGGAGTAATGCGTGAGTTGCACTCCTCGGCGCCTTAATCCTTTCAATATGACTCGCACAATAGGATCCCGTGCAATGCAATGCAATTTCTGATAGGCCTATAAAATCAACAAGGAATCGAATTATATTTGTGTAATCTCCAGACGGTAATAAGTCCTTTATTGGAAAATTTTGTTGGCCAATAAACAGTTTTATGATGAACAGCTTATAACACACAAAACAATAAATGATTGGCCGATTTCAAAAGGCCCATTTGTATGTTCTTACACACAAAGATTTTTTTCTAGTAGACAGAACAGACTTTTTGTCCGCAAATATGAAATGAAATTCAAATACTGGTTAACTGAAAAGTTGAACAGCCGATCGGGTTAAAAACCGGAAGACAAAAAATCCGACCGGGTTGGTCGTCCGTAATGGAAGTGTGGGTTTTGGTTCTAACCGTCCTGATTCTGTATCCCTATTTCAATACACAAATACACCGTGGAGCCCAAAAACTTCATAAACAAAACCTAAATGCATTTTTGTGATCGTTTCCAGTTTATTCATTAATTTCATTAAGGCGACTAAAAATTAATTTTGTGTCCGCTTACGGGAGATGATTTTATGACAAATGTATGTAGGAATAGTGTCCGTGTCCGGCTAGTAGAGCGTCCGGCCAGTGGAATGGATTTTGTTCTAAAATATGAAGGACAAAATTGGGACTAAGAAAATTGTCCGGCTACGGGAGAGGACCGCCTGCGGTAGCTGTCCGCGAACGGAGCTTTCACTGTATTTTGAAATTATTTTAAAATATATAAAAAATCTTGGACTTTGTGGATCATAATTTTATCGTTTTTTTTTTTTTTAAATAGACTAGGATAATATTTGTCAGACAGAGTTATCTAGAAATCGGGTAAAATGTCAGAATTCGCCAGAGTCGCTGACTGCAACTTTAAGGGTTCTATACAAAATCCACAAGTCAAAATCCACAAGTCAAAATCCAAAAGTCATAATCCATAAAGACAAAATCCATAAAGACAAAATCCATAAAGTCGAAATCCACAAGGTCGAAATCCATGAAGACCAAATCCATAAATTTTTGTATGAAGAGAGCAATAATGCTTATTCGGTGATGTCAGTGCGCGTTTTTTTGTACAAAAATAATTATGAAATGGTCTAAAACGTTAATTTCCAGTGGCGGAGCTTGAGAAAGTTCAGCGTTTTTTTAAGTTAAAACCCAGAGGTGAGAGCGAGTGGTGATGGGGAGATTGGAATTTTCGTTTCCCAGAAGGTGATTAAGATTCTTCTACTGTATATTTGTACACCCAGCAAAAAACATGTATTAAAACTAATGAAGTTTTTACTTTACTTCTAGTAAACAGAAAATTTCTTTAAACCTATGAAGTTTGAATATAATTAATTAAAAATGTCATTGGGTCAAAAAAAACTTTCATAGAATTTATGATTTCAGTAGTAATCGAATTATAACATGCCCACATACAACTAATGCAATAAATTACTTAGAATGAAGTAAATAAAATGCATGGAAACTATAGCGACGTTTTTTTTCGCATCGCGTGTAAGTCTGACTCGAAAAAACGATTGCGGGTAACATCCCGGTTAAGACCAAACAGCTGACATTTGACAGTTTTTGTGTATCTTTGACTCGCTTTCGTCGGCCTATTTTTTAGATGTGGTGGATTTTATCAGAAAAGATGATTATTTCTTTGCAAAATCTATTCTCGTGATGAAAAAACTCTCACATTTGGTTTGAAAAAACAAATTCCCGCAAATTTCCCCTATGCGTCCGCCATCTACATTTGAGCTCTATCCCGTGTAGGGTAGTTGCACGGGTTAGCTTTACCTGGGTAAGTGTCATTTTTTTTATATGAAGTTCTACCCAAACCTGCACGGGATAAACACAATAAAACGTCCCTTATGATTATTTTGCATAGCCTCTATGTATAAACATTTTAAGTTTGTATTGCACCGCGTATCAAGTAGTTACGATTTTAGAAACGTTGACAACATTCCATATCTGGTCTCAT
Source organism: Microchrysa polita (assembly GCA_949715475.1). NCBI lineage: Eukaryota > Metazoa > Arthropoda > Insecta > Diptera > Stratiomyidae > Microchrysa > Microchrysa polita. The sequence continues at coordinate 140,963,275 of OX454415.1, read as the reverse complement.
GGGAGTGTGAACGGACTGGCACGCAGGCGGACCGGGTTCGAATCCAAGTTTCGGCACAAGGTTTTTTATGAATAAAAAAAAATATAAAAATGTGAAATAAAATTAAATAACAATAAAAAAAAACAAAAATTGAAAAAACAATAATAAAAAAATTAAAAAATATTCTTTTCATTTTTTTTAAATAAAATTCAATAAAATTTTTACATATAGAATCGATGAAAAATCGCATTGTTATAATCAGATTTTCACTTGATATTTTCAATGATATTTCTATCATTGTCCCAAAAAGGGTATTTCATCGGCTCCAAATCATAGCCAAAATTTCATACGTCCTATGCAATTTTTTTTAATAAAAGTATTTTTTTCTGGGTGTAGCGTTTGATCAATGATCAGCAAAAAATCTGGTCCGGACACTTGGAATATTAGTTTTATACTTAAATACCACCAATTTAGCCAAACAAAATATGTAGTCATTCCATGCGATGCAGAACAGGGGAAACTAAATATTGAAATTTCTTTTGGCTATAAAAACACTGAATTTTTCCAAGGAACCTTTTAAGAAAAAACCTAAAGTTTTAGATTGATTTTCAGAAAAGTTGCTTAACTAGACAATTACCAAACCCCGGAGCATATGCGCTCTACCTTAAGACACGGAGAAGGATGCACCCGGAGCATATGCGCTTTAGTTGTCATTTCCTGAAGCGCTTATGGCCCGGGTGCATTCCTCTCCGTGTTATCGGCTAAATCGTATATGCCACGGATGAATCCTTTTCCGTGTCTTCAGCTAAAGCGCATATGCTCCGGGATTTGGTAATTGTCTAGTTAACGTAATAACGCACATAAATATTCTCAATATTCAATTGTGATAAGCAAACTGATGTAAATTTGAATTTATGGATTTCGTCTTTTAGGATTTTGACTTTGCGAATTATGACTTTATGGATTTTGTCTTTGTGAATGTTGTCTTTGTGGATTTTAACTTTGTGGATTTTTCAATTTTTTTGGATTTTGTATAGAACCCAACTTAAAGGCTGGTGCAAAGGGGGGAATATTTTTTTTTTAAATTTTACATAAATTATCAACAACCGCAATTTGATTTAATTTTGATATTCTTACCTACACCTATTATAAGTTCATCAATTCAGACATTTGGGATTGGCTTTTATTATGACCTCTAAAGAAAAATGTCTATTTCGCTGAAAAAAAAATGGCAAAGAAACTGCCAAATCACGATTTACGAGCAATGATCCCACGTTGACGTACATATACGTCTTTCATTGAATAACCATCGCACCACATGCAGATCTCAGATCACTAAAACTACATCATAAATCGTACTTTGGTGGAATTATTATTGCTGGTATGGTAGATGGTGGCTGGTGGGTGATGGCATAGTCCGTCCGTGGTCGTAGTAATGAATTTATTGGAAATAGTCTCTTAGTCATAATGTCTCACGGTATTAGATACGAGAAAAAGAAATGAATGAAGCTTTCCCAACGCACACTCGTTTTCAATGCAGTGCAATGCGGGGGCTTGACATGAATTACAAAGCGCGCAAGTCACAAGGTTACATAATAAATTTAATGGGAGTTGTCGTTTAGTGAACCTTGTGGTCGTTTAATGACTTCCTATGCATCGCGAATATGCAATGAGAAATTACTTTCCAACTATGTACATATTTTTGAACAACAGTAGAGCGTCGGTTATCCGAACGCCGATTTGGAATTTCGAATCTTATATTTTAATAAATGCATCGAATCAAATTAACATAAATTGTTTGAATGAAGCATCTCATCAGCATCGCTCAATTGTTTAGAATTTCTCGGTTTCGTTCATTTTCTAGTGGCTTCGCACATTTACATAACGATATGAAACTTTGCACAAAGATTGGTCAGTATGGTCTTATATACTATAAATATTAAGGCTGTTGACTTTTTCTAAGGAAAAGTAAATAACAGTAAATTTGTGAAATTTCAATTTGTTCGTGTGTAGCCCCTTTTAGGTTTCCAAATATGAAAATTCTGCTAAGGGTTTTTAGAAAATTACATAGGGAATAAGTCTACGAATTTTCATTCGAATAACTGTATCCAAACCGGAAATATAGCCAAGTAAGTATTTAGTACACAATTCAAGGGAAGCCTCTTAAGCATTTCTTCAATGCATATCTTCTAACTTGATTGTTCAATACTCATAGGAATGCTTGCGCGGGCTCTTATATCAGGGGACACAATGGAATCATTTCACATAAGTTGCTTTTCCTTGATTAAAAAAACAGTAACATTAGATTTACAGCTAATAATTTAGTTCATATATAAAGTCAAGCCATCCGTACGCATTCCTGAGTTTCTTCTGCCTTTTGTGCAGAAAAATATCCCTTCCGGAAATTGTTTTGCGTTGGAAATCGATTCTGAAAAATATTTTTGACTGCCTGATAGCTTTCTGCCACGGTTACAATATATTGCTTGAAACACATTCGGCAGCATTCAACGCGTCTAATCTGTTTCCAACATCATTCGCATTTTCCAGCTAATAGAACAAAAAAGATATTGAATTGAAATTTATTTGAAAAGCAGCATTAACATACCATTTCAGCAACCGATTTTTAGCGTTTTAGCTTATTAAGCTTTACTGGTACACACGTTTGTTTCACACCACATCACAAACAAATGATTGTCATTTTAGAATACCTGATGATCAGTGCTACAATGTTGTGGTCAGCTGTCCAACATTTGGCGAAAATTAATTCACAAATAGCGGTCGCTGGCCAAATTTTGGCGTTTTAATTTCTTGTCCAAACTTTCTTAATTGGTTTGAAGAACATTTTCAAAAGACGACATTTCTAAAGGATCTAATTCGAAGGTCGTTAGTGATTCTGATTTATACTCATATTTTAAAAGTAATATCATGTGATGAAAATTCGAAAACAGTTTTCTATACGCGTTTTCGAAATGTGTATCCTGTAGCCCGCTCAATCCTACAGACAATATTATTTGGCCCAGGCCAGGTTTTGAGTTTGACACCCCTGCATTACTGTATATGGATAGAGCAGGTATAGTGCTATTGGGTAGGTTTTTGTTATAAGGAAACCAATAAATTTGTCGTAGGGTCAAATTTCTCATCTTTATTCGTACAGATGTAGTGAAGAATTATACCTGTTCATAGTACAAGCTGTGGCTCAACTCATTCACTGAAGCAAGAATTCGCTAATTCGATTTGACGGATAGGCCAATTTTGCGGTTCCATCAGAAACACAATTCAATAAAATTTTTGCTGACGCTGATCGTTGATTTAAACTTCAAGTGAAACATAATTACAATTCTTGTTAGCTTCAATGTCGATTGACACTATTACAATTTACTACAACCGCATTAGAATCAAAAAATGGCTCGGTATTGTGGCTCAATCATTTTTAAGCTTCTCTCAATTCAAATGAATTATGTATATCATAAAAAGGTAACTCGTTCCATACTTTTCTTCTTTTTCTACGACGTGTTTTTAATCATGCAATATGCATGCACCTAGGGGGTCCACTTGATCTGTTATTACATTCGCTTCAAAATAATGCGGATGCGCTATTGAGGTAATCATCAAACTCTCGCTCATTCAAGGAGTTGTTGATTGCCCTTTACCCTTCCTTTGCATGACTATTAGCACTGCTAATAATCGCTCTATAGAGTCAGCATATGGTTGAGACTGGTTTTTGTATGTTTTGTGTGAACGTGCCCTACCAAACTTTCCTCTGTCATTATGTTATTATACATAGAAAGTCCCTTCAAAGGAGTTATCCCACCAAACAAAATGATTCGCCGGCGATCTGAAGACGATTTGCCAAGACGAGAAATTTGTTCGCCGGCGAACTCGTGTTCAGATCGCAAACAGATTGCCTGAGAAGAATATGGTACTTCTATGGCGAATTGCCCCGGTGAACCGAAAGCAATACGCCAATATTTTTCGAAAGCGATACGTCGCGGCGAACTAAATACGATACGCATTTACGACTCGTAGAAGTTTTGTCATTACGAAACGTAAATTTTGCATTTGGGATAAGTTTTTCCATTAACAATTTGCATTGATGATTCGTAGAAGATGACTTTTGCCCGACCAGATTCGAATTGGTGTTTATTTTATTACATGTGAACAGTAGATAACTCGATAACTCGAAGCTGAAGGGAACTTTTATTTCGACTTATGGAAATTTTGAGGTATCGAGTTGAGTCATTGAGTCCAAATCAAAGAAAATTCGACATATAGAGTCCAGTCTTTTATAATTTAACTTCGAGTTATAGAATTGCTTTTTTTCATCATAATGAAGAAAAGCCTGATTCGAATTTTCATCACCGCCGTGAATTATGCTCGAAAGATACGCAAATTGTTCGCCATGATGAAGAAAGTTCGTACTGACTTCGAATATTCTTCATCATGTCGTACTATTTGCGTAAAATCCGACGATAGTTCGCCTAGTCGAAGAAGACTCGAATCAGACTTTTATTCATTCCGGTGAAAGTTCGCCAAATTGTTTGGTGGGATGTATCAATCTATCAATCGAATAGTCTGATCTGATCAATTAAGCTTTTATTTCAAATGCTAAGACAAGCAGCTGCGTGTCAAAAATAGGATATTCTCAAAGAATTTTTTGAACACACCCCCTCACCCCCCTTTCCTACTTGTAGGCGCCGGGCGAGTGTCGTGGTCGAGATGGTAACCCTACATGCAACAAATATTCTGTTGAGGTACCTTACTTGCTAACCGCCAAAATTAGTTGACCACATAGTGTGTATGACGTACAAACACACATTATGCATATTTCATAATCTCATTCATTACACATAAATACCATTCATTCTTTGTGTAGTGTTTACAAACAAAAAATAGGTCATTCTACCCGCGCCGAAAATGTCTTTGCATGACCAGCGGCGGCGGCGGCGCCTATTAGCAGCGTGTCTGTCAAAGTGTCTAGTTTTTTGAAATTGCTCCAAAAAGGACGTAAATAAACTTGATCCCGTCCCCTTTTTTGTTTTGTTTTACTCTGAGACATTTTGTTGTATTTTTAATTTTGATTTCTATTTCTACTTGCCGCACAAGTAGGTTCGAGTGGTCTTATTGCATATGCAGAAAATAAATAGAGGCAGAACTTTGCATATTCTATTCAATTTTGAAATTCTTAAACATTTTCGGATTGCAACGGTCGGTGGCGTCTCGCCAAAATTCAATGTTGCATAGCCAACCGTACACATAGAATTACATAAACTTCTTCAAAGCCAATGGGCAGAGGTGATTGAACCAGACACAAATGTACAAGATACTCTTGTGCATGATTTATTTACCATACGATGAGCTAGCTATTTTGCAGAGATATGAAGAAGTAGTTGGCGATAGTTTTTGGGTTTTCTAGTGATATTTTAAAATAACACCTCTATTTGAGCACTAAAGTTGAATTGATTTGATTTATCGATACATTTGATTAACCGAACCAGAGACTCAGTTTTTAGGGTTTTTTAGAAATTTTTTTTTTTTTCAAAAAACCCTTATGAAATCGATTTTGTCTGTCCGTCCGTCTGTCCGTCTGACCGTCTGTCCGTCCGTCTGTTCACTAAATAACTCGCGAACGGCTCAACCGATTGTCATGAAATTTGGTAGGAATGTGTAGAATGGTTACAGTCTTTGGCACATACACCTTAGAAGTTGGTAGGAAGAAGATAACAGGGTGTCCCGAACGTTTGGAAAAAGTCGACTTTTTTAGTTTTTATCGGAGATTGACATATGGGTATTTAAATCAAAGAACTAAACGAGTACATCTCACATTCGAGTAACGGTAAAAAAGTTATTGGCGTTCAAAGATAATCTTCCTTTTCGACCTCCGTTTTTCTAAACCGTTATAGGGATCGATATGAAACTTAGCACAAAGATTGGTCAGTATGACTTTATATACGTTAAATATTAAGACTGTTGACTTTTGCTAAGGAAAAGTTAATAACAGTAAATTTGTAAAATTTGAATTTGATCGTGTGTAGCCCCTTTTAGGTTTCCAAATATGAAAATTCTGCTAGGGATGTTTAGAAAATTACATAGGGAATATGTCTTGGAATTTTCATTCGAATATCTGTATCCAAACCGGAAATATAGCCAAGTTAGTATTTAGTAAGGGCCTGTCACAATGCAAGGGAAGCCTCTTAAGCATTTCTTCAATGCATATCTTTTAACTTTATGAAACAATGAACATGAAATTAGGTGGATATGCATAGAATGGCAATAGTGTTTGCCACAAAAATTTTTGATGTTAGTAGAACAAAGTTAACAGGGTGTCCCTGAATAGCTGCAAAAGTATACTTGTTCAATACTCATAGGAAAGCTTGCGTTGGCTCTTATGACAGGGAACACAATGGAATCATTTTATATAAGGTTGCTTTTCCTTGATTAAAAAGCAGTAACAGTAGATTTACAGCTAATAATTCAGTTCATATATAAAGCCAAGCCATCCTTACGTTTGCCTGAGTTTCTTTTTGGTCAAAGGCCATCAGAAATCTTAAATCGAAAAATGCCTTTAGATTTGCCTTGGAGTACTTTTATACTGGGTAAATAGTAAATCTATTTTTGGATTGGTCTATTTAAAGGTGGAACAGAATGAAAGGCGCAAGCCTTTCATTCTGGAACGCGTTTATTTAGACCAATCCAAAAATAGATTTACAGGAAGCATTTCATTAATGTTGTGCACAATACTTATTTATTGCTTATAAAATATATGTACAAAAAATATTCACTATGCATTAAAATTCTAAAAAAAAAACCCTCGTATTGCGGGCGCAGCCCTCTGTACGCCGGTATTTTTTCTAGATTGTAATACTGGAATTTACTGACGTTCTTCTGGTACCAAAACCAGGATAGACCCACGCACAGCTGCTCGGCTATCAGCTGCGTTGGTGCACGTGAAAAGTTTTTGTTGGGTATACAAGAAAAAGGATAGTATTTCCATTTAAACAAAAAACGAGATACCTCCATCCGGCAGAAAAATTTTATACTTTTTACATTTTTCGACCTATCAGCTGTCGTATCACCTGTCCACAAAAGTACTAGCCCACCAAACAATTTGGTGAGCTTTCACCACAATGAGCAAAAGTCTGATTCGAGTTTGCTTCGACTTGACGAACTATCCTCCGATTTTACGCAAATACTACGCCATGATGAAGAATATTCTAAGTCAGTACGAACTTTCTTCATCATGGCGAATAATCTACGTATCTTTCCAGCATAATTCACGGCGGCGACGAAAATTCAAATCAGACTTTTCTTCATTGTGATGATAATTGGCTACAGGCATTAAATAGCCAATAATTTCCATCTTCTACGAATGGGCAATGCAAATCATTTACGCTTCGTAATAGAAAAATCTTAAAGGTAAATAATTTAAGCTTCGGAATGACAAAACTTCTACGAGTCTGAAATACGTATCGTATTCAGTTCGCCGCGACACATCGTTTTCGGATTATATTGGCGTATCGCTTTCGATATGCCAGGGCAATTCGCCATAGAGATACCATATTCTTCTCAGACAATCTGTTTGCGATCTAAAAACGAGTTCGCCGGCGAAGAAATTTCTCGTTTCGGCAAATCGTCTACAGATCGCCGGCGAATCAATTTGTTTGGTGGGTAGTTCACTCAGCGAACACAAACTTAGGAACAAATCACGTGGTATGTATCAAATTTCCAGTATTTGTTTGCTGAACGCTGATTCCTGGAATTTTCAGTGATCCAGCTACCACAAAAACAGAACAGTTAATGAAAGCGTCTAATTCAGCTGATTTTTTTTTATAACAGCACGATTCAACACGCCCTTAAACACCAGCTCTGTGGAACACATGATCATTTTAATATTTAATGTTTCCATTACTAAACTTTTAGAATCCATTTTCCAATCATTCGCAGCAGATAATTTTTCCATTCGTTGGTTTTTTCGTTACAGTTTTTCAACGGTGGCGCGATTTAAAGAACCCCCAGTAGAACCCAATAAGTAGCAGCTACCGTTAAGTCAGGGGAACGAAGTGATCATAAAATGTTCCCAATCTCTATATCGTACATCCAGAAGAAGAATAACGTAAGTGCGGTAAGTGCGAAATTTGTAATTTGTCTAAATTTTTTGTAGAAAAAAACTAATTTTGATTTTAAATTCATGTTATGTGCGATGTGATATCTTCACAAAAAAAACCATACCTAGCTGTCATTTTCTTATATGGAGTTTGATTGGATTCGGGGATTCCGTCCGAAACCCTTTTTTTTATTCTTCGTTCTGTCAAGTTCAAACATTTTCTTCGATTTTCACAAAACGAAAGTAAAAAAAGGATTCAGATCAATAGAGGATCAAATATTGCACGTACATAGTTATTATTTGATTTTCGGGAAAAGAAGTCTAAAATTAAAAAAAAACTGTTCTGTGAAAAATTTCACGCCCAATTGTCATCACTAATTTTCGTTTTTGATAACTTTCAACCATTCATCATCAATTGCAATGATTCATCAAGCGTTGAGAGGACAAATTTGGAACAAGGGGTCTGACCGTCAGCGAGACAAGTATGATAAACCCACAGTACCCACTGGCGATAGCTCCTTAATCTGGTTCCGGACACGCTAAAATCTTGAGTTAGCTATAGGTTCCCTGATTTAACTAGCTACATATTTTTCTCTAATAATTTTTGAGACGAAGAATTTATAGAATTAAGCCAGGCACGTTAAAACTCCTGACGAAATCCTTTCGCTTAGAGATCCGGTCAATTGAAACTTATCTGTTGCATAGCAAATGTAAGGAAGCTATCGAAAGCTACCGGGGCGGCGTAAGCGCTTAAGCTGTTCCTATTTCGCCGGCGAAAACAATGTAGTTGCACTTTATTTCAGCAGGGAATCGGTCATCAGCAATCTATCAGTCCGCGAGTGCACGTTTATTTTAAATTTAGTGAATAAAAGGCAAGTCTCATAAATGCAAGTTTTTCGCTCAGTGAATATAGTACTTACATTAAAGTGCAATTGCATTGTTTTCGCTGGCGAAATCGCGAAAAACTGGTGTGGAGACTTTCGTGTAAAATGAATACCACCAAGCGAATGCGATTTCACCAACATCAAAATTTTGACAGTATTTGCATGGATTTCGCTTGAAATTCCGATGTTAATTTGTTAATACCTACTCTATCTATACTGGTAAAATATTTTTTGGGAGTTATCTTATGTTATTAGCACTGACGGAAAGCAGCGGCCAAAAATATGTAAGTATGTACACAGTTTTCGTGTGTCAAAGTAGCAAGAACCCTATTCTGAGAAATTCAGTCCGATCATGTGGTTTTCCATCATACAACACTATGTTATCCGCTTATCTTTGACTTTATAATGTTAACAAACACACAACCCGACGCACTTAGCGCATTCCATTCCTGACTAACTATACCCAGCCAGAGGAGCCAGTACTTTTCCATTGCGAACATGCGTTCATTTTTAGTGAATGGGACTCAACACTCTGCATGGTGTGTATCAAAACCATCGAGTATACTCATATACAAGAAGCACGGAACCTGACAGCATATGTTTCCTTCTGGCGAGGTCTTTTGCAGTGTGGTGCATATGCATGCAATGGTGTACAACAGGGCCATATCATGCCATCCAAATCGTGGGAAATACGCACCTTCTCATTCATAAAGTCCATATGCGCGTATAAATTACACCCATGCATGTCTTGCAAAAGCCACATATGGAGTCATATTGCCAAAACAAAAGTCAAGTAGAGTAGAGCATAGCATGTTTTGAGAAAAATATTGTAGAATTGCGGTGAACATACCCATCCAAGTTTTTCTTTTATTGCTATCCTGCGCTGTATATACACTTAAAATGCGTAAAAGTCTTGAAGATTGAATGGAAATGGAACCAGGAAGATATTGTGTTACTGAAGAGGTTACACGTTGATAATAATAATACGTCTCTTATATCATTGCACTTATATGCCAGAATCGCGATGCTACATTTTCATAGTTTCGAGAAAACGCAATCTGAAGTTTTAATTTAATCTTAAATTTAATCTTCAATATATAAAAGCCGCTCCAGCTAGGATACTCAAATTAAAAAAAAATATAGCTAATATACTTGTATTACTCTAAAATCTAAATCAAAGTGTAATACAATTGAAGAAGCGGATACTTTTTTACACGCTTCCAAGGACCTTCAAAATCTTGGTTAATTTTATCCGCAATCAACCCTTTTCCAATTTTTTTTTCATTTCTCCCAAGGTCATCTACTTATATGTCTACGTATATGTAATTTCTTTAAAAAGATGCATTCTTATCTTATATAATTTAATGCTAACTCTATAATTTCTGGCATTTAGGTGCATATAGGTAGTACGTAGTTCCGTGAGTCTGGCATCTGTTGACTTGGTCGGATTGTATGGATATTCGTGATTCTGGCATCTGTTCTGTGGAAATGTTTTGTTTGCATACGCGGAAACGTGTTTTCATTTATTCTATGAAGTGAGCAAATTTTAGTTAACTTAACTTTAGATTCTTAATCCGAAATGATGGTTAAAAATCGTATTATCTCAAAATCACTAAATTGGTAATTTCGCGGATTTAATATACATATTAGAGAAGATATAATTTCAAAATTTTAACAAATTGTTTTTGACTTTAGTCTTTATTAAGAGCAAAGTTTCGTGGACTGATTTTTTTTAACGTCCCGAAGATCACACATTTTCTGCTAACCGTGCGATAAAGATCAGTTTTATTGCTGAGATCTCGATTCAATGCTCTAAAAAAAAATATAAATCGAATTAATTACTGTCCAGATTTAAATTCAGATTTTACGATTTAAAGCATAATAGTCACAGTTTTTAATTAATTCAATATACACACTGAAACAATCTGAGAAATAATATTTTAAGTAAATTTAGTCTCCCCAGTATTAATCATAATATTTTTCCGAATAACTTCCATCTCGGTACAACCAATTCAACGTCATACCAGAAACCACTCGTCAAAATGTGTGACAATGTTCATTTCGATCCTAATTACACTAAAAACATCGCGAATAAGTAAAATGTCTTTATTATCGTTGTTAATTCCATTCAACATATTTTCCATTTCCGAAACACCTCTGTCTGTGTCTATATCTGGTAGTTTGTAACAATTTCCACGTTTCTGTGTTTTGTTGTAACAAGGTCGCGGTTTAACGTACTCGTATCGTATACAAACACTATACGAGTAATGTATAGTTTTCTCGCGTGCCAAGAAAGTAGTTAACTTTGAAAATGTATTTTTATAGAAGTTGTAAATCAATCGATTTTGTAATCTCTGCCTTTTTGAGTGCAATTGATCGGGTGCTGATGGATTTTCTTTTCTCCTTTATATTGATACTTGAAGTGAAGTGCGTATTTGTACTGAGTATCAATAAATTGTCATTGAGATTTTCATTTTATACCTTATTAAGGCGGTAATGTGGAATATAATTGTCAACTAGTTCCGGTGTAAGAATTACGAAAAAAATATACATAAATATGTATATGTACAGGTATAAAGGAACTGGGACACTCCTTCGATTAAAATCGCTATTACAATAATAAATTCTCGTGTATTTTTGTATACACAGCGGAAGTAAAATAATTCAGTAGTTTGTTAATCACACCAACAACTTGGGATTATTTCAATTAATGCCCTTCTAACAAAGAAAGTCGTTATTGAAAAAAAAACTTTTGTAAGACTCTTAAAAAAATAGCTCTCATAAAGGATTTATTTCAAGAGTTCAACTCTAAAGATACAGATCTTGCTTCTTAATAAATGATCGTAAAATTATGCATTTTATTATGAAAGGTACACTATATAATGATTTCACTTTTAACATGCTCGTACCTTTCAGAACTTTTATATTCGGGGCTTTAATATAAGATCCAGATTGCTAAATGTGGTGGATAATTTTTTTGTTGTTTCTTATGTTTTTTTTTTGGTGGTGCTGAGCTCGATTCCGGAGCTTCCCAACAAAATTCCGTTGCGAAAAAACCGTTGCGGGCTAAAACCGTAAAAATCCCCAAAATGTATAGAACTATTTTAAAAATTGCAAACTTACATTATTATCAATTGTAGTAGTACTGCTCAACGATTTTATAATATTTATATCTCTTTGGAATCAATGATGGGTTCTCTAACATATTCCTGGAGATTTTTTCGCAGAAATAAGTAGTTTTCGAGTTAGGGGCAAAAAAAAAACGGAAAAATAGCGAAAGTTTAAGGGTTTTTTCGCGATTTTGACCCTGTTCCGCAACGAGTTTTTGGTGGGAAGCTCTGGATTCATGCTCAACGCCCCAAAAAAACATAAGAAGCAAAAATAATGTCTCCACCACATTTTGCAATCTAATGTGCTAGGTCTATCATACCTACTTACTAAACTAATTGTGCTTTCGTAAAATTACACACCTTTTCTATCAATACTTTTAAGGGTCGACAAAAAAAAACGAAACTGACGGGAAAGCTTAATTGTTGTCGGCGATTTTAAATATTTATCCTCTGAAAAAAATTCTGGATATGATCATGGAGTTGAAACTTGAACTTGAAACCTTCAAGCATTTCCATTGCGAAAGATGGAATTGAATGGAGCAGCGAACCTATGGCTAGCGCGCAGACTCGATCACGTAATATTTTACGACAATGAGGTGGACCGGCTGCGATAAGTAACCTTTATACGCCGAAGGAAATTATCAAAGCAATCATCACAGATAAAATATGCGATTTCATTCTAAGTACATCCAATCGTAAGAGCAAACGTATATGCGAAGCTTTCAACAACCAAGTCATCGAAACATATCCTGTGAGAAGAATTCGACGCATTTCTTGGAATTATAATTGCTGCTGGTGTGCTCCGGGACAACAAACTCTATTTGGACGACATGTGGAAGGTGGATGGATTGCCACTCATTAGAGGAGCTTCTGAGATTCATTCGGTTTGATAACGAGAACGCCCGTGCAGAACGAGTTCAAATCGATAAAGCTGCACCAATCCACGATATCTGGACAATGCTGAATCACAATTTCCAGAAAGCCTATAAGCCGCACGATTGTATCACTGTGGACGAGCAGTTGTTTCCATTTAGATGCCGGACGAGATTCACGTAGTATATTCCATTAAACCCGGCGAAGTGCGGAATGAAGGTCTTCTTCGTCAAGCGCTTACCAATGTAGGGTCAGCTGTTCACGGGTAAGCCAGTGCATGGCCTCCGTCAAATCAATGTTAGCGAAAGGACTGTTGTTTACCCTGTGAGCAAATACAAGGGCGTCAAGGGACGGAATATCGTGACGGATAACTTTTTCATTAGCTTGGGTTTAGCTAAAATGCTAAGCTCATGTAATATGCCGCTAGTTGGAACAGTAAGAAAAAGCAAGCCGTTCATTCAGAGCTCGATGCAACCATCCAAAAAACGGATAGTGAATTCAACAACTTTCGCGCATTTAAAAACGACGAAACACTGTGTTCTTATGTTCCAAAAAGGAACCAAGTAGTTGTCTTGTTTTCATCGATGCACGTGACGGGAGAGATCGTGTCGACTGGAGCAGCCAAGCCTGAAATAATACGCTATAATAATAAAACAAAAGGCAGCATTGACGTTATGGATAAAATGCTACAAGAATAAACAGTCAAACGAAAAACCTTGCGGTGGCCTTTAGCTTTCTTTAATTTTTTCTCAAATTCAAACAAAAAACGTAGAGATGTCAGAAAGTTTCTGACGTCTATGCTGTCTACCAGAAAAATGTTCCAGCAATTTGAAAACGGAAAAGGTATATTTGTACCTATGCGGCTTTATGATTAAATACGTAAAGAAAATTTGGAAATTTTAAATAAGGGTACTGAACCCACTTTTGTGACAACACGACAAAGAGCGGTCATTGATATAGCTTTGGTCACCTTCAACATATCTCCTAATGTCATTTTTGGTCATTTCATGGCTTAAATGTAACAATTATAACATTTCTTGTTGAACGGAATGTTTAACTGTTACAATTAAGGAATGTAACACGAAGGTCTCTCTGAGAAGATAACAGAACTTAACATCATTCATTTAATTTGGTCAGAAATTTTACCCTTTCTGGCTCTAAGTATAGACGAGCCACCATTGAATTTATAGAACATGGAATGCGCTTAGAAGACCAATTAAAAAGGGTCCCAACATCTGGGTAAACTTTTTTGGTCTAAATTCTACAGTGCAATGTCCAATCAACGAAAGTTCAATGAAACTATGTCTTTTACTAGTCTAAATATCCGAGCTTTCAAATTGACAATTCCGGGCTGTCAATGAAATTTTTTAAATATTTTTGGTTTTGGACGTAGTCGCGGCTCACGTTTCGTTGTCGTTCTCGCCTATAAGGGTATAGACCTCGCGAGTGAAATTTTTGTCCGCTGCGATTTTCGCAATGAAACTGTATACTTAGTGTCGTGGAATATGTATCAATTGCTGGGAAACTCCATAAGCATCAATTCGAAAATGGTTCCGTATTTGTTCACGGCCATTTTATGTATTAGTTTTCTATTCCCCGGTCATAAGATATTTTCCAATTCCCCAGCATTTGCCACATATTCCACGACAGCAAGTAGATATACATTTTCATTGAGAAAATTGCAGTGGACAAAAATTTCACTCGCGAGGTCTATTCATCCCTATAGTCTCAAGCGAGTCCCATAATGCCCTCGGAGTGTGGATAGTGGGTGCAGCGGGGCATCGGAACAGGTGGTCCACATCGCGAAGTGCACCACCGCAGCCTGGACAAATGTTCTCAATTTCCGGGTCTATTAGAGATAGGTAAGAATTGAGGCACGAACAAAATTTCGACCTAAGCTGCGGGCTAGTATCGCTCTTGTGGCTCTCGGGAGTCGGGAGCCTAGTCTCTTCTGGCGATAGGAGTGGTGGGGCGCTAAAAGGATTCTATCTGTACCTAATCTCGTAAAACGCCTGCCTGTTATAGTCCTGATTAGGTGGTAAAATGGGTGCCGGAGGACTTAAGCGCTGATAGGATAGGAGAAAATAAAACAAGCCTTGTAGAAAACTTGAAATGACACTAGTGCCAATAAATATTATTTTTTAACGGTGACAGTTCGAGAACTGACAGTAAACACCTCGTCGACTAGTATACATTTGAAAATCTAGTCTAAATCTGGTCTAAACATTCAAAAAGTTTACCCAGATGTTGGAGCCAGTTTTTGATGACATTTTCATATTGTATACGCATTCCATGTAATAGAAATTCAATGCGAGCCACGGGTCTAAAAAGAGTAGTCAGTAGTAAAAGTGAAAACACGGGCAGGTGTCTTTCAAAGTGAACAAGATCATCCTGAACGGTATTTCCTTAAAATTCGAATGTTCCCAAACAATATTTTTACAATCAACAATTTAAATTGACTCAAAATCTCAATTGTTGTAGATTTAAATTAATGCATTATGTTGAAAAAATGTTGGGCTTTTTTGGGCAGTTTTTATTCTTGCAGTATAAGGCAATCCTAACTGCGTTTCATTTAATTAACTGCAAGAAAATGCACACCAACTTAAACTCAAATAACTGTCAGGAAATTGTTTATAAAACATAGGAGAAAAATTTATAAAATACCTACATAACTTAAGCGTGCATAAGCCACCGACTTCTTGACGTGTTTTAGTAAATTTACTAATAGTAAACTTGAGTTCAACATCTCACAGTTTTCAATTCTGATGCATTTGTGCTGATAGACAGTCAGTTTCTTCAACTTGGCCGCGGGCCGCGAGTTTGACATGTCTGGCTTAAACTGTCAACTTTGACAGTTCAGATATTTAGAAAAGCGAATGGTATAATCTATCGAATTTAGGGCTCCATTACACAGTCATATTTCTATTACCATATGTATGTCATATGCTTAAGCCTACCACTATTTCGTTTAGTGCATGTGGGAAAATTTGAGCCGAATGAATTGAGTAGGCTTAAGGATATGTCATACATATGATAATGGAAATATGACTGTGTAATGTAGACCTTAGACCAAGCAAATTTTCCCGATGTCTCTTTTTAGTCTAAGCGTATTCCATAGCTTATAAGTTCGATGGAAGCCACAGATCTACGATTAATTTAGACAAATTGTTAAACTCAGTAAAATCCATTTAGTATTTTGAACGATTTTTGGTGCATGAATTTTATAGATTTTCTTTTTGTCAGCAAACGAAAACTACGTGGATTTCAATTATCAAATTATGTACTATTCAATTTACTTCTACAAAGTAATTACTTCCTCAACTCGAATTTCTTAGCTAATTTTATTAATTATTGCATCACGTGTTGGACTGATATAAAACAGGCGGTTTCCCCAATGTTGGGAATGTTTAAATGACAATTTGACTAAACGCCATCTTACTCATTCAAAAAATACGATAAGAAATTTAACCGTGCTGATAAGTTTATTTTTGGTATAAAAAAAATAATTCCATTGATAAAATCCATATATGTATGTACATATATGTACTATGTATAGGAGGTAATACCTCTCTGTACGTTACAAAATTTTCCATTTGAATAAAAATAATATTCGCCGGCAAGATATTATGTATATGTACGTATAAATTTAACAAGTAGAGGCTGTATTCTGAAATAAATTAGAATAATAAATAATTCAATACAGTCTATGAATTAGTTTTTTCAAAGATTAATTCTAACAAAAACATTTTTTATTGTTACATATTTTTCTTTCAAATTCCGTTCATTTATTTAATGTACATAAATATATAAGTAAACATAAATCTCTAGAATAAAGAAATGAATACATATATAGCATAATATGCACAAAGCACCATCATCGTGGCGCATCAAGAAACCAAAATGTAAATAAAAGTATCATTTCTCCTATGGTAGTAACATAACAACGATAACGACGATGATGGCACATTGGTAAATCTTTTGCGGTTTTTAGTGTGCTGACAACATAGGTGCCTCAGGAGACCATCATGAAGCCCAAATGCTATGCAAACTAAACTTCGTGTTCTTTGTGTTTTGCGTTGCTATAATATCGTTATACACACTCGTACGAACGTTCTTTAAGCTAAGGTGCGGCTTATAAGAACCATTTCAGTTTGGTGGTCAGTTCTGTGCGCCGCTGTCAATTAAAATTTATATGATCGGTTGTGTGAACTGAATACCTAATCAAAGGAATTTTTTCTTCGACATGTTCTTATTTTTTGTTCTACACGAACAACAACGACGAAAAGGAAGTAATGCGAATTCATTTTTGCTTAAGGAGCGTCTACATGTAACGATAAATTGGGCAGATCTTGAGGTGCGTTCCGCTACACCCCCCACTTTGGAAAATTACTAAAAAAATCATTGCACCGTTACGTGCTCATTATGTGCTAATTATGTACCACATTTAAACATTTTGTGCTAGTCAACTTTTAGAGATATTAGCAATTGAAATGGGGGGGTGTAAAAGAACGTTCTTCTACACCCCCCCAAACAGAAAAAATTAACTTACGGGCTTCAAATCTATATTTTCGTAATTGTTGAGTTATGTGCTAATTATGTACCGAAATTAAACATTTTGTGCTAGTAAACTTTAGAAGATATTAGCAATTGAAATGGGGGGGTGTAGAAGAACGTTCTTCTACACCCCCCCAAACAGAAAAAATCAACTTACGGACTTCAAATCTATATTTTCGTAATTGTTGAGTTATGTGCTAATTATGTACCGAAATTAAAAGTTTTGTGCTAGTCAACTTTAGAAGATATTAGCAATTGAAATGGGGGGGTGTAAAAGAACGTTCTTCTACACCCCCCCAAACAGAAAAAATCAACTTACGGACTTCAAATCTATATTTTCGTAATTGTTGAGTTATGTGCTAATTATGTACCGAAATTAAAAGTTTTGTGCTAGTCAACTTTAGAAGATATTAGCAATTGAAATGGGGGGGTGTAAAAGAACGTTCTTCTACACCCCCCCAAACAGAAAAAATTAACTTACGGGCTTCAAACCTATATTTTCGTAATTGTTGAGTTATGTGCTAATTATGTACCGAAATTAAACATTTTGTGCTAGTCAACTTTAGAAGATATTAGCAATTGAAAATGGCGTGTTTAGTCCAGTCAAATTAGGGCTCTAAATTGAAAAAACAGGTGAGGGCTCATTTTTGTTGTTTTTAAATCAGTTAGCTTCCAGGAATCTAAAGCTCATTTTACCGAAAAAAAAATGATGGGCAAGGTCCCAAAAAGGACGAAAAAGGATACTATTTAATACTTCTCCGGAGGTCGGCATGCGGGGTATCAGTGCAAAGGGTAGGTCGAGTACATTATATATCCGATGATTTTTTCATGTTTCAAAGACCTTCAACGGAGTAAATCGAGCTTAAATGGAAAATTATCGCTCGCTCAAGTCAAGTTGAATGTACGTGTTACATGGGTAGAGAATAGTAAAAACATGTCGCGAAAACGCCGAAAATCTGCAAATTCGTCGTACTCAATTGCGGTGCGTACAGGTTCAATTAACGCCCCCGGGACGTATGAAAATTGACCAGATACATGACGTGAAATTGTGCGTTTCGTATTCCCCACTTCCGTAAATTACATAAACAATCATTGTTATGTACCGCATTTAAACATTATGTGCTCGTCAACTTTGAAGAATATTAGCAATTTAAATGGGGAGAGTAACCCAAACAGAAAAAATCAATTTACGCTTTTCGGACCTATGTTTTTGTAACGGTCTGGTTATGTGGTAATTATGTATGGAATTTATGTTTTTTTTTTTGTTACTTGACTTTTGATAAAAATATTAGCAGTGGGGGTGTAGACGGAGTTTTTGTACACCCCCAAATAAAATAAATCAACTTGCGGGTTTCAAACCTCTATTAATATAACGGTCTGGTTGTGTGCTAGTTATTATGTAATGCAGCTTTTTTTTATTAATCAGTTTAAAACAAGTATAAGCAACTAATAAGCCCACTGAAGTAGCTAACGACAAAATGTGACCCGTGCATTGAAATTGTGATCGATTGTGAATAGAACTAGAAAGTTAATTACATATTTCTATTGTCCTACTGGCAATCAGATTTTTGTAGCCGATAAAATGGCGATTTATGTAATTTCCGACATTGGTGAATCGTACTTTGTCATTTGATGAATGTGTTCACATAGAAACACTGTAAATTGTAATACTACACAAGATATGCAGTCTGTTATGACAAAATACCATCTTCCATACTCAGGGGTTGCAATGGACATGCTGGAGAGAAAAAAATAATGCACGGGTCACATTTTGTCGTTAGCTACTTCAGTGGGCTTATTAGTTGCTTATACTTGTTTTAAACTGATTAATAAAAAAAAGCTGCATTACATAATAACTAGCACACAACCAGACCGTTATATTAATAGAGGTTTGAAACCCGCAAGTTGATTTATTTTATTTGGGGGTGTACAAAAACTCCGTCTACACCCCCACTGCTAATATTTTTATCAAAAGTCAAGTAACAAAAAAAAACATAAATTCCATACATAATTACCACATAACCAGACGGTTACAAAAACATAGGTCCGAAAAGCGTAAATTGATTTTTTCTGTTTGGGTTACTCTCCCCATTTAAATTGCTAATATTCTTCAAAGTTGACGAGCACATAATGTTTAAATGCGGTACATAACAATGATTGTTTATGTAATTTACGGAAGTGGGGAATACGAAACGCACAATTTCACGTCATGTATCTGGTCAATTTTCATACGTCTCGGGGGCGTTAATTGAACCTGTACGCACCGCAATTGAGTACGACGAATTTGCAGATTTTCGGCGTTTTCGCGATATGTTTTTACTATTCTCTACCCATGTAACACGTACATTCAACTTGACTTGAGCGAGCGATAATTTTCCATTTAAGCTCGATTTACTCCGTTGAAGGTCTTTGAAACATGAAAAAATCATCGGATATATAATGTACTCGACCTACCCTTTGCACTGATACCCCGCATGCCGACCTCCGGAGAAGTATTAAATAGTATCCTTTTTCGTCCTTTTTGGGACCTTGCCCATCATTTTTTTTCGGTAAAATGAGCTTTAGATTCCTGGAAGCTAACTGATTTAAAAACAACAAAAATGAGCCCTCACCTGTTTTTTCAATTTAGAGCCCTAATTTGACTGGACTAAACACGCCATTTTCAATTGCTAATATCTTCTAAAGTTGACTAGCACAAAATGTTTAATTTCGGTACATAATTAGCACATAACTCAACAATTACGAAAATATAGGTTTGAAGCCCGTAAGTTAATTTTTTCTGTTTGGGGGGGTGTAGAAGAACGTTCTTTTACACCCCCCCATTTCAATTGCTAATATCTTCTAAAGTTGACTAGCACAAAACTTTTAATTTCGGTACATAATTAGCACATAACTCAACAATTACGAAAATATAGATTTGAAGTCCGTAAGTTGATTTTTTCTGTTTGGGGGGGTGTAGAAGAACGTTCTTTTACACCCCCCCATTTCAATTGCTAATATCTTCTAAAGTTGACTAGCACAAAACTTTTAATTTCGGTACATAATTAGCACATAACTCAACAATTACGAAAATATAGATTTGAAGTCCGTAAGTTGATTTTTTCTGTTTGGGGGGGTGTAGAAGAACGTTCTTTTACACCCCCCCATTTCAATTGCTAATATCTTCTAAAGTTGACTAGCACAAAACTTTTAATTTCGGTACATAATTAGCACATAACTCAACAATTACGAAAATATAGATTTGAAGTCCGTAAGTTGATTTTTTCTGTTTGGGGGGGTGTAGAAGAACGTTCTTCTACACCCCCCCATTTCAATTGCTAATATCTTCTAAAGTTGACTAGCACAAAATGTTTAATTTCGGTACATAATTAGCACATAACTCAACAATTACGAAAATATAGATTTGAAGCCCGTAAGTTAATTTTTTCTGTTTGGGGGGGTGTAGAAGAACGTTCTTTTACACCCCCCCATTTCAATTGCTAATATCTCTAAAAGTTGACTAGCACAAAATGTTTAAATGTGGTACATAATTAGCACATAATGAGCACGTAACGGTGCAATGATTTTTTTAGTAATTTTCCAAAGTGGGGGGTGTAGCGGAACGCACCTCAGATCTTGGGCAGTACAAATTTTGCATCATTTATCCGTAAAGCTAAAACTGTAATTGTTTCTAAAATTTTGATGGCTAAGATTGTTCAACTTATCGTTATATGCAGACCATTCTTTACTCCACTACAGTTGCTTTGGTGGTGGTCAGTTCTACCGAATGTTAAAAGTTGTTGAACAATTCTCTTTTGGAGTTGAGTCCAAAAAGTTTTCTACGATATTATAAAGGTCGATCTTCTAAATGGGGCATTGGACTACCTGGCTTACTAAAAAGAAATGTATAAGACACTGAACGGTGTTTAGCTGAAAAAAAGGTTTGGAATATGTTTATCATTTATTATATTGATATTACTAATAGGAGAATGCCAGGAGGGAATGAAAAATTCAAAGATAGAATGAAATTAGCTTACGAGCGAAAAAATCGAAGATTTTGATATTTTTTCTGTGATACTCGTAATAATAACGGTCTAATTGCATATTTCATATCTACTTTTCTTAAATTAATTTTTATATTCTACTATGGCATCAAGGTATTATATCAATAATACATACAATAACATCCCGTACAAACAAACCGATCAATCGATTGACCTTAATTATAATTTTTCAAATTAAGATAATTTCAATAAAATATCATTGATCATTTCCAGATCGATTTCCTTTGAAAATTTCATAGACTTTCCAATAATAAATACAAAACAAAAGTCGGGCGGATAATATCAATTTTACGGGTCTGTCTATGGCTAATTATGGTGACACAATATCGTTTGTCACAATCCCCGTGCGCCGTTCAACACGTCCACGTTGTACATTATCAGAATCGCCGTGAAGGAAAGGAAAAATTGCATTATTTTATGTGTGGCATCCAGCCAGAGTCTACATCCGTGCAATGTATATTGCATACAAAAATAATTATATATATGTTTCTGTTGCATGGCTATGTTGCGCGAACAACAACAAAACGGTTTTCTCACATGTTAACGATCTGTCCGCGAGTAAGATCGTGCGGTCACTTTGTTTTTCCCATAAAAATTTGCTGCTATTTACACTGTTGCTGTTACATGTTATGTTGTTGCATGTGCATTGTCGGCAATTAAAATTTACGATGTTGTTGCAGACATGCGAAGCGACATCCCTAAAAAAAGGATAAGACATAACGATACCGCGCCTGGTCGTATGCTGCCAGAGTAATGAATCTTTTAACGAAGTGTGTACATATAATATGTTGGGCATGCATGTATACTTATCAAGGGACAAGGGAGATTGGCCAAGGACTTATGCATAATAGTGGTGTCGCTCAGTGGCGTAGATAACTTTTCAGAGAGGGAGGGGATCATTTTGCAAGATTGCTTATACATATGTACTTTTACGGTTATCAAATTTTGAATTTTAGAATAACTAATCTGAAGTGTAATATATGCAGAAATCTGCATATATTACACTTTGAAATCTGCAGCATATATTACACTTCAAATTAGCAGTGTTTTTCAGCATTTGTTGTTTTATTTGCAAAATAGAGAGCAATTTTTGCATACGAAAAAATAGCGTCCTGAAAATATTGAATTCTCCGCAAAAATTCTGACACTGCATCGGTAATTTGGCTTTCTTACTAAGGTAAGTGAATCCACAGTATGTATTCCAATTTTCGTTCAAATTTTTGCTATTGTAATTAGAGTATCACAGCTTTATATTGGGTTAGATCAATGGGTCTCAAACTTTTTGAAGTCACGGAATATCTTCCATCGCCGCTTTTCAGACCACAACATCTCAAAACAGGGATATAAATCATATAATTAAATCTCCAGAAAAGGGAAATTGTGAAGACGAGAGCTCGTTGGGAATGCCCAGAATATGTGGATAAAGTACAGCTTTTGTGTTTTAAATCGAAAGTCTCCGATAACTCAGAAATTCGTGGGTAGATACATATTTCTAAATTTTTCAAACTTGTAGTACACCGTAGCAGCTCTATCTTCTAAAAATTTCGAGGCCCTAGCTATCAGCCAATTGTTTGAAAAGGATACCAAAAATGTTAGAAGAACTTGGACCCTAACTTATAAAAAAGAAAAAGCAGCGTTTTCTCCGATAACTCAGAAATTCGTGGGTAGATACATATTTCTAAGTTTTTCAAACTTGTAGTACACCGTAGCAGCTATCTTCTAAAAATTTCGAGGCCCTAGCTATCAGCCAATTGTTTGAAAAGGATACCAAAAATGTGAGAAGAACTTGGACCCTAACTTATAAAAAAGAAAAAGCAGCGTTTTCTTTTAATTCGCATTAGTTTTCCACTCTCTTGAAAACATTTTATAATCTTATGTACTGTTTATTGGAAATTGCGCTTCTGTGGAAGGGCACTTCGTGTTCCACATTATTTTTAAAATTTTGAACTGAACATTAAGATTTTCCGGCAACAAATTTTCAATCAGTAGTTACATGTAATTTTTCTAACAGCACTTCTAGATACGCTTCTATTTTACAATTGAAATAATTAAAATATGAGGAAGTGCTGAATTTTCTATTGCAGTTCTGAAAATTGTTTCACGTTTTTATGAAACACTACACACGTTGAATAATTCCAGCTAAAAGTTTACTTCTGCTTTGTTTTACGTATCTAAAGTAACAAACAAAATATGTGTCCGAAGGTAAGGGCGGAGGGGGGGATTGATCCCCTTGACCCCCCCCCCTTATCTACGCCACTGGTGTCGCTTAAGAAATCTGATAAACTTCCTTTGACTATACATGGTGCCATTAAGACAATGTTCTTTAGCTATGGGAAGAGGACAGTGGATGAATCTATATCTAGATGGCCAGTACTTTTCCATGATGAAATAGTGTTTTAATTAAAAACATTTCTCTCGAAAGGATTAAGGGTTTTGACAAAAAAAAAACAACAGGCACCCCATATTTGTAAATGGACCATCAAATTTGAACAAATTGAAACAGGTTTAAATTTCCAACTTTAATCCTTCAATTCCCAGCGCAGTGTCATCTGGATTACTCTGAGTTGCAAACGTGACTATTTGACGGACTATGATCTCACTCAGATTTTAAACCAACTGTGCAGAGCGTGCTGTTGATCTGAACATCTCCACAAAAAAATGCATTTAAGATCTAAGAAATTTATGAACACTAACACATCTGCGGCTAAGTCCAATGTTGGACTATCTCGGCAGTTGCGTATTCATTCACATTTTAAATACGTTTTTATCAGTGGCGTAACGTACGGTGTTCCGTGTGTTCGGTCGAACACGGGCCCCCAACCATTAGGGGCTCCCTAAAGTAGTGAAGAGGAGTTGGAAATTTTGGACTGTGGCTTAAAAAAATATTTTGGTTAGACTTCTGGGTCATTGTAACATTGAAGGTATCGATTTAAAGCGAATGAACAAACAACTGTACTTAAGTGGAACGTTTTTCTTTGTTTCGAAGTGGTTTGAAGCGAAAATTTCAGTTGCGCTGAGGAGCTATGCATTCCTGTTACCTGGAATGGCTTTAGCTTTTGCGAGACCCATACCTAATGATCGCATCCGTCTTGCTTTTGACAGGACCTGTCACCTGTTAACCTGTCATCCTGCTATTACCCCGAATATTTTGCTTTAATCCTGATTTGTCCTGTTTTTGGACGTAAAGTAGGCATTTCACCAAATGTCAGACAGCTTTGCGAAAACTTCACTTAAAGTCATAAAATTTGCAAATAAGATGATGTGTGAATAATATCATAGAGCCCTCATTCTGTAAAGGTACGTTGTGCTCGACACGACTTCATCGGCTCTAGCGACAGCGACTCGCTCATTTCATATAAAAACTCGTTTTTAGAATGAGAGACAAATGAGTTTTTATATGAAATGAGCGAGTCGCTGTCGCTAGAGCGGATGCAGTCGTGTCGAGCACAACGTACCTTAAGGCCGTGGGCAAGAGAATCGTACTGAAATTGTTGAATACTGTTTAACATATGATTGATGCTAGGCGTAGGTACATAATTGAAGCACATGGTAGACAGTTCCCCTTGAAGAGATACACTGCTTTTCACGGAGCCTCGTGCGGGGACCCCTTTTAGAGCATACAGATGATGAAGTTTTGGATAGGGATTACCAAATACATATTAGAATGTATTATCTCCGATTAATTGTTACAGATCGTGTCGAAGCTATGAATGCATCACAATACATAGTAGAGATTAAAAAACGCACCTGCCCTTTCCGCAAGAAAATATACAAGCGATACACATACCAAAAAAATGTAAAGCAATTATTGCAGTTCTTTTATGCCATTAATTTTTAAGTTTTTAATTTACATTCTCTGTCGCTTTCAAAAGTACGATATTCACTAGCTGAACAAAGAGTTCAATGCCTTTAAAAACAGGACACTTTACCCATTAACAGCTGTTGTACTAAAAGAAAATTCCAATGTTTCCGTTCAAAACCCACCCGGTTTATACGAGTATAACACGATTTCAATTAAAATCCCAAACTAAATACGAAATCGTGGTAAAATTAAGTGAATTTCGCTGAGTGTATACAACAGACATCTGTGAAAATAAATGACACTTTTACAGTAGCTCGTTATCCACCTGTAAGTCTGATTTTCTCACACAAAACAAATCATTGACTTAGATTTTCATAATACCGCACACACGCGGTCAATCCGAATCCATTTTACTTTTGGATTTTTGCATATTCGGTCTATCAAAATCATACATTTTCTTTGATTGAGCAAAAATCAAAAAAAAAATGTATTCTGATTCTCCGTGTGTGTGCGACATAAGTCAGATCGGGTAAAAGTTGTGTATTAAATTAGAACGATAGGGTGAACAGGATCCGCGATTTTATAATACACCTAAATTTCGTTGTCAAGTGTAAATCGTGTTTTACCAGAACCTGATAGCCGCCTACAAACAAATCCTGGATCTGAACGAAATAAATTCATTCCAACCCGTTTACTCGATTGAATCGTGAGGTTTTAGTATACAACATATCTTGTCGCAAGTGTGATTTCCCTGCATTTACTTGTTGTAATTTCAAAATTTCTACAAATCGGGCAAAGAAGTGTTTCGACAATTTTGTTTAAATATAAATTATTACAGTGCGTGGCCCCCATTTCGATCTCAAACACAAGATATTTTAGAAAAGTTACGTCACTGCGTTTTTTACTAAAATCCACAGTCCAACCAAACTGATTTTGGAAACACCCAACACAAATCACGTGCAAATCTACATTATGTACGTCACTACTTAATAACCAACTCCGAAATATTGGTGAATTCCCCAAGTCACTTCTGGGTCAAGACTTATACCACCGCAGACAAAAAGCAAAACAATCTGCAAAAAACCTGAATGATCAATCTTTCTGGCTAAAACATTGTGATTGGAAAGCTAACGAAATTCTTAGTACACTGGCACTCTGGTTCTGGTGCATTGACGTCAACGAAATTGGATTGGACTTGCTGGCGCTCTCGGCTGGGTTTGATATGACCGCCGGCCGTCGTCCGTACCTATGTCGCGGCATTCAAGACTGATTTATTGCCAATCCAATCAGCCGCATATGTGTGAACGAAATTTACGCAATGAATTTTAAATATACTGTACATTGGCGCAAAGAACATATACGCAATACGATTTAGCATAAATGTTGGGCTCTGCAGACGATATGTTGTTGTAGTCAAGATCGATTCGATTGAGTTTCGCCATACCATTAGTGTTGTATGATCATGATCAAGCTGGCATGGCGGTTCGATGAGATGGTATCCACCATCCCTATATGAATCTGCTATGTTACAAACATCTCCGTTTCAAGCAACGAGGCAACTTCTATACACTCGCATGTTTTTATTTATGACGCTTTTCTTGGTGCATGGGTAGTAAGAACGTTGTCACTGTGGTGAACCCTTAAAACCAGTGGCGTAACCAATGTTTTGCCAAGTGTTTCACGGATCACAGGCCTCTCAAGAAGCAGAATCAAAGATATGACAATCACGAAATTTCGGGGTTTCTGCAAAATGTTTAACAATAAATTTCACGTTAGAGTTGACTTCGCAGTATTTTTCACTTTTGATTCAAGGACGATTTATAAAAAAGTTATCCAACATTTTCAATTGGAAAGATAATATCGGCCGATAATTTCTATGTTCACCGAGCGAAAAACCTGCATTCCATGTCTCCCGTGAAAAAATTGTGGTGGAGATTTCCCTTTTATTCACTAAATTTAAGATAAATGTGCACTCACGGATTGATTGATTGCCGATGACACCTTTTCCTGTGAAATAAAGTGCGCAACTGCATTGCTTTCGCTGGCGAAATGTCAAAAACCGGTGTGGAGACTTTTGTGTGAAGTGAGCTGGAAGTGAGTACCACCAACCGAATTCGATTTCACGATCATCAAAATTTTGACAGTATTTGCATGGATTTCACATGAAATGCCGATGTTAGTACCTACTCTAAGGGAGAAATTTTTAAATTTTGCAGCAATACTGCTATTTGTGATTATTCTTCGATATTCCCTTGTAAAAATTCAAATAATAGGGGATCATTTCGATTTTGAACAAAAGAAATTTGGAAAACGTATTGCCACTGCACAAAGAATACCCCGTATATAGGGTGTCCGGAAACTGCCACATAAACGCACCGGATTGTGATTCCTCATGTGATTTCCAGCAAAAAAGGTGTACGGAACATACCTTAGCTTAACCCTTTAGCTGCCACAGGCATTTGAAGATTTTTGAAAAAATCATAGCTTCAATATCTCTAGACTAGCTTGAATAAGATGATTATTATAGCCAACAAATTTACCTAAAAAATAAAACTATCCGCACTAAAATCGGATAAGAGGTTTAGTTTTTATAGAAGTTCAAAGTCAAATGTTCGTGATTTGACCCAAAAACAATTTATTTTTCCATCTCAATTTTCTCCAACTTCGGCCAAGGTGAGGTGCTCGTACGATTCTTTTCAAAATTGGCGCATAGTGTAGCGATCTTTCTTTCATACATAATTATGTTCTAGCTTCGTTATTTCTAACAGTTTTAATGCCTTAAGTACAGAAAACTAGGGTTAATTTAAGCTCGATTTCAAGTCAATTCAATTCAAACTGCCCCTAAAAATATGCAATTTGGTAAAATTTATTCAAATTATATCAACATCGATCCAATATTAACCCTAGTTTTCTGCACTTTAGGAATTAAAACTGTTAGAAATAACGAAGCTACAATAAAATGATGTATGAAAGAAATGATCGCTACACTATGCACCAATTTTTAAAAGAATCGTACGAACACCTCACCAATGGAGAAAATTGAGATGGAAAAACATATTGGGTCAAATCACAAAAAATAGACTTTGAAGTTCTGTAAAAACCAAACCTCTTATCCGATTTTAGTGCCGTTAGTTTTATTTTTTAGGTAAATTTATTGGCTGTAATAATCATCTTATTTTGCTATTCTAGCTAGTCTAGCTTTTGATATATTGAAGTTTTAGTCGTACAAGAAAATGATTTATTCAAAAATCTTCAAATACCTGTAGCAGCTAAAGCGTTCAGCTGAGGGGGTATGTTCCGTACAACTTTTTTTGCTGGAAATCACATGACGAATCACAATCCGGTGCGTTTATGCGGCAGTTTCCGGACACCCTGTAAATATCCATGGTCCCGGAACTAAAGATGCGACAAAAATGCTTGTTAGCAAGTCCACAAAGATGCATATGAATGGCTCATAGGAATGATATTTGGAGGCTCGCCGTGTCGTCGCAAACGGCGGAAGTACCATAAATTTAAGCATAGAGACCCGAGAGATTTCTTTATGTTTGCAAATTTTCTTTAGCATTGAGAATAGGCGCCTTTTTCTTTCGAAGGAATGCAGCAGTTCGGGATCTACAGGCACAGGGTGTGTCGTTTTGAATGGAATAAGCGAAAAGCAAGATCTATTGGAGCTACTACTCGTATAATGTATAGTTGCGTACGGAGAACATACTAAAAAAAAAATCATCACATCTTCTGTGCTGCTTATCCTAAAAGCAATTTGATAAAAAGACCTAGCATTTACGATTTACACTGGTTTTAGTCAAATATAATGTACCCCTTATTATTGAAGCGTGGCGACAATATCGTATGCCGCATTCCAAAGACGAATTCACATATAAATTGCTATTTTCGTATAATAATTATAATATACGTATCAACTCTACATACGCATTTATACACATAAATATTTCTTGATCTTGGTCCAAGTCCAAGACTTCTGCAACGCAAAGACACCATTATTTCTGTCTCCTCTGCAAGACCTTCTGCGTTCTGTGGCCGCACGCTGGACTCCTAAACACAACCGATCCCCATCCAAGAATGTTGCAAAGTTGTGCTGCACTCAAACCACAACTATGCGATTCTATTTTCGTATAAAATTCAAAACGTGCTCAGACTTTACGCATATGATCACCACACCCAATGAGCGGATAAGCGCCAATAGATATTTTTTTAGTGTTGCAGACTTGGCGTTTTATATTGCCGATGGATTAACACCAACGATTGTCTGGTAGAGTTATCCAAGAAATACTGTTTGCTCAACAAGTGATCCGCGGGCCGACATGCAAAAAGCGAGCATTCGTCAAGATTTAACAGATTATTCTATAAATATATGTACATACGAGTACTAGGTATTCGCTAATATGCTTTAAGCAGTGTTGTCCAACATACGGCATGCGAACAATCATTACAAATATGTCCCGATGGCATTTTTCCAGGCCAGATATATCCTTTAGGGCGTCCCTGGACAGTATTATTTGTTGTAGTTGACGCCCTCCGTTGCTTGTAAAGCCTGGAAGAAGACCAATCGCATTCATATGAAGAGCTTAACGAGGCATTATGTAATATAAAAATATCCCTGGAGTTTATACGAAAAATTAACTATCACCAGAACAGTAGCCTATTTTTGATGTTTTGAAGTAGCAGAATTTGCGTCAATTTACCACACTGCACCACTTTTGCAAAATTATGTAGGCAGCTTCTTAAAATCTCGAAATTCTTAGATATTTCACAAAACTTTATATCCATGGAAAGTATGAAAGCTTCAGAAATTTGCCGCCCCTCAAAATTTGCCGCTCGGGCAGTTACCCAGTTGGAAATACGGCCCTGCATTTTTCCAATGAATAGTTTTATGTAAATGTCTTAAGTGGATGTTCCCATAAATGTTTTGCTGCAACAGTATGGGAGGTATCTTTGAAGTTATTGAAAAATACTAATTAAAAAGGCCTATGCAAATTAGCCTGCACCACCACAAAAGCAAAAATTCTGTGATATTCTAAAAAAAAAACAGAAAATTGCAGCTATTTTGGTGCTCAGACAAGATTCTAGTTGTAGTTTCTAATAATAGGTCATATGACCCCACTCAGTAAATAAGAACGAATAAAATTTAAACTCTTCTCTCCTCTTTATCAGGTTATAAAGGTTTTGATAGGCATACTTTTGTGCAAATAAAGGATAGGTTTGAATTTCCATTTAAAAATTTGCTGGTGTGAAATAATCGGGTGCACAACGAATTGACGGAGCGAGGTTGCGTGGACGACCACCAGCTGCTGGGCTTCCGAAACTGGAGGACAAGGTCGCGTAACCGCGAAAATTGGAGGTCAACGATTCAGGCGGCGAAAGCCCCACATCGTGCTACATTGATGATGATGGTGAAATAATGGGGTACGTGTGAATTCGATATGAGTTCTATGGAGCTAGCATCTCTATCAAATATGTTTGAACTAGTCGTATTTTTAAATTGAACGCAAAATATGTTGTGATTTTCGGAAGCGGCGCGCAACGGTGGCTTCACTAAATAGCCGACGTTTAATTCTGTCCTGCATTGACATTTAGTCAGGTTTATCACTCTGCAGAATTATCAACCCAGGAAAAAAAACCTACAAAATTCGTCATATCTTGCTCAAATTAGCGCCATTGCACCAATAGAGAGAAAGAGGTTAAACTTCTCCTTTACCAAAATTGTGCTGTTTTAATAAAGCCCATTTTCAAGTTCAATCGACTATTTATGACATTTTAATTTTTACTTCTGTAGGGTAATTCTTCTAAATCAGGTTACTGTCTTAAATCTGCTTCTCCTTTGAGTGGCAAACTATGGGCATTAAAAGCAGGGTTGCCGTTTTCAGATTTCTAAGTGTAACATTTTTCTGATAAAATTGTAACATTTTTAGGTTGAGTGTAACAAATTTGAAGATCTTGTTGTTAATGAACAATTTTAGCAATAAATGTGCGCAAGTCAGACTTAATGATTGCTTCACAAATAGCAGAGAGCTATAAATTAAAATAAAGGAGTTTGAAAATGTCTGACTTTTCCCGAAAATTGATCTGTTCTGTTCCATAAACATTTTTGACGAAGTTGCTTAAGCTCGAACCCACTATTTCATAACAGATTTAAACAAAAACTATTGATTACAAATCTCACAATTAATAATGACACTACTCGGCACAGAAGCTTAGTTTCCGAATGACTGAAGGAGCAGATCATTTCTTAATGTATGCGAAAAAGGCGATGCTCCCTTCAGTACATCAGACAACGCCTTAAAAAAATATAATCGAACTTAAGTAATATTACATGATCAAACTAAAGGATATAATGAACCGAAATATATGCAGTAACATTACTAAGCTATACTTATTCCGTTCAGAAAACAACTTCGATATTGCGTTTTGTACTCTAAAAAAACATACATTTTGTATGCAGATACGTGGGTCAGTGAGTTGATTGAAGCCAAATACAACAGCACGTGCAACTCGCGCCAACTTATGATGTGCTCCAAAATGGAGAAAAAAATCCGGCAGCTAGCAAAAACAAATGCAGTGTTTCTGGTAAAAAATTTAAATTTAATAAATTCGAATTAAACTAATTAAAGTTATTTATTTATTGTGTATATTTTAGAAACCCTGATGATGGGCACTTTAGCCCGAAATATATTGGTTTAGCACGAAAATAATAACTTTCATTTAAAATAATCGTGAATCGTTATAGAGGCAACACAACATTGCACCTGTCATTGAATGCAACGATTCCGGCAATACAAAATCAAACCTGAAAATGTAAACTATCACGTTCCCATTTAAATGCTACTTAATTAAAACTGAGTAGTCTGGCTGGTCTAGCGGTTAGTGCGCGCACCTTCGGTGCACAGGGTCATGAGTTCGAATCTCACCGTGTTCCATGGTGTTTTTCGAACTCACGAGCCTGTGACGGACTATGATCTCACTCAGATGTTAAACGAGTACCCATTTATGGCGATAAATAACACTGCTGAGCGTGATGCTGATCTCATTACCTCATCAAAAAGCAGATAAGATCTTGGAAATAGGATGTCACTAACACATCCTGCGGCCTTAGTCCAATGTTGGATTGTCGCGCCTGTTATTTTTAATTAAAACTGAAATTTCGTGCCCTTACATTCCAAATATTGTCGAAAATTTGTGCTACCGTAAATTTGATGTTTAAATTTGCGTCAAGGTAGAATTCAATCCTTTTATTGAACTAACTCCAAGGCTTGGCGCAGTTTGCTGCTATAATTGAATGGTGAACACTGATTCTGAATCAACAAGGGACCAACAAAAACGGGCGCTTAATCCAGGGGTGGCAAAATCAAAACCTGACCTGGGCCAAATGTCAGGATTGAGTGGGCCGCAGGATAAAAATTATAAAAATACCTATAGATTTTTTTTCGAAATTTCAATCTGAGCCACTAACGACCTCGGGATTATATCCTCTAGAAATAGAATATTCACAAAATGCTCTTCAAGTAAATTTAGAAACTTTTGACAAGAAATTAAACGCTGAAATTTTGTGGATCGATCAACAACCGCAATTTGCAAATTAATTTACTCAGAAATAAATACTCCAGAAATATCATTGATGGTCAACTTTATTCGGCGGACAGTAATAAGTCTCGAACAAAAATGTCGAGTACCTGGAAAATGTGAACACGAGTTATAATCCAGCTATGGTAGAGAGAAAACAATTTCACGGTGTGCTTTATATTTTTCTGCACAAAAGTACTTTAGACAACATCAGCTTCCAAGAACAAAGGGTAGGATTGTTAAATACATAATTTGTAAGCCATTAAATTGACGAGTTTCATGAAATTTCTTAGACTTTAGATAACACATTTTTTTTTTTTCAAACATTTCCATTTTTTACACAATGTGCTGCTACATACTGGTCGCGGGCTTCCAAAAACTGCGATGTGGACCGCATGTGGCCCGCGGACCACAAGTTGGACACTCCTACCTGAATAGATGCCTGATCATGCTCAAATTCAAATTGGTCATGTCACTTATTGTAGAAAAATATTAAAATATAGTTGATCCCTCCACTCTTGCCGATTGTAACAAAATTGGTCGGAGTGTAACATTGTAACAAGAAATCGAGAATTGTAACAAAATGTTACAATTGTAACACAAGTGGCAACGCTGATTAGATGTGTCTTTCTAAATTAGTAATATTAAAAATGTACGAAATCCTGGCTACGCTCATGCCTTTTCGATAGGACTTTCTAGGTTATCTGAGACCTGAAAGAATATGTAACGAATTTTAAAATACCTTTAGAATATATGACTGTGAAACCTCCGACAAAAAATGTGTTTTTGTCAAGTGAGAAATAGATGGCGTTTAAAAACTGGTAAAACCAATTATGATTGACATCCAGAGCGTAAAGGTCATGGATGTGTCACGGATCATTAAAATGTATACCTCAGCAATAATTGTGCATCGTAGGTCTCTAAAATTTCATTTTTAACATTTATTGTATAATTACGTATTTTTAATGAATGAAAATACACATACAAATTAATTATTATTAAATCATAATTGTGAAATGCATTTAAAAAATATTTTTAATATTTAAAAAAAATCCTTATCGTCTTTAAAAGCACACAAGCATTAAATTGTTCCACATGTATGGAATATTTTTGTGTCATAAATTAATATATTCGTGCAACAGATTAGCAATAAACATATTGCCCAAAAACCACAATTGCGACAACCTACTGTGTAGTATGGACTTTTCCGTAGAAATTCTTTTTTTATGGAATTTCCGTTTTTTTTCTGTTGATAAAATCATCAGTTCCGCTAAACTGAATTAACGTACGTAGATATTTGGGTAAGACCTTGGCATTATTATATGAACATACACGTTATGTACTCGCTTTTTCCCCCAATTCAGATTTAATTCAAAAATGATTGAACTCTATCAAGGTTTTGAAGTAACAAAAAAAAATCATGCATAATCTATATATCTGTGTTCATACGAGTACCTAAATACATACTAGCAACTAGCGGGACAAAAATATGTTTACGTATTTAAATTTTCTTCTTTTTTTCCTAAAATATGCTGACAGTGTGTGTCGATGAACTATCAAAGTCAAGGTCAGTGGTGCGAAAGAAAAATATTTGATAGCGATTTCAGTCATTTGATTATTATCAAAAAAAAATATCTGTATATGTATTAATAAATTCTTGATGTGACATGGAAATTTCCCGAAAATTCCGTTGATTTTTGCATATACAGTGAAAGCTCCGTTCGTGGACAGCTCCCGCAGGGGGACATCTCCCGTAGCCGGACAAATTTCTTAGTCCCAACTTTTTCCTTCATATTTTAGAACAAAATCCATTCCGCTAGCCGGACGCTCTAGTGGCCGGACACGGACACTATTCCTCCATACATTTCTCATGAATCATCTCCCGTAAGCGGACACAAATTTAATTTTTAGTCGATCACAAAATGCATTTATGCGCTACAGGTTTTGTTTTTAAAGATTTTTGGCTCCACGGATACCATGCATTTGTAAATTGAAATAAGGATATGGAAACAGGGCGGTTAGACCCGAAACCCGTACGGACGACCGTGTTATTTTCGGTTTTTTGTCTTCCGGTTTTTACCCTGGTCGGCTGTTAAATTTTTCGGTTATGCGGAATTTGAATTTCCTTTCATATTTGCGAACAAAGCCTCAACTCTTCTGTCTATCAGAAAAAAATCTGTGTGTGAAAGAACATGCAAAAGGGCCTTATAGAATCGGCGAATCATTTATTCCTTTATGGTCGGTTCCTTGTGTTCCCATCGGAAATTCCATCTTAATTTCGATGCCGAGACTCATCATCTGGGAGGATAGTTTTACCTATACGATAAGAAACACTTCTGGAGCAGATCATTGCACGGGATCCTATTGTGCGAGTCATATTGATTAAAGTGCCAAGGAGTGCAACTCACGCTCTACTCCAAATTTAAATTTTATTACAAGTTTAACCAAAACTACATTCTCCGCAAAAGCTATTCGTGATTTTCCGTTATAATGAATTATCCCCCTCCTATATGGCTCTTAAGGAATTCGCGCGTTGATGTAAACTTACTAAGTAGAGGTACTCTACACCAGGCGACACTGCCTGTTTCAAGAAGCTTAACTTGACGCTCTGAAGTTATTATGAATGCTTGGGTGTCTTACAACTTCCAAGTAACAATGCCAAACTTTCTGTTCGGTATTAACCAGACCGACTAACCGCTACTAAAAATAACTGAAAAAAAACTAAAATTGGGCGGATTTTGACATCCCTAATTAAAGCTAATATTTTTCTACTTGTTCGTTTTTTTTTTCTATAAAAGCTTGGAGAATTTATTGGTAAACCTGCATTTGCGGATTGTACATTGTGGAGGTTTGTAAACAAAAAATGAATTAAAACACATGCAAACAATACTTATTGTTTTAATGCGTATAGAAGCGATATTTTAAACCCATCTCCCGTGGCCGGACAAAAAGGCTGGAACCGTTAGTGTCTGCCACTGGAGCTTTCACTGTATATATTACACACACACACTTATTACACGCGAAATCGGAAAGTTATGTAAGAATTTAAATTGGGGATAAAAAGATTCTTTCTTATTCAGCTTTCGAACGATATTTTTATTGATTTCTATCCATACATCCATCCATCCGCTTGTATGAAATTCGAATACATTTTTGTAAATATGTATAGTTAGGTATAGATAGCACAGTAAGGCACTCTGCATATTGAGCGCAAACGATGGAATGTCCAACAACATTGCTCCAATAAAGGCATTAAAAATTAATTATATTTGAAAAATTAAAATAAAATACACGCTATCTTTTAAATTTGACTAAAACATTATAGACATGGAAAAAAATAACTGTCGCAGCAGTTCAACATATTGTACCATGGCGACAGATGTGTTAGTGACATCCAATTTCCAGACCTGCAGTTTCGTACAGGTGTTGAGATTACCCTGGTCAGCAGAATTATTTATCCCTAAAAATGGGTACTCGATTAGCATCTGAGTGAGACCCAGTGGCGTAACGTTTTTCAAATTATTATTTGTGTTCGAACTCAAAGCGGGGGCCCTTTCGTTATACAGTCAAATTTTCGGATTAATTTGACACCCTGAATGTTTGTGTTGTCTTTATAAAGCAAATGCTAATACGGTAGCCTGTTTTTCGATATAAATTTATCTCGAAACTACCCCGTTTTTACAACAGCCAATAACTGCCAAAACCCCCTTCGAATCTAGAATAAAAAATCTGTTAAAGACGAATTTCAAAATAATGTTGATAAATTTTCATTCAAAATGTACGTATATCCAGATCAAATTGACGTATTTCCATTTCAAATTGATAAAATTCCAAATCATGTCGATGAATTTCTATTACAAATTGGTAAATTTAAAAATCTAAAAATCTGGTTTACGAATTTCCATTACAAATAGGCGAATTTGAAAACCATGTTATCAAATTTCCATTCATTTCAAATTGACGAAATTCCATGTCTCCAAACCAAGTCGAGGAATTTCCATTACAAATTGACGATTTTCAAAATCGTGTTAAACAATTTCAACGTGTCCGATTTACATTTAAAATTGACAAATTTGAACAACTTTCTTACGTATTTCCATTTTAGATTGGTTTTGATTCGTCGATTAGTCAATTTCTAACGGAAATCCGTCCACCATATTTTGAAATTCGTCAATTCGTCATAAAAATGTGTGATAGAAGTTCGTCAGCATGATTTGAAAATTCACCAATTCGTAATGGAAATTCATCAACATGATTTGGGATTTTATCAATTTGAAATAGAAACACGTCAATTAGATCTGGATATACATACATGGAATTTCGTCAATGTGCAAAAGAAACTCACAAATATGTTTTTTGAAATGCGTAAATTTGTAATGGAAATTCGCGAAGAGAGTTTGGAAATTTGTAAGTTTGGAACGTGTTTGTGTCAATATTATGACATAAATCGACGTTATTCGTATTATATCGATAGTTCTTTTTCTGCGGCTTGACAACCTTTCTGTGCGCTTGACTAATGATCATTTATATTTAGCTCTCGGTCTTTGGGGCCCCTTTGGAATGGGGGCCCGTGTTCCAATGCACACATGGAACACCATACGTTACGCCACTGGTGAGACCATAGACCGTCAGATGGATCGTGAGTTCGAAATGCATCCTAAACTGAATTCGCTCATGATGAAAGCCACGACCCTGCTTTGAAGTTGAGCGCACTAACAACTACATCAACCAGACTACACCAAAAATAAATAAATAAACGCATAATACATAATTCATTTATCATGTTTCTACAAATACATTTATGCAAATCATAATTGAACTGAATAACATTTCTATGCATTTTGTACTTCATCATTGTAATTATGCCAGAGAAGATAATACTTACACCAAAGCAGGCTTAATTATTGCAAAAACTGATAAGAAAATTCTATCTGTTATTGTTTATTGAACTGAATACTCAATTCGGGCCGGCCACACTCATCAACCCTTTTTGATATGTTTATGAACTAACAACAGCCACCCTTGTTTATTACTTAGTTGTATAGCTAATGAGGATTTATTATTGAAATTGAGTAGAATTCGATAGAGTTGCGAGTCGCGAATGAATCATGCCTCGCCGCCAATAAGATTTATGAGTACAAGCAAAAAGTTCAGGGTACAAAAATCTATTCAGTAAAAGGATTAATTTTGATGGATGGATGATTTAATGGAATTAGACAGTTAATTGATATCTTTTAGTGCAAATTAAGTAAAACACCTTTTGGAATTCTCACACATTATATTGGGGTAATTTCTTTATTGTTTTCTTTATCAATATCCGTTGATTGATGGAAATACATATAAATATTTACATACACATACGAGTAATAACGTTTTTATGATATGCAAAAGAGCTAAAGTCCTTAATCAGAGTTCGTAATTTGGTTGACCCCATTGTCCGATTCCATTCATTTTTACATATGTTTTGTGGCATAAATTGAAATGCACTTTTATAAGGTTTGGTTGAAATTGGTTCACAAATAAAAAAGTTTTTCTTAGAAAAACTCAATTTGGGGGTGTTGGGTTTGTATGGAAGCCCCATGACACCACAGTCCAATTTTAGCGATTCAAACATACAAACTGCCTGCAATAAAAACAAACATGTGTGCAAAATTTCAGCTCGATAGCTTTTAAACTGGCCGAGTAAAACGCGTAGCAACAGACGGACAGACAGACAGACAGACGGACATAGCCCGATCGACTCAGCTCGTCATGCTGATCATATAAATATCATATGGTCGGAGATGCTTCCTTCAATGCGTTACAAACTTCATGACAAAATTAATATACCCTTTACTCTACGAGTGAAGAGTATAATGAAGAAAATTGTTACATAGAAACAGATCTTTTTACTTTTTTCGTTTTTTTTTTACCATTATAGGAAAACAAGCTCTCTCTACTTTTTACACAGTCCAAAATGATCAAAACATGCGATAAATTCTATCAAAAAAATTTTAAATTTTTTTTACTTTTCCGGAGAGTTTTCTCAAAATTTTCTTACGTAAAAACCTTCTCCAGGCAATTGCAAAACAACTGAAACAAAATTTGAGCCAAATCGGCTCAGCCGTTCTCAATTTTTTCGCACCATTTTTATACCTTATAATACCCATAAGATGGTATAGGGTATATTGTTTTTGTTACGAAGATTTATGTAACACCTCAAAGGAGCGACCGGAGGTATGGCAAAGTATATATGTATATAAATAATCAGGGTCGGTCCCTGATTCGAATAAGCCATGTCCGTCTGTCTGTCTGTCCGTCCGTGTGTCTGTCAGTTCGCACGATAACTCCCGAAATAATGAAGTTAGCGTTTTGAAATTTTGGTCAGATGATTGTTTTGATAAAAGCTTGGATGGTATTGAAAATGGGACAAATCGGATTAAGGGTTCCCCTACCTCCCATACAAATGACCCCTCCGTCATAGTTTAATTCGGCCATATTTTTCGACAGAATATTGCTAGCGACCTGAAATTTTCATCAATGCCTTATTGTGACATATGCTTGAAGTTGGTGGAAAGTGGAGAAGGTCTGACTACCCCTATATCCCCTACAAAGCCATATTCCGCCATATCTTTTGATAGAATGTCGCGAAAAACTTCAAATGTATAGCAAATGATAGCTGCTGGATGCCGTTATAAGATATTAAAGATGTTGGAGGTTCGACCCATCTATAAGGCGACCAACTTTCTTAGAAGCCAATGCGGGACATACAGCTAAAATCCTCCAAAAACGAGCATGTATATTTAATATTCATTATATGGTTAAGTCCCAGAGCTAATATTTCAATGGGAGCCCGATAAATTCCATAGTTCTGAACTGAAGTGCTGGAAGCATTTTTGTGGCATCTTTTTTTAAGAAAATTACGTTCTGATATATCCTGAAAAAGAAACGTGGTCGTTATTTTTGAGATATTGTACTATACCTACACATAATATCGGTAATTATGAGAGGCTATATTTTTTATATATCAAATTAAGGGTAAATTTTGGCCTTTTTTATAGCGATATCTTCCATTTTTTTATGAAAAAATAGTTTTGGTTTCATGGGTTCCCACGAAAAATACACGATCCCCGAGACAGGTTACAAAGACTGACGAAATATCGCCCTTTAAGCTTTCGAAAGTCAGTCAGTCTTGAAAACACCTCCCCTCCCTAGACACAGAGTGCTCTATCGAGAAAGGCTTTGATTAAAATATCTACTACAAGCCAGAACGTACCACTGGAAAATGGACGTCAAAATGGTGGGAAAAAGTATGAAAATAACTCCACCGTATATTTGTTTCAGAGATTTGGGTTCCTCGGTATAAGCCTTATCCTTCAGATAATGCGAGAAGACAACCATAACAGAGTCAATAAAATCCAACACTTTCTAATAGTAGATAACTGAACAGAATTCATTGAACGCGTAGCAAAACCTCGAAAATTTGAACCAAACGGGGACGAAAATTTGCTCCAAACAAGTGAATCAAATTGGGCCATACAATGGCCCATTACAGACTATACTAAAACGAACGTACGATCAAACTTTACAACTACAAACAGCATGGATAATCGTACGTACGATTGTTTTTCGGTCATACGACGCGTTCTCACAATGTAAAATGCACAATGATTGTCTGGCGCCGTACGATTGTTTGCCGTATGGTCGTTTTCGTATCCTCTGTAATGGCCTAATCACGCTGTATCGAAGTCTGAGAATTCACCGCGGGTGAGAGTTATCATTTAATTATACAAGCAAAAGCTTCTAGATGATGAGCAGTGCACCGTATAGGCTTTCTGCAGGAAAACTACGAGTATGTGTCCTGATATTAGAAAGTGTTTTTATAGGACGAGTGTTATTTGTGCCCTTTATGGCTTATAAGGCAAAAGCTGGCCATATCTGCTACTGCGCTACATTTTATCTTACCATTTTTGGCAATCTCAGATCACGTAATGCGTGGACTAAATGTAAATTCAAAAATAAAATATGTAATACGAATCACATACTAATTCGAGCCATGAATTTGGACAGCAGCGGAACGCTACTCATTGACTCAACTAGTAGCCTACGCCGACGACATCAACATCATGTCTCGAAGATTGGGTGATGCAGAAAGCCTTCCGCATAATGTCAATAACGCCGCCAAAGAAGTTGGGCTACATATCAACGAGTCTAAAACCAAGGTCATGATGCAATCAAAAACTAGAACGCCAGCAAATTCAAGCATCACAGTGGGGGACCTCAACATAGAATATGTAGACAACTTCACTTACCTGGGTTGCAATTTGTCAAAAGACGCCAACGAAACAGATGAGATAAAGCGACGGATACATCTACCACTTCCCCCCTTAAAGAATTAAATTGAATATTTTCGGTTTTATGCGCATTCTAGGTTTCTACATGGGTATAGGGTATACACTCATCGTGCTAATCGCACGATTAGAACTTGTTATGTATTTAGATTATTACAGACCAGATCCAAAGGAACAACATCTTTCCATATTGTAGAGATGGAAAATATATAAACGCGAAGTAACAAAGATTTAAGCAGTTGCCATTCAGTACGCAACACTATATTACTTAACTATGATGATAACTGCACACTAAAAGCACAAAGTCTCTGAGTGACGTCATGCGCAGAGCGTGCACGCATTCCCCATGCTATTGTCATTATCTTCTGTATGTGTAGTATCATGATTTTAGCCATGAATCGCTCCACACCAAAAAAACGCACCGAAATAGTGACGCTTTACATTGAAAATAGTGTTAACTCAACGTGCTCATTATGTCTGCCCGCAAATTCGTGAAAATGGTCTTGACGGTTACTATGGTTTCAACAAGACGGCGCGGGCCCCATGCCACACTGCAACTCAAACTATCGAGTTTCTGCAACGAAAATTCCCTGCACGTCTGATGTCAAAAAGAGGTGACATTGACTCCAGACCCAGATCTCCAGATTTGACTACCCCTGACTTATTTTTGTGTAGTTATTTTAAAGCTGGGGTACCCAGCAATACTTGACCCATTACGAGCTCAAGAGAAACATTCGTGCCGAAATCAACGCTATACCGCCCGAGATGCTCAAAAAACTGATGAAAAACGCAGCAAAAGGAGCTCATTTTGCTGTGGTCAATATTGGCGGCCACATCATTGAAATAGTATTCAAAAAATAGTCCAAATAAATTGTAAAGGGCCAATTGAAATAACCATACCTCAAATATAGAAATTGGTTGTTTTTATACCCTATACCCATAAGATGGTATAGGGTATATTGTTTTTGTTACGCCGATATTATGTAACACCTCAAAGGAGCCACCGGAGGTATGGCAAAGTATATATATAAATGATCAGGGTCGGTCCCTGAATCGAATAAGCCATGTCTGTCTGTCTGTCTGTCTGTCCGTGTGTCTGTCTGTTAGCACGATAACTCCCGAAATAATGAAGCTAGCGGTTTGAAATTTTGGTCGAATGTTTGTTTTGCTAAAGTCTTGGACGGTATTGAAAATGGGCCAAATCCGACCACGGGTTCCCCTACCTCCCATACAAACTACCCCTCCTTGATATTTCAATTCGAAATTTTGATCAATATATGATTCTGAAATATACTGTGAGTTGATGGAAAGTGGAGTAAGTCCGACTACCCCTACCCCTACTTCCCCTACAAAGTTATATTCAGCCATATCTTTTGATAGAATGTCACGAAAAACTTCAAATTAGTATCAAATGGTAGCCGTTGGATGCCTTGACAAGGTGATAAAGATGTGTCAGGTCCGACCCATCTACCCCTCCCTCCCCCACAAAAAATATGAAATTGAATATTTTGGGTTTTGCGTGCCTTCTAGGTACATGGGTATAGGGTATACACTCATCGTGCTATTCGCACGATTAAAACTCGGTCTCGTTTTTCCTTTCAAAGTTATTCAATTTTCAGATACGGTCGTAAAAGATGGCGCACCATGTATATTATATATTTATGTGGACCGATCCGGTATTAAAAATAAGAATAAATGTGTTAAAATCGACGACCGCAAGAAATGCAACCTGCTTTCCGATTTTTTACGTCAACAAGCACACTTACAAGGTCAATACGTACAAAAATGCATTACCTCCCCATATATGTATTTATTTAAATATTTTAATTAATCTCCTAATTTCAAAACATGTTTACTTTCTCATTTTTAGGTGGAAGCAAACTGATTTATCTTTTTTTTTGCTTTTATCTTTGCAACACTCCGTTTCCTATGTACGCAAAAAAAAAGAAGCAGATAAAAGAAATCTCAATAATACCACCCCACATGTTGTCAAAGTCGTAAGCAAATAGTATCCACATTTTTGTATAAATAATGTATATGTGTATGTGTACATATATATGAAATGTTCGTAGTGTTTACGAAAAAAAAACATTCTACCCAATTACGTCACTATGCAAGATTTTAACTGACAATAATTTGGGTAAGTCAAGTTTAGTCATCGCATGCGATAAAAAAAACACCGAGAAGTTACCAATTAACACTAAAATTTGGGGAAAAAACACAGTAATAGTGACGATAATGTTTGTATGATCAATTTTCGTAATTTTTTGAATTTTTCCCATTTTTGAATTAGCAGATGCATATCTAAATTGAGTTAATTTAGTGCACGCTTTACAAACGCCATTGCAGAGGTTTTTATTTAATAACAAGGTCCTGGATTGACCGTTCAGAAGTTACAGCTGTCCAAAGAACCAAATTTTCTCCAATTTTTCACATTCCTTCCTACCTATCAACGTTCGTAAGTTAAGGCCATCCAAATCGCACTTTTCTGATTTTTAATAGAATCTTTTCGATAACTCGGGAATTTGCGAGTAGATATTTATAAAATGTTGCAAGCTTGTATGGTATCATATCAGTCAAATTTGCTGAAAACTGCAAAATTCTACCTATCAGTGTTCAGAAGCTAGAGCCGCCCAAAAAATGAGACAACATTACAAATATACTATAAATTTATTTACATATCCCAAAATTTAACTTGATTTACCCATATTCTATCTATTTTTTGACACATTTTTCCCAACAATATCACGCGAAGAGGAAATGCCACTTTCCCAAAAAGTGTGTCATTCGTATTAATATGTATATGTATAGATAGTGCAAGTGGCGTACCTGACATCCATCACGCACTCGGATTCAGTCCAAAGAGCACACACCCAGAATCAGATGGGCAAAAGTCAAAAATCTGTCACCCTTTAAAAGATCTACACATGATTAAACGATTTTACTCTATTTTTGACTGAGAGCGCCCAGAACAGAGAACACAGAAGGGACTATACTTGACTCAACTAAATTCAATAGTGTTATCTTGTTTGGATTTGATTGTACTTTGTAGAAAATATTATACACACCGCACAGATACATTGTATCAGTCGGAGGAAT
Organism: Microchrysa polita; assembly: GCA_949715475.1. Classification (NCBI taxonomy): domain Eukaryota; kingdom Metazoa; phylum Arthropoda; class Insecta; order Diptera; family Stratiomyidae; genus Microchrysa; species Microchrysa polita. The sequence continues at coordinate 140,918,922 of OX454415.1, read as the reverse complement.
CTTAAGAATTTTTATAGCATGCAATCTTGGTGCTAAAGACCTATGGCAGAGAGAAAGTGATTGTGAAAATTCCGGTACCTACAAACAGTGGCGCAACCAGGATCTTGCCCTGGAGGGGGCTAAGGCATTCTATATTACTGATTGAGTCATGGTTCTATTTTCCAGTAATGGAATAGCTATGCGGCGGTGTTCTAAGCTCCCATTGCAACCACGCTTTTCTTTTAAACCGAAACGTTAAGGCATTGTTTCACAAGTAAGATCAAAAGGTGCAACTGGATATTATGAAACAAATGTCGCACCGCAATTAGAGAATAATTTGTGAATGCCCGAACTACACGAAAAAAAGGAAAAAAGAAAAAAAGTTGAACTGTAGTTGAACGTCAATCTATGGCTCCAGAGAATTTAATTTAGTGCGCTGACAGGACCCTGTCTTGCAAATAAGTAATTGATATTAAATTGCTGCGATGGCGGCTGATTACGTTACAACAAAATATCGAAGGATATAACGATAGCCACATAATTTTTTTCCTAGAAAATATTTGCACAAAAACTTGGCTTAAAATACTTTTACGAAATGTTGCGCAGAAACATGTTGTATCGATGGCTCCTTCCTTTTATATAAATCATGTACTCCCTGCCACCATGAATGAATGCATTTAACATTCTTCCACAATGTTAATTGTAATGAATAATTTAAATTGTTGTCTCATTAATTGAAAATTATTTAGCTTCTGGTAAGGATGCCTCATCTTGCACAGGCCATCGAAGCTGGTGAATAATTTATAGTAAAAGAAAAATGCAGGTTTTCACAAAATCTGCAACGAAATGCATTGCTTCATGTTTCATTCTGGAATTTTTTCGCTCTCAATTTCTGGGTCTGGGAGGGGCTTTAGCCCCCTTAGCCCCTCCCGTGGTTGAGCCACTGCCTACAAATCTTAAATAAACATTTACTCAATTCGTCAATTGTTTACGGTTCGCAGCATCCCAGGATTGTTTCTGAATTGACTAGTATTTATATGTAAATGAGCGATAAGCAAAAAGGACTTTGAAATTGGTTTAATGATAAAAACAAGTGCATGATCGTATAACGTTCTAAAACCCTTGGTTTTTCTAATTCAAAAATGTAAGTTTTCCAAGAACTTGTAACAACAATTTCAATAAATCAAATGACTTTATTTCCAAAATAGATTGGGGTAACAGGATTTTTATTTCAGCAAAATTTCTAAAGTGTTTTCGTCAAAAATCGTCGTTTTTTACCATTTTAAAGTCATGAACAAACGACGAGCCTTTTCGAGAAGGATTATTATAGTCAAAATGTATGATTTTGTATAGGTTTCAAGCGCAGATGTATCTGATTTCAAAAATAATGCTTAATTACTTTCTGTCAGCCACGAGAAAATTTTTACTATTTTTTACGTTAGCTGATAATGGAAAGATCGGTGATTAAACCATTCGTATTCGCCATAATCCAGGGCGCCCATTTAAAATTTCACCTCAAATTGTAGTGTCACTACGCCTTCAAAATTCGAGATTTATCCTGCTAGAACAGTGATTCTCAACCGGTAGGGCGCGCATCCCTAGGGGGCGCGGACACAGATCAAATTTTGTCATATCTTAAATTTACTTCTATCAAACATATACAAATGTACAGCGAAATTGTGCCGTCTGGGTTTCAAACCCGCGAAAATCCACTAAAACTAAATATTTCTCGCACTTTTTTATTTCACTGTTTCACTGAACTAGATGGGCTCTGGAATGACCCGAATGCCTTTTCTATCTTTTGATTTTGGTGCCTCCTCGGGGGTTCGAAAGAGGGTGGTAGTGACATATTATTTCCACTTCGCCCCTTCCCTGCTTCGCTCGCCAACCCCCGAGGGCGAAGCTAATTTCGGGCGTGGCCGAAATTTAGATACCCTTCGCTCTCCTTGGGCTAAAAGTTTTTTCGGGAGTACCTATGACGTGTATTTAATTCCCCTCCTCATTCTTTTTCTTCCGTCTTGACAAAAGTTTTGGGCTTGGTTGAAATAAGTGGGCAAATAAAAATATTTACTCGGAAAATTTTAATGGGGTTTCGGGAGCATGACCCCACAGTACGATTCCATTCGTTTTGAACTTTTTTCTTGCTTTAGCAAAGGTTTTTTGAAATTGGTGCAAAAAATGTTTCTTAGAAGAACCAAAATGGGGGTTGGGTTTGTATGGCCACCCCATGACCCCATGGTCAGATTTGATCAATTCTTAGATATGTTTTGTGTCATCAAGAGAAACACATTTGTGTGAAATTTGTTTGAAATTGGTGCACAAATAAAAAAGTTTTTCTTAGAAGAAACTAATTTGGGGGGTTAGTTTTGTATGGCAGCTCCATGACCCCATCATCCGATTTGATCCATTCTTAGACATGTTTTGTTTCATCAAGAGAAACACATTTGTGTGAAATTTTGTTGAAATTGGTGCACAAATAAAAAAGTTTTTCTTAGAAGAACCTAATTTGGGGGGTTAGGTTTGTATGGCAGCCCCATGACCCCATTATCCGATTGATCGATTCTTAGATATGTTTTGTGTCATCAAAAGAAACACATTTGTGTGAAATTTTGTTGAAATTGGTGCACAAATAAAAAGTTTTTCTTAGAAGAACCTAATTTGGGGGGTTAGGTTTGTATAGCAGCCCCATGACCCAGTGATCCAATTTCGATGATTCAAACATACAAACAGCCTGCAACAATAAGAAGCACGTGTGCAAAATTTCAGCTTCGTAGCTTTTATAGTGGCCGAGAAAAACGTGCTGCAACAGACGGACAGACGGACATCGCCCAATCGATTCATCTCGTCATGCTGATCATATATGTATACTTTTTATATGGTCGGAGATGCTTCCTTCAATGCGTTACAAACTTCATGACAAAGTTAATATACCCTTTCACTCTATGAGCGAAGGGTATAATGAAACGCACCGTGGAATCTGATTCATGAAAATGTGCAGTTTGATCGTTCTGTTATGGTTGCCTTCCACTTTACACGAGAGTAATGTGAAGTTTTCAAAGAATCTGAATAGATTTTTACAGAAGGCCTAGACGCCTAACAATAAGCTATAACTCCTGAGCCAAAATTAAATATTGGACATGTTTTTAGTACTCATGTACTATGCCGCGAACTCCTAATTTTCCCACAACTTGAAAAGAGAATTCCACAGCAAAAAAAAACTTTTGAAATTATAAATAACAGCACTAGGACTTTTTTTGGTTTAAATTTTTACCAAAAACAAAAAAAAAACATCTCTCAAAATCGGACTCTAAGTTGATTGCATTAGACAATGCAAACCGTTAAAATGCTACTAGATTATTCGAAGGCGCCAGATGAGGTAATAGTGTCCCCTTCGACATTCGCCGTAGCCGTAAGCTTACGTAAAATTTGAGTTTCTGCCGAAAAACCGAACAGGTAAACTTTTTTTGATATGATGTTTTCCCATATATGACGCCAATATTTAATTTTTTTGTTGAACTTTTGGTTCTTGATTTCCCAAACGATCCACAATGAAAAAAAAAGAAACTATAAAAATTAAAAAGATATTTAGAAAACATTCTGACAAAAATTTACATCCGAAAAAGAGAAAACGTGTGTCATTTCATGTTGGCGTCATTTTTGAAAAAAAAAAATATAAAATGACGAACGATATAATATTCGTATTTTAATTCGTTTTTGTTATATCCTCTGCCAGGACTAAATTATTTGAATTTGGCAATTTAAGCACCAACAATGACGTTTTCGGAAGCTATTCATGAACAATCCTATTGAAAAGGTTATTTTCTTGCACCTTAACATCGAAGGGGGGACGATTTTTCTTTTTCAGGAGTTTGTTTGAAGCAGTTAGGAGGTAAACTAGATCATATACGGCTACGGGGTGAATGCTTCTATAGCAGAATTTTGCATAAAAATAAATCCTAACTTTTGAAGGTGGAGTTACAATACAATTTGCGGTGAGTTCGCGAATGGACGCCCAAGATTGATGAGAAAACACCTAGCTACGATAGAATAAATTAAAATCTTGTCAACTGGTCGTCGAGTATTCAAAATGCATCTTTCACAGAACTTTAAATTATTAGAAAGTTTCAAAAAAAGTTTTGTCCCTCAAAATCTGAAAGCACGAGCAGTTGCCCATATGGGAAATCCAGCCCTGAGAGCGTGGTTATTCCTTTAATACGGAAGCGAATAGACAAACTTGATATTTGTACAGATGTACTCGGGAGTTTTAGCAAATTGTAAAATCCGTTGTGGCATCGTACGTCTTTAACACACATACGATGGATTTCAATTTATATTTAACGTTTGAGCGTATGTACATATATAGCCTACTTAAACTGCTTACTATTAGCCAGAGTTGCCAGATTGGGCTCCTTCTCGCCAATTGGGCTATCTTTCTTCTCAATTGGCGACAAAAATTCTCAAAAGTCGCCGCGCGATTTTTTGGGCTACATAAAATACGCGCTAGTTTTAAATATTAGTTTTCCAAGACAAATTTGATTTTTTGAAGGGTACTGAATTAATAAATCTAGGGACGCGGCAGCGTCCCACCCGCCAAAGAAAAGCGAAGAAATTTTAATAAATCAAAAGTGAGAAGCGACTAAGACTATGTTTACACGACGGAACAAGTACGCAAGTACGAAGGTTTTCGGACCTCTGGAGCTCGGAACATGGTTGACCCTGAGTGTTCAAATTTGATAGAGGTTATCACTCGCGCCGTTTTACGAAGTGTAGCAAATTTCAAGGAGATACGATGAAAAGCACCGGAGATATAGGAGTTTGAAAATCGCATTTTTTCATAAATCTTGTTCTCGTGGTTCTTGTTGTTTATTGACAAGGCTACAGCTTGGTAGAGAGCGTCTCGGGATTTGCTCTCTTTTTCCATTGATAGAGTTTGTCCTGAAGGTGTCCATAGGCTATCATTTGCTCCGACCCGTGCAATAACAAAAAAGATACAGCGAAAAATGTAAAAAAAATGCATAGAGTTTCTCGCTTAAGTCTTTTTATATGTTTTAAAAATCGATTTTTCGCGGAATTCTGATGAGTTAATTTTAGCAAAATTTGGCATGTAGATTTATTCTTGTAATTCCACTCGGTTTGATCCTGTTGTGAAAGCCAAAAAGGACACTCTTAGTTATATAGTGACTGATACAGAGACTGGTCCTGATACCTATAGCTATCTCTGATTCCTGGTCACTTTATCATTGTAAAAGCAATGCTTGGTAAAGGCGTTTAGTTTATTATTTACACTAAATGGGCCAGACACAATTGAAGGAACAATTCCAAATGACACCGGCCCATTTTGGCTGAAAGTTTTTTAAATGAAAACAGCCGACGTTAAAAAAATTTCACATTTAAGTAAATTATCTTTTATTGTTTTATTTCTGCCACATTCCGTAAGGTGATCGTGAAAAGGGCATTTCCAATTACTTTTTCCTATTCGAAATAGACTTTATTTATTCACTTGGGAGCAAAAAAAATCGACCCACCCCAAATGCTTCCGTTCTAAACACGATTACTCAAAAAATAATAAAGTCTGTTTTTATTTTCAACTCTGTAAAATCAATAAAAAAACATTATTTAAATATTATTAAACTGTGTTAAAACTTACATTTTGTTTATACTTACAACTTGAATTTTCAAACTTTGTATGGGGACTTAAGCGGACTTTGGGGTAGTTTTTGAGGGTAAGAGGGGCGCGGAAAATTTTGTAAGAGTGCAGATAAGTTAGGTAACCTCTGGAGCACGCAAATGCAAACAATTTGTTTCATTGCGATGCCTAAAACTTGGATTTTAAGGCTTCATACGCTCTTTGGGGCTTGAAAAACACTTAGGCCCGTATTTATGAACATTCCTTAACTCAAGGAGACCTTGAGTCAAGGATGCCGAAATTCAATAAATTAAATGTCATTTTCCATACCTTTTCATAGAAATCACTTATATTCACGAGTCAGTGCATACTTCATTTAAGGAGAAACTCAAGGAGACCTTGAAATTTTCTATAGTCAACCTCACTTAAAGTCAAGGTAGCTACCCACCTTCCTTGAAATATAATATTGCAAGTCTATTGAAAACTTGAGGTCTTCTTGAGTTTCGCCTTAAATCAAGGATGCATTGACTCCTGAATATAAATGATTTCTATGAAAAAGTATGGGAAATGACATTTAATTTATTGAATTTCGGCATCCTTGACTTAAGGTCTCCTTGAGTTAAGGAATGTTCATAAATACGGGCCTTAAAGTCTCCTTGAGTTTCGCCTTAAATCAAGGATGCATTGACTCCTGAATATAAACGATTTCTATGAAAAAGTATGGGAAATGACATTTAATTTATTGAATTTCGGCATCCTTGACTCAAGGTCTCCTTGAGTTAAGGAATGTTCATAAATACGGGCCTTAGGGGTTGTTTTTAAGGGAAGGAGGTGCCTGCCATATTTTTTGCTTTTGGCATTGAATCACGGCGAATTTACGACATTTAATGCACTGTAGCGATCATCGAAATTTAAAAGTGGTAGTGCTAACTTGACAGACATAAATCATGTTTTAAAGCGTTTAGGGTGGATCGATTTCTTTGCTCCCAAGTATATTTTTGCATTTAATGAAATTATTTATGTACAAAGATTAGCTCTTACGTTTTATTTTGGCAATAAAATTTTTTGGGCTACTTTGGGCTATAAAAAAACTGAAATTTGGCGATTTCTTCTGAAAATATCTGGCAACCCTGCTATTAGCTAGGTGGCGGACCAAAATTTTCGAAGAGCAGTCTCACTGTCAGAGGTAGCCAGATGAGATAATTATTATATGAACTGAACAATGAAATCTGCACATTGCAGATGATTTATTCCCAGATCTTAAATAATTTAAGAATGTTGAAATTCTGCATTGAAAACAAGACAAAGTATTTGAACTTTCAAACGAAAACCTTTATTCGATGGCTAATTTGGTGATACAGTTTAAAGACTGAAATCGTTATCTCAAAGAACGACTCTATAACTCGAAGATAAATTCTTGGTTTAATAGCCGGCGACACTCTATTAGCCGAAGTGTTCTTACCAGAGACTCTATAAATCCGAGTTTCTTATTACGGTTTCCAATGAAATATTTAATTTCCATGAAACGATTGTACAAAACAAAACATTACATTGAGGTGATTCCTGGAATCTATATCCATAAAGAAATTTAATGAAAATTCGTAAAGGGCTGATATTTTTATTTACAAAAATTACATCACTAAAAAAATGTTAAGAAAATGATAAATGAATATGGACTCTTTATCTTGAATTTTAATTAATCACCGGAATCACCGTTACATTTTCGATGCGTTAAGTAGAAACCATTTTGAAGTGGTCGGTATATCCCATTCTTTGGTAAACGTTAAAAAGGAAAAAAAATTCTATAGACATTTTCGACATTTTCGACATTATCTGAACGCTTCTTGTTTTTGATCAGTTTTTGAACTAAACGCCTTCAGGCTTTACTGTCAAGGCGACCCTTTAGTCTACGTTACTAAAATGAATCACAGTGAGACGAAAATCCGTCATAAAATCTAAAACTGATACGTTATAACCGAGTGATCGTTATTCGGATTCAATATATACAAACACAAATGTCTGCATTTTTTAGAATTTGAAACGGGACGAGTGTTCATTGTAACCGAGTTTCACAGTACATAATTATACATTTGTTTTTAAATTTGTTCTAATCTTCTTTTGTGGGAAAAAATTGTAGATATTTCGGATTTGTATTTACTTTTTTGGGTATGTGTAAATGCTTTCGGCTGTTTCTGATGACCTTTTAGACAATTTCACGATTATGCTATTTTAAATTTATTATTTGCTATAATTGATGTATGTAATGTCAGCATACATAAATCTCTCTAATTGTTAACCACCCATCCTTTAGAAAACTGCGGCACTTAACCCTTCCAATCAATATTATTACCAAAATTACACTTAATTTCATTAACACCACCCTAAAAAAAGACACAAAACTAGATGATTCATGTTCAAAGTCCAAATTTGAGAAGTCACAGTCATAATAATCTTTCGAACTATTTTGAACCAAAAATCGACAACGCAATTCGATCTCTTAGTTCGCCACAATAATAAATAGCTATTGATTTCGCATTCGCGCCATGTGGCTTCTATAAAGTAACGACCACCTTGGCGCTAACTCTTCTACACATTTCCCCTCACGTTTTCAAGACAAAAAAAAACAACAACAACAATGATAATAATAACATAACATGCTGTGCAAAGAAACGACTAATAAAAGATACAAAATTGTATTGACTTGTAACAATAGCACCGCAATATCTTTATAAAATAAATGTTCTTCTAACTAAACTGTGCAAAGCCCAGTGCCCCCGCGTATAATGAAATAATTATTATCAGTCAATTAATTAGGTTATCAGTACTGTGGTGACCCACAAGAACCGCAAGAAACAAAGAATGCAATAAATTCTCTGGTAATCCAGTCCAGCGCAACGACATCCCACTCGTATTTTGCAATCCATAGTTTAAAAAAAAAAAAAAAAACAAAAAAAAAAGAAACACTCACCTATCTATTTCAAAGTCGCCGTAAATATGGTCAGTATCCGCAAAAGAAATATCCGTTCTGTTTTAACTCCAAAATGAAAAACCAACAACAACAACCATTCACTAAAAGAGTCAAAACACCGCACTAACGTCGTTTCTTATTTGAATGGGCGCCAAACTAAGTTTAAAAATAAACACACACACAACACGCACACACCAAACACACTGGAGATTCTTGTCACCTATCTTTTTCTTGAATCTGCGTAAAAAAAAGATAATTTTACCTTCCGAAATCAACTACAAATTGGATTCTTGTTAAATCGAATCCAATCAGCAATAAAACAGATAAGCCCGTTGATTTTCCGAAAAAAAAAGACGACTCAAAAATGTCTTTAAAAACGAAGTATACACGTCGCGTTTAATGAACTATTCGTTTGTTTTAATAGTTTTTTCGAAATTAAAATAAATACGAACTAAGGAAAATCCAAATCTCAAAATCGATTTTGAAAATATATATTTTGATAATGTGGACACAGATTGTCCAACTCGAGCCCGTACCGAACCGTTCCGAATGAGCAACTCAAAGCGACTGAAAGACTTTGCGCGGCTGCTGATTAGCCGAACCCAAAAATCTGAAGAAAAAAAGAGAAACTCAAGATTCAAACCAACCGGCGCTACGAACCGGAACCTAGACGGCCTTCTGCCGCGAGAGAGTAAAATATTTGTATGGTAAGAGCAGCAGTCGCGTGGTGTTTATGACTCAGGAACAGTCAACTATAGAATTTTGGAGCGAAAATTTTACCTATGAAAACTCTTTACTTTATGAAAACGATAACATATCATTTTTGATAATGTTGAGACATGTTATGTAACAGATGATATGGCCAAAAGTACTTTTGGATATCAGATACTCGTACATATTACACACACACATCACACATTTAGCACTAATGTCAGTATCGTTGTGATTGACTTTGTAATAAAGCCACTAATTTTTGTTTATTTAAAATATCAGTTTTTTTTAGAGAAGATAGCATGAAGATATGTCATGAATCAGTTTCTTAAAATTAAATAGCCATCCTATAAATAAGTACCATGCACCTTATCGAAGACAGGAGCTTTTTTAACTTTAATGAGGCATATCTACAAAAAAAAAGGACTTTTTTTAATTTCAACATTAAAATAAATCCAAAAAAATCATTTTGGATCTTATTAAAATTTAAAGAAATGTAAAATGCTCCAATTTGATCCTTATAAATTCCTTAAACGCTTGCTTTCAGACACCTTTAAATATATTTCGGAATAAAAATATATACATAGTTTTATTTATATGGTTAACCGTTCTGTACCGGCACAAAAAAAAAGACAACTGGTGTATCAATAGCACGACTATTCTGTGCGTTAACATCTATCATTCGTATGTGACTTTCGTTAATATGTACATTTCGGTCGGCATTTATAAACAGATCGCTCTATCTCTTTGGTGCTGTGCTAAAGAAAGATTAGCAAACTTAAGGGGATAGAGAACTCGTCAAAATTTGAAAATTTTTGTTTTGAGTTAAAAATAATTGATGTAGATTTATTATATAGGATTAAAATTTATAATTGTGTGTATATTTTTTTGAAAATACATAAACTAAGTTTATTCTGGCTAAATGAAGCATTTTTTTAGGCATTTTTTATAAAAGTGGTAAAGCATCTTTTAATTGTAATAATAGGTAAATATAGCCTCGGGATAAATGTATTACTGGCATTTTTTGCTTCTTAGCTTTAAATCAATATTGGCTATATAAATCCAGACTTGCAACCGTGTAAACTCTTAGGCGAGCGAAAAGGGCAATAATTGGTTCGCACTAGTTAACGTTTTCCACAAATGGTCTTGAATAAAACAGTAGTATCTTGCATTTTAAAAGGGATTTCACTTTATTTTAATGAAGCCAACGAGGTGTGGTTGAGGTTATTATCCTACTGAAGCACAATGCGATATGGTTCTTAAGAAACATTTCTTATACTGGAAATGTCTCACTGTAACGGTTGCTAGATGCCTTTGAATGAAACCAAACTATGAAAAAAAAAACATTGACCATGATTTCGGCCCCGTTGGAAAAATTCCTTTAATGCAGCGTAGATCAAATTTATTTTTCTGTAAGACAAAGAATATTTTTCTTTACTATTCAAATTTATTTATTTATTAGTAGTCTGGCTGGTCTAGCGGTTAGTGCGCGCACCTTCAGTGCACAGGGTCATGAGTTCGAATCTCACCGTGTTCCATGGTGTTTTTCGAACTCACGAGCTTGTGACGGACTATGATCCTACTCAGATGTTAAACGAGTACCCATTCATGGGGATAAATAACACTGCTGAGCGTGATGCTGATCTCATTACCTCAACAAAAAGCAGATAAGATCTTGGAAATAGGATGTCACTAACACATCCTGCGGCCTTAGTCCAATGTTGGATTGTCGCGTCTGTTATTTATTTTATTCAAATTTATTACGATATCATCACTAAAACAAACTGTTCTGTATTTTTCTTTGTTTGGTCTCGATCAGGGAGGAGTATCTCTACCTATCAAGAAATAGTTTTACCATCATTTCAAAGTTCTGGACCCCACACGCCTTTCTGTGTGCCTAATGAGCGCTTTCCGCCCTTTAAATATTTTTCTGCTTTTATTTTTTTTTCAGTTGCAAACAAAAAAAGAACAAAACACAAATCCTGATAAAAATTCGGAAACTGTTGTGAAAAAAGTTAAAAAACGAACGCGTACTTATTATTTTGACCAAGCTCATTATTCACTTCAAAGTCCGGTCCGGCCAAAGAACATTGGCGGAGCCATTTTCTTTTTCGGGTTCCTTGGCCTTGTTGTATCCGAGTTTTTATAATGATTATCTATTTCAAGTACATATTAAAATATAATAAATTCAATGAATAACCAGGAATAAAATGTTGTTTGTCCATATGTGTATATAAAAAAGAAGAACAAAAGTCGATAAATGAATTTTTTTTTCTTTGAAAATAGTCATCATTTTATCATTTGTTAAACTGTCCTGTAAGTAAATCTGTCTGTTGAGAATTTATTTGAATTTGAATTTAATAATTTAACTGTGGCACCACTATAATGAATTTGTTAGAATTGTGGTAGGCCTGTATAACCGTCATTAAAAATGTAGAATAGTCAGTCAGTGTAGTCACCCGCCCGCCCACGTTGGAAGAAGACTAGTTGTAAGTAATCGCTAAAAATCTTCAGAATCCTGTAATTAATGATTATTGTAATATTACCAGGAAAATAAAACGCAACGCAACGCCACGCCACGACAAACGTCTATTGGGTTCTTATTTTTTAGTCCCTCTCGACCAACGGAATCAACAACTTTTATTTTCAACTACTGCTGGAAGCCACGCCATCGTCACCTGCGAGAAGACGATATTTGCCAGCAGCGTTTGGATTAATTGTAATTAGTTGCCGTCCGTTTCGACTACCTGACCTAGCAGCTCGTATAGATTGCCATTGCCGAGCTATTGAAATCGTCTTGAGTGCCTTTCGCGACGATAATTTATCAGCCTGCGTGATCGTCATCGCCATGGGAAGAAAAGCCCGTGCCCGAACAAGTCTAGCCGCCTCATCGAGCGTGGAAAAAGACGAATCGAATGTATTCGTGCCAGACACATCTGATTCCAGAATTGCCGCTTTGACCGAGACCATAAATCGCTTGGCCGAACAATTAGCCGCCGAAAGAGAAGCCCGCGTGAGGTTAGAAAAGCAGACCGAAAGACTAGTGCAATCTAACCTCAATGTCGCCAACTCATTTCAATCCGGTGCCTCGCAAACGATCGAGAACAGTACCGACAGCCGTGAGGGTGCCGCGAAGCCGAAAACTTCAGATGTCGATGGTGATATTGTGGGTGGAAACGTTAATGCCGAATTTCATCAATCTGCCGACGGTCGAAGTTACATGTTGCCGTCCGCGACTGCAGCAGGTAATCGAAAGCTTCACGATTTACCAGTATTCTCTGGCCTCGCTGAAGATTGGCCGATGTTCGAAGCGGCATTTCAACAATCCACCGCATCATTCAGCTACACGGAAATGGAAAATACATTTCGCCTGCGCAAAGCTCTGTCAGGACAAGCTCGAGAGACCGTGAAGTCTTTGCTGATTCAAGCCGACCATGTAGCCGAAATCATGTCAGTTTTGAAATTTCGATATGGCCGCCCGGAGCAATTGGTTCGAAGCCAGATTCAGAAAGTAAGCGAACTTCCGACGATATCCGAAAGTCGCATCGAAATGATAGTACCGTTCGCCACAAAAGTTCGAAATTTAGTCGCCTTTTTAGACACAGACTGTACCAGACAGCATCTGTCAAACCCGCAACTTTTAGAAGACTTGATGTTCAAGCTTCCCGTGTCTAAACGCGTCGAATGGGCGCAAGTTGCCCTCAACCTCAAACTGTATCCGACTCTACATCACTTCAACGACTGGCTGAAGAGGACTGCTGATTGTATTAGTTTGGTAACTAAATCAATTCCAACTGGTACGCCGCCGTCATCCAAGAGTAATTCGCGAAATTTCAAGTCTATGCTACACACCAGTGAACAGTCAACTCCGCCAGTAAGAAAATGCCACCAGTGTAACGCAGACACACACAAAACGTTCGAGTGCGCCGAGTTCTCCAGCCTGCCTGTGCCGTCAAGATGGGCAATATGTAAGAAAAATCAATGGTGCTTTAGTTGTCTACAACCCGGCCACCAAACTGCGAAATGTCGCCGGCGAAAAGTATGTGCGATTAACAACTGTCAACGTCGTCACCACCAGTTATTGCACGACTCGGGGCCTCAAGCCAATTCGCCAGCAGAAGCAGTTATTGCAAACGCTCAGAAAAATCTTGTGCTTAACTGCAGGAATAAATATGTGGAGCCGACGATTATGTTTAGAGTGCTGCCTGTCCGATTGTATGGACCCTTTGGTGCGATTGATACGCTCGCCCTACTGGATGAGGGCTCGTCTGTGACACTCATAGACGAGCAACTAGCCGATCAACTCAAGCTGGAAGGAACGAGTAAGAAGGAGAGGCTATCGCTACAATGGTACGGCGAAAAGTGCGAATCGGAAATGTCACGCCGAGTTGCTCTGCGGATTAGTGTTGTAGAATCTGGCCAGACAATATACTCTATCGACAACGTTCGGACAGTCAAGACATTAAAGTTGCCGTCTCAATCTGTGTCTCTGTCAACCTTATGCCACCGCTATCCGGTTTTAAAAGAGTTGCCTTTGAAGGAGATAGAAGACAAACCGCCAAGAATAATGATCGGTCTTCAACACGCACACCTCGGAATCGCCATTCGGACAGTGGAGTGCTCAAATGGACCAATTGCAGTGTATACGAAATTGGGTTGGGTCGTTCATGGACCATGCTCTGCCGTCGATGAAGCCAATAAGCCAGTAGTATTAATGTGCCAAGAAAAGTCAGAGTGGGAAAGAATCGATAAAATAGTTAAAGACTATTTTTCAACGGATCAAGCGATCTTCGTGTTTCGTGTTTCTTGGTCGTCCAACACGGCGTCTTGCATTGGCTCCTTGAAGGTTCCAATCTAGCGCCTGCTTTGCAATATTTGTTGGCCCACTTCGGAGGGTTTGACCTATCCATTGCCACTTTCGCCTTTTGACAGAAGTGCCTATCCAATCCAAACCTGTGATACTCAGGAGATTATCATTGGTAATAATCTCCGTCCAGCGGATTTGTAGGATGCGCCGTAGACACTGGTTTACGAAAGTTTGCAGCTTAGTTGTTATCTCGTTGGTCACCTTCCACGTTTAATAGCCATAAAGAAGCACAGATATTAGAATTGGAGATTCAGATTTTGGTGCGCCTGTAAATGCTATTTTGCCAGGAAGGAGTCAAAGTCAAGAAGGCTGCCCTAGCCTTTCTGATACGCGATTGTACATCAGCGTCCGCGCCACCATTTGCTGTAACTATGCTTTCGAGGTAGCAGAATTCGTCAACTTTTCCGACTGCCTGGCCCGAAACAAATTCCGCTTTGTCCCCCAGGATCGGCACTCAAGTACTTGGTCTTGGCAGCGTTTATCTTGAGCCCAGCATTACGAATCTCGCAATGCAGAGCATCGGCTATTTGAGCTACATCCTCCTTTTTATTTGAAAGCAGACAAATATCGTCAGCATAGTCCAAGTGTTGCAGGAAATCAAACATTTTCCATCTGATGCCTTTTCTCTGGTTTTGAAGCGCGCTCACTAGTACATCGTCAATGGCTATGAGGAAAATAATAGGTGACAAAATACAACCTTGTCTCACTCCACTGTGCCCCTCAAAAGGATCTGAAAGCTTACCCTTGTGCAAAACGTGACATTGGGCTTCCTGATAAGATGCCTTGATGATGGAAATTATTTCATCTGGTATGCCCCTCCTACAAAGAGCTCTCCAGATATACTCCCGATCAACATTGTTGGAAATAGTGCAACATAATTTGACATTGCATGTAAAAATTCGTATTATGTAGTTAGAATTGTAATTCTAAGTTTTTAGTTGGAACCACTGTAGAAATTATAAATCAAAAATGTCTGTAGATTTGCTGTTGAGTAACGAAACCGGGAAAATTGTAATAGTAATTGAAAGAATTCAAATGATTATTATTTATTATTTTAATCTGCGTTGGTTTCAAATTTGATTTGACCGTGAAAATTGGTATTTAAAGTTAAAGGGTGGGCCCAGAGTCCGAACATTAGTGCATTTGGTCCGTTCTTGTATTAGAGTTAGCAAAAAAAGTTCCTAAGTTCTTTTACTTCATTGCAAGCTTTTTAAGAGCTATTGGAATCATTTTTTACTATCTTTTCCTCTCTTGAGTAAACTTTTCAAGCACGTAAACCATTTTTTTTACATAATAAACGAAAACATATTCATAAAAGCATTAGTCCTTTAAAAGCCAAGTTTTTCAAACCAAAGTTAACATACATATATACCTTAATACTTTTAGATTTTACTCCTATTTTTAAATTTCTTGTTGTTCTACATTATCACAGAAACATGAGTCAGGCATCAAATCTCCTGCAAGTTTCTAGCTCGTTTTGAAATTTTGACTTAGTACCTCTAAACTCTGCTATGCAGAGAGACCACTATTCCCTAAATTCAGCCGGGTGTTTGGCACATAACAACTTCTTTATTTTCAAAGTAAATGGAAATGATTCAATACAACAACGCGAATCAATTATTATTTTTTTTTGAGAATCTGACGACTAAAGAGACTACCTTTGAGTTTTTTAGTTGTGAATTGGAATGGGTTTTCCTGGAGCAACTGATAGTTAACGCCCCGACATCTGGGTAAACTTTTTTAATATTTTAGACTAAAAAAAATTAAAAATCGTAATCTCTCTCTTGATTACCGTAACTCCTAGTGGAGCATGGTGCGTTGATGACTACCGAGTGTAGTCATCAACGTTACAAAGACAACTGAATTCGGAGTGTGATACGGTTGTCAGCCGTACCACTTCCTAGTCGCATTGTTAGCTTATTATTCTACGAAAGAATATTTCTTATCATCTTCTTCTGAATAATAAACTTGCGACGAGCCTCTATGTTTCTCTATGAGTGTCTCTTTCACAGAGTGGCGACCGAACCATCACGGCCACAGAGCACGACAAATCGTAATCGTTTTTTCTGTCAGTTTTCGACATTTCTCATGGCAAAACTGTCAGGTGTGACAGACACAAGTGTCAGATTTGACCAATCGAAACGTTAATCTACGAAACTTGAAAATTCTAAGAGTCAATCATTAAGGCCCGTATTTATGAACATTCCTTAACTCAAGGAGACCTTGAGGCAAGGATGTTGAAATTCAATAAATTAAATGTCATTTCCCATACTTTTTCATAGAAATCATTTATATTCAGGAGTCAATGCATCCTTGATTTAAGGCAAAACTCAATGAGACCTTAAGTTTTCAATAGACTTGAAATATTATATTTCAAGGAAGGTGGGTAGCTACCTTGACTTCAAATCAGGTTGACTATAGAAAATTTCAAGGTCTCCTTGAGTTTCTCCTTAAATCAAGGATTCATTGACTCGTGAATATATGTAAGTGATTTCTATGAAAAAGTATGGAAAATGACATTTAATTTATTGAATTTCGGCATCTTTGACTTAAGGTCTCCTTGAGTTGAGGAATGTTCATTAATACGGGCCTAAAAATTCGATAAATAGAACTGTCAAATTTGACATGTTGGGTTAGTAGACCTATGCGAAATGTAATTTTCCCCATCTGTTGTAGTACAGTAATCGGGTATATTTTACTTAAAAAAAATACGTAACAGCTGAAATTTGGTGGAGATGTTAGACAACGTGCCCTAAGTCTAAATCTGAGTTTTCGTATTTGTGGGAGTGGGGGAAGTTATTGTAATTTGCCTACTTATTGGGGTATTTTGCGTTTTTCCTTAATATCATACTTACAGTTGTTCCTACAGTAAAGTGATGTGTGGAAGTTTTGTTTCTAATCGAATTGTCTATTCAACCGTACCTAAATCAATATCGTAGGCCTAATAGTTCCGTTATAGTGACCGGTTAAAGGGCAAACTGGCACTAATAATGAGAATATTTTGCTTAAGCGAAACGCGTAATGGCTGAAATTTTTTGGAGATGTTAAGCAACGTGCCCTAAGTCTAAATCTGAGTTTTCGTATTTTTTGGGAGTGGGGGAAGGTATAGTTATTTGCCTACTTATGGGCGAATTTTGCGTTTTTCCTCAATAGCATTCTTACTGGTATTCCTACAGTAATGTGATGTATAGAAGTTTTGTTTCTAATCGAATTGTCTATTCAACGGTACCTAAGTGAATATCGTAGGCCAAATAGCTCCGTTTTAAAGACCGGTTAAATTAAAGGGCAAAATAGCACTAATGAGAATATTTTGCTTAAGTAAAACATGTAACGACTGAAATTTGGTGGAGATTTTAAGGGATACGTCCTAAAGCTATATCTGAGTTTTCGTATTTATGGGAGGCGATTGTTATAGTACATTGCCTACTTATAGGTTAAATTTGCGTTTTTGCTTAATATCATTCTTATTGTTGACCCTAAAGTAAAATGGTAAGGGTTTTCTTTCCAATCAAATCATCTATTCACCGGTACCTTAATCAATATCATAGGTCAAGTAAACCCGTTGTAGTTACCGGTCAAGGATCAAAACAGTACAATAAATGGATATTTTCTTTAAAAAAACGTGATGGCTCAAGTTTGGTGTAGATGTTAAGAGACGAATGTTTTGTCTAAAACTGAGTTTTCGTATTAGTGGGGATGGAGGAAGTTGGGGTAAATTGCCTATTTAAATGCGTACCTATTTAGTGATTGCTAAAAACTTCGCTATATCAAGTTGTATAAATGTGTGTTCTTGCTGATTGAATTATTATTATTATTTATCTCTTAAACGAGACCAAAATCAAGCTAGGCCGATTAGCGCAATCGTTCAAAAAAAAAATCAATTTCATCACATAGTCACTGGAGTTTTATTGATGCAAAAACAGAAATATATAACTACCACAACTTTGCCTTTGCCCATCGTTATGGAGGAAGTCGTCGTTTTTGTAAGAGTAGAAAAGTCAGGTATATTGCTACACACAAACACACAACAAATACAAATACAAATACAATATACAAAATACAAATAGGAGAGCACTTTAATCTTGCTTTCCGACTCCCCCACGCTTTTCCACAACCAGTTTTACAGACACACGAAATAACTCTTCTCAAGTAAAAAAGAAATTTAGCCTATTAGTAGGCAATTTACTATAACTACCCCCTGATATATACGCAACTTCAGATATAGATTTATAACGCATCCCTTAACGACTCCACTGAATTTCAGTCATATGCTTTATTTAAGCAAAATATTCCCATTATTGGTACTATTTTGACTTTTAACTGGTCACTATAACGGAACTATTTGACCGATGAATGATGAAGGTACCGTAGGATAGATAATTTGATTAGAAACAAAACTCCTATACATCACTTTACTGTAGGGTCAACAGTAAGAATGATATTAACGAAAAAAGCAAAATTCGCCTATCTCTCTCTCTCTCTCTCTGGTAACACCTTGTGGGGCATAGGGCATCAACTACGCCTACTTTCCACCTCATTCTGTTCTGTGCCATCGTCTTTAGGTCTGACCACTGTTTGTTTAATGAAGCAGCCTCGCTATTAACCGATCTTCTCCACGTGTTTCTTGGTCGTCCAACACGGCGTCTAGCATTGGCTCCCTGAGGGTTCCAATCTAGGGCGTGCTTTGCAATATTTGTTGGCCCTCTTCGGAGAGTATGACCTATCCATTGCCACTTTCGCCTTTTGACAGAAGTGCCTATCCAATCCAGGCCTGTGATACTCAGGAGATCATCATTGGAAATAATCTCCGGCCAGCGGATTTGTAGGATGCGCCGTAGGCACTGGTTTACGAAAGCTTGCAGCTTAGTTGTTATCTCGTTGGTCACCTTCCAAGTTGAACAGCCATAAAGAAGCACAGATATTACAATAGAATTGAAGATTCGGATTTTGGTGCGCCTGGAAATGGTGTTATTTTGCCAGAAAGGAGCCAAAGTGAAGAAGGCTGCCCTAGCCTTATTGACACGCGATTGTACATCAGCGTCCGCGCCGCCATCTGCTGTGACTATGCTTCCGAGGTAGCAGAATTCGTCAACTTTTTCGACTGCCTGGCCCGAAACAAAATTCCGTCACAATATCGTCAGCATAGTCCAGGTGTTGCAGATAATCAAACATTTTCCATCTGATACCTTTCCTCTGGTTTTGAAGCGCGCTCACTAGTACATCGTTAATGGCTATGAGGAAAAGAATAGGTGATAAAATGCAACCTTATCTCACTCCACTGTGCACCACAAAAGGATCTGAAAGCTTACCCTTGTAGGCAATATACTCCAACTTCCCCCACCCCACGAATACGAAAACTCAGGTTTAGATAAAAGACATGTCCCCTAACATCTCCAGCAAATTTCAGCCATTACGTATTTTTTTTAAGTAAACGGCCGTTTTGTGTCATTAAATACTGTACTATTGGGACACTATTTAATAAGCGTAATCCAACAAAATTTATTTATGCAGAAAAACTGGGGAATTCAATAAACTAAAATCTGAAAATGTGTCCAATATTTTTTTTAACGTTTTTCTATTAATTTTCTATTTCTTTGTCATTGAATATCTTCCACAATGAGTTCATTGTGTTGGTTATAGCGGCATCCTGGAAATTGCGTAATATGAATTTATACTTAAAATGGTAGAGACAATTTGTGGAAACATTTTCGACATATTCCCCGACGACGATGGAAAAATGGCAGCAGAAATAACGTCCCACTAGGAAAAATTAGAAGTCCTTCTCGAAGAAGATGTATAAGAAATACAAATAATTTACGTTTATATTAACAATTTACATGCACTTGCATATACGTTTTTCCACTTGTACATAGCTTTCTATATATATGTATGTATAGAAGGCTGATATGGGATTGACATATAAAAATATAAATTAATATTTTTATATAGTCGGAAAACTTCAAGGAGGAAAAACGTATAATGTAAGTATATCTTACGAGCAATCTTTTTGTTTCAGGATTAATTTAATATTTCTTTATATATTTATTATATATGCGCACATATTGAGATATATATATATTTCTATTTGTATTATATTCTATCAAATGATATTGTTATAGTAAATACTGAACTTCAAGGAGGTTATCCTTGAAAGTTCAGAAGCGATGGCTGATCCCCAAGGAGGTTATCCTTGGGTGAGGTCCGAGGTTGGGTTACAACCTCGTAGGGACGTGCACTCCCTGGCCATTTCGGGGTCGTGAGGAGGTTATCCTCATAGTGGTTGAGAGGAGGTTATCATCTCAATCCAGACCATTGTTCGACAGTTTTCCGGGTAGGAAAACTGGCTTTTGAGATTTAAAAAAATCATTTGATGAATATATTTTAAATATTATATTTGTTTATATCATTGCTCAGGTGTTGTTTTCTATTATTTTTCAGATTGACCGGAAGAATACAAATTGAAGAAGAAGTGAAATTAAAAAAAATAAATAATATTCATTACTGAATTAAATGTTTTCTTACAGATGTTTTGAAGGTCTTTTTCATTCCAAGGGAGCAAAAATGGAGGTATTTAGAATGACTTTAAAAATGAAATGAAATCCTTCTCGGGAAGGTATTTAGAAGGTGTGTAGAAGGTAATAGTCATTCCGAGGAAGTAAATATGGAGGCATTTAGAATGAGTTCAGAAGACAATATAAAATCATTTCCGGGTAGGTGATTGGGAGCGAATTCGAAGGAATATGCCGTTTGTTTTACCGCTAACTTTGCGACGTACAATTTCGTATATTGCTGGAAATAATTTTCCTGCGCAGTTCGTGCATTAGTTTTGTTGTGAGTGGTGGATTGATTCAGTTCGTAGCAGAAAATTTCGATTATACATAGTTTAAAGTTTATAAAGTGCATATTAGTTATAACGAAATTGTTTTTGTTTTCTTTTTTATTTTAAAAATGTTAAGAGTATGATATAATAAATTTAATATAAAAAATTCTACATAAATTACTAAGTTTTTTTTCATCATCAAGGGGCGCTATACGCCCGATTGGAGAGTTCTTAGAACTCGTGAGATGCTGATCTATCTCTTTCGTAAGCAATGTTTGCTCTTCTTCCTCCTTGCCCTCTATACCACTGCGTCGCGTAGCTCGACCTGCGGTGTAGGTACGTCGCCCGTTCTGGAGGTAATGTCTCAGCCTATTTTTACAGGGAACTTACTCTTTTGGATCGTGTCATCGCCGAGACCAATGCGATAAGTTTGTTATTATCAATAAATGAAATTTGTTCCTTTCTGAACGGCGATCTTAATTCAAAAGTAAAGACTTTAGTATCAACTTAATTTGCATCATTTTAATACATTTTTGGACATTGAGTGCGGGTAGGTGGTATTTCCAACATAAAATATAGAAATATAAATAAATAAATATAAAATAGATCTAATCCACATCGAATTCACAAAAAAACGCGCTTATTTTTAGTGAAAACATCTTTCTAAAAGTCCTTCCCATTTTCATTACCCACTACCAATAAGGCCTTTCGAGAAATCCTTACTATTTCCTTCCGAAGTACTGAAAAAGAATCCTTCTTAGAAGTTCTTACTGATTCATTCTGAAGTACTGCAAAAGAAACCTTCCTAGAAGACCTTACTGATTCATTCTAAAGTACAGCAAAAAAAGCCTTCCATGAAGTCCTTTTTATTTCATTCCAAAGTACTGGAAATAAAACCTTCCTAGAAGTCATTATGGAATCATTACATAGTACTCCCAAAAGATTCCTTCTTGGAATTACTTCTTTCCGCGGACATGGCTATGGAAAATGGTAGATATAAAGGTAGGTAAAAAGAATGAATTGTTTCATTCCAAGAAGACCTTTGGAAGGGCTTACTTCACACTCTTTTTCCTAGTGGGGTCCTACTCATTTTTGGCCTTTACATAGCGTGGAAACAACTCTGTCTAGCTGCCTAGCTACATATCCATAGTTGACATTGTCGATAGGCTAGACCCATAAGCCATAACTATAATAATGTCCAAACAGCAGATGATGAAATTAGTTTGTAATCAGGATCACTATTCTGAATTTCGGGATATTTATGTACTTTGAATCACTTTTAGCGAAAAGTACTCTCGAAATATCTGTTTAGTCTAAGAAAATTGGACCAAAATATGGCCATCGAACGGCAAAAATCCTACATCGGAATTTTTTTTTTATTATGGTTGGGGATGGTCCCGAGATGATGGCATAGAAAGTCCCAACCGATCGGGGGTCCGCAACCTAAAAAAAGGGGGGGGGGGGGAAGGGGGGCCTTTTTTTTCGTTTTTTTGCGATTATTTCAAAAACGGTAAGAGATACAGAAAAATGGTCTGAGGACGAAAAAAACTACATAAAATTATCACTTTGTATGGGAGATACCCTTAGTTTTTATCCGAATGAGCAAATTTTTGGTGGGTGGGGTGACTATGACCTCCAATCGCAACAAACCAAAATTTAGCACTCTGCTCCAATTTTGGGGGGAGAAGGCGCGCATGCAGTATTTTTTTGGGGGGGGGGGGGAGTTTAGGCTGATCAGATGTAGGTGTGGCAGTGAAGTGGCTAGAACGCTTATACCAAGCATATGCTCGATATCTGGAGTCCGTTCCGGAATTAACTATAGTCGTAGCTGTAGTTATCGCATGACTATTTTTTTATATTAGTTATGAGCGTTGTGAGAGGGCTCTCAGGAGAACGTAATATGGAAATGTCACAACAGCCGCTGAATTCAAAAATATGTTTGCAAAAAACAATTTGTAACTCGATGGCATTCATAATTAGTGTTTACATTCATCGAAATCAATCTGTACACTTTGTTTATTAACTTTAGTGTCGATTAAAAAGCAAACATTGCCTAAACAGTAATTAATAATCGCAACATTTGATAATAACATCAACAACCGACCCGACATAACCTCACATACTTGAACTTGCCAGCGGACATTTTCCATCTATCGATGGATCATCTCGAGAGTGCGAGTGGAAATAGCTATCAACGACAGTGGACCATTTGAAATTTGAAACGTCAAAAGTTGACTGGGAGAGATAGCTATTTGTAACTATTGGTATTTTGGAACAACGGAAAGTCAATTTTAGTAACTATTTTCACTCAGATCGTATAAATGGAACGTACTCCTGGTTTTTTAACTCTGATCCTTCAAAATCATACCCCGACTGTTCAAAATTGGCAGAAAAATTGGTTTGATTTTGTTTTGTTTATAAGTCTCAATTTTAAGGATGTGTCATTAGCCCGCAGATTTTCCTTCTAGATAGCCATCCGGTTCGATTTCCAATAGAAATGAAGCAAAAAAATGAATGAATGAAGCTAAAAATGTCTTAAAAAAGTTTTTTTTTTTTTTCTTAAAAATAAATGGTAACGTTTTGAGTATAAAATGAGATCGGTTCAAAAAAAAAAAAAAAACAGATCATTTTGAGAATAAAGTGATTACAATTTCGATTTGACATGCAGCAGTATTAAAAGTACCATAGTCATCTTAATATGTTCACTATTGATTCGAAATAAAACATTTTTGAATTAAATGTTCATGGAGCCAAATTATATTTGAAAATATTGGAATCGTATTATTTTTGATTTCATAATGATTTTTTTATATAAATACTGCAGTCTACTCTACTTTATCGAAAATATATAAATCAATATTTCACAGTGTAATGTCCATTCTTCTTGAAGATTGCGCCATTGAATTTAAAATTTCGTTGTGGGTGACTTCTATGGCTCTGTGAATATTGAGTAAAGCCAATCCGTTCAATCTATCTTGCCCAGTGCTATTACGGCCGTGTTTTTTTAATAGCTAACCTGCACTATACGGGGTAATTTTCATACAAACGCTAACCTGTGACTTTATTCAGGTTAGAAATTATAATGCTATCCAGATTTAATGAGCTTTCCAAAACTCGCCTAAATGTATGCAATCCCAATTGTTTTCTAGTACGTTTTCCAATGACTAGCAAAAAATAAATTTTGAAATGAAAAGCCCTAAGGTATAGTTTACATGCAACACACAAGTGTGTGCAAAAAAAATAGTTTTTGTTTGTAAATTCATGTTAAAAATGTTGTTTGTCGAATTCTTATTCTAACAAAATTATGATTCGTACATAAAATATGTTTTCATTAAGAAAAGTTACATTTGAACTTTTGCGTTTGTATAGTGAAAACGGGGCTTTAAAATTTATGAGCAATGTTTTGAAATTAATGGCAATGCCTACGTGACAATTTTAAATTTAACCTGGATGCTACCCTCTATAGTTTTTTTTTTGCGCGTCTGGGTCAGCAAACCTGCACCCGATGTAAAAAAACACGGCCTACGTAGATAGGTTTTTAATCTACGTAATGAAGAAAAGGATCTTTCGCTAGAAGCAACCGAAACTGGCAGTGTCGCTCCAATTTTCAGAAACCGGTGGACTGAAGGAAATAACGCTGAGTCACACTCATTTAATGATTCGATGAAATTCCCCGGTTTCTCCATCTCTGGCAATCCGGAAAATTTCCTATAAATGAATAGATAATTAAATATTTTTTATTACGGGTTTCCAAACTTCTTTACCTCCGCCACATCTTAATTTCCGCTACATCTGTGGATGTGTCAATACAGCTTGGCCAAGTCTGCCCCAAAACATTGACGGTTTTAATTATTTCGTCCGAGGTCATACACACACATTTTCGTGGTAAAATATTTTCTATCTTTGAAAGCAGATCTCCGTGATCAAGGAAACGGACTTCTAGTTGCTTGGAATAATGATCCAAAAACGGTATAATGTATAAACATAAAATATGTTTCTGGATCGCCCCCGTATTTGTCTCGATATATTTGGTGTGCAACTCGGCGAGGAACCTTTATGTCCCAGCCAATCTTTTCCGTCTTTTCCTTAACCTTAGAGAATAGAAATTGGAATTCTATGTCTGCATTTCGTCGAATATTTTCCACTTCCTCGTGCAGGTTGTTAGTGTACTCAACACAACGAGCTAAGTCACAGTCTTCTTTTTGAAGTTGTAGACTCACATTTTTCGCCAAACTAAAAATTGGCTTTAAAACAGCCAACGTGACAAGAAACTCAGTTGTGGATATCGATGACAGAAGGGAGTGCGGTTTACTGATGTCAGAAAAACTCCTATTATCCTTCAATTCTTCAAGAGCCTCGTGGATGTACTCGAACGTATCCCAAATTAAAGCCAATGAATTGCAGTGCTCAATCCATCGTGTTTGGCAAAATTTTAGTAAGCGAGTTTGCTTTGCTGCTGGACATGATTTCTCTATGCATGATATGCGAACCCAGCTTTGGTCGACAATCGAAAGAAATTGACCACTTCCTTTATTATTCCGAGGGTGTTTCTTATCTGAGGAATCTCACAAGAATGTGCAATAGCAAGATTCAGACTATGATTGGAGCAATGAACGTATACAGCTTCTGGACAAGTTTGACGAACTACAGCTGCGCATCCATTATATTGTCCGCTCATAGCACGTGCACCATCGTAGCCTGAATAGAATATGATTATCAGTTTTTATTAATTTCGTTTAAATAAAATCCTATTAATATTTTTGCCATTAATTTAAAACATATGTATGATCTTTATAAAATATTTCATAATTACCTTGGGACTTCATCAAGTTAATATCGATGCCGATGTTTCGCAATGTAGACAATAACGTACTTGCCAGTCCCTTTCCCGTAGTATCGCTTACGGGAACAAAGCACAAAAAGTCCTCGCGAAGGCAGTATGTTCCATCTGCTTTGTCAACAAAACGAGCACAAACAGAAAATTGATCAATGCCGGACACATCCTGTGTCTCATCAGCAATAGATGCGAAACAGCCCGAATTATTGATCCGATTAACAATTTTTTTGGTATTTGTTTCCAGCAAATATCAATTATTTCCTTTTGTATTCGCCAGCTTAAATACGTCGAATTGCCTGCCGCTGTTTTTATATGCGAATCAAGCATTTCATCGCCGCTTTCGATGGCAAACCTAAGCAAAGCCCTAAAATTGCCATCATTTTCTAGTGGTAGCTCCCGTTGAAATTGGCCAAAATCACGATGGCCTCTTAACCCTTCTGTCGGCACAAAGGTCTGGCCAGACCTTTGGCACTATCTTTCGGTCAAAAAAGTATAGAAGATGAAATCGCAGCGACTTCATACTTCGTGATATCCTAAAATAATATGTTTAGAAGCATTTTGCAAAAATTTGAAGAAATCGTTTGAAGTTTTGAGCATGTTTTTGGGGAAATTCAATTTATAGTGCTTTTTGATACCCAATAGGTCTGGCCAGACCTATAGTTTTTCACCCCATTTTTCTCTGCAGGTCAAAAGTGAAAATATAAAATTATCTTAAAATTCTATTATTTATTATGTAATAATATCATTTAAATTCAATATGTACTGTAAACCATAAAAATTTCTGAAATTTTTCTCTAAGAAACCGTGAAGTTCGGAAAATGGGTATGCCTAATTTTATCAAGGTTTTTAACATCACCTAATCAACTGACATTTGATTCTAGGAAATTCTAACCAGTTTTACATCCTTTGTAATAGTGAGGACTAAGCATAAGTGAGTTGTGAACGTCTTTCTAAATAGTAGATTTTATCAAGAAATTAAGAAAAGTTGAAATGTAATGAATTTCGCGCTTGAAAATTCCCTATTTTTGTCTACCTATTTCCCTAAATCTGCAGACTAATACGGGGCAAAATCTACCAACAAAGCGCCAAATTTTTCCCCGAAGATAATGGAATTGGAAAATGCTATCAAACTTTCCACTAGATATACGCTATGAAAATACAAAAGCAAAAAAAGGAGAAAATAAGGGAAAAACATGTTTGTTCTAATACCACCTCAAAATATGTCTACTTAAAAATGTTCCCAGTATATCTACGAAAATGATATAAAAGCTTTCATTGGTTAAAAATGCTAGTTTAGAATTGGCAGAATGACTCTACGTATACAAATTTCACTTTTTCTAAAAAATAAAAAATTTTTCTCAGTAGGTCCAGCCAGACCTATTGGGTATAGAATATGCATATTGTTGTAGGTGCCGACAGAAGGGTTAAAGCAATTCCTTGTCTACCGCAAAATACAATCGCACGAATAATTGGCGTCAGTTTCTTCCTGTTTAGTAGCTGTTGCTGTTTCCGGGATTCATCGACGTCGCACAACATATTATTTTTTTTTATTTTCAAAAATTAATTTGAAATTGTGCGGATCTGGTTCCGCATTTTTGTGGTAGACTTTGCTTTGGTGGTCTCTAAATTTTTCCAAAGCCCTTTTCCAATCACGAAGTCCCGTTAAAACTAAAAAGTTTGGAACTTCATGACTTCCTTTACCAACGGAACTTTGAGAGAAGGTAACGCAGACACGACAATAAGCTGCATCTTCACCCTGGGAGTAAGCCAGCCAGTTAAAATACCGAATCCACGTCAATTGAAATTTTAAATTTCTTTTATCCGACACGGGAAATTTAAACGTTGTGCTTGGCTCCCATAGGCTTGTCAGTACAGCGTATTTCTCAGTGTTACCAATTTAGGGGAAAGTTTTTTGCACCTCTTAGGGTCAATTTTAGGGGGAGCCTTTTTTTAGGGAAAATTTTAGGGGGAACCTAAAACACCTTAGGGGAATTTTGGTGTTTTTTTTTCTAAGTTAAATCAGCAAATTCCATGAAAATTTGTGTCTGTGACAGTTTCTTTAACTATTTAAATGTGATAGACTTACATTACATTTTGCGGAGTCCAACATCTTTTCTGATGGGGCTTGTACCCGTTTTTTCGATTGCTTATTAATAAGTTGCGAAAAATACACTCGTCAAAAATCAAGTGAAATGGAGACGTTAAGTGGATTAAGATAAGTAAGAGGGGCGCTGTAGGATATCGCCTACGTATAAATAAATAAATATTTAAAACTTTATGTCCCCTAATTGTGTTCTGAAGTGACATCTGAATGAATTATAAACAAAACACATCTAGCATGCCACTTGACGGGGATAGTTACCTTGATGTAGTTCTGATTCCATGCTCGCCGGATCAGAGTTCTTTTCCCCCACCATATTATAAGGGCAATAATAACCTCAAACTGTTTTTTCTTTTTGAAATGGGCTATGGGCAGCAAATTCCTATTCCGATTAAACCGACTAAATCGATGCCTTCGCTACACCTGTAGAAAAGCCGTCTCGATAGCTGCGTCACTAAAATCTTCGGGGTATCATTAGGGCTGATACCCTCGTCAACAAATCACATTTGGTGCCCTTTTTTAATTTTCCGCCATTTTTTCCAATTTAGGGGAAAGATTGTCATTTTAGGGGAAAATGACGCTTCATTTAGGGGAAGTCACGCAGCCTACCTGGTAACACTGTATTTCTCTTCATCATGAAGTGGACGGCGACAAAATATTGAAATATCGTTTGTGGGAACCTAGAACAAAATATATTTAATGACTTGCTACTTAAAATCTTCGGTAAAGTATCAAATTCGAAACACGCGTGTTTTAATTTTTTTAATGTTTTCCCGATTAAAAAATACGTGAATCTCATTGCATAATTGGTTACTAGCACAATTAATTTTTTTTAATTTACATTCTTCTTAACAAGTTCAGCATTTTCTGTTTGTTGATGTTTTTTCTTCGCTGGAGGTTCACCCGAATCATCCAAAGATTTTTTGTGAGTCGAAGAAGAAATTGAACTTTTCTTAAAAAAACTTGTTATTTTACTCATCGTCAACTTCCAATCAAACGCACGGCTAGGACACGAGTGAGTCAATTCTCGTTCGAAATTCAATTAAATGTATGTACATACAAAGTACTTTCTCACAATGTTTCCCGGCTCCCACGCAACTAATGATTTTTATCATGTTGATATTTTTGCTGAGAGGTCGCCGGCAAAAAAAGAAAAGAGCTCAATTCCCGTTATATAATGTTGATTAAATACGGTCGAATTGAAAAAAGAGAGAGAGAGAGAGTGAACAAAACCCCTTCGTTATTTATTTGTTCCCATACAGGTTCCATGTTTCCCGGAAACGTACATAAATTGTGTTTTTAACTAGAGTGCAAGTATATACTCGTACGTTTGAACCCCTAAAACCCCACGTAGGTTCGCCACTGGGGGAGTTATGGATATGCCGTTTTGAAAAATTTAAATGCCGACCAAATATGCCATTTTTCTTAGACTACTTGATGATTATGATGTACAGGATTTGTCTTAATCTCCGCCATGGTAAAACCACAATGGTTTTTCGCGCATTTTATTACAAACAAGGCAAATGCGATAATTTTGATAATTAAAAATAGTATCACCATTGTGTATATGTATGTCGGCAATAGTATAAAAAAGGTACATTCATATTATATAATTTTCTTCATAATCTCTTCTCTTCTCATAAGCCAGTGAACTTGACCGTAGATCGTTTCTTTTGTATGAACAGTACCACATAAAAAACATGAAAAAAATATGCAAAAAATTACAAGTCATGATTTTTTTCATATAACATACAATAAATTCAAAAATTATCTATATTTTCTTTACTTAATTTAATGTTGACAATAAAAAGTGGGTGGGTTCGTCTGCAGTAAATTTATTTTGAGTTGCCAGTTATTTGTGCGAATTTATCAGCGATGACCCGTTTAAGACAACCCCGGGGGATGGTTCAACTAATGATAATAATCCATTATCATTATGTCCATTTGTACGAGTACATACATAATTGAAAAAATACTAAATTAACTAAGTTATGTTATCGGACTAATTAAAAAGCTGTCTTAGCTACAGAAAAATCTGGAAATAAGCCATCCCCTAAGCCTTTCCGGCTAGACTAGGAGAAAATGCAAGACAAACCTCAGTTAATTTGCTTGCAATTCACTTAATTTTTTTTTTTTTTTAATTTTAATCACTTTTTTCTGATTAGGGGAAAAAACAAATCTAATAAAAATACACAATTAGGTGAAGGAGCAGATTACTCTTATCAAGAAATTCGAATAACATTTGATTAGTCGTCGGATCATATTGACGACGATAATAATTCCAATAATTTGCTGACCGACGCGACGTGCTGTAAATAATAATTAATTTGTGTAATAAATTATTTTAGCGCTTTTTCGTAAATTTTAGATGAGATTCATCGACATTGACGATGACTTTATTGTTGTGTTTTTCATATACCCTGGTCAATGGTATTGGTGGTATCGTTATTAATTTATAATATGTATAATCTTATGTAGACTGTTGAAAAATACAATTATGTTTAGCCTCGAATATATGTAGATTATCGCGAACAGGTAAAAAAGTATACCAGGAATTACTATTTTGGTTTTTATTTTTTTTAACTTATGTACATACATATATATTTTAAATTATTGGTTTTAAGGAAAAGTTTTTCACAATTAAAAACCATTCCATTAAATTATTTGAAAAATACTTAAAATACTAAGCTCCACCCGGCTGTTACATTCAAGTACAACATAATGTACATACGAGTAGTGCCTTTATTCTTCACACGACATGCTAAGTCTCGCAAACCAAATTATGATAATGAAACAATAGAGATACCGACTAAGACGCCGATCCGTTCATGATTAAAGTACTAATTTGCTCAGTTTTAGTTATAATATTATTTTGTTAGATGAACACTGTTAATTTTACTTTAAAATGTTTGCGCCGTCTCTCCTGTCATGATAATCTCTTAATCACAATGGCATGGCATTCTGTAAAGTTCAAAGCTTTAACGGGGATGACGGTGAAAGATATATCATCTTTTGTTTAGCTAGACATTGCAGAGCGCAGAAACTGTTTAGATAGCATCAATTTATTAGTCCTAACAAAAATTCGTTTTTAATTTACCATTTCGGTAAATATAAAATTCACATTGTTTCACTACAATTTTGCAACATCATTCTCTTAATAACCACATCGCTAAGCACAATAATGAGTTATACAGGTTGTCCGGAAACTGCCGCAAAAACGCACCGGAAAGAATTGGTGGTATGCGACAGTTTCTGGACACCCTGTATAAATCCCTGGATTTAGAAAGGGACAAACTGTATAAATCCATGGATTTCAAAATATTACTTTCTTATTGTTTTAATTGACAACCTAATTAATTGGGTTTAATTTTTTGGCAAAAGCGTTAATATTTAATTAAGAAAATATTTTTTTTTTTTTCACAAACATCAGCACTTTTTTGTATTGAGTATTTCGATCGACGATGTCTCGTCGTAGTTTTATACTAACTTCCCACAAAATTCTTCATACAGGATTTTGTTTATACACTCCCCGACAATAGGATAGACGCACTCAAAAATGCGACGTAATTTTTTGAATGTTGAGAATATTTCGATTAAATTTTATATTTTATTTTCTTTTGTGATGCGGCGTGTTAGCTAGCAACAATGAACCGAAAATTTACTAAATCAAAACGGTAAATTCAAGTTTATCATTTTGCGACTGTTAGATGGCAGTGCTATAATCAATCAGGTCTCCACGGTACATTTTTCACGGGAGACATAAATATGCAAGTTTTTCGCTATGTGAACTACTAAATAATAGAGGGTGTTTTTTAAGAATGATAGAGCTTCAAATTGAAAAAAAAAGACACAAAATATTAACTTTTTGCCAATATTTTTTTTATTGGAATGATAAATGTATGACATTAACATTTGAAAACGATTTCAGGCATATGGCCATCGCGGCTGTTCTTAACGAAGCGCTAGCGCATTCTTGACGTCCAATTCTGGACCACTTTTTCGAGTACTTCTGGCCGTATGTCATCAATAAGACGAACAATGTTGGCCTCCAAGGCGTCAATTGTTGCTGGTTTATCAGAATAAACCTGTGATTTAACGTAACCCCACAGGAAATAATCGAGAGGTGTTAAATCGCCAATTGACAGGGCCCATTGCTTGAAATCAAATTATCACCAAATTTGATTTTAATGATGGTTGATTTTGTTGTGTTTTTGTTCGTCGTGTTGGTGTTATTGCATCATTTAGAGCACTGTTTCCCAACAGGTGGTCCGCGGACCGGGGGTGGTCCGCGAGAGACCTCTAAGTGGTCCGCGGGGAGACTCTGAAGACTTTTTACAACAAAGCTATATTTTCTTGTGACGAATTAAAGTCACATGCCAACCACGCGATCTCGTCATCATGTAACAGATTATCCAGTAAATACTTTGCTACTACATACTAGGCCTGTGATTTATGGGAAGGCGAAATGGGATGCCTAAGTTGCCTATAGCCCAATTCCGAATTTATTCAAACTTATTATCAAAAGTCGATTCAGACTGCAAAATTTAAAGAGTTTTTTTCGCGTTACTGGATAACTTTCGATTGGAGTTAGCTCTTCCAGACAATAAGAAGTCACAAATTCTTGTGCGAGAAAAATCCCAGCTGGCGAGCCAAGTGTTGACTCGAACAAAACAATTTTTCGTCCTTCTCTCAATCTAGCAAATCTTAAATCAGGCTTTCTAACAAGATGGCGTTAGTTTCAAAATTCAAGCCCACTGACAAGCGGTTGCGTCAGTAAATTGTGGACTGCGCCTTCCAAGTGATGAAAGCCGAACCTAATTTTCAATAAATCATCTTCCTCAGACTAAAGCACCAAGATAATGTAGTCTGTTATGCGAGGGATTTTTATATTATCAGTAGTTTTCCACATTAAAGGTCTGGATAGACATCGGGCGGAATGAAAATGAAATTTTTGTCCGCTGCGATTTTCTCTCTATGTCGTGGAACATGTCGGAAATGATGGGGAATTCCATAAGCTACAATCCGAGAATGGTTTCACAATTTGTCTCTGCCATTTTATGTGTTATTTTTCGATTCCCCGGTCATTAGATAATTTCCACGATGAACTCGTCGTGGACAGTGAATCGGTTTGACGTTTGCAAAACTCACCACGCCCGACGGAGAATATGCTACAGAGTCGACTCATTTTCCCGTTGAAAATGCATTCGGACAAGGGGGAAATAATTTTGTTTAGTTATTTTTAAGATGATTTAGGACGTAAAACGCCTTTGTAGCAATTTTCGAAGCTAAAATTTTAAATTCACCACGGTTTTTATGCCGGTTCATTACCGTTTCATTTTCATTCCGCTCGAGCTCTATCCGGGGCTTAAAGTCTGGTCCGCTGCGATTTTCTCAATAAAAATGCATACTTAGTGTCGTAGAACATGTCGTAAATGCTGGGGAAATTAAATAAATAAATAAGCTAGAATCCGAATGGTTCCAACTGAAGGATGCTTGGTGTTTTTGTATGATTGTATTTTCATAGTAGGCCATAAATTTAGATGACAATTGAAAAATAAAATGAAACTTGTCATCTTGCCTAGTGGTACTTCAAGCGCTTTTATGTTCCTCGTTTCGTTTTATTGTAGTTTCTGTGGTCAAATCACGCGACTAATCATCGACATTTAGAATTAGGTTTATTCCACACGAGCGTGGTTCGCGTCAAGTGTTTTTCCGGGGTGTTTGTGAAGTGTGACGCGAGAAAATCCATTCCAAGATATCACGACACATTCGATGGTTGTTGGCTGCTGCTAAGGTGTCTGTAGGAAAAAACGTTGTGTGTAGGTGAGTACACTGAGCTTGTAGTTGTTTGTATTGTGGGTAATACTTTATGTGAGATCTTATTTATGGCGGACTGCTGTGTGTACAGTACCGAAAATTACCTACAGGTATTCTAAGATTCAGTATAGAGTGAGTGTGGTATGGAAAGGTTGTGGTTTTCCCCTTTCCGGAAAGTAATGATAGTTTGAGAGGTTGTGGTGTCTCCCCTCTCAGTGAGATGTTTAGAGCCGTGTGGGCTCCACCTCGGTCCCCTCCGATTGAGTCGTTGAGAGGTTGTGGTCGTCCCGCTCTCAGCGTTGTGTTTGTAGAAAGGTTGTGGTGTATCCTCTTTCTACTTGTGATAAACTCGAGAGGGTGTGGTGTTCCCCCTCTTTGCACAGAGTTTACGTTTTGGAGAGGTTGTGGTGTTTCCCCTCTCCATGTTGAGTTGACGTTCGTGGAAAGGTTGTGGTGTCTCCCCTTTCTATTGGTGGTAAACTCGAGAGGTTGCGGTGTTTCCCCTCTTTGCACAGAGTTTACGTGTTGGAGAGGTTGTGGTGTCTCCCCTCTCCATGTTGAGTTGATGTTTGAAGAGGTTGTGGTGTCTCCCCTCTTCGTGTTGTGTGTTTGAGAGGTTGTGGTGTTCCCCTCTCTGAAATGTGAGTAGAGGCGCGGTGCTCCGCTCCGGAGTTGATCCCCCTCTGTAATAGCTAGGTAATAGCTAGGAGGTTGTGGTTTCCCCCTCCGCATTCTACCATAGAATACCGAATGAGAATGTTTTCGCCAGAAGTTGTGTGCCTTAGGTAGAAAGGCTTTACTTCTGGATATAGAAGAATAAGGATGGTAGTGAAGTGGGATTGAACCAAGGAGAAGCAGCCGAATCAACCGATACATCCATCCTGCGTCTACCAAGCATTGCCGTTTGAGTACTGCGCCAGAATCAACCGATACAACGAGAAGCCGATGACCGATGCAGAGACGATGACGCCGACAAGTGGTTCTCCTTTACTCTCCTCTTCTTCCTGTTTGTTGGCCGGCCAACATAGATGATACTTGAATTATTATTCGTTTTACGTTTTGAGTCACTTATTATCTTCAATGCATGTAACTGCAGGCTCATTGGTTGTCTATTTCTATTTACAGGTGACATAAGGCGGTATAGATCAGGTGAGTATCGTATTTTATGCATACAAATGTCCAGTACGCCAGCCATGTTCATTTAAAAAAAAAATAATTATATATCAAAATAAAGTTATAGTCTCTTACACAACATTTTTCTCTGCCACTTTATGTACATATTATTTTTCGATTTTGACGATGAAATGACCGGGCAAGCGAAAAATAATACATAAAATGGCCGAGAAAAATTATGGAACCATTTTCGTATTGTAGCTTATGGAATTCCCCACCATTTGCCACATATTACACAACAGTAGTATGAATTTCCATTGACAAAATCGCAGCGGACAAAAATTTCAATCTAATTCCGCCCGAGGTCTATCCAGGCCTTTAGGAATAAAAGTAAGAAATAAAAAAAAGCACAATTTGTGATGGGAGATAGAGCGTGAGCTTCTAGATACAATGCCTCGATTATTTTATTGATGAATGGTGGTCCTTTGAGATCAATTTTCAGGCAAAGTGGTCCGCAGACGTTTCTGAGTTGGGAACCACTGATTTAGAGAGTACGTGGTACCAAATCTATTCACAATTCGGCGGATGGCTTCCTCAGATGGACGATTATGTACCATAAAAAGTCGTCTATAAGTTGCGCGAATCGACGACTGATTTTCGAAGTAAATTTCGATAGTTTGGAAGCTGCTCTTCAGGCGTGAGTCTAAACATTATAATGATTTGTCATAATATTTAGACTCAAATAAATAACAAAAAAATGTGATTCAAATGTAATATTTTGAGTTTTTTTCAATTTCAAGTTCAAGTTCATTCTTAAAAAAAAACACCCTTTACATATGCATTTTGACTCAATTTGAATTCGGAAGATCATTTATCTCTGCATTTTGTTTATAGCCGGAGCCGGCTGTAATTTCCATGTGAATTGCAAACAAAACAGCAAAATCCATAACTACATACATCAAGCTGAGACACTGCTGATTATTATGATGATACACAGTGTATGAATAACAAAAATGTGAACAAAGTTCATCTTTTGTGCACTGAGACTGAGTAAATAAAATGGCACTAGGCCTTTCCTCTGTGCCTATATTGTATGCATTGATGAATAATTACGCTTTGTTTTCCACGAGTCCCGAAAAAAATTGTTTTATTATTGGACAGACAAGAAACATTCGATAAACGCAACAAAGATTGCTTCTTGTTGCTGGGCAAAGGGTAATCAACTGTACTCTTGTACTCGAAAGATGCCATACAATTTTATTAATATTTTCTTGTTTATTATTTTGCTAATTTACGTCATACGGCCTAGTAGTGGCTGAATAAAAGGAAACCATAATCAAGTAAGTTATATTCTTGTATGTAATTCGTATAAGTATAAATGTCTTCCCGGTTAGCGTTAAGGGAAAAGTCTTAGAGCAGGTATTAATAGAAGGAGAGGGCGAAAGTCACGAATTCCATACAAATTGACAGATCAAAAATGTGCCGAGAATCTAATACATGGGAGAGCAAGCATCTAACAGTAAAGTTGTAATTGTGTCAAAAATTCGTGTGCGTTTGGTTGAATTCTTCTTCTTCTTCATTCTCTTTGCCTTTAATAGTGGGTTGTCAAAGCATGGAACTTTTTTTGAATTGAGATGTACTGTTACTCTACTTGTGTCAAATCGCTTTGTTCCACCAGTGTTGTTTTTGTATTTTTCTCTCCCATGGATTTGCGCTTTCGGCACACTTTTTAAGTGACATTTCCTCTCCTTCTATTAATACCTGCTCTAAGGGAAAAGTGATAATGATAAAAATTATAGAAGGCTTTGTAGAATATAGGCCGATGATAGCAGCTGGAGTTTGTTGCGATTATATTAATCAGTCATTATGATGGAAGACAATATTATAAATGTTTGCTCAAAATACGTAATTCGTAACAATAAGCTGCGAGTCCTTTTGAACTCCTTGAAAAGTATTGTCCAAAATCAATCAAAATTGTATTAAAAAAACAAAGTCATGATTAAATATCATTTTTAAAATAAATTAGATCAATGTCTCCATCCAGCCATAATTTCACATCCCCGTCACACGTTGTAACAAAGTACACATTTCATTAATCTGATTGTGATTAACAAAAATATTGGCTCTCAGTTATCAACGCCTAGTTACAGTAACAATAAGATGAAGTTTCAATGGCGTCTAATCTGAAATTGCATCATAACTAATTGAATGAAATGAAAAGGAATTTACCTTGTGGTATTGATTAAATTTATTGGCCTCGGTTACACTCACTCACCCTCATATGTTTCCTTCGATTTGGCCGCGATCCTAATTACGTATAAATCGTATACAAGTACAAAAATATAATTCCAAACACTTATGTGCCCCAATCTTTTATTACTGGGCTGATAATGAAATTATTAACGGTGTGTGGTAATACATTTTTGAAAGATATTTTTCTTTTCGTTTATCAATTAACCGACACGCGGCGCCGTTCTGGGAAGGGAATCATAATTATTGTTAAGTGCTTAGCTTACTAAAAATCGCCTTATACTCACACTCATCCATAAATTATATAAAAAGAATTATCGCATTTTGTAGTCTTATCGAAGTCATTCACATTAAATTGTTATTAATCTCTGACCTGTTGAACTCATAGAAACAGATGCGCGAATGAATAAGTAGCTTTTTAGACAACTGCACTATTAGTGATTTGATTAGAGTTCGCTGTAAATTTTTTGAAGTTGACGTTACTTTTAAGAATGTTTTGTTCAATGTTCAAAACTTATCCTAAAGTCGATCTTTAAGATAATTAACCCAGATAGGTATGCCTATGGAGTTCCAAAAGAATTTTTATAGATTTATTGCTTATTTAAGGAGACTTCTTTTAAAACGGGCGAAAAAAATAGAATTGTTTACTTAAAACTAGGTTTTCGGAGCCGTCCTATATATAGGACAGTAGGCACATAGGTAAATATGCGGATACACTGTTTTGGTAAGATTTTCGACAAATTACTTGGGGAGATCAGCATGACTTGGGGAGTCGATTGGGTGATGTCCGTCTGTTCTTCTGTTGCGACGCGTTTTACTCGACCAATTTAATAGCCATGAAGCTGAAATTTGGCACAAATGCTTCTTTTTGCTGCTGGCAGTTTGTATGTTTGAATCGGTAAAATCGGACAATGGGGTCATGGGCTGCTATACAAACCCCCCAAAGTAGTTTTTCTTAGAAGAACTTTTTTATTTGTGCACCAATTTCAACCAAATATCACACAAAACTTTGTTTCTACTTATGACACAAATCATATGCAAGAATCGATCAAATCGGAACATGGGGTTGCCATACAAAGACAACTCCCCATTTTGGTTCTTCAAAGAAACATTTTTTACATCAATTTCATAAAACCTTGAATTAATGTGTCTTTAGCAAAGCAACAAAAAAGGTCAAAACAAATGGAATCTCCATGCTCCCGCATCCTCCAATAAAATGCTCAGAGTAAGTATTTCTAGTTGCCCCTTTATTCCAACCAAACCCCAAACAAATATTGTTTTGTCGACGCAACGGAACTTTCGTGAAGATGGAAGGAAAAGGTTCCGGGGGGGGGGGGAAATACAAGTCGTATGTACGCCTGAAGAAAACTTTTAGCCCGAGGAGAGCGAAGGGTATCCAAATTTTGGACCGCGCCCGAAATTAGCCTCAGTCCCGTTTTTAATTTGTCCTTGTCTTCAGGTGCTTTTCTGAATGAAAAGTCTCATACATACGTTCACAAAAAGGATCCGGAGCAATGCCAATGCCAAAGTTGTTTGAAATGCTTATTAAAAATAAAATAGATGTTTTAATTAGCCGTTTGAGGTTTGATATCGCCATGCCATCATGTATTCCTCAAAGAAAATTTACCTTCAACAAATTTGGTATCATTCACTAAATTTGTGGTTGATTGTATTGAGCAGGAAATGCAGGTTGATGTAGTATATACCGATTTCTCGAAGGCTTTCGGTAGAGTACATAGATCATAATATCTTACTTAAGAAACTGGAAAATTTAGGTATAGAGTCCATTTTTCTAAGCTGGGTGAGTTCCTATCTAACGGATAGGACTCAGTTGGTGAAGTTAACCTTCAAGCGGGCGCGCATCATTTCGTTACATAATCGGGCGCGCGGCGGTAGTTTTTCCGCCCTCGTCTTTCCCCCTCCATTTGCGCTCAACCGTAAAACTTCCATTTTTATAATTACGGTAAATTGAAAGAAGAGCATGTCCCAAATAAGTTATCATCATAAAAGCTATTATCTGGTGACAGGCGCGCACGCAGGATTTTTTTTCGGGGGGAGGGGGGTTTTAGGCTGATCAGATGTAGGTGTAGCAGTGAAGTGGCTAGAACGCTTATACCAAGCATGTGCTCGATATCTGGTGTTTTAACTCTGATCCTTCAAAATCATACCCCGACTGTTCAAAATTGGCAGAAAAATTGGTTTGATTTTGTTTTGTTTATAAGTATCAATTTTAAGGATGTGTATGTCATTAGCCCGCAGATTTTCCTTCTAGATAGCTATCCGGTTCGATTTCCAATAGAAATGAAAGTACCATAGTCACCTTAATATG
The DNA here is from genome assembly GCA_949715475.1 of Microchrysa polita. Taxonomy (NCBI): domain Eukaryota; kingdom Metazoa; phylum Arthropoda; class Insecta; order Diptera; family Stratiomyidae; genus Microchrysa; species Microchrysa polita. The sequence goes on along the minus strand of OX454415.1, from coordinate 140,879,504 downwards.
TTCACTATTGATTCGAAATAAAACAGTTTTGAATTAAATGTTCATGGAGCCAAATTATATTTGAAAATATTGGAATCGTATTATTTTTGATTTCATAATGATTTTTTTATATAAATACTGCAGTCTACTCTACTTTATCGAAAATATATAAATCAATATTTCACAGTGTAATGTCCATTCTTCTTGAAGATTGCGCCATTGAATTTAAAATTTCGTTGTGGGTGACTTCTATGTCTCTGTGAATATTGAGTAAAGCCAATCCGTGCAATCTATCTTGCCCAGTGCTATTACGTAGATAGGTTTTTGATCTACGTAATGAAGAAAAGGATCTTTCGCTAGAAGCAACCGAAACTGGCAGTGTCGCTCCAATTTTCAGAAACCGGTGGACTGAAGGAAATAACGCTGAGTCACACTCATTTAATGATTCGATGAAATTCCCCGGCTTCTCCATCTCTGACAATCCGGAAAATTTCCTATAAATGAATAGATAATTAAATATTTTTTATTACGGGTTTCCAAAATTCTTTACCTCCGCCACATCTTAATTTCCGCTACAAGATCATCCGTGGATGTGTCAATACAGCTTGGCCAAGTCTGCTCCAAGACATTTTCTATCTTTGAAAGCAGATCTCCGTGATCAAGGAAACGGACTTCTAGTTGCTTGGAATAATGATCCAAAAACGGTATAAACATTGATCGTCGAAAATATGTTTCTGGATCGCCCCCGTAGTTGTCTCGATATATTTGGTGTGCAACTCGACGAGGAACCTTTATGTCCAAGCTAATCTTTTCCGTCTTTTCCTTAACCTTAGAGAATAGAAATTGGAATTCTATGTCTGCATTTCGTCGAATATTTTCCACTTCCTCGTGGTTGTTAGTGTACTCAACACAACGAGCTAAGTCACAGTCTTCTTTTTGAAGTTGTAGACTCAAATTTTTCGCCAAACTGAAAATTGGCTTTAAAACAGCCAAAGTGACAAGAAACTCAGTTGTGGATATCGATGACAGAAGGGAGTGCGGTTTACTGATGTCAGAAAAACTCCTATTATCCTTCAATTCTTCGAAAGCCTCGTGGATGTACTCGAACGTATCCCAAAATAAAGCCAATGAATTGCAGTGCTCAACCCATCGTGTTTAGCAAAATTTTAGTAAGCGAGTTTGCTTTGCCGCTGGACATGATTTCTCGATGCATGATTTTAATGCGAACCCAGCTTTGGTCGACAAACGAAAGAAATTGACCACTTCCTTTATTATTCCGAGGGTGTTTCTTATCTGAGGAATCTCACAAGAATGTGCAATAGCAAGATTCAGACTATGATTGGAGCAATGAACGTATACAGCTTCTGGACAAGTTTGACGAACTATAGCTGCGCATCCATTATATTGTCCCCTCATAGCACGTGCACCATCGTAGCCTGAATAGAATATGATTATCAGTTTTTATTAATTTCCTCGCGAAGGCAGTATTTTCCATCTGCTTTGTCAACAAAACGAACACAAACAGAAAATTGTTCAATGCCGGACACATCCTGTGTCTCATCAGCAATAGATGCGAAACAGCCCGAATTATTGATCCGATTAACAATTTTTTTTGTTATTTGTTTCCCACAAATATCAATTATTTCGTTTTGTATTCGCCAGCTTAAATACGTCGAATTGCCTGCCGCTGTTTTTATATGCGAATCAAGCATTTCATCGCCGCTTTCGATGGCAAACCTAAGCAAAGCCCTAAAATTGCCATCATTTTCTAGTGGTAGCTCCCGTTGAAATTGGCCAAAATCACGATGGCCTCAATTTTTTTAAATTCCTTGTCTACCGCAAAATACAATCGCACGAATAATTGGCGTCAATTTCTTCCTGTTTAGTAGCTGTTGCTGTTTCCGGGATTCATCGACGTCGCACAATATAATATTTTTTTTTATTTTCAAAAATTAATTTGAAATTGTGCGCATCTTGTTCCGCATTTTTGTGGTAGATTTTGCTTTGGTGGTCTCTAAATTTTTCCAAAGCCCTTTTCCAATCACGAAGTCCCGTTAAAACTAAAAAGTTTGGAACTTCATGACTTCCTTTACCAACGGAACTTTGAGAGAAGGTAACGCAGACACGACAATAAGCTGCATCTTCACCCTGGGAGTAAGCCAGCCAGTTAAAATACCGAATCCACGTCAATTGAAATCTTAAATTTCTTTTATTCGACACGGGAAATTTAAACGTTGTACTTGGCTCCCATAGGCTTGTCAGTACAGCGTATTTCTCTTCATCATGAAGTGAACGGCGACAAAATATTGAAATATCGTTTGTGGGAACCTAGAACAAAATATATTTAATGACTTGCTACTTAAAATCTTCGGTAAAGTATCAAATTCGAAACACGCATGTTTTAATTTTTTTAATGTTTTCCCGATTAAAAAATACGTGAATCTCATTGCATAATTGGTTACTAGCACAATTTATTTTTTTAATTTACATTCTTCTTAACAAGTTCAGCATTTTCTTTTTGTTGATGTTTTTTCTTCGCTGGAGGTTCACCCGAATCATCCAAAGAGTTTTTGGGAGTCGAAGAAGAAATTGAACTTTTCTTAAAAAAAACTTGTTATTTTACTCATCGTCAACTTCCAATCAAACGCACGGCTAGGACACGAGTGAGTCAATTCTCGTTCGAAATTCAATTAAATGTATGTACATACAAAGTACTTTCTCACAATGTTTCCTGGCTCCCACGCAACTAATGATTTTTATCATGTTGATATTTTTGCTGAGAGGTCGCCGGCAAGAAAAGAAAAGAGCTCAATTCCCGTTATATAATGTTGATTAAATACGGTCGAATTGAAAGAGAGAGAGAGTGAACAAAACCCCTTCGTTATTTATTTGTTCCCATACAGGTTCCATGTTTCCCGGAAACGTACATAAATTGTGTTTTTAACTAGAGTGCAAGTATATACTCGTACGTGTATTGCATTTTATGTACACATAATCTCTGTTATTCGCCGGTCCTCGTGTGGCTTCAAGGTCAAGATATTTAGAGTGGCAAAAATGTACCGCAGTTCAGTTTTGAGGGTTGTCCATATTATAAAATAATTGTCACATTTGATGAAAATTATAGCTAAAAAATATTAATGCACTTTCGTCTGAAAATTCCGGGGGGGGGGGGGGTTCGCCACTGTCTGGTGAACAATAAAACAAGCTCTGCAGTTTTAGCGAAGCACTTCACTTCAGTGATATTACACAGAGCATACACATTTTCAGCACAACTATCTAGCAATATATACCATCCCCGAACGTTTGATGACCGCTGAAAAGGTATGGAAGGTAAAATTTTCTCAACATTTTATTGTATCGTATGTATAACAGTATGACTTAAGAATACAAACTTCTCCCACCTCAATCCGGCCAACGGGAGAAAAGCTATGCGTGTTTATATGATCAGGGCGGGAAATTACCGCCCGCGCGCCCGCCTGAAGGTTAAATGGCTACCATTCCGCTCTGTTATAAAGAGTTCTTCAGGAGTTCCGCAACCGCAAGGACCACTTTTCTTTTTAGTTTTCGTAAACGATATCATCCAAAATGTTTAATTCGAGCGTGTATAGCAGCAGAGAAATTTTAAAAATTGTAAAAAAAAACATCATGCAAATTTTCAATAGCTTGCAAGCATGGTTACATGCTCAGATGCTGATTAGAACTGAAATTCTGCCTGAAATTTCCGAGTGGGTTACACTTTAAAAAGCGAATTGAGGGGCAGCCATGTACGAATAGAACTTGGTAGTTCTGCAGTGGTTAAGGCCTGGATCAGAGGGATATAACACTACAAAACAATTGTGCTAATATCGCCCTGGAAAACATGAAAAAATAAAAAAGGACGTTTGTTGACAATGATTTTACCAGACAAATTTATCGGGTAGATATCAGTTTGGTTTGTGCTACTACTAAATCGTTAGTGGAAAATTAGTCTGCCAATGAACTACTGCATTTACTTTAATGATCTCCAAGTTCGTTTAGGGCCGTATGCATCCTTAAGGGCCGAATCTAAGAGATGCCAGTCTGAACAAGACATCGGTAACTTCACAGGTCACTTCTGAGTGAGATAACTGTGATTCACTTCCTCGAAATAAGCCTCTGCTGAGATTGAACCAAGTTATGTCAACCACACACTGAGTAAACCAAACATCTTATTGATAAATGTTAGGTGATTGCTCAGTTCAGGATCCGGTGTGTTGATGTGGTTCGCTGAGCTTTTTTGGGTTTAGCTAAGGCTATGGCGAACACAGTGGCTTCCGTTAGGCGCTTTATTTGTTTTACTAAAAACTATTTCCAAATATAGAAAAAAAATAAAATCATTTATCGATCGGCATAAACATTTTGAGCCTGAACTGAATCATTTACCCAATGTTGATGTATGTATCTGCAGGATACTAATGCCTCTTTATTTGTAGCAGTAAAATGTTGGCTTATACGCTATCCATTCGCACAAGGAGAGGTTTGGTATGCTATAGTACGGTAAGTGTCGCTTCTATCGATAAGATAAAAAATAATCGTGGGAACGGATGGCGTATAATGTTCCAGGATTTAACAAAAATTCCAATCAACTATTTTTTATTTTATTTGAAAACTTTAAACATAACTTTTGAAACAGAACATTAAGCTTAACCAAGAGAGACCAATATTGGATGGAATGAAGTTTCACATTAAGTAACGGATTTGATTCCCTAAATAAGAACATATAAACGCCTTTTTAGCCAGTCTACACCTAGTGCCTACAGTTTCGTTTCAGTGCAATTTTTTAGAAATTCCACGCACTGGTTTGTGATCATTAATTTGCTGGTATTTTTATTTTTTTCACCAAACATAAGTTTCATCCTTCAGCTTTCTTTCTATGAAGTGCTAGCCAAAATGCCGCCCCTACAATTTGGCGCCCCAGGCGACCGCCCGGCTTGCCCCCCGCTAGAGCGGGCGCTAATGGCAGTATGCCGATGATATGAAAATCGCTATACGAGAATACGCAATATAAGGGACTGTCTTCAGTTGCAATCCGATTTAGAAAAGCTGCAATTTTGGTGCCACGATAATAATCTAAATTTAAATGTTAGTAAATGTATAGTACTTAGCATATTCTAAATTGAAAACTCCGATCTTCTTTGAGTACTCCTTAACAGGTAGTGTTCTTGACAGGGTTGCCGAAATACCGGATCTTGGTGTAATTTTTGACCATGAGCTTTCATTTCGACAACACATTGATTACATTATTTCAAAAGCGAATAGTAAATTCGAATTTGTTAAACGTAACGCGCGTGAATTTAATGATCCTTTTACTTTAAAAATATTGTATACAGCTTTTGTTCGTTCGCACCTGGAGTATTGCTCTATTGTGTGAAATCCGTTCTAAAAGGCTCAAATCGTGCGTATAGAAAGAATTCAACACAATTTTACACGGTTTGCCATTTATCAAATTGACTGGCGAAGCCAGAATATAAAAATCGCTGTTGCTTATTTGGCATTAGGCTTAGATTTATAGAAGAACAGTTAAACGCTATGTTTATAAGAGACCCGTTTTGCTCTCATATTGTTTGTGAAGATATATTAAAAAACTCAGTCAGAAATATTCCTCACAATTTACGGTGGAACAACCTTCTTGTTCAGCCTTATCATAGAGTAAACTATGGGCTTAACAAACCAATTACAAGGTCAATAATTCTTTATAATAGTTTGAAGGACTTAGTTAATTTGAATTGTACATATTAATAAACTAATAATGAAATTATTTTGATAAATTTCCTTATTCATATATTTTGTTTTCAGTTTTTTTACGATCTGCGAGAGTTTACACTCGGTTGATTGATTAGTCACTTACGCATAGCGAGAAACCATAAGTCCCGGGACAAGTGTTTCTATAAGGCACAAAAATAAATAAGGAAATTCCTCTTGTATCATTTCGTAACAGGAGGTAAAATTATTTAGGTGTCCTATATATGGGAAGTAGACATTTCTGGGTTAATATCTTCAAGGAACCATCTGGAAAAGTAAGAAAAAATAAAACAAATACTTTCATCTATCCATTCTTTATTTTTTTTTATAGACAATCGACGTGTTGCTAAATTTCTATTCTATTATGACACAATAAAACTGCTTACAAAAACTCATTGTACAAACTGCTATACTTAAAAACTTTAAACCATATATGACAATAATAATTTAATTTCTCGCCTGATATCTTTTCACACATTAAAAAAATCTATTTTGCAAACTAAGTTACATATTGAATCACATTATCAGTATAATATTTCATAGGAAACAGATATAATCTCTACACAGCGACATAAATATACTCGTAATTAAACGTTTCTTAAATGTTAAATATAATGTTTAGCTTTGCTCCTTCATTGTATATGATTTCAAGATATAATTCGTAAATTTTGTTTCTTTCTTTGCCGAGAAAAAAATTCTAACAAACAGCGGACAATTTAAAATTGAACGCACACACACTCATCTTTCATTAAAATTGGTTTCTTTGAATTAGGGATTATTTCGAACGGTTCTTGTGAGCATCTGTCAAGCACTGAGAAGGATTGAATTATTTTTCTGATCCTTTTCTGAGCCTTAGAGATGTTACATTTGATACCCTTTTTAAACTATTATGTTTGTTGTCAACGCGTTTCACTGTCCTTATGCAATGCCATTAGATCCGAAAGAATCTATTATTTTTTCATATTTCTTTATTGAGTGAATTGAGCCTTTCGTTTCTATTTTACGCATTTTGCTATGTTTGATTGCTTCTAATCTATTAGGCAATAAGAAGCATTGATTTTAATTTATCATCTTTTATTGATTTTTTTAATACCCATATTTAGGTGTGCTGAAAATGCATTGTTCCTATTTTTAAACTACTGGGACTTTGTAGTAAAATATATCTGTATTTAGGGGATGGTATCTGGCTCATTTGGTGTTAATGCGAAACAGGCAGTCCAATAATAGCGAATTATTTTTTTTTATTTATATGGTTCATCTGTCTTATTGGCAGAAAATGAAAGGAATAGAAATAGAAACCCTCTTTTGTACTCTGACTACAATAAAAAAAAGCAATAGGACTTAAGAAAACATAAACAGTTTAATTTTTCAATTACATTAAATTACAATTTTACCTCCCTCAGTTTTTTATTTATTTATATTTATTTAAACTTATTCATTAAAAATTCAAATTTTTGGATATGTATAATTATTAAAATGTTGAAAATATAGTAGAACACATTAATCAGAACTTATTAGAGTACTGGAGAGTATGTATGTTTATGTTAGTATTTAAAAAACAAAACATGTTCAACTAATGATTTGTAGTAGACACTAGTGGTATAGTTTACTTCTTCTTCTTCTCTGTACCGTAACCCCTTATGGGTTACATGGTGCGTTCACTCAGCCGTTTATTGCCGTCACTCCTCGACATACGTAAGCATTCCGTTCCAAAAGTCAATACGTAAGTGGGAATTTTACGTAACTCGAAATGTTCCTAATACGCATATCATTCTCATTTAAAATGCCCAAAAAGTTCACAAATGTGTGAATTTTAGAATTAAATTAACATATGCAAGGAATGTCTTAAATCTCTTTTTTAATTTTGGAAAATACATGAGATTTTCCCTGTATATAAATTTATTTTAGTGGATCATCCAAGAATTTTTCTTAGGTTGCGGCTTTTACGTAAGTGCGGAATTACGTAAGTCCGCCTTACGTATGTCGGGGAGTGACTGTACTTCGAGTCAACGTTAGATTGCATATTGAGGAATGTATATAATGTTGCAAGCACTATATTTTTCCTGGGCCACGCCGAGATTCGATCTCCGGACATCTAGATTACTAGCATGGTAGGGTGCGACTCAACCAAGTGAGCCACAGAGCGTGACATTATGACGTATAGTTTTAGATTTGTGTTATTTTTCAAATTTAAGCATGTTCTTATCTGCTCATGTCTAATTGAATTGATTTTATCTACATATATGTATATTCATTTCAAAAACATATCGTTTAATTGTTACCTTAAAAAAAATGTTCGCCAATACTTGCGGGGTACCAAACCATAACGTTTTAAGTGCCATCCCAATATTGGGCTTCACTTGGGTTTTCTTTATGAGTTTTTTATGTGTTTTGTTTTTCAAAACAATTTTTAATGCTACCACGTTATTAGTATACATATATGAACAAAAAACTGTTTGGATATTTAATTAACAAAATTACGGCAAAGTCTGGCTGTTTTAATTTAATAGTTTCTTTTTTAATAACAACGTTATGATTTGGCACCCCACACTTCATTAAACTGCGTTGACACAGTCGATTTGTTTTTTTACCATAAACTGAAATTTAAACACATTAAAAGTGTTAAATACATCATTAAAATGTTAGTTTCTTTGGGAAACGCGTTTCAATTCGGAGTTTTGATAGATGCATTTGTCTGGAAAAACTTCCAAATCTGTTTGAAACTTGTAAGATGAATTGACAAACGCGATTTGATCGTGTCAACCTGGCTTTAACGTGAAATTTCAAAGTAACAGTTTTGATAATAATAAATGATGAAAGTGTTTAGGGAGATCTATTTACATGAGATTATCACTGGTGTAACATAAGGGTGTAAAAGGTATATAGGTTGTTGAGACGATTTTCACATCTGGAACTTTCTGAAAACTCCTCATATCTACATGGTCTTCGTTCTTCGTCTTTTTTAAAAAATATTTATACGTAGAAAATAAGTACCAATATAACATGAAAGTGCATAATTATTTTACTTTGATGCAAAGTTTTAACGTGTCTATACAGTGTATAATGAGAAATTTATTTAATGGATAAAAATAAATAAAAAAACAAATAAATAAACAATTTTTTTTTAAATAAAATTTTTAATTTTTAAATTAGTTAAATTGATCAGCATTTTTAAAAATAAGTTTAAAAAAATATGTTTTCTATTAGCTTTTGCCCGAAATGAATGTGACACGTTACGCTCGTTAAGAACAAATACGGTATTGAGGTTAAGTGTCGAAAGTGGCAGCGTCCGCTCTAGCACTTATGTCGCTCCGGGCGAGACGACAAATTACCACCCCTAAATTTTATTATAGGATATTTGCCACACTTTACATTTGAGTCCCACCTAGAAATACGTATTACGTTCCTAAGATTAGATACGGAATTAGGAGGGAGACCAAGAAACCCGCAGGCTCCTTTGCAAATAATAGAAATCAAAGCTCAGAGATGCCTTTTTATAATGTCAATCGTGTGCTGCCAATTTGCACTACACAAACCATGAAAACCTTATGTATACGTATCGAGAATACTTGTTGGCACTGGAGAAGTTAAGGCCTACACGAAAAAAAATTAATTCAAGAAACATAAAAATAAAAACCTTTTGATATTACACTTGGGAGCAAAAAAATCGAGCCACCCCAAATGCTTCCGTTCTAAACGAAGCAGGAATCTCAGTGAAGGAGTGGCCAGCAAGAAGCCCTTTCCTGAATCCCATTGAACATTTATGCCTTTTCGGATTATTAAACTGTGTTCGAACTTTGTCCCTTCCAATTTCGGTTTTTGAGTTCTTGTGTTTTAAAGCACAGCGTTTGGGGTGGGTTGTTGTTGTTGTTGTAGAGGTGCAAAAGGGTGTGAGTCGCTGTACATGTGCTCTAAGTTTCATGGTCGTCCTCGCCTATTGTCTCAAGCGACAAGAACATAGCAGCTGCAATAGGGTTGTCCCATAACGCCCTCGGAGTGAGGTTAGTGGGTGCAGCGGGACATCGAAACAGGTGGTCCACATCGTGAGGCGCACCACCGCAGCTCGGACAAATGTTCTGGGTCTATTCGAGATAGGTACGAATTTAGGCGCGAATAAAAACCCGACCTAAGCTGGGCTAGTGTCCCTTTTGTGGCTCTCGGGAGCCTAGTCTCCTGAGGCGATATGGGTGGTAGGGGCGCTGAGAGGACTCTATTCGGACCTAATCTCCCTATTGACCGATTCACAACGGTTGTGTGAATGCGCGATGGCTGCATGGTATGCTGTGTTATCAAATATATCGGGAGGTAGCCGTTTCTATCTCTGGATGTCTCCCTCGAGATCTCGGATTCCACTCCTGACATGTCGTGGAGGGGGAGTAATGTCCATGAGATGAGGGTTTGAGTGATCCTATCGAAAGCAACCGACCAGAGATTGTAAAGACAGGAGGAGATTGTGATCACGTACTGGTAACATAAAATATAATAAATAACAGGCGCGACAATCCAGCATTGGACTAAGGCCGCAGGATGTGTTAGTGACATCATATTTCCAAGATCTTATCTGCTTTTTTTGTTGAGGTAATGAGATCAGCAGTGTTATTTATCCCCATAAATGGGTACTCGTTTAACATTTGAGTGAGATCATAGTCCGTCAAAAGCTCGTGAGTTCGAAAAACACCATGATCCACGGTGAGATTCGAACTCATGACCCTGTGCACCAAAGGTGCGCGCACTAGACCAGCCAGACTACTACTGGTAACATGCTGTTTTTCTTATGAAGATTATCCTGGGACGACATAGGGTGCCACCTGTAGCGATACGTAGAGCAGCGTTCTGGCATGCCTGGATCTTGTTCCAGTTTGTGACCACACCGGTACCACATAGCTAGGAATTACCCTATCTACCAACCAACATAGTTTCTTTGTCCTTGCCCTAGGAACACCCGGCTGGTTCCTTTAGGACGTTGTTTCTACTGTGCATTCTGTTGACTACGTCTGTGACGTGATCTTTCGGCTTCATTATGATGTCTAGATACGAGTAGACACCAAGGATCTTAGGGTTGGTTACAGTAAGAACAACGTCGTCAGCATGCTTACCAGTACGGATACCAAGCACCTCCGAAAATTCCTGCTCCAGGTGGTGAGAAGAGTTGCAGTACATATAGACCGCGAAATGACTAGGTTGGGGATATTGAAAAACTCCACCAGTTTCTCAATATAGTGATTCAGTCGATTTCTTTGCTCCCAAGTGTATGTACGTACTTTATGTCATACTATCTTTGGCAATTATTTTATTAGAAAAAAACTCGTTGCTGGAATTGCGGTCCCATTTGTGCTAAATCGTTCAGTTGTGTTATAAACCGCATACTTCCTTAGGGTCAAAAAGTAGTACCTTCGCATTGATACTCTAAAGGTCCATCCAGACTGATTGCCAAATAGTTGTACGTGCAACCAACTGGCTGTTTTCATTGCATCCTAACTAATCGCCATTTTGGTGTGCGTCCAGTTTTGATATTCAATATGGCAACTGAACCAACCAACCAAATGGCTGTTCGTGATGCCAGTTTTTGGACGCGCAACTATTTGGCCATCAGTGTGGATGGACCTTTAGAAAAACCTATTTGGGAGGTTGTGTTTGTATTGCAGCCCATGACCCCATGGTCCGATTCCATCTATTCGTATACAGTGAAATCTCCCATAGCGGAATTTTCCTCTAAATAACAGCCACTCTTAGATTCTCCGAACAATTTGGCCTTGAAACCAATAGATTTCCACCTCTAAATAGCGAACTCTCGTAGAAACAGACGCGGACACACATTATGCATCCCCATTGTAGGGAATGCACACAGTTTTACCTCATTTTAGCAGACATACGATTTGTACAGGTATTCTGAATTACGGTACATTCACGTTCTCTTGTTTACTGTTAACAATATAGCGGTAACTAGAAACTTGGTGTATTGCGCAATATAATTTTCGGTTGGAGAGAAGTTTATTCTTCAAGAAGCGCGTGTTTAAATCAATTTTCTGTTTATTTTAAAAATGTCGCAAACACGTGAACAGTTAACTCTGAAGGAAAATGTCGATATTTGGCGATTTTCAGAACCCACTAAAACTAGTGTACGCGAATTGGCGAAAAAGTTTTCCATTGGGAAGGGCCAAGTCGCGGATATTTTAAAGTGTATGTAAAGACGAAATATTGAGATCATGAACAAGTAATAAAAAGGAAATTCGTCTCAAAAAGGGGAAAGCGTTAAAATTGACGAAATTTGTTACGAATGATTTTGCCGCGCCCGTGCGAACAGGATTCCCTTGTCAGGTGTTTTTATTCGGATATTTGCAGGGAATACAAGAGCAAGAACATCTATAATTTAGATGAAACTGGATTGTTTTTTCGACCCCTGCCGGACAAAACGATGGCATTGAAAACCGAAAATTTCGAAAGAATAACTGCTTGCGGTTAATTTGGCAGGTCAATTTGAATCGCCATTGATAATAGGCAAAGTGAAGCCCCGCTGCATCAAGGGTGTTAAGATTAACGAACTGGGCATCGAATGTAGATCTAACCGGAAAGTTGGATGACTCGGGAGGTCATGACGGAGTGGCTTATTAAATTTAGATATAGGCATCATCCAAATTTCAAAATCCTTTGCAGATAACTCGTAGTGTAGCATTTACTTTCGCAGATTGATGTTGCGTCTATTAAAACTGAAATATCTGTTTTGGAAGCCATCTTTTGGGTGCGATCAGCAGTAAGGTCCATTAAAACTGCCACTGTCAAAAAATGTTTTCTCAAAGCGGGCGTCAGAACTGTGAATTTAGATCTATCCATCCAAGAAAGGAGTCCTCGGTTGCTCCCTCCTTTGCGATTTTTTATCATTGGGTTCTTTTCAATTTTTTTTGTTGGTTCTCGGATCGCAGATTTGAACGGCTGTAACTTTTAAACGCAGGCAGCGAGGACTCAGAAATTTATAGGACAATGTGCGCCACAGCACGCCTTTATCGTCTTCTGACCCGAATTTCTCCCCGTGTATAATTAAATGACAAATAAAGGGTTTATGCGTTACAGTATATACGAATAGCGTAACAACTGTTGAAGGATGTTGAATTACCGGCGTTTTCAAGTGCTTTTTATTTGATAATTTAATACTAAGGAAATAATATCATCCAAAATCAAACCAGAAAAATAAAAAAAATAAACTTTAGGGAAAAAAGACGATTCTGTCATTTGAAAAAAATATTATAATGCTAAAACTGCAAAAAAATGTGTGCATTCATGTGTGTGAAATGATATCGTAAGGTTTCATTAAATAAAAACAAATCCAGTTTTTTATATAAACAACTTTTAGATTATTGTAATCTTAATAATAAGTTTAAAACGAGAGCAACCAAAAAGAAATGATAATCTAATTACATTAATTTACAATAATAAGATTAATAATAATTAATAATTAATTGTTTAAAAATTTGCTATCCTAGATTTAATGTGTGCGTGTTCCACTGTGGAAACCGTCCTCCACAAAATCACTGTCAACATTATTATTATGTTTAACTTTTCTCCCTATCTATCTACACATCATCATCATGTTAGAGGGGCCTCTGACACAATCATATTTATAAATTTATCACTAAGCCTGCTCAAGTTCATTCGTTCTCCGTATATAAATTTAAGCCGACTGAATCGAATGGGCCTAACAATAGCTGAGTTTTTCGATCGGGTACAGAACAGGACAGCACAACTTCCATACAAATTTGATAGGAGTTTGTCCAGATAGAACAGCATTTGTATGGAAGTTGCACTGTCCTGTAAACCCATCGCTAAAACGCAGCTTATATAAATTATAAATACGATTGTAAAATCGAGGCCTTACAAATAAAGTGAAATCTTTATACTAAATTCAAAATTATTTCTGACCACTGTCACACTTTTGTTTTTTTTTATTGTTTTGGATTTTTCTTTCAACATTTTATTTCTTATTTAGCTTTCATAATCTCTAAAATATAGTAATTTCCCGAGAATGCAGATGTCTGTTGTTCTACAGTTCTTCTTTATTATGGCATCCGAAGCAGTACTCGTTCATTTTTTAGTACTCTACCTAAGATTCAGAATGAAAAAAATCATATTTTCATTTTGTTCTCCGATTCTACTTAATATAGTATAAAACCATTTCTTACTGAAACGTAAAATACAGGCAATGGAACATGGCATGTCCTAAAAGAGCATTTTTCATTCCATAGCAAAATACATACTATTACAAAAAAATACTATTTAAAAACATAAAATAATAAAACTATATAAAATAACAAATTGAAACTGTCTTCCTACTACTCGTTCGTATATCCCCAGCAATCTCATATATCATACACTTTGAAACGCGCGAATAGAATAGCGATAAAAACATACAAGGCGAAAATAAAAATTCGCTTCATAATAATATTATATATAAAATAACATATAAATGTACTTATGCATGTGTGTGAGTTGTTCTTTTACAAAACTGATTCAATTTGACTAACTTCTTTGTCGCCGCCTGCCGGAGCAGCAGCAGCCGTGCCATTGCTTTTCACTGATGGCGAATTCGCAGGAGATGTTCTTTTTACGTCGGCATTATTATTGAGTGACGATATTGAGGTTGGCGATCGCGGACCTTCACCCTGGGGACTAGGAAGTGTTTGTACAATTTTTGGTATCATTGTTATTGGTTGATCGTCATCGGCCAAATCTTCAGCTGGCTCCTCATCGATCGGTGTAAGCGTTTCCATGTGGACAGGTACTTCATTTGGTTTTGTGCAGCTGAAAATTTCAAATCAGTTTGTTATTTTATTTAATTACGTAATAATTTTGAATGAAATTGCAGCTGAATTTAGCGCTAGACAAGACGAACATTAGCAAATTTTGTACAAATGCCTATTCAAGCCTAAGAGGATTTTTGAACAAAAAATGTATAAAAACTCTAGTAGGAATTTTTATGCAGAATTTCGAAGACACATTCTTGTACACAATTTTGATAATGTTAGGCTTTTGCTTTTGATGTATTTTGGGATTAATAATAAAACATAATAAAAGGCCAAAATTTTGATCTTACCGTTTTAAACAAGGTGCTAGAAAACTAGTTATTGTAGATATAGCAAATGCAGCCGATGCCATAAAGAACGGAATTGTGTATGTTTGAGTTGCATCGTAGACGGCTCCGGCCAGGGGCGATCCAATAATTGTTGCAAAACCTCTGAACAGAATCAGTAGACCGAAAGCATTTGTTAACTTGTCCAGACCAAGTAAATCGACGAGAATAATTGAGGTAAGTGAAATGTAGCCAGCTGAAAGGAAACGAAAAGAAAAATTTTAATATTTATAGTCGCTAAAAATCTGAAAAGGCCATGCTTGAAGGTATTTGGTCTAATGTCAACGACCGAGAAAATAATGGAGTTTGGGTTAGAATTAAAAGTAATATTTGCTTCACCGTTTTCACATTCATTTCAATACAATAATGGGTTATACGCCCCCTCAGCTGTGATAATAACTTTGCAGAAGGGAGTGTTATCATTTCGCTCCCCCGTTAAGTTAATGTCAAAATTGCGTCCAATGTTTATTTGAGTAGAAAGAGAGGGTATTCTGCACGAAAATACTGTCAGACACCTCAAGGTTCAACACTTGAACATGTTAGTAATACGAAGGTATCCTTTTCTATGTACCTAGCGCAAAAACTCTGAATTGGATTTGTATAAATTACACTTTATTGTCCAATTTTGTGTGTTAATTATAATTTTGTTATGTGCCTTGCTAGACAATCGCCACCAAATTTTATTGTGAACTCGAACCCAGACTCTCCGGCAATTTAGTAGAAAGAGTGTTGTCTCTAACCACTGAACCATCAAACCGAACCACAAATTAACCAGTGCCGTGAGTCTGCAAATTAATGAATTTTTAGAAGCCTTCTTTATGTACCCGATTATTCCCGGCTGAGTCAGTGATATTTTAGCTGTAATTGCCACAAGGTTACATTATACATCATATAGTTTGTTTTTTTTTTTACTGAATGATTATGGTGGAGTCATTCTCCATATCATCGAATCACAAAACTCGCTAGCAACTTACTATGTAGCAGCACTTTTTCGTTATTCTCGTAAAAGCAAAAGAATGTTATAAGGTGTGGTGTGAGTGATTTCGGAAATGACAAATTCTGCGTTTCTTAGTGAAAATGATAGCGGGTTCGCATATGTAGCAGTTACGTGGACATTTTGGGTTAAAAAATCTTAAATTTCAATCTGATTGAATTATATCTTTGACTAAATTCATGATTCGTATCTTGTTAAACAAATATTGACCAAGTGGCCTTTCCTTTCTTCTTGTTTTTCCCTAACTTATTGAGGAGCATGCATGGTGGATCCGGACGATCACGGCCACCTTTCTCGATGGTGGAATAATGGCTGTAGTGTACTTCGACTTAGATCCTAAGCTGTCCACGGCTGTACAAAATGAAACAAATATTTTTGATTTTAAATTAGTGATGACCTTACTGGAGACCTATTTACCGGACACATGATATGCGAAATGATCGGCTCAGTTTATAGGCCGAATTCCTCTCACATGATTGTGATCTGCACAATGCTTGCGGTGACAACACTTATTCATCCCTTTTCAGTTTGTCGAGAGCGCTGTCGAACGGGCAATGACGAGTTATGGTTATGGCGCCGCGCCGTTGCTGGCATTGTGGAATACAAAAAATACATGGTCGGTTTTGAACTGCAGGCTTTAGTACAAGTTTGAGCCTTGTTTTTTAACGGATTTCATCATTTTCAATGTTCAATAGCGAAATGTGTACCTCAAAAATGGGCTGACCCGGGGATCCTTTCCCTACCTATCAAGGTGTTGAGCTCGAGGGTGGCGTAGGTTGCTCCTAGGCTTGTCATAGTTGCCACTAAGCCTGCTCCAAAAACCGGGGTCCCGGTACAAAACCGGTGTTCAATCAGTACCGATATCCCGGTTATTTGGTACCTGTTCAATACCGAGTCTGTTTTTCAGTACCGGGTTAAAACCGACCGACGAGTCGGGTATGATTCTGGGGCGGGCAACCCCAAAATTTGTTTTCTTGTTTTTGACATCAAATTCGGAATCAGCGACCCAAATTTACCTGTGTTTCTGCCATGTCGATCGGACGCGTATTTCCTCGAGAAAACAGGGATGCCATTTGGCAGCCCCAAAAGAGTGCGCGTACGCTTAAAACTAGGTTTCATTGCACTGTATGTTTCCATAAATTACCTATTTCACCCAACTTCAACCGACTCGTCGGTCAATTTTAACTCGGTAACAAAAACCCGCCTCGTCGGTTCTTTTTAACTGGGTACCAAAAAACCGACTCGTCGATTCTTTTGAACTCGGTACCAAAAAACCGACTCGTCGGTTCTTTCTGAAATCTCGGTACCGAACAGGCATATTTGCCACTGTTCGGAATGCGTTTTTGAAGGATGCCGATCTCTATTTGACTTGCTGGGATGCAAAAATAAATACTCCTCGATTGCCTGCAGTGCAAAAATTTATTCTGTTAAACATGATGGACTCCTCTAAAAACATTGTATAGTGGGAGTTCATTTTCTAATGTGAGACCCCCATACAATCGCAATATTTCGCAAAATTTCCCTAAAATTCTTTGACCCTCTCAATAAGGTTTTTATTTTATCCATTTTTTTTTCAACAGTCGTTTCTATCGTTAAGTAGAATATAATTCGATATGACTTGAGGGTTTACTACTGTCTCCGTAAAAAAAGCGTGACCGCTTGAATTTTATAAAAAAAAAACAAGCTGTGCTGTCATCTTATGCTCGCTACACTCTCATTACAATTTACGGAAAACAAACCGATTACACTGTTCGGCAAAGAAAGTGTTTTCCTCTGACACAATTTCTGGCCTTCTGAATCAGAATACCTGGGGGCAGAAATGCATTGACCCTGAAATCTAAACCGAAATTAAATTCGTCCTTTCTCTACAACATTGAAGGAAGTGTCAGCAAATCATCTAAAATAATAAAAACCAAATCCGAACTGTATTTGGAAGACATAATACAATTTAAACGTCACACTAACTTAATAAGATACGCCCCTATCTTAGAAACGGTGGTTGTTGGGGGGAAACGGGCTTCATTTTCTGATTCAGAAGGCTATTTTACATATCAATCACCAGAAAAAAAACCATTTTTGTTAAACAGTGTTATTTGAAAAATACCATATTTAATTTTTAAAGGGGGAGGGGGGGGGGCACTTAGAATATGAAATATACTTCACGACCTATTCCCATGCCTAGCAAGTACACACAAAAATTTCATAGAAATCAGCCGTTTCGGGGGAGTTTGACAACAAACATTTTTGACGCGAAATTTATATATTCAGTAGATATCGTTTATAACGACATCGAAGGGACTGCCTAATTTACGTCGTTATAGCCGATCGTCGTTATATCCGCTCATATTGTGTATAACGACCGCCGTCGTTATATACCATAATATTGTTTATAGCGTCCTGTCGTCGTAATAAGCGGTCATAGTAATTTAAAGTCAGAGCCCGTTTCAGACCACGAACTTTCGGTGGTCCTCTTTTTAAGTGTATACGTTTGCCGACAAGGGTATACGCCCTTGTGGGACACAGAAATGAATGGTAAAGCTGCTTGTCAATTGTTATTCTTAAAATAAGATCAAATGGAACAGCGGTCCTTTTTATTTAAAATTAGCAAAGGCTGCATTTTGATCGCGAAAACGGTCCAATCTGGAGGCTTTGAATACTTTATTGCATTTTCAAATAGAAGGAGAAAAACTGTTGTTTTAATTATTTTGGGAAATAAAAAATACAGGAGAACATAAAACATAAATACCAATGAGGACATAAATGGAGAAGTTAACAAATTGCCAAATTGTGGTTTTGAATAGTTTTTTATTTCAACCCAATTGCGAGAGCCTTTCTTAGACCAATCCTTAATCCTCGTTTTAAACAAATCAACAAATTCTCAATTAGTATTTGATTTGCTCGTATAACAAAGACTGAGTTCTTATGCTGCCCATTCTCAGACCCAGATGCACCGATACCAGATATGTACGTCAAAGGAGAGCAGCTTAAGTCTTGTACCAAGTTCAAGTACCTTGGCTCGATGGTGAACAGCGGAGCTACATGCGATGATGACATCAAACACCGCACAAAGGTTGGGTGGATGACGTGGCGAGAAAACTCAGGAGTTTTCTGCGATAAGAAAATGCCACTGAAGCTAAAGGGCAAGTTGTACAAAACGGTTGTACGTCCCACACTCATGTATGGAATGGATCAGAATGCTGGACCATGTATGAAGGTTACGCGAAACAAATGACAGCGACTGAAATGAAAATGTTACGCATGTCAGTTGGTGTAACCAAAAGGGACCACATCCAGAGTAGCTACATCCGAGGCAGCTTGTCCATAGACCAACCAATCACCGAAAAGCTCGAAGACCGACAAATGGATTGGTATTGTCATGTTCAAAGGCGTCCGCAGGTCGAGCAACGCGAAACCGTGGAGCGGTATAAAGAACGAGGCAAGGAAGAAGAAGAAGATTTGATTTGCTCGTCGATAAAACCCGAAGCAGGACCTGTATTTATTGTAATCCCTATAGGGTTGAACCCGGGAACCAGACGATTCTTAAAATGTTGTAAAAATTAAACAAATTTAAGTCTCAAAATATTTTATTAAGCATGCCAAAAAATTGTGCACTTCTCATCATTAAACTTTTCGAGTCATTTTCGGCAACTTCTCTTTTCACAGAAGATAAACTTAAATTCTTACAGTTGACTCCTTAATTTGTTTAGGGCAGATTCGGAAAGCGATGTTGAATGACGAATCCGGGCAGGATTTTTTTTCATAGGGGTGTTGCCTCAAATCCTCTGGTGTGCTGATTGTACTATTGCAAATAAAATTTCGTATCATGAATTTTCCATTTCTTACGACGTTTTTTAACAACCTTCAGTTCAAGTGCGATTGCGATGTCGTGTCATTCCGGCCTGCCAAAAACAACAATTTTTGAACTTCTTTTGCATATGTTCGCTCATATTCCGCACTGCATTTAATTTTCAACTCAAACTTGATCTTTGCATGCCAGAAAAGCTAACATAAAAAACAAACATGTGACGACCGTTCGTCGTTATACCCGATCATTTTGCCTCTCGGGCCGGAAAAATTCAGTCATTATAACCGATCGGTCGTTTAGCGATGGTCGCTATATCCATCAAATATTGCACCGCACGAGGCTCTTAGATCTCGGGACCTGGGATTTTCGTCGTTATAGCCGATGAGTCGTTATACCCGATGTCGCTATGAATGATATCCACTGCATACGTTTGCCGACAAGAGTATACGTCCTTGTGTGACACACAAATGAACGCAATAGCTACTTCTGAATTTTTTAAAATAATTTTTCGGAAATAAGAAATACAGGAGAACATTATAAATACCAATAAGGGCATAAATGGAAAAGTTAGCAAATTAAATTGTGGTTTTGTAGTCTTTTTTTCCAACCCAATTGCGAGGACTTTCCTTAGACCAATCGTTAATCTTTTAAACAAATCAACAAATTCTCAAAAAAGATTTAATTTTCTCGTCGATAGAACCTGAAGCTGGAGCTGTTTTGTTGTAGTCTCTATAGGCTTGCACACAGGAACCATAGGTACGGTTCTTAAAATGTTGTAAAAATTAAACAAATTCAAGTTTCAGAATGTTTTTTTAAGCGTACCAAAGAATTTTGCACTTTTTCATCATTAAACTTTTGGAGTCATTTTCGGCAATTTCAGTCCACTTTTCACAGCAGATCTTAAATTCTTCGGTTCACTCCTTAATTTTTCTCAACGAGCGTAGTTAATTTTTATAAATGCTTGGTTTCAAGGGCTTAAAAGAATAAAGTCAGAGCTGGTAAGTCAGGGAACCGACTAGGACGTCGTTGAATCTTGTTTCACGATATGTCCCTGTCACAAAGCAAATTGCAGAAAACTAATTTTGAGGCGCTAATAATATGGAATAATAACTGCTCCCCTATCTTGGGCGTTCGTTGGTAATGATGTGGATCCGCTACATAAAGTTTAGGGCAGATTCCGAGAAAGATGTTTAGTGATGAAAACGGGCACGTTTTTCTGGTGTGCAATTTTTCACTCCCCTGTAAAAAATTGTCTCAAATCCTCTACTGTGTTGATTGTTTTATTTATTTATTGCAAACAAAATTTCGTAACAAAAATGTATTATTTCTTAGGACGTTTTAAAAACATTGAGGTTGAGTGCGATTGCGATGCGATGTCGTACCATTTTTTAACTTTTTTTTTTACGTATGGGTGAACTTCCGCACTGAATTTAATTTCCAACTCGAACTTGATCTTTGCATGCCGGAAAAGCAATCATTTCACATACAAAAAATTAATTGTGTGGAGCGTTCGTCGTTATATCCGTTCATTTTGTCTCTCGACTCGGAAAAATTCAGTCGTTATAACCGATCGGTCGTTAAAGCGATGGTCGCTATATCCATCAAAAATTGTACCGCACGAGCCACTTAGGTCTCGGGACTTGGAATTTCCGTCGTTATAGCCGATGCGTCGTTATAACCGATGTCATTATAAACGATATCCACTGTATATAGGATGTCCGGAAACTTCCGTATAAACGCACCGTATTGTGATTCCCCAAGGGATTTCCAGCAAAAAAGTACCGAACATACCCCAATTCTTAACTTTTTAGCTTTCACAGTCATTTGAAATCACATGAGGAATAACAATCCGGCGCGTTTATGCGGCAGTTTCCGGACACCCTGTATAGATAAGCGTAAGAACGGGCTCAAACTGCTAATTGCTGACTAACTGGTACATGTCTTTTTTAGTGAAATGAAGAAATCTAATCGGCGATAAATGTTCCATAGTCCTCGGTGGACAATAAAGAATAAAAGGCGTAGGCGATACTGGTCGATTCATGAAGAAAAAAATGCGCCGCGTATCTAAATTGATTACACCGGTTTTTGGATTAAATAAATCTTGGCGGAACGGTAGGTACTGGTAAAATATTTAGAGTTGAAATAAATAAGTGTGATGAATGAAGGTAGAATGCAACTTGGATGGGATGATGGAAGAATGTTTTTCCTTCTTCTAAAACTGCTCTTGTCGTCACGGTCCTGGCCAAAAAAGTGAAATCATTTACGGGTCATATCTGCCAGAATAGCTGATTTGCCTTGAGAAATTAATTTAATCTAGTGTATATTATGTTAACACAACCACAAGGAGTGCATAGCACGTCAACGTTACGTTAGCATATACGAATTTTAGATGCACCAGTTGCTGGCATACACATCCCTTCCGATGAGTCGCCTTATACGACACATCAGGAAACTTATTTATGGTGTATTCTATCCCCCACTAGTGATGTGCGGGCACGCGTATTTTGGGAACCGGTCCTGTCGGGTCCGATTAGCCTTCGACAAAAACACGTAAATACACAAAACCGAAAATTATTTTCATTTTTCCAAAATTAATAATCACCAGATTTGGTGATAAATTATTTTTAATTCCCTGATTCATCCTTGAATTTAAAACATCACTATCTAGTATTTTACTTGTATATGGCTACGTTTAAAATTCACAACAAACAATATCCACTAATAAAATTATTGTATACGTGCGCGCAGAATAGATACAAACGCACGACAATCTAACAACGCAACATGTCACGCAGGTCGCATCTACCGTATAACACAACGGATAATGCTTAAAACACCATGACTGACATGTTGAACAGCAATAGCAAACATGTCAAATGTGTTTCTAGCATAATGCGGGACCCATATACAGCATCCGACAGCAATATTTCAATGTAGAACACATTCATTTGCCTTGGCTAACCCTTCCTCTTTCTTGCCTCGTACTTAATACCGCTTCATTGCATCGCGTCGCTCGGCCTATGGTGTAGGCCTTTGCTAACCCACTACCGCAATTACTAGTACTACTAAATTGCCTTAACCCCTTATGGGGCATAGCGCGTCTACTACACCTACTCGCCATCGCGTACGGTTTCTGGCCATTTAACGTATTTGGCCCCAGTTCTTTCTCAAAGACGCACATTCCTTATCCACAGATCTGCGGCGCGTGATTTTAGGGCGTCCCCTTTCTCGTCCACGTTGTGATAAGGAGTCATATCGCATAGCGCGACCACCAATACAGTTATCACCCTTCCGCAACGTATGATCAATCCGCTGCCACTTTCGTCTGCGAATCAATTCGTCGATAGGCCTTTGACCCGTACGCCATCAATTTAAAATGAATTGAATTGTTGCTGACTGATTACGTCGCGGTTGCTGCTTTATTATTAAACTGAACAAGTGCAATGCATATGCTATTTTCGTTCTCAGTTCAATAAATTCACAATCCCCCTTGAATTGAATGAATTCATTGCTTTAGAATAGAAATTCGAAACCGGCCGGCGCTTGGTTTTATGTAGAGCACGTCGGATCGGTACTTGTTAGCAACCAGGTACCCGGGTGCGGTTCTACGGTTCGGTGCAACACTACCCCGCACCAAAAATGCTTTACTCGGATAATGCGGGGAAGAAACGTCCCGTGGAGAACACAGAAATTGGTCATTCAGCTTATAAAACTCCTCCTGTATAGCTATGTTTTTGTATGTACAACTGAACAAGATGAGAATCGACCGGTGCCGATATCTCCTTTTTTACTTGTTACTTAGTTTTAGGTATCCTCAAAATCGGAAGTCTCTAATCAAATATATTTGAAGAACAAACCAAATTAAATCCCCACATTTAATTTTATAAAGATTAAGAATAATGTTTAACTGTCACAAATGCGAATGGTAGAAGATTTAAAACTATCATCCTTTTGTTTACCAGGCTAAGCGTTTACATGTCCAGAATCGATTTTCATTTCTTCGGTATATGTACTTGACATAACAGCTTCGATTCAATGATAAAATCAGCGAAAGTTAACAAAAAATTTTACAATTTCCAGTTTCATAGTATTTTACGGATTCTCTAGAGATATACATTTCTTTCTATTTAAAATCCCACGTCGAGCCCATCCGGAAGATTCTTTTTAGCAGAGTTTTTTATGCAGTACATAATGATTCAAATGTTAAATTAAGGGGCAAACATTACGAAATTATTTTTTATACTTACACACAGCAATTCCGAAAAATATCGCCATCGTCACATAAGCCGCATAGGAATGACAAAATGGCGTCAAGCCAACAGCAATTGTTGATACCAACAAACAAATATTGTTGAGCAATAGCGAATCGACTTTCGGAAAATCGGCAATATAGCCGAAAAACACCCTTCCAACTGTATTCGTAATACCGATAATGGACAATAACATTGCGGCACTGCCTGGATCAATATTCTGCAAAAAATGGACACATGACATCAAAATGATTTAAAAATTTGAAAATTCCACTTACGTCCTTCTCAGCAGCATCAACTAAATAAACGAATGGTACGTACAGACCCGCCATACCGAACACATTCGAAATTCCGATCATCATAAAGACGGAATCTTTTAATAAGCTTACATCTAACATTGCTCCTAGAGCAGATTTAAAGGATTCAGGTAACGTAAAGCATGGACAGAGATCATATTCTGCAAAAAAAAAATGATTTCATTATTGCCATGATTATATCTAGAATTTTTGGTGTACTTACTATCACGGCCCTTTTCCACTTCAGCCAACGGATCGGGCCGTACATCACGCATACTCTTTTCATATTTGGTTAACGACACGACCGAATTGCGATAGTTCGTGAGAGATTTTTGCGATTGGAATTGGGGCAAATTTGTCACCGAACCCGAATAGAAAATATCCTTACGTGATAGTGGACGTACCATTTTTGATGCACTATCCGTACGGGTGGATAGTGACACCTTTGAGGTGAACATTGTTTCCGAATCCTATAATGGTAGGACTGTGAATTAATTTGTGTCTTGATATGTTTGTGACGGAGTGAATTCACGATGTAGGGTAGCAAAACGGAAATATATAATTATATTGAAAATTTGGTTGTTGGTTTTGGAAATTCAATAAAAAATCTTATCGTGAATTCACCCTTGAATAAATTTGCATAATTAGATACAAGTAGAAATATCTGGCGATATGTTAAAACACAACACTAATTTGATGTATACGTAGAGGAGTTGAAAGCTGTAGTGCCATTTTCTTCGATTTTTTAAGTTAATTTCAAATATTTTCAACTGATTTGCGATTGGTTTTCATTGATACTCTGGTCTCCTCATCTCAATAACTCGGAGACTTGATCCGTTGTTGTAGTAGCGACTACAAATATTTTTTTTTCCGTGAATCGATGGCGTGACTTGATCCGTCAAGTCTATGGATGCAGAGACTTCAGTATCGTTGTCGCATAACAAAAGCCAAAAAGTCACTAAAGCTTTCAAAACTCACTAGACAATCGTACGAATACCGCAGCCAAGTTTACCGATATTACCAAAAAATAAGGTACGAAAAAGAAAAGTAACTTAAATACAGAAAGTTATGTACGTTTCTTGCAGTTTATACAAAAATGACGGTATGGATGTATCCGAGAAATAAAAAGAAAATTGGTAGCCAAATAAAGCTCAAACTGTCAATATGTCAAGCCAATATAAAATACGAAAATTAAGGATAGATAGCAGTTTTTAGAGTATTTTCTCAATAAATAAATTTTTGACTGTTTTTTTTTTTATTGTTTTACTAACGGTGTCGTCGCAATTTAATCGGCTGCCTGCGGAACTTGAAGTTTTTCTTAAATCTAATGAACTACGTACATCGCCATTGCTGCCAACATTACCGCGCGATGATGAACGTATGGCGGACAATGTTGGCTTGTAGGTTGCCGACGTTTTGCGAACACGATCGAATGTTGGAACGGAACCGTTTTTCGGAAGACCTAAATGAAAATGAAAAAAAATGTATTTCTTGCTCGCTGAAAGTAGGCGTATTTCGGTCATACCTTGCTGTTGTGAAGTGAAGGCAGGTTGCGATGCATTTCTAGGCATATTTTTTGATTCATTATCACCAGTATCACCTTCAGAGTTGCGATGTGGTCGCCTGGGCGGGCGTTTTGAATCTAATTGACTATGACCGTCGGCGGCGGCCTGATTGCGTGAGTCAGCGACACGAGCTTCGGTAATTGTCGGTAGTGTTGACACAGGCTGTAAGGTGCCTTGTTGCGCTGAAATTGGATGAAACAATAGTTAGGATAGGATTAGTACAAATTATTTTAGAATGAATTGTTGTTGCTGTAGCGGCATAAAAAGGGAAACGTTGAAA
This sequence comes from Microchrysa polita, assembly GCA_949715475.1. Lineage (NCBI taxonomy): Eukaryota > Metazoa > Arthropoda > Insecta > Diptera > Stratiomyidae > Microchrysa > Microchrysa polita. Next base: position 140,853,454 of record OX454415.1, on the reverse strand, counting down.
ATTAGCACACACTCAAAAATGGTAGGCTGCTTCGATTGGTCGCAGCTAAAACGCAAATAGTGATAAGTACGTGGAAGCGCCTGGACAATTGAAAATATGGGCTACATCGTGTGGACTGGTTGGCGATTCCATTATATCTATTCGTGACAGATATGCAATTATTCGCTGTTACGATTCGGATCGGGGTTGACCCAAGATTGTGCGAGTGGCTCTGGTATTCGGATTCGTTTTAGCAGCCGAGTCGAACAGACGTGTACTGTCACCAGCTATTTGAAGAGAATTGGAATTTTAGCGTGTACATTGAATTTTTACCACCAGAGTCCAAATGTAATGCGATTGTTTGACGCTAGGTAAATTGTGTCTTCTACAGGACTTTTCGGCGTCTCCATTCTTCAATTGGATAAACAAGTGCACACGTTTGATGAGCGTAATTGGACGCGCATATCAAACAGAAATTTCGTTACTCTCGATTTAATTCAATATTGAAAGTGAAGCTGACTATGCCTAATAGTCTGTTCTACCGCCTCTAACTGTATCGGTTTATTTTCGACCAAAATTGTGTTTTTTTTTTGGCATAGCAACGGCCTCCGAACGATACATTTCAGTGGATCATCACCTGGCAACTGAATAGGCTCTCCTTGAGTGTGTTTAATTGGACTCACTAGCTCGTATGTCGCCCTCGATCCAACAATTTTTCAATTGGCCAGCAACTAACTGTGTCGGAATAGATCCAACCATTCTCCACCAGCAACGGAACGCCCCCGTCATTGTAATGATGTTGTACGTTCCGCCTTAGTGCAAATTCCGAAGAATCTTCACCAGCGACATAGTCGCCGCTTTTAATTCCGCACACTGGGCTCCACTTTCATGCCGCTTGACAAAGAATTGATCTTCCAGATTATCTTGCAGCTATAATCAGGTCCTATGGAGCGGAAGTTCCACAGGACTCAGTGCTTGGCCGGTAGCTATGAATCATAATGTACAACGGCACTCTAGAACTGCTGGTAGAAGAGACAAGCAGATTTTGCGGCAGTCGACGTAACCACATGCCGGCGGACTTGGAAATTTGAAAAAGCTCGGAAAGACAAGAAAGCATGAGACAGTGGCAACTGCGGTAGTATGACGCTGTAACCGATAGAAGGACTCGCTCTCTCATCCCTGATGTTGCAAAATGACGTCGTTTAATGGAAGTGAGTCGAAGAATGTTTGATTCCTAAATTGCAACTATGCTTAGCTTGTATTATTCTACCTGATCCAGGAGGGCTCTTAGGGGTACTGATTGTTGTTGTAGCGGGGCAAAAAGGTCGGGGTGCTGGAAGGCCCACTAGGTAGATGTTACATAATGTACGAAAGAGTACGCTACCTTGTGGAACTCCCTGCTTAATTTTCCTATGCTATTAACTATTGCCTCGAAACTCAGCGATGAATTGCATCCTACTTCAGGAATCTAACCTGTTTTTTTTTCTGGTTCAGGCCTTTGTGGATGTCATGCCCCGCAGGGGGACTTTCGGGCATTGACGATCCTGATGCACTCGAGTCAAGTAAGGTGGCTACTCATGCCGACTGACCTTCTCCCTTTTCTTTCGGAAGGGAAGTCATAAAAGCCTTCCTAGGAAGGAAACCGCCATAGGCAATCGTGTAAAACCTTGGAGCCGCGGCTTCGCATAGCTTGAGCCTCCATAATTCTATAGTTAGGGAGAATGGTCCCCGCAAAATGCCTACGCGCCTATACCTAGTTAGTTTGTGGATTGATTACCTCACGGCCCGAGTCAAATTTCTAACTAGTATGCTGAAGGACTCCCATTCGAATGTGAAAAGCAGCGCTACCTATTGCGTTAAGCTAATGGGTAGTAACAGGGCAAACGAACCAGGGGTATGCACGTCTGAATTCAAGGTGAGGCTTAATCTTTAAGGGTGCCGAAGGAAATCACACCTGCTACTGAGAAGTCTTTAGCAAATAGTGTACCTCGGGAATGGGTATGCAAAGGGGACCATGGTCCCTTCCCATCATGGTGTTGGACTCGAGGTGGCAGGATGTTGTTAACCGAGTCAACCAGCTGGATTTGCGGCCACGGGGTTGGGTTTCTGAAGGTGAGTGCAAGTACTGGACGAAGAAATCCCCATTTGACAATTAGATCCTGTCAATAAAATGCCGAAGTTCCAAACAATCCGAAGGTATTGGTAAGAGCCTAAAGCTTAGGCACTCCCGTGACGATATATGTAGTCCCGTAGATGGCATTCTATGTGGATGTGATGAGTGGTCAGATCCAAAGCCGTTGTGGTACTATGCATCTTCCTGAAGCTTGAGATACAATGGAGCTTTGACGGTCTTTGCCACGGGTGATGAAATTGAGATTCGACGGTAGGATCCGGCGAGATTTGCGTCTTTACCGGGTTGAAGAAAAATAATTCGCACCTTTTCCCCAGAATTCAGGGATGACAAGCGTGGATATTGACAAAGTTGAAAACCACCGAGTGTTTAGCATTATTGATAGCTGCTGAAACTTGGTCCGCTGTATATGCAGAAATGGTGTCAATGCTACTTTTTTGCAATCGAACATTTTGGTCTTGGGGTCTTTTATACCCTTCGCTCATAGAGTGAAAGGGTATATTAACTTTGTCGTGAAGTTTGTAACGCATTGAAGGAAGCATCTCCGACCATATAAAAAGTATACATATATGATCAGCATGACTTGGGGAGTCGATTGGACGATGTCCGTCTGTCTGTCTGTCTGTTGCGATGCGTTTTACTCAGCCAATTTAAAAGCTATGAAGCTGAAATTTTGCGCAAGTGCTTCTTTTTGCTGCAGGCAGTTTGTATGTTTGAATCGGTAAAATCGGACCATGGGGTCATGGGGCTGCCATACAAACCTAACACCCCAAATTAGGTTCTTCTAAGAAAAACTTTTTTATTTGTGCACCAATTTCAACCAAATTTCACACAAATGTGTTTCTCTTGATGACACAAAACATATCTAAGAATGGATTAAATCGGATAATGGGATCATGGGGCTGCCATACAAACCTAACCCCCCAAATTAGGTTCTTCTAAGAAAAACTTTTTTATTTGTGCACCAATTTCAACCAAATTACACACAAACGTGTTTCTCTTCATGACACAATACATATCTATGAATTGATCAAATCTGACCATGGGATCATGGGGTGGCCATACAAACCAAACCCCCATTTTGGTTCTTCTAAGAAACATTTTTTGCACCAATTTCACAAAGCCTTGAAATAATGTGACTTTACCAAAGCAACAAAAAAATTAAAAACGAATGGAATGGTACTGTGGGGTGATGCTCCCGCAACCGCAATAAAATTTTCCGAAGAGAGCGAAGGGTATCCAAATTTCGGCCAGGCCCGAAATTAGCCTCGGCCCCGGGGGTTGGCGAGCGAAGCGAGCAGGGGGCGAAGCCCCGTAGTTTTTTATTGAACAAGTTCGCGCAGAGTTTGGGATGTGGAATGTCGCTGTGGTTCTCTTACTGGATTTTATGGATACACTAGCCTTGTCTTTGGTGGGATGTGACAGGGCGCGGACGGTAGCCCAGAGTGTGCCCCTGTTCAAAGATCGCAGCTTTCGAGATACTCGTTCCTTTTTCTCGTTTGTAGATGTTGGTTTTTTGTTTGATTAAGGGGTTAGCTTTTAGATTTCGCGATCGGCCGGCTTGTCGCATTTTAAATTGTCCCGATCGTCGGCTAACCTTGCGGTAGCGATTGAGAAATACATACAGCCGAGCTTTGGGGATACGTCTTGCCGGAATGAATCGTACTGCTACTTTGACAATGACTTTCCTTATATGTATTCTTTTCGGCCTCCCTAGCGTTTGTTTCGCCGTAGTAAACGCTGAACGTACGCCGTATTGACTTCGGTTGATTTACCTACAGCTATGATGGTGAAGGTGGTCGGAGGAGAAAGTCGTAGTAGTCTCTCAGCGGGTTTCATTTATCAAACTAGCACTCGCTATACGAGTATTTACGTGAGGTTTAGTATAACAGGTGCCAGCGATGCGTGTAGAGGAAATTCCATTGAGTGGGTAGAAATCTGATGATTTTAAGACTATGTCTATACATCTGGCATTGTTGCCGAGAAGAGAGTGCCACAGCTCGTGAATAGTACCATGCCTGCCCACTTTATCGCTCCTCAAAAGTATATAATCAATGCGGGTATCGACAGACGTGTCAGGTTGAAGTTTTGTCTCCTGTATTGCCGATAGCAGAATTTCCAACTATATACTACTCATGAAATGAATAGAACATGGAACACATCCAAATACAAGCACAACCCTCCTGCATCAAACCTATATGGATCTTGCCAGGGAGATACTTGAGAACTCTTGGTCGTCTTGGTAAAACGGGTTTGATCCGAACCGAAGGGGCTCGGATGATAGAATCGTTCCAGTTGTAATACTCATAATTAAATAAAGATTGCGGCCTGACGCACGTATATGAATCGCCCTTAACGATATTCCAATCATCGAACAGCAGTCGATATTAAATCAGTAAAAAAAAAAGAGAATAAGAAAAAAAAGCACTTACCTAATTGATCTAGAGCAAGACTGGAATGTACACCAGGATCAGCATTTATCGGCATCTTCATCCGCTTCTCCATCGTACCGTCGGGCAACTGCACCATAAAATACGATCCACCGATTGAGCCACGTTCCAATTGAAGTCGTTTCTCTTCATACATTCGCTGCATCAAAGGTTTTACTTTCTTCTCCTTCGGATACCTGTACATCAAAGTTAACGAATTCAGTTAAGGTTGAACTCCTAAAATTTCGTAATGCCTTGGTAAATCTTACGTGAGCGGCCGCATCATTGCACCAAAAACAGCACAATTCAAAATCAGTCCGGCAAATATGAGTAAAGCGTTTTTCCAGTCTAACAGTTCCAATAAATAAGTGGCGAGTGGAGCAAATGCAAAAGTACCAAAGCCTGAACCGCATACTGCAATGCCGGTGGCCAGAGATCGTTTCGTTTCGAAATAGTAACCGACAGCAACAACAGCGGGTAAGTAAATCATGCCAAAACCAAAACCTTAAATCGAAGAGAAATATGAATGTTATAATCAAGTAAATCAAGAAAGAAGATATTTGTCCATGGTCAAAATACTGCAATCATAAGCTGTCCTGTGACAGGTGTGAGATATTATATTTAATGAGGCTCATATGCTACCTGGCAATGTGTATTGTCCGAGAACAATAAATATTTAAAGAATGGTATCTCTCATAGTCTGCAATGCACCACTGGATGCCAGGGCAGATTAGTATACATGATTGAGAGAATTAAATTAGTACAAGGTTGATGTAATGCTATTGTGCACCAAGTTTCTAGCAAATGATATGCAGGAAATTTTCGGATATCTTCAAATACGTTTTTAACAATCCAGTGCAAGACAGAACAGCACAATTTATATACAAATTCGAACGTGAAGTTGGATACGAATTATTCTATATAGAAAACAACTGTCAAATTTGTGTGGGAGTTGTGCTGTTCTGTCCTGTACTGGATAGGCACGCACCTGCCAAATCCTAATAATGAAAGTAACTATCACAAAATCTTACCTCCCAAAGCACCATACGTTATCATAAGCATTGTAACTGATGTACTAAACGTACTTAGTACGAATGCACAACATGCTATCACACTGCCAGCAATACAAACAGCTCGACATCCGTATTTGTTTGCTAGCGCCGAAACGATTGGACCTGGAAACAGCACAAACACAAAATCAAACTATTAATAAACACTGCAAATCGATAATAATCCTCCTCAAACTTCTTTTTTCGACTTTTATTCATACGACTATGTCAGTTTGAATCAGAGACGTACGACAACATATTCATAAGTTCTGACATAACTCACCTGCACTTAAGTACACACCGCTCAGAAGGCTTCCAACCCATGCCACTTTGCCCTTACCCTCACCGAAATAATCCACGAAATCGGCTAAGAATATACCAAACGTATAGGCAATACCGTCAACAATCATATTACACATGAAGGATGCAAATACGATGACCCAACCGAATCTAGAATGGAAATCATATTGAATGGTTAGATTTTATGTAATTTGTGAAAATATACAGAAGTTTATTTTTATAAAATTTAATTCAAGATCCAATTTGCATAACTTTAAATAAAAGAGCATTCCGTGGTTTTGAAAGTGTGGGTAGTAAATCAGGGACTCGTGTTTCTAAGGGAGTCGTACATACACTTTTTTTGGTATAGAGCGATTGTGTGATGTTTTGATGAATTCTTATTTGCATAAAACGAATCGATTATTAACTAAACGAATTCGAAATTAAAAAAAAGACAGCAGGGGCCGTTTGAAAAGTCTACGTTCTGATCATGATAGGGCGCATGGGCAAAATGGTTTTCATATTGTTATGCAAGAGCCAAAAGTTGCCAAAACGCCTCCCTGGCAAGAGCCTCGAAGGTCTCGATGCAGGAATTCGTGTATGTCTGTGTACTTATATGTATGGAATCTCGGCGCGGCTAATCTCAATTCGTCTTATATGCGCCGGCGTTGAAACAAATTCTGGCCCAATAAGGGTATGAATATGTGTAGTGTCTGCAATCGACGTATCGGTTCCAATGCCAGGTCACTACAGAGTAGTTACTTTTTGGAGTGGGTTCTTTGAGGTGCTCAGGTTTGAGAAGGATGGGTTAATAAATTGAACGATCATATGTTGCAGCGGGTTGTAGGTTTACTGTGCGGCCTCGGGCAACAAAGGCTCTTCCTCAACACCAGTGGCCCCTCCTTTCCCCAACAATATGATCTTAAATACTAGACAAAGTTTAACTCCTGCCCCTACGCCATCAATTTTTACACCGATGTCAATATTAGAGTTCAACTGCAATGACATTCTCTACGAAGTTCCTGAGATAGCACAATCCATGAGTAAGAGACGAAGCTCCGAACTCGCCTCTTAGCGTCGAAGGTGAATAGATCATACTACGGAAGAGCAGAGAAGGCGCCACGAATGATTCTCACCCTGGAGATGGACTTGCCTTCCTAATACACAAGTCCGTACATAACATGTAGTTGCTGACGGTACGGCGGAATTGCAAGTCATCTCAGTTTCATCAGGGAGCATTAATATCGAAATCTTTAATATTTCAGGTGGTACATCTGACTCCAGCGGTTCGTCATTACGATATTGGTCCTCTCCTTATTGGAGAGTATAGGATCATTCTTTGCGACTTCAATGCCCATACTGCGCTGCACAATGATGCCAGGGGTATAGCTATCGCCAAATCTCTTGACGCTCCACAGTTCTGTACTTTCAATGAAGACACGCCGACATTTGACGGTAACAATTGCATTAGCTTTCCAGATATAGCTATTGCAAAACTTCCTGGTTTCTCTTCCGATCACCTCCCAATCATTGTTAGAATTGACAAACCAGCTGACCTGACCAAACCAGAGAAGCGAACGATTGTCAATCACAAAAAAAAACAGATAGGGAAGGTTTCAAAATATTTACTTCGGCGAAGCTCATCGAGCTACCTCCTCCCACCAATGTGCACAAAGCCGAATGGAATATCAGAAACGTCATTGCTAAAGCAGCGGCAATCCTGCATGACGTATTCCAAAGGTTCGACCAAACTTCCCTACGAGTGCCACAAGATTAGCCGGTGAATGTGATAATATTAGAAGCGCTCAACTCCAAGGCCCGTCTTGTCGCTCTCCGCGCTCGCCGTCCCTGATATCCGGAAAATAGGAATATCGTTCCTTATCTTAAGCCAGGGAAAAGCGCTAAGCTTGGTACATCCTACCGACCGATAACTATACTGTCTCCTGTCGCAAAGACGCTGGAAGCCCTTATCCACCCCACTGAGGTTCTCGCTTAGCATGAGCTACAAATGCTAAGCTAGAACCTCATCAGCATGACTTCAGGAAGATGCATAGTACCACGACCATCGGAAGACATTGAAGTGATTTCCTACGCTGACGACTGGACCGTACTCGCCACGGGTGGGGATAAGGATGGTATGCGCCTCCTCATTAATCGCTACCAAACACGAATACAAGCTTTTTGCCAAACCTCACCATTTCAGCGTCAAAATCTTATATGACTTTGGGTCGAGCAGCGGCTGATTTTGCTCAGTTTGGTCGTATAGTTTATGTAACACAAACTGGAGTAAAATCCAAGTTTGCCAGAATGTTGCTCTACGCACAACCACAGGGTGCCTTCTGATGTCTGCCTAGGATTACTTACATCAGGAGACACACTTATTGGCATCATAAGTGACCACAATCGCCTACTTTCAAAACAGTATCTTGTTGGTTGCTGTCGAGAAGATCTAATCGTGATCTCATCGGCCGAATTCCTCCACCACGTCACATCAATCGTGGTCTACGTGATATTGAGAGAGCGAGAGAGAGGATCAGGGATATAAACGAGATCCTTTTAATGAAGAAACACACCGGGCGCGGGCCGCCATTGTACTGGCTCACAGCGACGAAGCGAGTCGGTCTATTGCTAGTTTAGGTACAACGCGCCATGCTCCTGAAAGAGTTAGGGCAACACAAGATTATCGAGTCTGGCTGAAAGCTGGAGTCACGCTGTTGTATGTAATGTAATGTGAGAGGTAAACTGCTTAGTCGACCTATATGAATTTAGAGGCAGTAAGTTTTACAACTGAGTTGCTGGCTCCAAAACAATTGAGACATGTTCTCAGTCGAGAATGCGAGTGAAAACTGGTGTAAGATTATTCGAAGAAACTTTTTAAAACGAGCCTCCTAAACAGCGGTTGTGTGAGTCTCTTTTTACTTTCTGCCTTCTAAGTCAAATTTTCTGTAAATCGATGAGAAATCAAGTGCCTGAAGACGTAAGAATCACGGATAGCATTGCAGGAAATTTTCAAGATACTCCCGGGTGGTTGCTACCAGGCAACTTCACAGTTCACACTGAAATTGGCAATACCATTTTTTTGCCAACTGATTTAAAATTTGCGATCGTCTTCTTCACATTATTTATACTGGTTTAAATTTTCGGAACCTCTCATGACCATTACACCTGCCCTGGTCCACTTAAGAAATCTGTATAAATCCCAATCACAGCCCTCCGCAGGTACATGTCATAATTTGTTTGTATTTGAAATATAATTTCATTGAACTAATAAAAAGGTGTGTAGTCTGGCTGGTCTAGCGGTTAGTGCGCGCACCTTTTCTGCACAGGGGGTCATGAGTTCGAATCTCACCGCGGATCATGGTGTTTTTCGAACTCACAAGCTTGTGACAAACTATGATCTCACTCAGATGTTAAACGAGTACCCATTTATGGGGATAAATAACACTGCTGAGCGTGATGTTGATGTCACTACCTCAACAAAAAGCAGATAAGATCTTGGAAATAGGATGTCACTAACACATCCTGCGACCTTAGTCCAATGCTGGATTGTCGCTCCTGTTATTTATTTATTTTTTATTTTAATAAAAAGGTGTAAAGTTGCCTCGATGATTTCTTTCATGAAAAGAAGTTTCCTTTAATCCGATGTTGGTTGGTGGACTTGTGCTTCTTCTTCTTCTTCCTTGCCTCGTTCTTTATACCGCTCCACGGTTTCACGTTGCTCGACCTGCGGTGTAGGCACATCGCCCGTTTTGGCGATAATTTCTCAGCATATTTCTACAGGCAGCTCTATCTTGGATCGTGTCATCGCCGAGATCAATGCGTTGTTGTTGCTTGGTGGACTTGTGCTATTCCATCGTAAATCCAGCTTTTTTTTGTTTTGATGTTTCCTCGGATAAAACAGAGAGATCTTAATTACTGTTTTGTCTATATGGTTACCCGATTCAGATGGTCTTAATTTATACTGACCACTAAGGTCGCGTTGTTTGCTCAACTCCGCACCTGTTTCTGTCTGGTTGTTTTTTTTAAGGTCCAAGCTAGCCAACTCACGCTAAAACTTTTCGACGGAGTAATGCTCACTGAAGTCATTGAACGAACTCTCCACGAAATTCACGTTGAGCACGTCATGCAATTTACATTACTTACTCATGCTCCTCAAGGAGTTAGGGCAAAACAAGGGAAAATCGATCCAAAATTTGTAAAACCTGTGTTAGATTGATACAAATTATGGAATCGTTTTATCAAATTATCCAAGCATTTCGTCTGCAGTTAGTTTTTAATTTGGATTGTGGTTAGAATTTCTTCGGGAATGAGTTACATATACGTATACATCCGTTAGACGCTGCTGCTTTTAAACGTAATGTGTGATACGAGTAGCGGATAGGTTTCTTCCGACCTATTCAGCGTCTGAAGAGTCTCTGATCTTACGGTATACCACCAGAGGATAATAAATTGAATTCTCCTGAAGCAATGTTTCTTAGTATTCCTGAAGCAAAGTTTCTTGGTAGCTTTTTGAACATCGACCATCTGGTCTTGCGAAAAAAAAGTGGACTGTTCCGTTTAGCGATACAAACCCATAATAACAGGGGAGACAGGCTAACTATAATTAGGTGCTCATTTTGTTTTTTAAGATTTTCGGACACCTGAAGTTTCTCCCATCTGCTTTGAATAACCTTCGTTTCGGAGCACCATCAGCCAAAACAGACTGCCTACTATGACAACTTTACTGTAAAATTTAAAATTTTGCGGGGTTAAAAGGCCGAAGTTTTTGGTTTTCACAATAGGACAGAAACGAGTTTGTGTGGCCCTCGCCTTTAATCACTCTGTTTTAAGGACAACGTAGCTGTTGCAGTTAAGCAAAGAAGTAGGTGTAGGGTAACAGTCTCTGACTGGCGAGGAGTACGACGATACGATTCTATAAGCCGATACTATAGACAGTGGACAAGTGAGTGTGCTTTTAAGGGCTTACATTTCACCAACACTGTGGCCAGAGCGTTGGACAATCAGTGTCAGGTTGATGTCGTATACACCGACTTTTCTAAGGCATTTGACACGGTCGACCATGGTATATTACTTGCCAAACTTCAAGATTTTGGTGTTAGTGGATCCCTTCTTACTTGGTTTTCGTCCTACCTGTTTAACCGAGAGTGCCGGGTTGTATACAATAGCTCTTATTCTTCTGCCTTTTGTCCTTCGTCCGGAGTTCCCCAGGGTTCAATACTAGGTCCACTGCTTTTCAACATTTTTGTTAATGATCTCCCTAGTAATGTTTCTTCTTCCTGTCTACTTTACGCTGACGACTTAAAGCTTAAAGCTCCCAAATCCCCTTACACGTCCTCTGTAAAAAACTATCGTCCTATATCTCTTTTATCCTGTTTTCCTAAAATTCTCGAGCGTGTTGTCCATAACAAACTATATCCTGCTGTTTCTGCACTTTTCGCTGAGCAGCAACATGGATTCGTTAAAGGTCGTTCGACTTGTACTAATCTCATACATTTCACCAACACTGTGGCCAGAGCGTTGGACAATCAGTGTCAGGTTGATGTCGTATACACCGACTTTTCTAAGGCATTTGACACGGTCGACCATGGTATATTACTTGCAAAACTTCAAGATTTTGGTGTTAGTGGATCCCTTCTTACTTGGTTTTCGTCCTACCTGTTTAACCGAGAGTGCCGGGTTGTATACAATAGCTCTTATTCTTCTGCCTTTTGTCCTTCGTCCGGAGTTCCCCAGGGTTCAATACTAGGTCCACTGCTTTTCAACATTTTTGTTAATGATCTCCCTAGTAATGTTTCTTCTTCCTGTCTACTTTCGTCCTACCTGTTTAACCGAGAGTGCCGGGTTGTATACAATAGCTCTTATTCTTCTGCCTTTTGTCCTTCGTCCGGAGTTCCCCAGGGTTCAATACTAGGTCCACTGCTTTTCAACATTTTTGTTAATGATCTCCCTAGTAATGTTTCTTCTTCCTGTCTACTTTACGCTGACGACTTAAAGCTTTACAGGATTATCAAGTCGGTCGATGACTGCCATATCCTCCAAGGTCACCTTGTGGCCTTAGAAAATTGGTGTCGAAGAAACTCAATAAGTCTGAATGTCCAAAAATGCCATTCTATGACCTTCTCGCTTAAACAATCACCTTTATCGTATGAATATTGCATAAATGCTACTCCTCTAGTAAAAGCCGATCGCTTTACGGATATGGGGGTTTTATTTGATAGTAAGCTGAAATTTAACCTTCATATAATTGACATATGTAATAGAGCTTCGAGAACGGCAGGTTTTGTTCTTCGCTCCTCTCAAGCATTTAGTAATATTTCAACTTGTATTACGCTCTTCAATTCTCTGTCTCGAAGTATCCTAGAATACTGCTCCCCCGTTTGGTCTCCGCACTTCAACTACTTAACTGCTCTCATTGAGTCGGTACAGCGGAAGTTCACTCGTATTCTCTTTTTTAAATTCCATATTCCCTATTGCCCTTATGATAATCGTCTTGAATTCCTTTGTGTGCAACCCCTGGAGAGACGAAGATTATATCTGGATGAGTGTTTCCTATTTAATATTTGCAACAGCTCCCCGTCGCTTCCTTTGCACAACGAATTTACTGTTCGCGTTCCAAATAGATTAACGAGGCTATCGTCATTATTCGATATTCCTTTCGCCCGCACAGAGCTATACTATCACTCGCCCCTGCTTCGTTTACCCCGAAATCACAACATCCTACAACTCGGTTCTTTTCCCACGTCTCTTGATATTTTCAAATCAGACCTAAGGAGCGTTATTTTCGGAAGGGTCTCTGGTTTATAATTTCATTTCATTTTAAAAGCTTTAATAATTGATAATTAATTTTACCTTACTCAACTTTGTTTTTTTAATTCTTAGCATTATTGTTTTGTTTTGTAATTGGAGCGTATAAGCTCTGTCAAACATCCGAATTTTTAAATAAATAAATAAATGACCTATGGCTAATTAGGGATCTTGTCTTAACAATCGGAGACTCGGGCGCCACGATTCCTTTGCACGACTCTGGCTGTGCCTAGCGCATTGCATTGTCATGTTTTACTAAGTACAACTTAATTCTTATAATTTTCTTACATAGAAGAATTGAAGCGTTAGCAAATGCAAATGTTTTATCTTACGAACAGTGAAAGTCTCCTGTCTTAAAACAATTTTCTTGCCATAAGAATTGAATCAAATAACGTTTTGTACATGAAGAACCATTTCTCAATATTTTGTATTGCTCCGGACCACTAAACTAAAAATGCTTGAATGTAGTATATCAACTTGGAAGAGGACTAGCTATTTGGGTTCAGAAGTTAGAGATGTGTAAAGATGCAACTCAAGAACAAAAGATCGCAAAGAACAACAAAACGCAAACAGGGTAAATTTTTCGGAAAATTTTTATAAAGGGGGATTAAGAGGCACATTTTACTGAAAATTTTAGAGTCTACCGTTCCAAGATGTGACCCAAACGCAAGGTACATTTGAGTTAAAACGGTCAATGTCCAAGATGCCTGTTAAAGAATGCAGACAAAAATGTTTTTGTGTTTTGTCTACAGAAACCTTTCAATCAACCCTGCTCTGTTAACTTCAATTTATTTACCAACGAACTATTACGAAAGTTTAGCAAAACGAACTTATCGAAAGTTTAGCAAAGAAAAGCTCTCAAAAATTGGTTTCGCCCGTTTTATGATATTTTTCGTGGAAATAAGAATTTTGTTTCTGTATGGATTTGTGACGACCCATATAGCAAAGCTTCGCGGTCCACTTCCGATGGCGTCGCAGAGACGTGACAAAAAGTGGTCCGCGGACTACCGGCTAAAAAGCATTCCTATCAAGGGAGCCAAGTAAATTGCCCTTTCTTTTTCTCCTTACTCAAAACTAAAATTTATCTTCAAAATTTTGAACAAAATTCTGTTAACCCATAGTATGTTATGGCCAAGAACTTAGCTTTATTATAAAGATAAGGGTTTGCCATTATGTTTTAAAAATCATTTCGGGCAAGTGGTCAGGCACGAAAAAGTCATTAATCATGGCTCGATAGCGTTCCCCATTCACTGTAACATTATAAATAAATAAAAAACAGGCGCGACAATCCAGCATTGTACTAAGGCCGCAGGATGTGTTAGTGACATCCTATTTCCAAGATCTTATCTGCTTTTTGTTTAGGTAATGAGATCAGCATCACGCTCAGCAGTGTTATTTATCCCCATAAATGGGTACTCGTTTAACATCTGAGTGAGATCATAGTCCGTCACAAGCTCGTGAGTTCGAAAAACACCATGGAACACGGTGAGATTCGAACTAATGAGCCTGTACACCGAAGGTGCGCGCACTAACCGCTAGACCAGCCAGACTACTAACATTATGGCCGGCTTCATTTTTGAAGAAATATGGACCAATGATTCCCACTGCCCATAGAGCACACCAAACAGTGACTTTTTGAGGATGTAACGGCCGGCGCGCGCGGCGATTATCATTACTCCAAACGCGAAAATTTTTTTTATTAACGTACCCATTCAACCACAAGTGAGCTTCATCGCTGAACAAAATTGTCTTGTGAAAATCGGGATTGGTGGCCATCTCGTTTTAGGCACGATTTGCAAACGTTGTTCCGGAGGAAGTCTATATTCATTATGAAATGACAAACCAAACTGAGCATAAATCAAGTGACAGCTGTCAAAAAGACCAACTCCGAAAAAAGTATTGCCAGATTTGTAGCAGATTTTTGATGTACATAAAACCATCAGACTTTAATTTATTTTTTTAATTTTAAACATAAAATTTGAATTTGATGAGGTGAAGGAGAAGCAATTCTTTTAATGTTGGACACATATAACACAACTTAACACAAACAAAACTTACCCTCCATCGGGCGGTGGTGGTAAATCATGATATTCACATGCATCATAATCATCATCTTGTCCATCACCCTCTTGAATTTCTGCTGTCAGTCTGGCCGCTTCCTCGCATGCTAATTCACTATCAGTCTGTAAATGAATAAAAAAAAACACACAAAAATTAGCCATTATTGAAAAGATAGCAACAAACAGATAAGACAAATTGCTAAATACAAGAATCAATTTCAATTGGATTGTTTACTATCCGAGTCGATACTCTTGGGCTGATGGAATTGTGAAATTGTGATAAATTAAAAGATCAGTTGGCATTTGATAAAATTATTATACTGAATGTGTGTAAAGGCATTTTGAACTCATTTGGCAATATTCTCATATACGACATTTTGAAAAATATCGTATTGGGTCATCCGAACAAGTGCACTAAATTACACCAAATAACTTCATCTATGGAGATTTTGTCTTCGCAACAAACAGTTTGTTGCGGATGGCGATGAGTCAAAAACAGGGAACATTAATTGAAAAGAGTGTATGAAATTAAAAAGAAACCAAAGGGTCAATTGAGCAAATCGTTTTATTAAAGTGACATGTTTATTCGGTTAAAAGATGGCGAAAATCAATTAAATTTTTGATTCAGTCCAGTGTTCTGATAGATGACCTAGTTATGTCATGAAACAGTTCATGACAAGAATATGTCGGGAGTGAAGTGGAGTATAGGCTGAACATATTAGGGTAGCTTTAGGTTTAGGCATATTGCAATAACGATTTCGCCATCTTTATAATGCACAATGGAAGATATGTTTACACCTTTTTTGATATTTTTTAGTCAGTAAGCTCCCTTTTTCTATTATCTAAATAAATTTCGATGTATTTTCAAAAATGCAAAATTGGAAACTAACAAATGAGGATGTGAGTGGATAAAGGTGACAACAAGCGATTTATGAGAAATTATTATATTGAATAAATGCATGTAGCCTCTGAACTTTGTATTTGAGGGTTTGGGATTTTCTTTCATTGATAAGTAAATGGTATGTTACAGCCAATTTACCACACTTTATTAAATTCTAAAATATTAACAGAGAAAACGTTGCAAATTGCAAACTCTAAAGTCGTTTTTCTCTATTTTTTATCCATTCGAGTTATCACCTTTATCCGCACTCACTTCCTGAAATGTAATAAATTTAAAAACATATTTTTGGTTTAAAATAAATTATAAAAAAACAGCCTTTGCTATGCTCATGGCATACCTACATACTTACTAACATCTAATACAAAAAAAACTTTACCAGCACCACAGATTGAGAATATAGAAAGTGGTCTTAAAGCCCCACTCTACTAATTACAGCATTTGAAACCGTTCAAGTGAGCAGGCAAATAAAACGTTACAACAAGGACTTTTAGCACGAAAAAGACACATATGAATCCTTCTCATGAGTATTATAGTGTTTGTCAGTTATAAGAGGCTTTACATGCTGTTGCTTAATGCTTTTGCACTATACAAAAGTTTTAGATGAAAATATCTAGTAGGTTCTGATTCTATGCAGAGTC
This sequence comes from Microchrysa polita, assembly GCA_949715475.1. Classification (NCBI taxonomy): domain Eukaryota; kingdom Metazoa; phylum Arthropoda; class Insecta; order Diptera; family Stratiomyidae; genus Microchrysa; species Microchrysa polita. Next base: position 140,837,184 of record OX454415.1, on the reverse strand, counting down.
CGTACCCGGTCTGGTGAATAGACAATTAAGTAAAATCACCAGCTAATTTAAAAGTAAACATGTTATGTTATCCATTCACATTAGAAATTAAGGCTTATCGTTATTATCACATTATTGTTTGTTCGACACTTGAAAATGAATAACAACATGTAATATCACCCCAAGATAATGTCTAACAGCTCTAACATGATTATATTATTATATGAACCAATTTGATAAAGTTTATCTTTATCTTTCATCAAATAATAGAAAATCAATGACAGCATTCCAGAGCATACGAGTATTAGACGCGATTTTATTAATTTTAGCTGACTGTGTGCAAGATAAAGGCATACAATTGCCTGTTGCAACTGCAAATCCATATATTTATCTACAGTAAATATACGTACAATAATTTACAATATTCAGTTTAAATTGTAATAAGAGCCTCCGCAAAACGATATACGTTTTAATGTGGTTCGCCCTCTGTTCATCCCCCAATAACCGCGACAACGCAACGGCCGCCAACGACTCTGTGCGAGTGTAAAGTCACAACAAATGATATGGTCAATTAGTTTTAAGTTTTCTGTTGCACAACTTTTCAATTTGAGAGGATAGTAATCCATTGAAATGTGTATAAAGTGACGGTTGCGGACGACCTTAACAACAAGCACAAGATGCAAGCAAACGACGAGACGGGTGTAGAAGAATACATTATAGACTTCAGGGAAGAAATTCAGTTTAGTGGGTGGAAGTTTTGTTCGCTCGTGTGCTTACTTTATTATTTATAGTTTTATGCAAACAATTCAGCTCAAATATGTATCAATCAACTAGTATAGTGATTTTAGTTGAAAAAATGATGAAACCCAAACATTCAAAAAAAGAGCTGACTTTTGATGCCAAATTGTTCTATGGTCTGACCGTATGCCTTCTCTTGGCAGATTATATCATCATCATCAATGTGGCACGATAGCCCGACGTCGGGCTTTGGCCGCCTGAATCGTTGACATCCAATTGTCGCGGTTACGTGACCTTGTCCTCCAGTTTCGGAAGCCCAGCAGCTGGTGGGCGTCTTCACCTACGGAGTTCTCCCAGCGAGCTCTCGGTCGTCCACGCAACCTCGCTCCTTCAATTCGGTGTGCGTTCATAACTTTTTTTGGCATGCGATTGTCGTCCATCCGTTGTACATGCCCCGCCCATTACAGACGTTGAAGCTTCACGATTTTTGATACTTCCAGCTCATCGTACAATTGATACAACTCATGTTTGTATCGGATACGCCATTGGTCTCGCTCGCGAACGGCCCCGAAAATTCGCCGAAGAACCTTTCGTTCGAATCGGTCTACCAAAATTTCGGAGGCTTGGGTAAGGGTCCATGTTTCGCAGCCATAACATAGCACGGGTCGGATGATCGTTTTGTACACGCGGAGCTTCGTGTTCCTGTGCGCAAGTTTCGAGTTAATTATAGGGAGGACCGACATGCCCTGTGGCATGGGTCGCGAATAATGCCACCGCCTTTCCCGGCGTGTCGTAGAAGGCGACTAAAAAGGGACCTAATCCAAGGTGGATCAGCATGCGCCGAGGGATGCATGGTCAAGAGGGTGCTTGGCCGCTAGTATGCGAAGGTCGCAGGCAACCATGACATCTGAAGCCTGAGGCACGTTTTAACATCAACAAGACCTCCCATAGGTTAGTGTGTGTGTGTATGGGTTGCCGCGTCTGGAGATAGCCGGCGGACGTAAAAGGAAAGTCCATAAATTTACTTATTTCCACACACTAGTGCCAAAAACACAACCTTTCTCCAAAAGGTGTAAAAGAATGGAAGGCCTTATGGAAATTCACGCAAATACAAGCACTACCCCGCCGGGCACTACTTCTGCTATGCGGTTGAGTGATCCCGGGGCGAACCTAGTTCGCGCCAGAGCTCGACGGTTTCCGGGGGCGAGCAATATAAGGCAGTCCAATTACATTGTGGAGAAGCTGAGGGTTGCAAGCTGGAATGTCGGTTCCATGACGTCAAAGAGCGAGGAGATTGAGGATATCATGAAGCGGAGAGGGATAGACATTATGTGCGTGCAAGAGACAAAGTGGCGAAATACCCATATCGACAGAGCCCGGTTTCTTACGAATTCCATGAAGTACAAATTGTACTACTATGGAATTACAAACCAAAGAAACGGAGTTGGCATTATTCTGGCGTCGTCTTTACTTGGCAGTATAATAAGTGTCGCGAAGAGAAGTGACCGCTTGATCAGCATCAAATTGGTTATCTGCGGAAGGGTGTGGAACGTAATAAGTGCCTACGCTCCCCAAGTGGGATTGCCACCAGAAGAAAAAGAGGCATTTTGGAACGACGTTGACACCCTAATTCAGACCATTCCAGATACCGAATTGGTGTTCTTGGGAGGAGATTTAAATGGCCATGTGGGTGAATCAAATTATGATTACGAGGATTGCCATGGTGGAAAGGGTAGCCCTTCAACGGTCAGAAATGACGAAGGTGAAGCTATTCTGACCATGTGCAGATCGCATGGTTTGGTCATCCTAAATACATGGTTTGTGAAAAACGAGAGACACCTAATCACCTACAGTAGTGGACACGGAGATAGGAAACACGAAACGCAGATCGATTACCACCTCTGTTTCGATTTTATGAGAAGGTGGGTAAGAGACTGCAAGGTGATCTTGGGTGAATCTGTCGTCAGCCAACATCGTTTGCTCCTGTCAGAATTTATTTTGAAAGCAGGAGGAGCAAGAAATAGAAGAACTCCCAAGCCTGTCGAAAAAATCAAGTGGCACAATCTCACAAACGACAACTTTGAACCTGTAGTAACTCCATTCATTGATAAAATGACGGAGTGGTTTCAAAACAACATAAACTGCACCGAGCACAGTCCAACACAAATGTGGAATAGTTTCGCTGAAATGTCAGTAGGTGAGGCGGAAAAGGCACTTGGAGTTTCGAAAGGTCCACTCCACACGAAGAAAGAAACATGGTGGTGGAACACCGAAACTAAGGAAGCAGTGCAAGCCAAATCGAACGCATTTAAGGCATGGACGAAATGTGAGTCAAGCAGTGAAGCCGAACGGGTTCAACTTCGCGAAAATTATATACAATGCCGGAAGAAAGTAAAGCGCTTGGTAGCTCAAGCAAAGGCGAAGGCAGCTGAGAAATTCTACCAAGAATTAGAAACTCAGACTGCGACCGAAGGACCGTCTTTGCGCGAGAGACCTAAGCACGACGCCAGGATATTTAGGGTCGCAGCCCAAAGGAGAAGGAACGCTCGGGAAATACAGGCGCCAAAGTACGTGGAGGACTCGCAAGGAATGTTGCTGATTGACGATACGGCAATTTGTAGCAGGATGCGAGAGTATTTTGACGAACTTCTAAATGAAGAATTTCCTCGGGCAGCTTTTCAAGATGTTGAGCCAAATACCACAAATATTGAAGATATCTCAGAGGAAGAGGTGATGGAGGCAATGCATCAGATGAAACGCGGAAAGGCAGTCGGCCCGGACAAAATCCCCGCGGAATTTTGGTTGAAAATGGAAAATGTCGGGCTTAGTTGGCTCACAGTTCTCTTCAACAAAATCAAAGGTGGGCAACCGATGCCTGATACTTTCAGGGAAAGTTTTCTTCTTCCTTTCTATAAGAACAAGGGAGACTCACGCAAACTCAACAACTATAGGGCTATAAAGTTAACACCTCATACACTGAAGATCTACGAGCGAGTTGTCTGCAACCGATTGAGAAAGATTGTGCGGTTGAATGACAATCAATGCGGCTTTGTTGAAGGTCGATCTACAGTCGATGCGATTCAGTGCATTCGTGTTGCGATGGAAAAGTATAGAGCAGCACGAAAGGACTTGTATTTTGTGTTCATCGATTTGGAGAAGGCATTCGATAGAGTACCTCGTGATCTGATATGGTTGGCCTTGAGAGCACTTAATGTCCCCGAGGCATACGTCAGGATGATACGAGACATGTATGATGGAGCTACGACTAAGGTTAGATGCACAGCCGGTGAATCAGAAGAATTTCCGGTGAATGTCGGAGTACACCAGGGCAGTGTATTGAGTCCGTTGCTCTTCAACATCATCATGTGCTACTTATTAACACGTGTCTCCGACGGCCTAGAAATATCTCTACTTTTTGCTGATGATATAGTCCTCAGTAGCCCAAACATCGTTGCCTTGCAAGCTGCGCTTACAAAATGGTGTGACATTCTGGAGGAGCATGGACTGAGGGTAAGTATAACAAAGACTGAGTTCTTATGCTGCCAATTCTCAGACCCAAATGCACCGATACCAGAAATGTACGTCAAAGGAGAGCAGCTTAAGTCTTGTACCAAGTTCAAGTACCTTGGCTCGATGGTGAACAGCGGAGCTACATGCGATGATGACATCAAACATCGCACAAAGGTTGGGTGGATGAGGTGGCGAGAAAACTCTGGAGTTTTCTGCGATAAGAAAATGCCACTGAACCTAAAGGGCAAGTTGTACAAAACGGTTGTACGTCCCGCACTCATGTATGGATCAGAATGCTGGACCATGTATGAAGGTTACGCGAAAGAAATGACAGCGACTGAAATGAAAATGTTACGCATGTCAGTTGGTGTAACCAAAAGGGACCACATCAAGAGTAGCTACATCCGAGGCAGCTTGTCCATAGACCAACCAATCACCGAAAAGCTCGAAGACCGACGAATGGATTGGTATTGCCATGTTCAAAGGCGTCCGCCTGAGAACCCCGCAAAGAGAGCGATATCAATGGAAGTTCCACTTGATGGACCCAAGGCCAGAGGCAGACCAAAGAACACCTGGATGTGTCAAATGAAAAAGCAACAACAACGCATTGGTCTCGGCGATGACATGATCCAAGATAGAGCTGCCTGTAGAAATATGCTGAGAAATTATCGCCAAAACGGGCGATGTGCCTACACCGCAGGTCGAGCAACGCGGAACCACGGAGCGGTATAAAGAACGAGGCAAGGAAGAAGAAGATAGGGAGGACCGAGAAATATGTCTTATTGGCTAGTTGTATCCGTCGCTTAATTTCGTCGGTTTCGTTGGCGTCCTTTGATAAGTTACAAACCAGATAGTTGAAGTTGTCTACATACTCGATATTAAGGTCCCCCACTGTGATGCTTGAATTTGCTGCCGTCCTTGTTTTCGATTGCATCATGGCCTTTGTTTTGCTTTCGTTGATATGTAGTCCAACTTCCTTTGCGGCGTTATTGAGGTTATGCAGGAGGCTTTCTGCATCACCCAACCTTCGAGACATGATGTTGATATCGTCGGCGTACGCTACTAATTGAGTCGTCTTGATGAGTAGCGTTCCGCTGCTGTCCATATTCATGGCTGGAATTACATACTCCAAAGCCAGGTTGAAGAGCGTCGGCGCCAGCCCGTCGCCCTGCTTGAGTCCAGTACGAGTTTCAAATAGGTCAGTGAGTCGGTTCTGCACTTTGACCTGCGAGACGGTATTAGTCATCGTCATCCTTGTGAGTCGCACTAACTTTGCCGGTATACCAAAATTCAGCATAATGTTGTACAGTACACTTCGGTCGATACTGTCGTATGCCTGCTTGAAGTCGACAAAGATTTGGTATACGTCGATGTTGTATTTCCAGCACTTTTGGAGTAGTAGCTTCACTGTGTAAAGCTGATCGGTCGTTGAACGACCTGGTCTGAAGCCGCCTTGATACTCGCCAATGATTTGTTCTGCGTACGGATTGATTCTCTTTTCAAGAATTTTTGATAAAATCTTATAGGCCGTACAAACTAATGATATGCCTCTGTAATTCTCACACTTCAGCTTGTCACCCTTTTTGTGGATTGGGCAGATTATGCTTTTGCGCCAATCTTCGGGGATTACCTCGTCGTTCCATATTTTCAGCAGTAGCACATGTACAGCGTTGGTCAGGCACGTTCCACCATGCTTCAGCAGTTCTGCTGGCATCTCGTCAGCGCCGGGCGCTTTATTATTTTGGAGCAGATTATATACTAGACCCAAAAACATCCGATGTAATTCCGATTTTTTGATATACAGTGTAACCCCTATAATTACAACCTTCGATAATTGCAATACTCGATATTTGCAACTATAAATTTATTCTCATTGCAGACTCTAAATATGCAAGGCTAATTGCAATTTTAGAGTCGAAATATTTGCAATGAAAATGTTTCCCATTGTAGACTCTAAATTTGCAACGGCTGTTGCGATTTTAGAGTCATTCTTTAATTTTAAGATGTTCATGGTCTTTCCTTGAAATAAAAAAGAGTTTTTATTATTAACTGAAAGAAACAAGTTTGCCTAGCGGCACCCTTAATTTTCAATTTGGCTTCCTCTGCATTTTTTATATATCGTACATCTAGAAGAAGAATGACGTGTTTCGCCTATTTTTGTTGTTGTTCTTCTGTACAAAAAACCGACCCTAAAATTGCAAAATTTCGGAAATTGCAACTACTCTGTGCATTTATTAGTTGCAATTATCGAGGTTATACTGTAGTTACATTTGTCTCTCTAGCTCACTGTTTCCCAACAGGTGGTCCGCGGACCGAAGGTGGTCCGCGAGAGACCCGTGAGTGTTCCGCAGGGAGACTCTGGAGACTATGAAGAAATTAAATTAATTGATTAAAATGCATGCTTCCAGAATTTCCTATAACGGAAGGGGGTTGATGATGGAGTCAAGCTCTGTTTTATTTCCCATTGTTAAGGAGAAAATAATCCGGAGAATGTCGGATTACACCAGGGCAGTGTATTGAGTCCGTTGCTATTCAACATCATCATGTGCTACTTATTAGCACGTATATCCGACGGCCTAGAAATATCTCTTCTTTTTGCCGATGATATAGTCCTCAGTAGCCCAAACATCGTTGCCTTGCAAGCTGCACTTACAAAATGGTGTGACATTCTGGAGGAGTATGGACTGAAGGTAAGTATAACAAAGACTGAGTTCTTATGCTGCCCATATTCAGACCCAGATGCACCCATACCAGATATGTACGTCAAAGGAGAGCAGCTTAAGTCTTGAACCAAGTTCAAGTACCTTGGCTCGATGGTGAACAACGGAGCTACATGCAATGATGACATCAAACATCGCGCAAAGGTTGGGTGGATGACGTAGCGAGCAAACTCTGGAGTTTTCTGCGATAAGAAAATGCCACTGAAGCTAAAGGGCAAGTTGCACAAAACGGTTGTACGTCCCGCACTCATGTATGGATCAGAATGCTGGACCATGTAATAAGGGTACGCGAAACAAATGACAGCGACTGAAATGAAAATGTTACGCATGTCAGTTGGTGTAACCAAAAGGGACCACATCAAGAGTAGCTACATACGAGGCAGCTTGTCCATAGACCAACCAATCACCGAAAAGCTCGAAGATTGACAAATGGATTGGTACTGGCATGTTCAACGGCGTCCGCCTGAGAACCCCGCAAAGAAAGCGATATCAATGGCAGTTCCACTTGATGGACCCAAGGCCAGAGGCCGACCGAAGAACACCTGGATGTGTCAAATGAAAAAGCAACAACAACGCATTGGTCTCGGCGATGACATGATCCAAGATAGAGCTGCATGTAAAAATATGCTAAGATATTACTGCCAAAACGGGCGATGTGCCTACACCGCAGGTCGAGTAACGCGAAACCATGGAGCGGTATAAAGAACGAGGCAAGGAAGAAGAAGAAGTTAAGAAGAAAATAAAAAAATTAGATAAATGCAGGAAGGAATTTGAAAGAAGGTCTGAGTTCTGGAGTAAATCAACCTCTCCGATTCCCAAATTATTATAACGTTGTGGTCCGCCGTGTTTCATTTTCAAGGAAAGTGGTCCGTAGGCATTTGTGAGTTGGGAACCACTGCTCTAGCTCCTGAAGTAATTTAATTGGAGCCATGGTCTTTGGGATATCTATTCTTATATAGCTGGCCCACACGGAGACTCAGGCTGCTCCGACAAAGCATACCCATATTTCACGTATTAACATTTTTCAAAAAGACATGCCTGTAACTTATCTCCAAATCACAGCTGGCTGGAAAAATTGGCAAATGTTAAGGTTAAGTCCCATTCGACCCTCCACCAAATATTACTTCGATCGGATTAAAACAAAGGCTACCTCCCATAGTCAGCTCTTTTTTTGGATGTTTGGGTCAAGAGCTAAAATCACTATACTAAACGAGTGATGAGCGTGTATTAAATTAGTTTAGTTAGTTTGAACAATTTCGAATTATGTATGTATCGGAATATCGATCACGAAATAATCAAACTAACAAGCAATAACAACAACTAATAGAGCATAGCTGGAGTGACCGAATTTACAAATCCATATAGGCAACAGCAGAGCCACCTATAACTTGATCTTAGCGACTGTTACACTGGTTGGTTTGAAAATTATGTCGGGCTAAAAAGTTTAATGCCGAAGGAAAAGTTCTTACGTGTCTTAATAGAGTTTAAAATGCAAAGAGGAAGAAAAAGATTAAAGACAGTAACTTCATAGCAAAAAAAAGGTTCCACATCTCTGCGACAGTAGAAGTTTTTTAAATTTAAGAATAAATAAATTGATTATTTACATGTACAAAAGAAGCCCCTAAAGAAGTCTGCGAAAAGGAAAGTCGAGAAAAGTTAACCCTTTCAATTTCAATCCAAAAAATTACAAGCGTATACTTTTGTTTGTCGTGAATTAAACAATGCACATGAACACAATAGTAGTGAAAACGAAATGTATCGAACTGTATCATAACACACAAGCAAATAGAGTCCTTAATGGACCAAATTTTGGAAGTAAATATCTAAATATGGAGGCTGGTCGCTTCAAAGGCGCAGAAGTGTTTCCATAGCACTGTCGGTCAAATTTAAATAAGAGATTGTATATTTCGATACATTGTAATGGACAGACTTTGGCGGACTTGGACTTCGGCGGTCTCGGAATTCCACTTGAAAAGAAGATATGTCCCAGAATCGTCATATTAATCGGAACAGCTAGTCCGAAATTAGAGGCTAATTACACGGGAAAGTTGGAGAATTTGATTCTTTTGAGGGAGGCGCTTTACGTTTTTTATTCGGTTGCGGGTACCTCAGCTATATGCGGAGTCGATTTGAGTTGTAAAAGGGCAGGGGCAACTAATCACTCCCGCACTGAGCTACAACAAGCGCCGAGGTTGTTGCTGCTGCTCGCTCGTTGAGGATCTCTATATCTTTGTTGCCTAACCTGTGCCGTTACACATTGGCTTCGTGAATTTGACATTTCGATGCCAGTCCTTCGTTGCACTGTTTGTTCTTTTTGCTAATTGAAGTGGTTATCCAATACAGAACTTCCCTAAACGGACACTTCTAATAACCGGACATTTCTTATAAACGGACACTTTTATTTTCCCCCAACGTTTTTTCACATATTTTGCTAGGAAAACACCTTCTGATAGCCGGACACTCTCATAACCGGACACGGACAGTACTTTCATACCCATCCTGAACAAGCGAGTCTCTAATAAACGAACTGTTCCAAGAAAAAAAGCACAAATTCATACATTGCAGAATTGTATTTAGAGTCTTGCGATTATCAGAAATTGGATCTTACGCGTATTAGCAAGACTCGATGTACGGGAAGTGTAAAATGATATATCAACGACTGCAGTTCTTTTTTATCTCTCGGTTGGTGCTCGCAACTTTTATAGAAATTGCATAAATTCAATTTATGCTGCGGCCTTTAATCGTGAAATTCTCTATTCTATTTAAATAAGGGAACATTTCGCTATCAGCTCTCGTTATAAGAATTTTCTTGTTCTTCTTATCGACACTAGCGACACTTATCTTACTGTCCGCCATATAGCGGATACATAGCAGAAAATACCGGAAACACAAAAGTTCCTCCTATTAGAACGGATAGCAGAACAAGCCTAAATAAGTGTCCAATATTTAGCGAATTGAAGAAAAATTGAAGATCACATAACAATTCAGATGAAAAATAAGTGTGCTCGGTCTCAGAAAAAAATCGTTGGAAAAACATGTGGAAACGACGAGACGAAACCTTTTATAAAAATAAAAGTTATTTTGAAAAAGTGGAACGAGAGTGGGAATGAAATGACTAAAAATTATACCCGAATCCGTCGGGACTACAAATTTTTATCGCGGTTTTTGAATATATTTGCAGATTGTAGTGAAAGTCTATTTTATAAAATGTTACACCTCCGTGAAATATTCTCATAAGCGGACACTTCCAATAAGCGGACAAAATCTCATTCCCCAATGGTGTCCGCTTATGGGAAGTTTCACTGTATACTGATTTCTTTTCGTAAAATCACACATGGTCTCAAGAGGACATTTTAATAAAAGAAGATCCAACTTTTGGTCCTTTCATCCTTACGCACCACTTTGGTATCAAGATTTCAAAATAAAGAAAAAGTATCAAATTTTTTTAATTTTTTCGAAAAAAATTTGGAAAAGCTCAATGTCGAAATCAAAGGATGGTTTCACCTTGTTTTATGTACAGCACATATGTTTTCCGAAAAGTTCGGACCTGAGTGTCAAAAGTGATTTATCGTTAGACAACACTTTTGCAAACTTTGCAGATTTGACAATTCAAAGTACCGTTATGAATTTTGACATTTCTCCAAAGATTGAAGAAAAATGTATCTTGCCAGCAACATTAGTTTGTATTTGAAACAGCGAAAAAGTCTATTAATGCGAAATTGTTCTTTTAGAAACTGGAGTCAAAATTTTCATGAATTGATTAGGAGAGTGATTAATTTTAATAAAACGCAACAAACTGTGATTTTTGTTGACTTCTACAAAAAACCAGCGCCCGCTCTAGCATTTATGCCGCCCCGGGAAAAACTACAAATTGCCGCCCTGAATTTGTTTTTTGTTTCGAAAGGGTTCAGGAGATGCATTGACATGCTTTCATCAGGGAAGATTTGCCACACTTCAAATTTAAATCTCATTCGGAAATACGTATTCCATTCCTAAGATTCGCTACGAAAACACGAGAGATATTGCAATATCGAAGACTGAATTTATACTGGTATTTTTCAGGCCAAAACCGCCATCCAGGTGTCATTATTTAATATCCTTTGCTATGAAATCCTGAAATACCACGGTTGACCTAATCTTTCAAATCTGTAATCTTTCTCGTAGTGAGACCCTAAGATGTTGTTTCGCGAGGGACTTAAAATCGAAGAGTAATGAGAACAATCAAGCTACGATCTGCATGCGAGTTGAATGTAATCAGGAGAAAAATGGGATTATAATTGTTGTCGTTTTAAAAAACATTCTCCAACCTCTTAAACAATTTGGGCTTGGGACGCTTTCTTTATGCTTATTAGTCCAGTACAATTGGTTCAAAATAGCCCCAAACCTAAACATCCAAAAAGAAAAGAAATTGTTGATGCCAAATTGTTGAATACACTGCCTAATATACGCAGTAAAAAGTTACACTAATTTGCGCCATGGGTTAAGGGGGGAGGGGGTGGCAAAGGGGTGAAAATTCAGTTTCTTGCAAATATCTGGAAAACTATGAGTCTGACCTTAAAATGAGCTGAGGACAAAACAAACAACATAAAATTACCTTTGTAATGATATGTAACACTCTAGACATTTTCTCAGAAAATTATACCCTAGACCCAAAAGTATTATAGTGAATTTGGGTTTTTCGAGTTTTACATTTCGCACTGTAACTCTTGATAGAATAGACCTACTGTCATAAGATCTTGTCCATATATTGATAACAAAATTTATTTGATTCGTACCAAAAATTGGAGTGCTCCGACCATTGACGCCCCCCTCACTCCTCTTAACATTTTTCAAAAAGGCATGCCTGTAGCTTCTTTTTAAACTGAGCCAGGCAGATCAAATTTGGTGGGGTGCCTAGTCTAAGCTCCATTATGCTCCCCACCAAAAATTATTACCATCCGATCAAAACTAAGGGTACCCCCCATACAAAGTGAACGAAAATTCTAACAAATTTCACATTTTTTCATTTCTAAATTCTATCTAAAACGGAAAAATAAAATTTATCTCTTAGAACGAGATTATAACAGTTAATTGTAGTCCTCTGAATGTATGTTCAAAATTTTGCATCAAAGCGTACACTACAAGTATCAACAAATTGTGTTTGAAAGTCATTGGTACTAGTTCAAAGGCTAGTTCCGAATAAATCGAGTAACGTGTACTAGCAACCTTCAAACAACAATTTTCGTACTTGTAAGGCACGCTCTGGTACAAACTTTTGAATATACATTTACAAGACTACAATTAACTGTTATAATGACGTTCTAAGAAATAAATTTTATTTTTTCATTTTAGATAGAATTTAGAAGTGAAAAAATGTGATTTTTTTTAGAATTTTGGTTTACTTTCTATGGGGAGTACCCTTAGTTTTGATCGGATGGTAACAATTTTTGGTGAGGAGCATAATGGGGCTTAGACTAGGCACCTCACCAAATTTTATCTGCCTAGCTCAATTTGAAAAGAAGCTACAGGCATGCCTTTTTGAAAAATGTTGGGAGGAGTGAGGGAGGCGTCAATGGTCGGAGCACCTCAATTTTTGGAACAAACCAAATAAATTTTGTTTGTAATAGAATGAACAAGATTTCGTCACCCTAGGTTCTTTCTATCAAGAGTTACAGTCCGAAATGTAAAACTCAAAAAATGTAAATTCTCTATAATACTTTTGGGTCTAGGGTATAATTTTCCGAAAAAACGTCTAGAGTGTTATATATCATTACAAAGGCAATTTTGTGTAGTTTGTTTCGTCCTCAGAAGATTTTAAGGTCAGATTCATAGTTTTCCAGTTATTTGTAAAAAAGTAAATGTTCACCCCTTTGGGACCCCCTCCCCCCTTAACCCATGGCGCAAATTGGTGTAACTTTTTATTGCGTATATTGGGCAGTGTATTCAACAATTTGGCATCAAAAATTTCTTTTTCTTTTGGATGTTTGGGTTTTGAGCTATCTGTACTAGACTATATCGTCTGTTGATTGGTACACATTTTTTCAGAGAAATTTTTAAACTTAAAAAAAAAGAACTTTTTCTATAAAACCTCATCTACATTGTAAATATTTGTTGATGAACAGTTGCGAAAAAGTTCAAAATATTTTCTACTAACAGTTGCGCAACATTTACAGAATTTTTTTCTGAACAGTTGCTATACACTGTTATGTGTGGACCTGACATCCAAGATGTCGAAAGGGACTGAAGCCAGAGTACCGTGAAGGCAACAGGACACAAGTCGAAATGGCTTCTCTACAGGCTAAGCGTCGACATAATATTCGCTGTAGCTCTGAGCCGGGAGAGAATAGGGTGGGAAAATGCCGCCTGCAGCCCCAGTCCACTAATATTAAAAGGTAATCACATGCCTAGAACCTGGGGAAAACAAACGAAGAAGGGATGAACATTTAGAAATTTGAAAAGATTGGCAACATCCAGCTCAAGTACCATCTTAAGACGCTCCAGGGACCCCGATGGCGGTGGACCCCGGCCTTATATACTCACGATGAAACAGAGAAAACTCCCGACCATGCTGTCCTCATCGGCTGAACAATGTAATTTGGGGACCACCCCTTACTAAAATCTACCACGTGGGAATGAGGTTAGCTCATTCCCCCTGGAATGGGTCGGGGAAAGGAATCCGATATTGCAACAGGCGCGGTTATTCACAAAAGAAGGATGTACATAGGACCCACAGTCACACTTGTGGAAAATTTGCCAAAATAACCTTGTGGAGCACCACCCAAAAAAAAAACACAACACCACAACAGCGCTCCACAAAAAAACTTATCCGTTTGTTTTCCGTTTCTTTGTGATGCTGATGACCTGGAGATCCTTCCGTCATTCTGGGCTAAGGCACAATTCCTTTTTTTCTTTTTCATTTATGTATTAATTTTTTTTCAAAAATTCAAGATTTAAATTAACTTTTTGCACAATTCTTTTTCTTCTCAGTGCCGTATAGCGCTTTGTGGAGCCGTGGTGCGTTAACTCAGCCGTTTATAGACACTTTCGAGTCAACGTTACATTGCATATCATTTCGGAGTGTATATAATGTTACAAGCCCTATATATTTCCTATCCGCAAATGTACGGAAGTTTTGGAACACACCGAGATTCTATTTCCGAACCTCTAGATTACTAGCATCGTAGAGGGCGACTCAACCAAGTCAGCCACAGAGCGTGACTTTGCACAATTCACTCACAAAAAAAAAGCACGTGCTCCCTCCGCGGCCGATGAAACCTGACTCTCTCGACATCTGTACCGTTTCGATACCATGTAACTCGATACGGTTCGATTCGTTTTCGAGTTACACTGCAACGTAACTCTGTTTCTAGCTTGGCGCAAAAATTCGTGTTGTTTAAGGCAAAATATGTATTATTCGTTTACAGTTACGCAACATGTTCGAATACTGTTTATATACTGTTCCGCAGCAATTTAATTTATTTAATTTATTATTTGACAGCGAAAAACTTGCATTTATGTCTCACGTAGAAAATGTGCAGTGGAGATTTGCCTCATATTCAGTAAATTTAAAATAAATGTGCACTCACGGTCTGAATGATTGTGGATGACATCTTTTCACTGCGAAATAAAATGTAACTGTATTGTTTTCTCTGGCGAAATGTCAGAAACCGGTTTGGAGACTTTGGTGAGTTGCGACACCACGTACTCGAGCAGCGAGTACGAGTATGGTTGATACATTGCATGGATCTGTACACATACCATTCGGGTCATGACGCTCCCGAGTCATGTACGGGTAGCTCTTGGCATGGCTAACTTTCTCCCATTCGTTTGCGGAAAGTTAGTCAATACAGGCCGAGCACAATGCGGTGGTCCCTTGGTGGAGAGGTGTCACCATGTGTAATCGTGTGAGCTTCGGAGCTGGCGGCTTCGCATAACCCGAGCGTCGAAGGAGCTAGTTAGAGAATGGCCTTGGTGGAAAATGCCTACGTCTACATTTAACTAGTTTGTGAATTGATGAACACACGGTTCGAATCGCATTGCTGACTAGTAAACTGAAGGCGCCGGCTGGATGTGAATAGCAGCGCTACTAGTCTGCTTTAAGCAGGTCCAGCGAGCCTGGGATATGCACGTGTGTATGTTTTACGTGAGGCCTAACTAATAGGGGGCTCAGGAGTCTTTAGCGAATAGTGTACCTCGGGGATGGGTATGCCCAGGAGACCATTGTCCCTGCCCATCCAGGGGTTGGGCTCGAGGTGGTTGGATTTTGTTAAGCAAGTCAACAGCAAGCTTCGGGGGTTGGGTTTCTGAAGGTGATTGCATCCACTTGTAGGATGCTTGGTGTTTTTGAGGAATGTATTTTCATAGTAGGCCATGAAATTAAATGACAATTGAAAAATAAAATAAAATCGGTCATTTTTCCTAGTGGTACGTCAAGCGCTTTTATGTTCCTGGTTTGGTTTTGTTATATTCCCGTGGTCAAATTTACGCGACTAATCATCGACATTTAGAATTAGGTTTATTCCACACGAGCGTGGTTCGCGTCAAGTGTTTTTCCGGGGTGTTTGTGAGGTGTGACGCGAGAAAATCCATTTCAAGATATCACGACACATTCGATGGTTGTTGGCTGTTGCTAAGGTGTCGGTAGGAAAAGACGTTGTGCGTAGGTGAGTACACTGAGCTTGTAGTTGCTTGTATTGTGGTTATACTTATTGTGTGAGATCTGATTGATGGCGGACTAGGTTTTGCTGTGTGTACAGCACCGAAAATTACCTACAGGTATTCTAAGATTCAGTATTGAGTGAGTGTTGTATGGAAAGGTTGTGGTTTCCCCCTTTCCAGAAAGTAATGATAGTTTGAGAGGTTGTGGTGTCTCCCCTCTCAGTGAGATGTTTAGAGCCGTGTGGGCTTCACCTCGGAGTTGGTCCCCTCCGATTGAGTCGTTGAGAGGTTGTGGTCGTCCCGCTGTGGTGTCTCCCCTTTCTACTTGTGATAAACTCGAGAGGGTGTGGTGTTCCCCCTCTTTGCACAGAGTTTACGTTTTAGAGAGGTTGTGGTGTTTCCCCTCTCCATGTTGAGTTGACGTTCGTAGAAAGGTTGTGGTGTCTCCCCTTTCTACTTGTGATAAACTCGAGAGGGTGTGGTGTTCCCCCTCTGTGCACAGAGTTTACGTTTTGGAGAGGTTGTGGTGTTTCTCCTCTCCATGTTGAGTTGAAGTTCGTAGAAAGGTTGTGGTGTCTCCCCTTTCTATTTGTGGTAAACTCGAGAGGTTGCGGTGTTCCCCTCTTTGCACAGAGTTTAGGTGTTGAAGAGGTTGTGGTGTCTCCCCTCTTCGTGTTGTGTGTTTGAGAGGTTGTGGTGTTCCCCTCTCTGAAATATGAGTAGAGGCGCGGTGCTCCGTTCCGGAGTTGATCCCCCTCTGTAATAGCTAGGAGGTTGTGGTTTCCCCCTCCGCAGTCTACCATAGAATACCTAATGAGAATGTTTTCGCCAGAAGTTGTGTGCCTTAGGTAGAAAGGCTTTACTTCTGGATATAGAAGAATGAGGATGGTAGTGAAGTGGGATTGAACCAAGGAGAAGCAGCCGAATCAACCGATACATCCATCCTGCGTCTACCTCGCATTGCCGTTTAAGTACCTGAGCCAGAATCAACCGATATAACGAGAAGCCGATGACCGAGGCTGAGACGACGACGCCGACAAGTGGTTCTCCTTCGCTTTCCTCTTCTTTCTGTTTGTTGGCCGGGCCAACATAGATATTTGAATTATAATTCGTTTACGTTTCAAATAACTTGGTATCTTCAGTGCATGTAACTGCAGGCTCATTGGTTGTCTTTTTCTCATTACAGATGGTATCAGGCGGTATAGATCAGGTGAGTGTCGTATTTTATGCATAGAAATGTCCAGTACGCCATGTTCATTAAAAAAAAAAAATTAATAATTATATGTGACCGGGAAAGTTAAAAGGGGGCTATCTGGTAAAAACAAACAAGCGAGTAAACGGCCGATAAAGAAATCAAGTCGGTGCATAGTGTTTAAATGATTTGTCGTGATCTGATTTTTATGGAACTTGGTATCTATATACTTTCGATGATCCTGATTCGGATACTGTTACCGAAAATGTAATTAGCGGGCAATATAACAGTAAATCCAAATGCAAATTAATTTTTCGAGAAGTTCGAGCATATTTTCAGCACTTTCTTTGCTATATTGTATGATTGTTAATATACATGATCCATTGGTGGCCACAAAAATGATTGTGAGAGAGAGATTGCATTGCGGACCAGTAACTGGAATAACAGTAAATCATCAATCAATCATGTAAGATAATGATGCAATTCCTTTCAATTGTTTGCTTTGATTCGCTTTGTGTGCTGATTTTAATAAAACACAAGTAGTCATTTATCACTTAATATCTAAAAGTGCATACTTATTCCAAGGAAAAAACCCGTAAGGATAAAAGGTCCTGTTTTGCTAAAGAAGTCCAATATGAGCAATATGGATATGAAAATACAACACTTGGTGAGAGAAGCGCCCCGAAATACTATTTGTACATTTTTGAAATCTTCGGAAAGGATCTTCTCTCCTGAAAAGGACATTTTTGGAAAATTGGTTGTGGATAGGCAAGATGGGTTTCAAACGATAGGGACAGATTAGAAGAAGTCATTGAAATGGTTTTGAATATTTTTTTTTCATGTGGGTACACCAGAATATCGCCATATTCTAGTTCGAATCAAGAATATTTTATTCGCATTATGCACCCTTTGTTTCAGATTGCGATTTCCATGATATTTACGTCAATAGTCTACTACCGGTACAGCAAATATTGTCGGCTATATATGATTTTACAGCCGACTGGTCAGTCAGGATCTTCCTTTCCCCACTGTGAAAAGAACTTTATCGCAAGGGTATTTTACACTCAGAAAAATATCCATGAATTATATTTTATTAAATAAAAGTATACAATCACAAGTCTGTCTGATTGTGACTCGAGGCAATTGCCTTTTTAAGACAATGATGAAAGTGTTTTTGGTACTGTGAATTGAATACCTAGATATTTAATTGTAGTCGTTTCTTTCTTGGACAGACAGGATCATTGTCCAAGTAAAACGCAAACGGATCAAAATTGTCCCCTTCAATAACAGCTTACTATTGTGTCATCAGTCCCCAACGCGATATTCTGAATTGGAACTTGCATTTGATATTATGCGTCGTGCAAGATTTAATTTAAAGGAAAATATCCCAGGAAATTTTAAAATGATTGACTTTATTGATTAGAAACCAGATAAACTGAAAAACAAAATTACATACGGGAAATTTTAGGGAAATTGTTTGCGGAGGCATCTGGGAGATGGCATTGGCAGATGATCCATGTCATAGCTTGGATCAATTTTACAGATTGTCGTTTTGTATGGGAATTCCAGTAAATATGGAAATGCTCCACAAAGTCGAAAAGCACTTACTAACGCGTGATTTAAAAGAAAAAAAAACCGCGAGTAACTGCTCAAACAACTTACAACTGTTCCACATTTTTGTCTCACTGTCGTCGGCTTATTTTTTAGATTTGACCGCTTTCGTCACATTAGACAATGATTTATCTGAAAAAGTACCTCAATAAGAAATATTCGCTGTTTTGTTTTGAATTGTAATTTTTTTAAAGGTACTCAAACTTAAAAAACGAAATTGCCATATTTTTTCCCCTATAGATTAGCCATCTACATTTCATTCACCTAAACTCTATCCCGCGTAGGGTAGTGGCACGTGTGAAAATTAACTAAGTAGATGTATTTTTTTTCTATGGAGTTCGTTACTCAAAACTACTCGAGATGATCAAGAAAACGCAACTGATGGTATTTTTCAACGAACCAACGTAGAAAATTCTTGGTCAAAAAATGAAACTTTTATATGGGATGTAAGCTTATACTTCCACGTTATGTGTCGAGGACTTTTAAACTAACGGTTGTCCTTAAAATATGTAAAGTACAGCAAAGTTCTAGCGGCACAGAACTCGAAAGAATTACTTCCAGTCCCTAAACTGGGGGTTTCTGTAAGGATGCCATGTTTAGGCTCGCCTCCCTACTCTTCCTATGCTACGAAATTTTGGTCAAATGGGGCATATTTTTTTGCGTTTGTTTGTTTGAATTTTTCCTAAGCAAATATATTGATAGAATGTTGAGATATTATGAATTCGAAAAAATGAAAAAGGCAGTGGCAAATTGAATTATTTGCGTAGTTATGGCTTTGGAAAGAAACACGGGAACACGATAATTTTTCATTTAAGCCCGGTTTATTTCGTCGAGGTTTCTTGAAGTAGGAAAC
The DNA here is from genome assembly GCA_949715475.1 of Microchrysa polita. Lineage (NCBI taxonomy): Eukaryota > Metazoa > Arthropoda > Insecta > Diptera > Stratiomyidae > Microchrysa > Microchrysa polita. The sequence continues at coordinate 140,817,944 of OX454415.1, read as the reverse complement.
AAACACCGGATACGTAATGTACTCGACGTCCCCTTTCATATGATGCCCCGCATGCCGACCTCCGGTTAAGGAATAAATAGTGTCCTTTTTCGTCCTTTTTAGGACCTTTCTGATCAAAATGTTGATTTGTTTTGATGAAAACGGAGCTACGACCGTGTAGAGTAGGAAAAATACTTTCGAATGCAATTCATAACTCAATTTCGTATAAAAATGGAAGAAGCGAGTTTTGCCGTGCACCGCCTCAAATACAAACATGGTCATTATGAGAGACTCTGACATTAATCTTTTATACGCGCAAGAATGAAATATATTAACGGATTAGAATGCACTCAACGTCTCCTTTGATATGATATCGCACATGCCCATTCCGCATTAACGACATTTCTGTGTCCTTTTTGGTCCTTTTTAAAATCAAAATTAATTGTTGACCTAGCTTGATATCTATAGCACCCAAAATATTATAAAACAAAAAAATTACATTTGATTATTTTTTCTATTAAACATTAAAAAAGAATTCCACTATTTAAAATTCTGTATAAAAGTCTACTTTATATAATTTGATAATAAATTATAACAGTAAAATATCATTACTTACATTATAATACAATAATGCCTACATCTCATAAAATTTAGAAACTTATAAATCTTAAATTTCCTAAAAATGTTGTATTCGATACTAAATTTTTTGTTTTCAAGCCGCTCCCTACCTCAACTCATGCAGACTTATATGATTTGCGGTATTGATTTTTACTTCCAACTTAGTGAATGGGACGTGTTGAAAATTTGGGTAAATTTGCTTTAGCGGTTGAAAAGATATTCAGAAATACACAAAATTTCAATTCCACATTGGATTTTGATGATTTGATGGCGAACTTCAAGATCGATTTTCGGACCCATTTTTTGAATTTTGGCAACTGCGGTTTTCACTATCGGGAAGAGCACATTTTTTTCTGTGGAAATCACTAAAAAAGTGAAAATCGAAATTTTTACACGATAGCCCCTTTTTAACTTTCCCGGTCACATATATCAAAGTAAAGTTATAGTTTCTTACACACTGAATGAAGAAATCTCAATTTGACAATAAAACCTTGTCAATAAAAAGCCGAAGGTCCAAAACGTTCGAAGGACCGGGAGGTAAGAGCGTAAAGCTTAGGCACTCCCCTAACAGTAGCCCGTGGACAAAGCCGAAGCCGTCGATCGAGGTCAAGACTACATCGAGAAGCTTTAAGTGTATTTTTTTATCACAATTTAAAAAAATATATATATAACCTCTTATAAAGAAAGAGAATGTTAATGCATTAAATAATTACACAACACTGAGTCTAAGACGTTGATGTCAGTTTTCTTCGTTGTTTTAATCCTGGAAATTATAAACATGCAGTACTTTGTCACTTCACTGGCAATTTAAAAGAAAAACTCCACATAATTGGTTTGTTATCATTAATTTACTAGTGTTTTATTTTTTTTTACCAAACATGAGTTTCAGTTTTCTTATAGTTTTATTTTTATTAAGTGCTGGTCAAAATGCCGCCCATGAGTTTCAGTTTCCAGATTTCTTATACATATGTAGTTTTATTTTTATTAAGTGCTGGTCAAAATGCTGCCCCAAAAATTTGGCGCCTCGGGCGATCGCCCCTTACCCTTACATCGCAGAGCCTGCTATTGATCTCAACACATCTACAAAAAAGCTATCAAATAGCTATCGCATAAATACATCTGCGGCATAGGTTTCATGTAGTCCAAAATCGCGCTATTCTCCATGTGGAAGGTAGAGATGAATGAAGTAAAAATGAAGTTCTGCGCAAAATGTATTGCAATCCAGTATTGCTTGTTTGTACATACTTGTTTGATTTTTAAAAAATTATCAAAAGTCTTAAGCGAGAAGCCCTAGGAGAAGCATACTTCTACAAGGAATACTATACCACACGTGTTTGAGATAGAGTTGAGCTTGGATTTCGGCTGATTCTGCATATCTTTAAGTGTCTCCTGGAGCATAATTTGAAAACTGAGTACTTACAATTTTTACCAATTATCCTCTCGAAAAGGATAAAATAAGAGAAGTACACATTGTCAACTGCTGAGTAAAGAAGTGTTTACGCAACGCACTTTCCACTTTGTGGACAAACTGTCCTATGGGCATCTCATTTATGCAAACAAAACGAATGAAATTCAAGGATATTTCTACATATGTAGGTAGTTATCCTTTTACGAATTCCATATTCGACAAATATAACTTTTTCGTCGACTAACAAGGTACTCTGGATCGTTTCATGCGACGTTGTTGGCTTTCAGGATTTTGAGTAATTTTCCATGATCTTGAACTGATGTTAGGCGACAACATATCGCATGCCAATATCATGTGCGGCGCAAAATGCCAACAAATTGACGAATTTGATAGTATGGCACCAAAATGACGAAGGCACCGAAGGATGTTTATTAAAAAATTTCAGTGTTCACGGTTCCTTAGGCATAGCATCAGACTATATACAGTAAAACCTCCATAAGTTCAGCACCCTAGAGCGGACGATTTTTGGTCATGATAGAGAGTGTCGTCGACTTACGGAGACTGATTTAACATCATGTTGAAGGGCGGAAATATGGTAAATTTAAAGAGGTGTTCACGTTATAGAGTGGTGGTCAACTTAGGGAGGTTCTACTGTACTTTTATAAAATTTCTGATCCCATATTTCATATGGAAAAATTAAAATTTATAAATTCAATGGAAATAAATGTATTATAATAGAAAATACAAAAACAATTATTTTTATTGAAATAGCCCATAGGATGAGTTGAAAACATATGACAGACATTTCTGTTATCACTTTTGATAAGGTCCACTTTCACATTTTTAGTACTCTATTAATCTCTAATAATAATTTCACTTTTTAATATTGATTAACACTACACGCCATTTAATGGCAACTGACACACATGACACAATCAATTCTTATCTATCATATGATGCCAATATTGTTTCAGAAGTTCACACAAACTATATTATCTCCGAGACTTCACCTACCATATATTCTTTTTCTTGAGCCATATTCGAAGTGTCCTTAATCAACAACAACTCCCACTATTATAACAATCCTTTTCCACACAATATCCCTCCACATGCACTCTATAACTACGAAAAGGACACACAAAACCAATCACCGGAAAAAAACCGTTAAAGGATGAGACCGTTACCGCACATACGACGATCTCTTCACAAATATCCCAACGAAACACTCATCGCGAAAGAACTGAAACTCTTGCGTGAATCTTGTGTGATGCTATCGCGTCCACTTTGAGTTCTGCTGAAAGAGTCGCGCTCCGTTTATGATGTGTGTGATCAAAATCGATAATAAATTGGAATTGGACCCGAAGTACCCGATAGCAACTGGCCAACTACATACACTAGTGACGTATAGCGAATTGGCGAGTGTCAGAGCGATATACCGTCCCGACCGGCAAATATATTGTGGAAGAAATCGTTAGAACCAATTGACGTTTATTGACTTAATCATAACTGATCTTGGATGAAACAATCTAGAGGGAGTACGTGAAGAGCGACCATCACATTCAGGCCAGGCCAATCTTAGTCTCGCTCTAAACTTAAAATGTTTTATCGACAAGAAGCTCGTTGTATATGTGTAAAATGCGATTCATTAAATGGGCTAACCATAATTGTTTTGTAGGAAAAACATCTAAAATACACAATAAAGCAACAAAAAATTGTGCAACGACATATGTACATAAATCCATACCGAGCCAGAGCTATCTTGAATGAAGCCCCCGCATGGAAACAAAGAATATTACAACAAGTGCTCAGTTACGAAATGATAGCAACGGACGCGAACGCAATTCGCATCACGGCCGCAGACAATCTGGCAAATCATGTGAAGGATCTTAATTTTTCTTGAAATATCAACTTTGGTTTTTTATTTTTCCAAAATTCATAAGTTTAATAATAATTGATTTTTCTCTCGCGAGTCATTTGGAGGGCGGATCACTTCAATATTAGGCCACAAATCGCTATATCTAATCTCGTTCGCATTCTGGTTTATCAAAAGTAAAAATAAAATGAAAAAATAAAACATTTTAGATATGTGCGCTATTCTCAGAGAGTTAGCATCTATCAGGTGCTAATCGCTTACAATTTATAGCACTTTTAATATCGTGCTAAGTGGAGTAATGTACTCTATTCGACATTATAGTCGTGAAGTGTGATAAGACGAATGTGTTGTCGCCTGACGGTCATAGTGTGATATCGATAACTCTGAAAAATTCTATACATTGATGCGGATGTATAGTAACACAAGATGGCTATGTATCCCTAGCAATCTTCTCTTCTTCTTCATGAAAACATTTTGGAGAGAAGATATTCAGCAAAGTCAAACTCGGATCTTGAGGAAAGTTACAAAACCAGACTAGTATCGGCAGATTTAAAAAAAAGAGAACTCCGCAAATTAAAAAAAAAATGTTTCGTTACCCCAGATATTGCTCAATTCTTCTATCGACCTTTTCAGTATTGCTTAACCCATGCCGGACACCCTGCACAGTTGTATATGCAAATAAAAAAATGTTTTCACACCAGAGGAATCATATTAACGCAAAAGACCATTTTATGCTTTTGATTTGGTCATTTCTACCCAAATTGAGGAGAGAGATAACCATAGTAGGTTTCTTTCTTAAATCTATCGAGCGAAAATGATTTTTAGGATAAGCAGAATTCTTTTCTTACTCGTACGACCCATCCAAAGAGATACATACCTGGAGAAGACGAAAGCTTATCGCTCCATTGCAACCCTTGAAGCCACAACAAATTGTCACACATACTTTGATTTTCCCGTATTCGTACACGGAAATTTTTTTCTCCTCTCTTACGTCACTGTCCAAAGTTGCGATTATAACACTGGCCGACCTTTTTTCTCAACTGATTTTTTTCGGAAAAAATCGTTGAACATTTATATCTCATTTAACGTTAATTCCGCAATTTTACACTTTTGCACATTCCTCCTGGATTATTATTAAAGCTAGCACTTAGTTGGAATTATAATGTGACTTATATTTTAAGTACAAAAAAAACGCATTCTCAAAATCTGATTTCAAAACTCGTTTCCATTAAATTTTGAGAAACGCAGGAAAATTGCGGGGAATTCGCTCGTTCCGTTTCCGTTTCCGTTTCCGCATTTGTAAGAGTTAACTTGTTCCAAATTGGAATACTCAATGTAAAATAAAGTCGCTGATCCTTTTTTACAGGATTAAAAAAATTCAGCAAGGCTTAAATTTACATTAAAGTTCACCGAGCGAAAGACTTGCATTTATGTCTCCCGTGAAAAATGTTCCGTGGAGACTTGCTTTTTATACCCGTCACTATGTGAAAGGGTATATTAACTTTGTCATGAAGTTTGCAACGCACAGAAGGAAGCACCTCCGACTATATAAAGTATATATATTATTGATCAGCGTGACGAGAGAAATCGATTGAGCCATGTCCGTCTGTCTGTCTGTCTGTCTGTCTGTCTGTCTGTCTGTCCGTCTGTTGCAACGCAAACTAGTCCCTCAGTTTTGAAGCTATCGAGCTGAAAATTGGTATGCAAGTTTCTTTTTAGTGTACGCTGTATATATGTCGGAACGAATGGAATCGGACCATGGGGTCATGGGGCTGCCCCTGAAAATTAGGTTTTTCTTAGAAAAACTTTTTTCTTTATGCACCAATCTTAACCAAATTTCACCCAAGTGTGTTACTAGTATAGTCTCAAAACATATCTAGAAACGGATGGAATTGGAACATTACGTCATAGAGCTGCCATACAAACGAACCATTCAAAACTAAGTTCTTCTAAGAAAAACTCCTTTTTCATCCGACCGTAATCAAACTTCATCCAAATGTGTTCCTAGTAAAGCCTCAAAAAATATCTAGGAACAGATCAAATCGGAACACTACATCATAGGGCTGTCATACAAACCAACCACTGGAAATTAGATTCTTCTAAGAAAAACTTTTTTCTTAATGCACCAATCTTAACCAAACTTTGCGCAAATGTGTTTTTAGTAAAGCCACCAAACATATCTAGGAACAGATGAAATCGGAACACTACGTCATAGGGCTCTCATACAAAACAACCGCTGGAAATTAGGTTCTTGCATGAACAACTTCTTTCTTTGTGAATCAATCAACCAAACTTCACCCAAATGTGTGGCCAGACGTACACCATTTTGCTGTACAATACCTAAAGCATTTTGACATGTCGTACAGCATTAGTAAATGTACAGCATTCCCAACGCCACACCAAAGAAGCCTAAATGACTTCATAAAAACCTCCTCGAGGCCTGTAGTCAGTCTGTTAGGTGTTATTAGCAGGATAATCGTACCTTCATGTGAAACATTCATTTTCGATAACCTAAATGCAAGCGCCAGGTAGCTCCACAACCTGGCGATTACATTTACTTACATTTCTCCATATTTTAGGGTCGCCTATCTGCGTTCGACAGTTACAGCTGCCCAAATCGCACTTTCGACTTTTCTAATCGAAAACTCTATAAAATGCGTCCAATAAATTTTAAAATTGGCAGACTTGTGAACATTTCAAGGCTCTAGCTCACACTTGTAGCTGTAGAGCTGTACTTGGCGCTCACAGCTAACATTGTCTCCAAATTTCAAGGTCCTACTTATCTGCGTTCGGGAGTTCAATCGATTCAATCAAAAATTGTCCCTAATTCGGAAATTTTGGAGCGTAAAATTTTGAAATTTAACAGCCATGTATAGAGGACCCCACTGCCCGTATTAGGTGAAAATCCCAAGCATCAATAGCTGCCAATACTCAGAAGTAACAGCCATGTAAAGATGCGATTTAAGTTTTTCACAAAACGATGGAACAATTACTGTACTTCATCCGATTCCCCTATCAACCTCTTTAGGAAAAAGAAAATTGAAACTAAAGGACTCTGCAAGGATCTATATGTTGACCAAATCTAATAAAGTAGCGATAAATCCCCAGAGAGTCGCCATCCGCTTAAGAATTATCTACGCAATGAGGTATTAATTTATCTATTGTAATAAACAAAACGAAACTTTTAAATAGGTAGGTACAAGGAGGTGTAAATTTCGTACTTCAAATAAACAGCTTGATGATTTTTGTCTCAGGGTCACGGATAGTCATAGATAGGGAAAGGGCCATCATCATCCCTACAATGCTGCTGAGACTGCAGTTTCGAACACTGAAACTCAAAAGTTGAAAAATACCTATTCCTAACCCTAAAAAAAATTCGGGTTCATTGTGATAAACAAATGTTGGGTTTGCCCCTTTTAAACGAGATCCTGGCTACACTTCTCCCATGCCTGTGATAACTTTGCGTCTTAAAACATACATTTGCACTTCACATGCTGATGATGTTTTGTCAATGAGAACATTTAGAAGTTGAGGGATCTTTCCTGGGTCCTGTTTAGCACCAACAGAACCTTGCAAGGACGTAGCCAGGATTTAGCTGGATATTAGAAATTATGACATTATTAGAATCTTGTTGTTAATTGTAGACACTAGTTTCGGCGCTGCCCCAATGCATAATATGCCTCCTGTCAGTGCCGGATTATCCTTAAGGCACATAAGGCACGTGCCTAGAGGCCCCGCACTCACAAAAGCCCCGCACTCACACTGATAGTGACCCCGCGAGATTTTATATTTTCCTTTTTGTTTATTCTTTTCTTTATGTACATAATAAATAAAAGTCTTTTGTTCTTTGATAAGCTCTCGCAACGAAAAAGGAAAGTAAAACAAGCTAAACCGAAGGTATGATACCCTTCACTTGAGCGATCTAGTGGAATAATTTTATCCTTTCTGTATTGCCACCTTGAGAATAGTAAAAATGTTCGTTCCAATTGTTTAGCAAGTTGTAACATAATACATGGTGACATTTTTACAACTTTTGTTTTTTTTTTTTGTAGGATAATGTAAAGTGATCGAATGACCTAACATTAATGCAAACACAGTGTCTGATTTTGTAAAGGTACGACGGAAAAATGTGAAATTTGAAGATTTACATTCAGAAGCCAAAAATTTTCTTACAAAACCATGTTCCCTCAAGGCAAATGGCCATGAAAACAGAGAGTATGCCCTGCTAGAATCACGTATTTTAATTGGATCTGCTGGCATGTTAAGGAAACGTGTGCGATGTCTCCCAATTTGATTTTCGGAAGATCAAAATATTGTTTAGTCTTTTGAATCACAGGAGAGCACATCAACGAGTAAATATTGACCCGAAGAAATTCATTTGAAAAGGAATTGCATAAACACTTAGCACATAAAAGCGTTAAAAAAATCCTGTGATAAATATCATGCCCAAACAGCACCATTTTCATCACTAATTTTGTGTAATCATTTTCGGTAACTTCCACCCGCTTTTTCGCATCAATTCAACTTCTTTTCCTACAGGTGGTTGAAATTGTATTGACTCTCTTAGCATAGAGAGGGCAAATTTCGCACAAGGTAGTTTGGGTTTTGTCAAGATGAGGTATGCGACCACGGTGGACTTGGCAGTGTGCCGCAGAGTACTCCTAAATTTTATTCTGTTCTTATGCTAATTACGGGATTAAGCTAGGTTTTTCGAATTTTACTAGCTCTGATTTTTTGTCTAAGAACTCTTCGTATTTATGAAAATAAGGCACAAACGTTGAAACCATTTGGAAATTGGCCCGCGAAGAGATCCGGCTAGTTGAAGTTTATTTGCTGCGCAGTGTGTGGACAACGAGCATCATTCTTTGGCAGAAAATTTTCCAGAGCAAAGTTTTCGAAAATGTGTTGAGGTCTTAGTGAACAAAATATTTTCGCAATAATTTTTTATGTTTTACGTTTTAAAGCCGCCAGGTTCCTGTGTGCCCTGTATATTTTTTTGTTGAGGGCGAAAAAGATGTCGCTCCGGGAACTAAATAGTAAGCTTTCATTTCTTAATACCAAATTTCAGTCTTGGTGAACTGAAAACAAGCGCGCTAGAGCGGGCGCTGATAAGTTTAATTAATACTGAAAGTGACATTGCCAAAACATTAAATTTCAGAGATATAATTCACAAGTTTGTACTTCAAAAAAAAAAAGCAAGAAATGTCAATAATCAATGTAATAAGATTTTGTACCACAATAGCGACGTTTTTTTCGTATCGCGTGTAAATCTGACTCGAAAAAAACGATCGCGGGTAACATCCCGGTTAAGACCAAACAGCTGACATTTGACAGTTTTTGTGCATCTTTGACTCGCTTTCTTCGGCTTATTTTTTAGATGTGGTGGATTTTATCACAAAAGATGATTGTTTCTTTGCAAAATCTTTTCTCGTGATTAGAAAAATTCTCACATTTGGTTTGAAAAAACAAATTCCCTCATATTTCCCCTATGCGTCCGCCATCTACATTTGAGCTCTATCCCGTGTAGGGTAGTTGCACGGGTTAACTTTACCTGGGTAAGTGTCATTTTTTTATATGAAGTTCTACCCAAACCTGCACGGGATAAACACAATAAAACGACCCTAATATTAAATTTAATAAATAATAAATTTTTGCGAAATAAAAAATATTTTTCGTATTTCGTAAGCTATTTGATTTACGAAAGTATTTTATACACCTAATTCAAGAGTTTTATTTGAAGACAGTTCACAAAAAAGGGCCCTCAACTTTTTTATGCCTAGGGGCCCCAAAGGGTCTTAATCCGGCACTGCCTCCTGTCCCACTGTTCCTGTGTCGAATCCTATTTTATCCCTTGACGAGGCTGGGCGAGCACGAGTGCACGCACGATTACTTAATTGCTTCGCTATCATCGGAAGCAGAGAGTGCCACGTCTACAACGCCAAAGACTTCTTTTCTGTACAATTATAAAAGGGCTCGTGGGCCATGGTATATGCACCGAGCAGCAACTATGGAACTATGGAAAGTACGATCGCGTATTCGGTGCCCGCGTCATGCTGCTTTTGCCTTCCCTTCGCACGGCTCAAAAAAAAAATCTTCATTCTTACAGGGAACAGTGGCGGCTCGCCCATATGTGCACATGTGCACGTGCACCCCCAGATAAAACAACCATATCAACTCATCATTTGCTAAATATCTTCGCAAAATAAAACACTTCACAAAATATAACAAACCATCAACGCATGCGAAATACATACTCTGGGTGTCATATGTACGTCCACGCATTGAATATGTTGCGACCAGCGTCAAACATCTAGCTTCCATGCATCTAGCCTAGCACCCTCGACGTGGTGCACCGAGTCATACCAACTGGTGCACTCGCTCCAAAATCAGATATGGAGCGAAGGGTTCCCGGGGTAAGGGGATAGTGCAAAATTTACATTGGAGTTTGTGCACGGATAGGCTGTGCACACCAATTGATGATGAACTGAATTGATGATAATGAATTTATAGGTTAAGGTTTGTGTTCGTAGAGACGAGTCATGGGATCATCGTTCATCGCTCAGCGATCGAAGTTAAACCACCGGTTTTGAGCACCATACGGGTATAATTTATATACAGACATGCTCCTTTAGTCCATAGTCGATACTATGAAAGTAGAATTATTCAAAAAATATGTATTTAAATACGGCTCGAAATTGGATGCAAAACTACGATCGCCGAGCGATCATCACATGAATTGTCTCTTCGAACACGTACCTTTAGAATTTCCATTGAAAGAATATAAGAACGAGTAGAGATTTTTCGATTTACTTTAGAATTTTTTTTTAATAACTTTTTAAAGGACGAAAATGTTAAAACTAAATATGGAATGAATTGGATGGAAAGGCATTTTTTGGGGACGTTTAATACGAAGTATGTATGTTAATGAATGAAGTTGTGATAGTGTTTGTGTTGTGTGAATGAATTTGGGATTTAATTACGTATCAAGATTTAATTGGAAATTGCAAATCGTTAAAGGTTTTTGAGGGGCCTATTAGAAATCCACATAATCAAAAGTTGAATTTTCACTGGGTAAATTTTTTCTTTTGAGTGAGGATAAAATCCTCCTAAAAAGTGAAAAACTTACTCTCTCTGTGAAGCCTTCTTTGGGTAAAGGGTTTTTTGTATTGCTTCTGATATTTTTTCCGAGGCAATAGTTCCACCAAAAGGATCTTCATTTTTAGTATAGTTAGAATTTCAACATCTACAGAACTTACGTTTTATTGCAAATATTTATTAATAATATACAAAAGAGGATATAGCAACATACTTGTTTAACTCTGCTACGAGGCAAAGTAAAACGTTTCGCACTTGTTCGATATTCCTATATTAAAATTGTCACTTCGCTCGGCGAGATTGAATAAGATGTTTCCAAGTGATAGTGTGTGTGCATCATAGCCATAAAGCTCCCAATCTAATATGCTTTAAAGCAAAATTATTACAGTACATTTAAAATCGTTATGTAGCACTTTAGCTTACCAGCATTTTTTAGAGACGAAAAGAGGGATTTTGCCGCATAGGGGTTCTCTGGCGGTTTGGACCCGTGTTCCACCGAACACATGAAACACCATACGTTACGCTCCTGCGAAAGACTAATAAAGCCGAAAACGATATTTGAACCTCAACACTTAAGCCTTTATTTACATATTTTTGAAGAATTGGCTGCTCTTGTTTGTTTTATTTGAGTAGTGAACCCCCAGTTTCAAAGGTCACGAGCCGCCACTGACAGGGAAACATTTTATTTCAAATTGTGTAGCCTGTATGAGTTCCTACGAAATTTGTTGAAGTTTCTATTATGAAAGACCATCCTAATTTTGGGTCACCAGATTTTTATGTGTTTCAAATTTTTTTATCGTTTATCGTCCAGATGACACAATTTATATGACTGCAAGCTTAATTTCGGCAGAGTTTTAGGAATGAATAAATTAGAAATACTGTGGGAACTTACGGACCCCTGGACCCCTCCCCTGGCTAGGTCCCTGGAACCTTGCTTTCCAAAGGTTCCACACATTTCCCAGAATAAAAGCTATACTATTCTTGCTGTATTCCGTTTAGGAAGATATCACTTCACTGAAAGGATGGAGAATATGTGGTCGTTTTATGGCATCCGTGATGGTGGTAGCCTCGTGACATACAATCGACGCCGCTTAATGCGATCACATCGGGATCTTGCTGTCTTGATAACATTAAGCGAATGATAACAAATAATAAAATAGTACGATTGAGGGTTTGCCTGAAAACGGAATTCCGGAATGTGTACTGCATTGGACCTTCGGTAATCTGGTCACCTTAGGCTAGTAAAGCGTCAAAAGATATTTAGGAATGGATGAAATCGGAACATTACGTCATAGGGCTGTCAAACAAACCAACCCCCAAATATTAGATTCTCGTAAGAACAACTTTTTTTCTTTTTGAATATTAACGAAAATACATCCAAGTGTGTTCCTGGATTAACCCCAACGTATCCAGGAACAGATGGAATCGGAACACGTTATTGGGCTGCGGTAGAAATTTTTAACACAAAAGGAGCTTCAGTTTCATTCAAATGTGACGGGTATTCAAATTTCGGCCGCGCCCGAAATTAGCCTCGGTCTCGTTATTTAGTCAATTTAAGATAAACGTTCACTCGCGTTTTGATTGAATGTCGACCACATCTTTTCCTGTGAAACAAAGAGAAACTGCTTTGTTTTGATGCCGAAATGTCAAACACCGGTGTGGAGACTTTCATGTGAAGTGGGTATCACCAAGCCAATTGGATTTCACGTGGAGTTGTTACATTCGTAGAGGATAATTTCGCCATTACATAATAATACATATATAAAATTGTCTTTTAAAAGTAGGTACTAACATCGAGAGTACGAAACATCACAATTATTCAGTGCTACGCACCGACTGAACATGCAGACCAATCCGCAAAGGACGTTTTTTATCAGCGACTAGGCGACACCTTTGATATGGCTCCCAGGGGTGACATCAAAATTATAATGGGGGATCTCAACGCCAAAGTCGGTACTGATAATTTAGGCTTGGAACACCTTATGGGCAATCACGGGCTTGTTCGTGTTCGTGGAGTTCTGTAACTCTCGGCAACTAGTCATTGGCGGAACGTTGTTCAAGCATAAACCCTGCCACCTAACAACTTGGATTTCTCCTGATGGCAGAACAGAGAACCAAATTGACCATATTGCTGTTTCTAACACATGGAGAAACTGCCTCTTAGACGTCAGGTCGAAGCGTGGGGCTGATGTTGGCAGCGACCACCACCTTGTTATCGCGAAATTTCGCTTACGAACGGCAGCGATTCAACGATCTCACAACACGCGAATCTTGCCACGATTTAATGTGCAAAAGCTAAAAAATTCCTCAACTAGACGTGCATATTCGACCGCCTTGCACGAAAAAGCTCGTGCAGCAACATCTCTTCAGAATCCTACAATTGAAGATAGATGGAATTTTGCAAAGGATTCTTTTATTTCATGTGGCGAAGCGACTGTGGGAAGATTGGATCGTGGTAGGAGACCATTTATCAGTGATGCTACTTGGTCTCTTATCTCAGCACGCAAAAGAGTATAGGAACAGATTAACTCTGCTGCTGATGATTCAGCTAAAAATCAACTTTGTGCTAAATACCGTTCACTACAAAAAGGCGTGCAGAGAAGTGTGAGGCGTGATAAGCGTACTTACATCAACGCTTTAGCGAAGGAGGCAAATGATGCGGCTTACCGTGGTGAAAGCGGTACCCTATTTAAGCTAATTAAACCACTAATTGGCAAGTCGTTCACAACGGACCATCCTGTGAAAGATAAAGAAGGGTTACTGCTTGTTACTGAAGAACAGCAGCTTCAGAGATGGAAAGAGCACTTTTTTGAGGTCCTTAACAACCGTTTCGGGCCTGCAAGTGCATCTTCATCGGCAGAAGAAGACGTCCCTCCAGCAGCCAGTATTAATTCCAGACCACCATCTAAGACGGAATTAAAGCGGGTTATCGAATCTATGGACGCCGGTAAGGCCCCGGGGATAGATGGAATTCCGGTCGAACTATTTAAAGCGGATTCGAATGCTACAGCGGATATTCTGCTTCCCCTCATCAGAGAGTGTTGGGAAACCGAAACTCTTCCAGTAGAATGGAAAAAGGGCGTAATTATTAAAATTCCCAAGAAGGGTAACCTTAAGGATTGTAATAATTGGCGCGGTATTTGCCTACTTCCAGCTGTATCCAAGCTGATGGCTAAAATTGTTTTGAACCGGATCAAGGATGAAGTTGATCGCACTTTAAGCAATGAACAGGCTGGCTTTCGTGAGGGTTTTTCATGTAGCGACCATATTAACACTCTCCGAATTATTATTGAGCAATCCGCCGAATGGAGATCCCCATTACACCTCATGTTCATTGATTTCGAGAAGGCGTTCGATAGTGTTGATCGGGAGTATATTTGGAGAGCTCTTCGTAGGAGGGGCATACCAGATAAAATAATTTCCATCATCAAGGAATCTTATCAGGGAGCCCAATGTCACGTTTTGCACAAGGGTAAGCTTTCAGATCCTTTTGAGGTGCACAGTGGAGTGAGACAAGGTTGCATTTTATCACCTATTCTTTTCCTCATAGCCATTAACGATGTACTAGTGAGCGCGCTTCAAAACCAGAGGAAAGGTATCAGATGGAAAATGTTTGATTACCTGCAACACCTGGACTATGCTGACGATATTTGTCTGCTTTCAAATAAAAAGGAGGATGTAGCTCAAATGGCCGATGCTCTGCATTGCGAAAGCCGTAATGCCGGGCTCAAGATAAACGCTGCCAAGACCAAGTACTTGAGCTCCCATCCTGGTGGACAAAGCGGAATTTGTGTTTCGGGCCAGGCAGTCGAAAAAGTTGACGAATTCTGCTACCTCGGAAGCATAGTCACAGCAGATGGCGGCGCGGACGCTGATGTACAATCGCGTATCAATAAGGCTAGGGCAGCCTTCTTCACTTTGACTCCTTTCTGGCAAAATAACAACATTTCCAGGCGCACCAAAATCCGAATCTTCAATTCTATTGTAATATCTGTGCTTCTTTATGGCTGTTCAACTTGGAAGGTGACCAACGAGATAACAACTAAGCTGCAAACTTTCGTAAACCAGTGCCTACGGCGCATCCTATAAATCCGCTGGCCGGAGATTATTTCCAATGATGATCTCCTGAGTATCACAGGCCTGGATTGGATAGGCACTTCTGTCAAAAGGCGAAAGTGGCAATGGATAGGTCATACTCTCCGAAGAGGGCCAACAAATATTGCAAAGCAGGCCCTAGATTGGAACCCTCAGGGAGCCAATGCTAGACGCCGTGTTGGACGGCCAAGAAACACGTGGAGAAGATCGGTTAATAGCGAGGCTGCTTCATTAAACAAACAGTGGTCAGACCTAAAGACGATGGCACAGAACAGAACGAGGTGGAAAGTACTCGTAGTTGATGCCCTATGCCCCACAAGGCGTTAACAGGAACCAGAGAGAGAGAGACTAACATCGTCAGTTCACGTGAAATCCATCCATACCGTCAAAATTTTGATGATCGTGAAATCGAATTCGCTTGATTGTACTCACCTCACATGAAAGTCTCCACACCGGTTTTTGACATTTCGCCAGCGAAAATAATGCAGTTGCACTTTATTTCACAGTGAAAAGATGTCATCGACAATCAATCAGAACGCGAGTGAACATTTGTCTTAAATTTAGTGAATAAAAAGCAAGTCTCCACGGCACCGTTTTCATGGGAGACATAAATGCAAGTTTTTCGCCCGGTGAACTCAGTACCTACATACCTTAAGTAACAAAAATCTAAATGTTTGACTTAGGTTATGTGTAAACACATTATACAGTTTTATTCAACGCATTATTTGAATTATTATTTATTTCCCTCATTTGAAATATTTGTGCATTTCGGCATGAATTAACACCCATCGAAAATCAATTTAAAAGGTGTTGGAGTCAAAATATTTAGTATTCTGGCTAGTGCGCGCGCCTTCGTTGCACAGGATCATGGGTTCGAGATTTACCGTGAGCAAATTCAGTTTATGCATGGTGTTTTTCGAACTCATGTTCCATGTGACCAACTATAATCTCACTCAGATGTTAAACGAGTTCTCATTTATGAGGATAAATAATACTGGTGAGCGTGCTGTTTATTTCAACACCTCAACAAAAAAGCAGCAAAATCTTGGAAATTGGATGTGACACATATGCGGCGTTCGTCCAATGTCGGACAGTCATGCCTGTTATTTATTTATAATAAATTTAAGAAGCAGGCTCGTTTTATTGCTATATATCCCGTGTAGTTTTGGGCAGCGTTGCTAAACACGATCGTGAGTTTTGAGTCAGAGTAAACCTCGATACCAAAAAAACGTAACTAGTGTTGGCGTCAAATGTTTAAATATTGCTTAAATAAAACAGCAACTATCGATTTTGCCCCTTTCAAAATCATAATGCAACATCATCTAATATTTTAGTTTTCCATTTCAAACATAATACAAAATAAAACCGAAACTTTAAATAAAGTTAAGTACTATGTTCACCCATCGAAAAACTTGCATTGATGCCTCCCGTGGAAAAAAAATGCGGTGGAGATTTGCCTTTTATTCACTTAATTTAAGATAAATGTGCCTCACCGCCTGATTGATTGCCATTCACACCGTTTCCACCTGAAATAAAGTGCAACAGCGTTGTTTTAATAACATCGTCAGTTCACGTGAAATCCATGCAAATACTGTCAAAATTTCTATGATCGTGAAATCGAATTCGCTTGCTGGTACTGACTTCACACGAAAATCTCCATACCGAATTTCGACATGTCGCCTGCGAAAAAATTTTAGTTCCCAGTAATGCTATTGACAATCAATCAGACCGCGAGTACACATTTTTTTAAATTTATGTAATTTAGCATGGTACATTTTCATGAGACACAAAAATACAATTTTTTCGCTCGGTGAACATAGTACTTAGTTTAAATGCAAGTTAGGGTTTGAATCAACAATAATTGTCAGTGCTTCTCAAACTTCTGATTTTGTAATTTTTGTGCGACGCCTATGACCTTGTCACGCATACATATTCGTGGGTTGCGTAAAAATGCTTTAACGTTTTGAGCATATGTCTTGTCCAAGGTCTATGGACCCATCGCAAAAATATTGAATAAATCTGCTGAGTGGTATTTCCTATTATTCGTCTACGCAAAATCATATTCTTATCCAATGATTATATTCTAAACCTTGATCTCAAAACCGATAAAACCAGTCATTATAGGACGATTATTATCTATATGAATGAAAAGATTGTGCTCGTATTTTAGGATACAATACTAATAAAACCATTCGTGTGTAAATGCATACATATCTACAAACAAGTAAAGTCAATTTCGTCAACATATTTTATCGCGGATGTTGTAAATTAAATTAGTAGCAGCTATTCGTATACATACTGTAATGATCTTTTAATGCAATTATGTATTTGTGTAATAAAGTCCCGATAATACTTTAACTTTTGATAAATACTTGTCAAAGAGTTTTGTTATCACAGAAACATTTCTTTGATAAATTTTCTGAGTAAAGCATTTGTCGGAAGGTCGACTGATGAAAATAATCAAGAAGCCAAATCTATAGTCTTAATTATTGCACATATGCATTCATTGATTTATTATTATTACCATACTAAAGATTAATTTATTCAATGAAATGATGACCACTTAACCAGCGGACATATCCTGCTCACTGTTCACCCTATGTCTCTACTGATTCCCTTTGGTACAAAATATGCCACCAGTTTTTAGCTAAGTTTTTTTAAAAATGAGGATAAAGAAATACAATAATGCCTATGACTTGCCATTTGGAAATCTTACATTTGAAAGTTACTTTTTATAACTTCGTATTGATCGTATTCCTGATCGAAAACTTGCTTTATCTGCCCCATGAAAAATATTATGTGAACACTTAACTTTTTCTTTACTAAACTTTAGAGAAACGTGTACTCCGCCTATAAAAAAACGGTGCGGAGCCTTTTCTTACAAATTTTAGCTCTCACATCCGTATCCATATCCATCCGCAACCATCGAAATATTCTAAGCGATTATATTGGATACCACGCAAGAAGTCCGTACCATCTTTATATGTCCATGTCCATGTCCATCCAACACGTGATTCGCGTGTTGTTCGTATTTCTTGTGCGTAAGCGGAATCTTTAGCATTCTGTGAATGATGAAGTGGGGTGCAGCGAACTTATGTTGGTATGGGTGCGTAGAGGTACTAGGGATTATTTCTTTGAGTGATGTTAGCTTACGGTATATTGAACTTTATTAAACCCTTCGCTCATAGAGTGAAAGCGTATATTAACTCTGTCATGAAGTTTGTAACGCATTGAATGAAGCATCTCCGACCATATAAAAAGTATACATATGTATATGATCAACCTGACTTGGGGAGTCGATTGGGCGATGTAAGTCTGTCTGTCCGTCTGTATGTCTGTTGCGACGCGTTTTTCACGGCCAATTTAAAAGCTATGAAGCTGAAATTTCGCACAAATGCTTCTTTTTGCTGCAGGCAGTTTGTATCACCGAGAGAAAAAACGTTGTAAAATCAATAAAAACATTAATGAATCAAATATTTTCATATATGATTTGGCGCCATTAACTTTTTTCATTGATTCATATACGTTTCACTTTATTTCATTGCCATGAAAAATAAATGGAACAATAATAAATTCAAAAACGTTTATAATACTTCCAATAAATAAAAGCATTTGTTTCAAAATTGTTTCGTTTTTTTTCAAACACGTTTACTAATAAAAACGGAAACATACACCACCATTTTCACATACCCTTTCCGACCCAATCGGAAAAAACCCTTTAATTTCGCGAAATTGTCTAATTCTAATAATTTTTTTACAAATATCGAAAAGAGAAGCAAAGATAAGGAATCCTTGCGAAAATTTAGATTGAAAAAGGACCTAGCACATTTGTGCTAGCTGGGCTTTTAGTCACTGATTGAAGAGGTATTTCAATTGTTATAATAAAACTATCCAAATATACAATGGAATTATTTTTTTATTTTTTTGTGAGGCACACACATTATGCTTATAATTAAGTACATATTCAAGTATAAAAAATCAGGCTTTATATTTTTGGTGATACAGTTTAAAGCAGTTTTTGTCTTTGTTCAAGCACAAATAAACATTGCACTTTTGGCACCTCGTACGACATCGACTCAGGCAGTTTTGCATTCGGCATCTTTTAACTGGACCATCCATAGGTACAGGCCAGTGGTCGTATCTGTCGAATCGAACATCATCTGGCGCTTGATGTGGTCGATATTTGTTCCCATGAAAGTTATCTGATAACTCGAAGGGTTCCACTTGTGCAGGTGCATTTTGGTATGCGCAAAGAACTTTTGCGATCTCGGTTTTGAACTCCAGAAACGTTTTAATTTGCGATTTTGGAAGCATCGTGGCTACTGCATCTTTTTTGTATTCCATCCAACTGTTGTATGTAGCTAAGTCCAAAAAGTGAGCAAGTACTTTCACAGGCCATTTGCGGGTTTTCGATTTTGTACGGTAATATTCCATCATTTGATCCCCGATGTCAACTCCACCCATGTTGACATTACATATAATCCTTTATAGCTGCTGGTATAGGTACAGGAACGCGCCTTTTCAGGCTGCGGTTCCATCTTTGTACCTCGTTTATTGGGTGTTTTCCGCAGATTGTGGATGCGATTGTAACACATTTAGTATCACACCACTTTACCACCGCAACTTTGTCATTTTTTACAAACTGACACATATCACCACGAGACATGTTTTTATCTAATGGGAAATTAATACGCTTATCCAATCTATTTCCCATAATCGTGCCAGTGGCTTTGAAGCCGAGTTCGTCTAATTTTCCAAGCAATGGGATTGTAGTAAAAAATCTGTCAAAGTAAAGGTGGCTGCCTTTGGGTAAAAATTTGGTCAATTGTATTACGATTGAAGGTCCATGACCAAGGCCACAATCCGGGAAAGTCCCAGCGCCTTGAAAAAGTTCGAAGTCAACGATGAGCCCATTTGATGTTGCGCAAACGAGATTTTTAATGCCGACTGGTCGAGGTTTCAATCGCAAAACCTGGCGAGCAGGGCATCTTCCCGAAAAGGGCACCATTTGTTCATCAATTGAATACGATGTTACATTAGATGCCAACTCATTGCAACGACTCCGCACCATATCGATAATTGGCTGAACACGCCAAAATTTGTTTGTGTTACTTGGAGTGGATGTATCCGTAAACTGGATGGTATTCCTTATTTTTATGAATTTATTACGTGACATTGTGCTGGCAATTGTTTGGTTTCGAAAATCGGCAGACCAATACATTCGAAGTTGTGGATAACCAATGCACCCCATCAGAAGTGAACAACCATAAAAGTGCTTTATATCCTCGACAGAGATAGCAGCTTCTTCGCCTAATTTTAATAACGTATACATTTTTGTATATTTGATGGCATTATCGAAATGCTTTTCGGGGAAATACTTGGAAAAGTATTCCATTGGCGTACCCAGCTGGACCAAATTTTCGCAGGTGAGGACAGTTGGTAATGCGTTATATGGAAAGTCCTGACTTTTCCATAGATACTCTCTACTTTCTCTCGCTCGCTCCCGAGGTGCCACAACAACGTCAGCGATTTCTTGAGCAACAACAACGTCAGCTATTTCTTCCTCGTCCGAATCACTGTCATTGTCTGTGCTTGTGTTTAGTATCCTGTTAGGGGGAATATAGCTTTCATCATCCTCATCGCCTGACAAATCAATGTCTGAGTTTTCCAGAAGCTCCAAAACCGCCTGGACACCAGCCTCGGTGTTTAAATTGTAACGAAATCCTAGAAAGATACGTCCTTCTTACAAACTTAGTACCAAAAAAAGGAGATACTACAATTGTGTTAGCAATGTTATAAATTGGGTCGTGGCCCAAATGGCACAATTGTGCTATCTTATATTTCCACTCACAAAATCGTCCCTTCCTTACGAACACCACACAATTACAAGCTACAAAACATTAGACCAGACGATAACAAACACAAATTGCAAAAACTACACAAAAAACAGGAAAATAGCAGATCTGACACTGAACTCACCGGAAGACATGTTTTGCAAAGGAGACGTGCAATTAAAGACTGCCGTTACAAATCATGATATGTCTGTATTTACCGAAAAGAAAAGCATGTACGAAAAGAATAACCTAGCACAATCGATGCTTTCGGGCGTTTCGATGTCATTTGAAATAATTGCCAAAATTATGCGCATTTCAAGAGAGATAGCACAATTGTATATCACGGGTCGGAAAGGGATAACTCATAAATGAGTTTTGTATAACTAGCATTGACCTCTCTTTACACTCTAAAATGCTGAATAAACAACCTACCTACAGTGAGATTCGATCCCGAGATCCTAAGATTTGTAGACGAACGTCCTACCTACTAGACTAACCAGACATAGTGATGAAGCGAATTCAACTCAAGTGATATCATAACTTTTGTTTTCATTGCGAAACAATTTAACTTCTACTATTTCTACTTTGAAATTAAATTGGGTTCCTTTGATTGTAATATTCATTGCAAAGTAGGGATCTCAAAAACCGGCCCATAACCCGGTTTACGTTTTTTTTTGGTTTCTTGCAAAGCCGCTTAGACCGGCCGGTTATCGCCGGGCTCAAAGTACCGGTACAATAAAATCAAAAATGAAACACTTTGAAAAAAAAATATTTGGTTACATTTTGTTCTTGGTTCTTGTCAACGATCGAATGGTTCTTGTCAAAAGTAAAATCAATGTGAAAATATTATGAATCAAAATGAAACAACTTGAATCAAAGCTATTTTGTATTTATTTTGTAAAAAACTCTTTTTTCGTAGTATTTTTATTTCAAAGTGATTCGTATTTGATTTTAAATGATGGTCTTTCTCTGAGTGTATGTTTGAATCAGTAAAATCGGACAAGCGGGGTAATGGGCTGCCATACAAACCTAACCCACGAATTAGGTTCTTCTAAGAACAACTTTTTTATTTGAGCACCAATTTTAACCAAATTTCACACAAACGTGTTTCTATTGATGGAGTCATGGGGCTGCCATACAAACTCAACCCCCATTTGAGTTCTTCTAAGAAAATTTGTTTACAACAATTTCACAAAACCTTGAATTACTGTGTCTTGATCAAAGCAACAAAAAGATTAAAACAAATGGGATCGTACTATGGGGTCATGCTCCCACATCCCCCTTTAATTTCCGAGTAAATGATCGTTACATCTAGGAATGCTATTTTTTCTTTGCTTTCTGTTTCAATCGTGAATTTGATGTTTTTCGGTAAGTTGTTCGTGTCATTGTTTGTTTTGGTTATCTGGGTGTCCTTGATAATGGCCAATATGTCGGCCACATACCTGATCCAGAATCGTGGCATTACCCCTCGTTCTTCCATCAATTTCTTTAATGCACTCATGAACATTTCACTTATAAGGGATAATGGGTTACTCAAAGCTGTACCCTTTGTGGTTTTGTAGAATTCTCTCCTGGAAGTGAAGAAACTCTCTAATTTTTTTTTTTAAGTTTTCTACGATTTTGACCCTGTTTCGCAACAACATTTTGGTTGGAAGCTATGCTAAAAACTGCAAATTTAAATTATCAATTACAGTTATACTGCTCAACATATTTATAATATGTATGTCCCCTTGGACGCGCAATAAGGTGCTCTCTCTAACATATTCATGGAGAGCTTTTCGCAGAAATTCCAAGTTTCGGAGTTAGGAGCCAAAAAACGGAAAAACCACGAACATTTTGGGTTTTTTCGCGATTTTTCCCTGTTTCGCCACGAATGTGCCCACCACATTTAGAAATCTCAACTGCTTACTACACTAGAAGGAGAATTCTTATCGAAAATGATTTCCCGTGTTTCGCTTCCTTTATGGATTTTGTACTAAATTCTGATACTATACACAGAGAAAAAAAATTAGAATGGTTATCTAAAGAAATAGTCGAATTCATCTAAAGTTCGCGTTGATTTTCAGCTTATGATTCTATGTAGTTGAAACAGTTACGACGATATGGATAATTTATCTATTCGTCATTAGTTGAAACATCTACTATATTTGCAAATTCAATTAATTCATTTGTAAAGACAGCTATTCATTATCTATAAATTGTTAAATGTTGGATAGCTAAATTGTGTTGAAGAAAAAAGAACGATTGTTTGTAGTTAAAAGTTATATTTGAATAGTACAATCAACAACTTTTGTGGAAGAATTGACTAAACTTTATCTTCTAATCTTGCGTCGTTAAATGAACGAATTTAATAGTATTTTCAGCTACGAAGATTAGAGAAATCAGCTATTTCTTTGGTAAAACTATCTAAATTTAAGTCAACTACTTCACTTTAGATAAAAAGTCTAAACCATTTTTTTCAGTGTAGGTAATGATGGGCTAGGCATTTGGAGGGCAGCTATATTATTCACTGTATCTGTGTATTTCTTGAGTTTTCTCCAGTTTAATGGATTCCGGTAGTGGATCAACCCTTAGTTTATAAAAAAATTGCAATCTTGGAGCTTCTGGTGAACTAACTCATCCGGTAATGTTTTACCTATAATCACTACTGTGAGCCTTTCTCTGCTTTTATATAGTATACCGGTTTCTTCTTAGGGCTCTTGAATTATTATATTTTTCGCTTTTGCTCTTATTAAAACTTTTCTTTTTTCTCATTCACACTCTTAAATAAGAAGGCGTATGACTCCGTCGATGTCAATAATATTGTCTTCAATGTTGTTTGTGCAATCGGGTATACCGTAATTGGGGCAAAAAAGGCGATTTGCACCGACCTCTGCAGGGACAATGGTCTTGTAGTGCATACGCGAAATCGGCAAAAAATAGTATATGAATTGATGTCAGATCAATTTGATATAAATTTCTATTTGTCTTATTTAGCATTAATCAAAACATTTACGGGCCACTAAAAATCACTTCCTTCAGCTACTTTTTTCATTTAATAGTACTTGCTCTAGTAGTCTGGCTGGTCTAGCGGTTAGTGCGCGAACCTTCGGTGCACAGGGTCATGAGTTCGAATCTCACCGTGGATCATGGTGTTTTTCGAACTCACGAGCTTGTGACGGACAAGCTCATATGTTAAACGAGTACCCATTAATGGGGATAAATAACACTGCTGAGCCTGATGCTGATCTCATTACCTCAACAGAAAGCAGATAAGATCTTGGAAATAGGATGTCACTAACACATCCTGCGGCCTTAGTCCAATGTTGGAATGTCGCGCCTGTTATTTATTTTATTTTTAGTACTTGCTCTGGAGATTAGGAGAAAGTCACTTTGGTTGGTTATATTACTAAGGGCCCGATCTCTGGAAATTTCAGACAAATCAACGCTCAACATATACCAACCACTTATAACTGCTATACATAAATTTGATGACACTAAAGAGATTGACCCGCTCTGTGGCTTACTTGGTTGAGTCGCACTCTACGATGCTAGTTATCTAGAGGTCCGGAGATCGAATCTCGGCGTGGTCCAAAATTTCCGTACATGTGCGGATAGGAAATATATAGTGCTTGCAACATTATATACACTCCGAAATTATAATATGCAATGTAACGTTGACTCGAAATTGCCTATAAACGGCTGAGTTAACGCACCATGGCCCCACATGGGGCTATACGGTACTGAGAAGAAGAGAAGAGAGATTGATGCTATAGATTGAAAAAAATAAATTAATAATGACAGCAGCATTGATCCCCTTGAAATTACTTTTCATTTATTTTCTCTCTGTCTGTCTCTCTCTCTCCCTCCTGATAACTGCTCTCGATAGAGCATTGTTTTGTTTTGGACTTCTTTTCCCCTCGATCAGTGCTCAAGAACTCACTTTTAGTAAAGTTTATTTAGAGCCCAGACTACGAGCTTCACAATACCATCAGCCACTTCATGCACAAACCTCTTTTCCCAATAAGAGACAAATATCGTCAGCAAAAACGCAATGATAAAGGTAATCAAACATCGTTAAGATTCCTTCTCCCTAATCTTTAATACCCCTCATAAATCCGTATGTGGAAAAGAATAGGCGATAACATGCAGCTTCGCTAGCAAAACGTTGTGTGTGGAATGGCAGTGGGCCTCCTGGTAGATGATTTTATCTAGATTGCCTCATCTATCGAAAACACTACACCAGAGTATATTCACGCTTGCTTTCTCGAAATTAATGAGTATAATGTGTAATGCGCTGTGAAAAAGTGTAACCTAGCTAGGATTGACTTGACTTTAAGTTTCCGGGCCCTGTATATCCTGCGTGTGCTCGTGTCTGCTTTTGTTCAATAGTTCCATTTTGTTGTGAATATTTCGGAAGATTTGTTAACTAGAAAGTCTGGTCTAAATTCTATATCGTGGCTTTTAGATGGTTGTGTCGTCCTTTCCATGAGCCCCACGAATTTCTGTAATATGACAACTAAAAGTTATTAGTGCAATAAAAATTTACTAATGATAATTATGATGAATATTTTTGTCCTGATGGTCCTATCGCATCTGAGCATTTTTAGGGTTTTTTAGATTTTTCAAAAAAAAACCCTTATGAAATCGATTTTGTCCGTCCGTCTGTTCACTCTCGCCCTCGCAAACGGCTTAACCGATCGGCATTACATTTGGTAGGAATATGTAGAATGGTAACAGTCTTTGGCACAAAATATGTACTTAAAAGTTGGTAGGGCAAAAATAACAGGGTGTCCCGGACTTTTGAAAATTTTTTTCACTAAATAACTCGCGAACGGCTTAACCGATCGTCCTGAAATTTGGTAGGAATGTGTAGAATGGTAACAGTCTTTGGCACGAAATACTTAAAAGTAGGCATGGTAAATATAACAGGGTGTCCCGGTCATTTGAAAATTTGTTCACTAAATAACTCTCGAACGACTTAACCAATCTCTTGTATTTTGGTAGGAATGTGTAGAATAGTAACAGTCTTTTGCACGAAATACTTAGAAATTGGTAGGGCAAAGATAACAGGGTGTCCAGAGATTTATTTTTTATCGGAGATGGACGTATGGATACTCAAATCAAAGAACTCGATGACATTTCATATAAGTAGCTTTTTACAGTACGCCGGTATTTTTTCTTTTTAATCTGACATTTAGGAAAAGTCACAAAGTATTTAACTATATAACACTATTTCGAGATTCCAAAATCGAAATTGCTGTAGTTGGAGCATAATTTTAATAACATTTTCGAGTATACGGCCCTTTGTTTTGTTATTTTCCCTATAAAAAATTATGAGTAAGCAAAAGCAGAAGGGAAACTAAACATATGTAAATATGAGACTGTCATTTCACGATAAGTCACCATATTTTGTACGAATATATTTTTGCAATATAGCTTTGCGCTTTTGTGTACTGTCCAATGTATGCATGATACATTCTAGCAATGGTCAAGTTATCAATGGGGGCAATGTACAGAAACAATGAGAAATTATTTCCATTTACAATAGCTGACTCATTTTTCTTCTATCTTTAATTTTTGTTAAACAAGGGCGAATTTCGATCTACATTTTGTTGAAATGTTTTAAATATTTGATAGTTTCCATTACTTCAAGTACAGAAAAAAATGTGAAAGCTAGGATAGTCTAAGCTGACCAGACGTAAAGCATTTATGTACAGAGTACAGTACATCATTGGGAAATGTACAGCAAAATGTACCGCATCCCCATGCCACACAATAAAGCCTAATTCACTACATAATAAGCTCCTCGGTGAGGTCGGTGATCAGTCTTGTCTGCTTTTAAGCGAGATAATCACATTTTTATGTTTGGCAATCGTTCATTTTTGATAACTCTGGGACTCTTCCCGATCCATCTGAAATTAGGCACACTTTTGGCGCTCACATTTCGTCCAAATTACACGCGGTCTTATCTATTACGGCTGCCCAAATTGCAATTGTCAGTTTTCTAATTTTAACTGAAAATTATGTCCATTACTCGGAAATGCGTGAGGGAAAATTTTTGAAATTAAGAAAACTTGTAGAGCATTGCACTGTTCACATTTGGTGAAGTTTTCGAGGTTCCAGGTTGAGAAGCTACAGCCGTCGAAACATGCAATTTAAGGTCTAAAGTTTTACCCATCTACGATCGATATTTAACGAGATAATAACACTTCAATCGTTCATTTTCGTTAACTCGCCAAATTTCAAATTTGGCACACTTGTAGAGCTATTTGGCGCACATTTCCTCCAAGTTTCAAGGTCCTAGGTATCCACGTTCCGTTCGGAAATAACAGGTGGCCAAATCGCATTTTTATGTTTTCTAATCGAAAATTGTCCATAACTTGGAAGTTCTTGAGCTGAGTTTTGAAATTTGGTAGCCTTGTCCATATTTTAGTGAACATTTCAAGGCTCTAGCTAACAAGGTTCTAAAGTTACAGTCGTCGGAAAATGCGATTTTAATTTATATTTCCTATCACAAAACGATAGTTAATTCTTCCGATTTCCCTATAAACCCTTATAGGATAATCCATACTAAAGAAATGACTCTGCAAGGGGTTTAGATAAAGTTTTTCCGACAATATGTCCTTCGAATTCGTTAAAATTTGCGGACACAGGGGACTGTCATGGCATCACTAATATAACCATAGATAAACTCATATTCTCCTCCAGAAATAGTATATGACTGATGATTTGCCGAATTCCGCAAGTATGTGTACAGCATTGGGTCAGACTCTTGTCACCTTAGCGCTAGTCGAACGAAAAAAAAAATGCTTTTAATATAATCGTCTCTACGACGGCAGCCAAATAACGGAGGGGTCCGATCCCATCAGTACCTAAACATATTTTGAGTCTTTAATAGGAATACATCCCAATGGTGTCCGCTTATGGGAATTGAGATTTTGTTCGCTTATTGGAAGTGTCCGCTTATTAGAATATTTCACAATGGTATAACATTTTATAAAACTAATTTGGACTGCGCTGCGTATATACCACGATGTCTCATTTCAATCGTTTTTTTCCAATAGAATTTTTTTTTCGAGATCGACAACACTATTTTTTCTGTGAATTCTAAAATGACTTGTTCTTGCACTTTTTCTTCAAAAGGCAAATTATTTTTTAAATTTTTTTCATATTTTAAAAGAATAGAAAACTGCACGATTAAATGCCGCGACATAAATTCCATAAATTCCACCTACACGGAGAGATAAACAAGATGTGTACAACGATTTCCGGAAAGTGAATTGCTTTACGCAAAAGACGGATTTTCTGGTAATTTCAAAACTTCTAAATACAATTCTGTAATGCAAGAATTTCGAGTTTTATTTGTGGAACTGTCCGTTTATTAGAGACTTGCTTGTTCCAAAAGAGTATAAAAGTACTGTCCGTGTCCGGTTCATGGAAGTTATTTTTCTAGTAAAATATATGGAAAAACATTACATGTCCGGTTATTAGAAGTCTCCGTTTAGGGAAGTTCGACTGTACATATTATGTATAAGATATTTAAATGCATCCCCGAAGCCCAAATTTTGTCTAGGTTTCTACAACACGTTCTCAAATACCATCAAACACAACGTTCGAAGAAATTTGTACCAAATTATGTATGCTAAAATATTGGAAGGACTCATTTTCGACGATTTGGATTGATTTGAATTTTGACATACACCTTACCTTAAAATAATAAACTTACACTTCGTATAGCATGAAATTTACCTTCAAGTTGTATTGAAGTTCAAATTAAAATCGAGGTTAAGTTCAATTTAATACCAGTATGAGCGAATAAATCAGTCATGCATTAGTGTCGATATTGAAAATGCATACTAAACAAATCTTGCATTAGACAATGCATCGGCTAATTAGAATAAATGGATGCTTAGAATAAATTTAAATATGCATATACGTTTACGCATAAAAAGGTCGTTTGGATTTGGATTCTCCGTGTTTGTGCGCCATAAGAGAGTTGGATTTTTGCTTCATGAAATGCTGATAAAAACTGTCACTGGTCATCTTGAAACAATTTAGACCTTGAAGTGATAACATGCTTTTGTTTGTGATGTTTTGTGAAATATGATTTTCTTTCCAATTATAGTATGTTTTCAAAAGGCTCTATTACGCATACTAATCTAGTAACAATCTCATATAACACAATGCAAAAAGACTTGATATAGCATGCCACTTGCAAATGTTCATTGAATGCACCATACGTATTATAGTGCAATGTAAATAATTTTCAGTTCACACTTCGAGGCAGCCTACGCAATATGATAAAAGGCCATTCTAAACTATTTTAATTATTTCATATGCGATTCATTATGAAATTTAATCCAGAGATGGTATGGTAGAGTGTCATAGTCAAGGTTTTTAAAAATACGTGCAATAAAATATTAGAAATATCAAGTGCGATTCATATAAGGAAATGATCGGGTGGGAATATACTGCAATAGAAGGACGTTCCTAGGTCTTTATAGTTCAAAACAACATGAGCCCCACATTGGGGATGCGAAATAAGGGAAGATGGCAGAACGAAGTGTACCTAAATATTTTGGCTTCCGCAAAAGAGACGCCCACCAGATGCTAGGCTTTCGGAACTGGAGGACAAGGTCGCGTGACCGCGACAATTGGAGGTCTTCAATCCAGGCGGCCAAGGCCCGACGTCGGGCTATCGTGCCATAAAGAAGAAGAAGAAGAAAAGAGAGCATTGTCGTAGTGATAATAGAATCTGACCAAAAACAACAAAGTTGTAAAAGTTACCCCGCCAAAGAAAAATTCATCTGCCGCAAAAAGAATACATATCCCTCCAATGCGCCGCTCAAATGTAATTTTGTTTTAAGTGTAAATGCTGGAGAAGTTTAAATGTACAGGACTACTTCGTAAAGTAATTTGGTGGGAGCTTTAACATTTTATTCAGTGCCTCTTTGACGGCTCCCTCCAAATTACTTTAGGAAGTAGTCCTGTACATTTAAACTTCTCCAGCATTTACACTTAAAACAAAATTACATATGAGCGGCGCACTGGAGGGATATGTATTCTTTTTTCGGCAGATGAATTTTTCTTTGGCGGGGTAACTTTTACAACTTTGTTGTTTTTGGTCAGATATCATATATTTTTGCATACTTAAATAGCCAACTAATATTTTTGTTTTGGGATCCTGATGTCCCAGTGTCCTAATTTCCTAATGTCCCAATGTCCCAATGTGCAAATATCACAGTGTCCCAATGGCCTAATGTCCGAATGTCCCACTACCCTAGTGTCCCAATGTCCCAGTATAGCAATATCCCAGTCTCCCTGTGTCCCAGTGTCCCACTTAATGTCCTAATATCCCTATGTCCAATAGTCCTAATGTCCCAATTTCCTAATATCCCAGTTCCCCAATATGCCAAATGTCCTAGTATCCTAATGTGATAATATCCCAATGTCCTAATGTACCAGTGTCCCAATGTACAAATGTCCCAATATCCTGATGTCCCAATATCCCAGTGGTCAGTGTCCCAATGTCGCAGTATACCAAGTGTCCCAAGGTCCCAATAGCCTAATATCCGAATGTACCACTGTTCCAATGACCCCATGTCCCAATTTCCCCAGAGTACCTAATGTCCCATTATCCAAATGTTCCAGCGTCACAATGTCCTGATGTCCCAATACTCTAATGTCCCAATGTCCCAATTTCCCTATGTCCCAATATCCCAATGTTCCAATGTCCTAAGATCGGAGTGCCCCAATGTCCAAATGACCCAATATCCCGATGTCCCAATGTCCTAATATCCTAATATCTCAGTGGCCCGATATCTCAATGTCCCTATGTACCAGTGTCCCAATGTACGATTGTCCCAAGGTCATAATGTCCCAATGTCCTAGTATCCCAACGTCCCAGTGTTCTAATGTCCCAATATCCAAATGTTCACATGTCCCAATATCCTAATGTTCCAATGTCCCAATAACCTAATATCCTGATGTCCCAATATCCCGATGTCTCAGTGGCCCAATGTTCCCACGTCCCAGTGTACCTAATGTCCCAATGTCCTAATGTGTTAACGTCCTAATATCCTAATGACCTAAGACCCTATTGTCCACATGTCCTTTAATCCCAGTGCCCCAATGTCACAACATCCCGATGTCTCAGTGGCTCAATGCCACTTCGTACCAGTGTCCCAATGTCCGATGTCCTATTGTCCCAAAGTAATAATGTCCCAATGTCCTAATATCCCAGTGCCCCATGTCCCAGTCTCCCAGTGTCCTTATGTCCCAATATCCCAATGTTCCTATGTCACAATGTTCCAATATCCCAATGTCCTAATATCCCGATGTCCCAATACCCCATGTTCCAGTGGCCCAATGTCCCCACGTCGCAGATTCCCCAGTGTGCCTAATGTCCCAATATCCAAAAGTCCTAATGTGCTAATGTCCCAATATCCTAATATCCCAGTGTCCCAATATCATCATGTCCCAATGTCACAATATCCCGATGTCTCAGTGGCCCAATGTTCCTATGTTCCAGTTTCCCAATGTCCGATTGTCCTATTGTCCCAAAGTCGTAATAAAGTCCCTATATCCTAATATCCCAGTGCCCCAATGTCCCAGTCTCCCATTGTCCTAATGTCCCAATATCCCAATGTTCCAATGTCCCATTGTTCCAATATCCAGATGTCCCAATGGCCCAATATCCCGATGTCCCCACGTCCCAGTTTCCCCAGTGTGCCTAATGCCCCAATGTCCTAATGTCTCAAGACCCCAATGTCCCAAATTCCTAATATCCCACTGCCCCAAGATCCTAGTCTCCCAGTGTCCCAATATCCTAATGTCCCAATGTCGCAGTGTGTTTTAAAAAATTGTCAATGCGATGAGCCGAAAGATGCAATTGTCGGAAATCTTTTGTTAACTTTACCAATTAATTTACCGTTATTCCATCCACTTATCTAAATGGAAGACATTGATTCTTTGGGAGGACCACCAGAGGATCATTCATTCCAAATTTCATAAAAATCCCATCACGGAGAGAGACAGTAGAAGCAAGTCTTTCTGCAACTGTAGACTCCAGTCTGAAATTGGGTTACTCGCTTAAGTCTGTGAGGGTGAAAATGTCACCGTTTATTGCATATATCTTACCCGTTATTGTGCCGATCGAAGATTTTTTTGGAAAGGCACTAGAACAGGATATGGGCCTATGTAGCCTTGTCAAACAAAAAAGCAAGTTGTCTCCGGTAATCATAGACTTGTTCGCTTTCGTTTTTTTTTCCTTTGGCGGACGATACGCTCTCGCGTCTCTTGATGAGATTTATTGGAAAGTGTCTATGTTGGACCTTAGTGCTGTTAAAGAAAGAACTTGAGAGACTTAGAAACAATAAAGTGAAGAGTCACCGATTAGAAATTAAGTAATGAGTGCACTTTTTAAGACAATCATAGAAAAACAAACAGAGAGAATATTTGCAAAAGGAGATAAACATGCTAATTGATGTTAGCTTCAACCTTTTGCATACAAATTTACTTACGGTATCCCTCGACTAAGGACGCGTCGACTTAGGACATTTCGACTTACAACCCGGGAATAATTTAGGCCACGACTCGAGTAACAATAATTTTTGTTTCGACTTACAACGCGATTTGAAAAGAAAAAATATTCGTATAAAAACACACGTTCAAGTATTAAGACAGAATTCGCTTTTTTGTTTTTACTCAGTTTC
The DNA here is from genome assembly GCA_949715475.1 of Microchrysa polita. Taxonomy (NCBI): domain Eukaryota; kingdom Metazoa; phylum Arthropoda; class Insecta; order Diptera; family Stratiomyidae; genus Microchrysa; species Microchrysa polita. The sequence goes on along the minus strand of OX454415.1, from coordinate 140,785,346 downwards.
TTTCCTGGTGCAATATAGCTTCTATTTTATTTGTTGAGCTGATATTTAAAGAAGGAATTTTGTTTTGGTTAAAGCAATTAGTTGCTTCGTTAAGGACCTTTTAAAGAAGTAAATTTCAACACTAGTGTAAAGGATTAGGCCAGCATAAGTCTATTTACCTGCGGCGGCAAATAGTTCCTGATCAATTATTAATTAAACATTTTTGAAACGCAGAGAACTGTATGCCAGAAAATGGGGCATACATTTAATGCCGACCCCACACTGTTCAGGGTTTGCCCAACCGTGCGAAATAAAAGATCAAAGTTGGGTTGGGACACACGCTTGGAAGAGACAGAGACGATGTTGAATTCGCCCATCGCCTCTGTCTTTGCCAGGCGTATGTTGTCTACAATGATGACTTTTTGTATCCATTGAATTTACAGAACATTGAATACGCTTAGACCAATTAAAAAGGGTCCCAACATCTGGGTAAACTTTTTGGTCTAAATTTTCAGTGCAATGACTAATCAATGAAAGTTCAATGAAACTATGTCATATACTAGTCTAAATATCTGAGCTTTCAAATTGACAATTCCGGGCTGTCAGTGAAATTTTTGAAATGTTTTTGGTCTTGAACGTAGTCGCGGCTATATTCGCTGTTATTTTTTATATCTAAAAGCCTAATTTGTATCAAAATAACTAAATTAATGAGAATAATTTGCGAATTACATTATGTAAAAATATTTAACCGGCTTTTCAGGGTTACACTATAGGGAGGCATAACTGGTATTTGAGACGATGATCATTAGACTCGCTAATTAAGAAAAAACGCGTAGAATACAAATTCCTTGCTGCAATTTTGTCCTGCGTAAAAGGTTAATGAAAAATTGATGCGAAAATGAAATTTCGGCGTCATTTATGACACCAGTGCATTAGTGGATGTTTCACAATTTATTTGAATTAATTAAATCAATTTTTCTAATGGACTCTAAAATCATTTATCCGCGCCGTTACGCATTACTCGTCTGTAGTCTTTGACCCCATATAGGCAAAGTCATCGAATCCATTATTTCCAGGAGAGCAGTGACCAAAAGCGAAAAGAGGTAAACAGTGGAACCCTAAAAATTGACATAATATTTTATCTATTATATGAGGCTCCGAACTCTTATAGTCATAACAAGCTATATAGTTGGGATATTTTGACTGCCGTGCTGTTTTGGGAACCCAAAAGGTAATGAAAAAAGTTACGAGTGAGGATGATTACTGTTTACGTGTCATACCTACATACATATGATATGATACTCTCTCCATTCCGTTGCCTTTTCCTGTACCGCAAAGCTCTTTTTGCGACTTTTCCCTTTTTTTACGAGACTTGCTTTACTGGACACTTGAATTGACGGTAGTGACACTAAATATGAATTTTTGACGATGAAAATTCAATGAGTGACGTTAAACGACGCGCTAACTAGTAACGTTTGAAAATCTGGTCTAAATATGGTCTAAATATTCAAAAAGTTTACCCAGATGTTGGAGCCACTTTTTGATTGCATTTTCATAGTGTATGCGCATTCCATGTTCTATAAATTCAATGTTTGTATCGCGCGGTTTAGCAAACCCCGGACAGTGTGGATGCAATTTAAACTAAACAATATTCCATATATCGACCAAAAAGATATTAGCTAGGCAACCTCGTAAGGGGCTTGAGCCTTTCGAATTCAGCTAAATCCTTTATTTGTACCAAGGAACACGCACGCAATAGAGTTTTAGCAAGACGCAAAACCGTGGTGGTACGACTTATGGCAGTGTACGTCCTTAAATTGGTAGCGATAATATTATGAATTGTTATTAGATTTAATTTTTCGGCCTTAAATTAAGCCGAACACACTATTCACACTATCCTAGGATATTGCAGCAATATTTAAATTCCATTATTTAACCTTTTTAGCGTTTGCACGACTTGCTAAAAGTCTAGCTGATGTGTAGTAACTCCGAAAGAACATTTTTTACTTATTAGACTCCCTTGAATTATATTTATAAAAAATATAATTTGTACACAGAATTTTCCAGCTTATGGAAAGAATGAGGAACAGTTTCTGTAAATGTATCCCCCTCTGCAAATGTTATACAATGTGTATAGAAATTAGAATCATTTTTCATAAATTAAGTGTCTGTCGAATAATATGAGGTTACATTTTGCTCATCCGTATCACCTTTAGATTCAACTGAACTTTTGTACTAGCCTTCTTTAATAGAGTCGTCACTTTAGAATCGATATCCATTTGACATACGGTAATTTATGTATTTTGAACTCCTTTTATATTTTCGAGATTGATAAGTGACTGTATGCTGCCTGAATTTTCACTGGCTGGAGCTCGAACTAAACTGCTAATTGCACAATTTTGCGGTCATATTTGAAGTTATGGTGATGAGAATGAGACTTTTTTCTTCAAATATAAGATGATCGATCATCTCAACAAATAATAAGAAGCGCCACAGACCCTCCGATCGATCGGCCAGATTTTTTGATTGCGAGGAAAATCGGGAGGTGTATGGGACCATCGGATTCAATTTTTTGATTTGACGTGTGGAACGTATTGCCAATGCAATTTTCTCCATCAAAAGTAGCAATGGATGTCAATCTTCCATCGCCAAAAATTGTATATTTTCGCTATTTTATGTTGTGTCTTGCGGACCGTGAGACTGTCAATTTTAGATTGCCCGATAAATTGCCTAATGTATGTGCTGTATGGGAGAAATCGTTATGTTTGTGGCGTCCTTAAGAAGTTTTCTATACCAGTGTTTTCTAAATTAAATTTTTAGATAGGAAAAGAGAATTCTGCTTATACTTATGTCGCAACAAAAATTGGCCGTCTTCGTCAGTTCTCAATAAGAGAGCCCAAGAAGGGATTCGAAAAATATTAAGCACGCAAATTAGTTAATGTTGATGTGCACATGCTAATTTATTTTGAATGCTCCTTTTTTTTTTTAAACTATATCATTAGCTAAAAAGTGCCGAGTTTCGAGTTGTGACCGTGTTCTTGCCTACGTACAATATGATTATTCAACTTACAACGTTTTCGACTTAGGACGCATTTTCCTGGAACCAATTAGCGTCCTAAGTCGAGGTATGCCTGTATTTGTATATTATACACAGTGGCGCCGGAACGATTTTTTTATTGAGGGGGCAAGATTTTTTTCTCAAATTCATATTAAAAACCATATACCGGTCCTTAGTTCTAGCACTTTAATGTCCTATGAAACGATACCAATTATTTGGTAATACTAAGTAATTATGAAACATATTAGAGAACAACAGAAGAACCCACCTTGAATAGTCTCTAAAATGAGAATAAGGCTTAAGTTTCATTTATTACCCATTTTGATCCCATTGTAATACCAAAGTGTTGAAGATTATCAACTTATAGTTTTACATATAAAATTTAACATTACACGATTTTTCCAAATGTTGTTTTCCGGTTTCCTCGGGAAACGAATTCTTACATGATTTTTGGCAGATCTAAATTCCCTGTTCGCTGTGAGCACTCAGAATAATTATATGTACGTTTTTGTATTATTCTTGAACGTAGACATGTTTTAAGACATCGCAAAGCGGTGAACAACCTTAATGATTATGCTACTGTGGCTGGAAACGTCAGCATTTATGTTACTAGCTAGCCGTATTACCTCGATGTATCAGATTTAATTCGAAATTGATCAGCAATTTCGACGCAGCATCTAGGTTAAGCTCCCGGCATGCGGCATAGCCTTCAAAAGTAATAACTGTGAGCGAAGAACATCCAAATCTTCAGCATGGCAAGGCAGCCAAATCTTATGCTTGAATTAGATTACGCTCATCAGCAGCAGCATCGGCATCGCGAAACGTCAAGCGCAACGCATTTTACATTGCTGACAAAAATGTTAAGCAGAACACTTGGCATTCAGCATATTTGTCAGCTTTGAAATTCTGCCGATGCTGCTGCTGATGCGCGTAATCTATTTCAAGCATAACTGTGAGAGGAGAATGATAATGAATGTGTTTTCGTTGATCAACGGTCAATGGTTTCGCTCTTCGGTTATTTTGGTCGTTAATTTGAGATGCTCTTGTTAACGAAGAAGAAATGAAAATGAAATGATCATGTACATACTCGTACACTGAAAAAAAATGGTGCCCTGAAACAATGAAATTGTTCATTAAAGTAATGAATACTTACACCGATATCCCACCGAAGACGGCTTTCATCAGCCTTATGAATTTGTTGTAATCAAAAAAACGAACAAAAAGTTCATTAAAAATATGAACTAATTCATAAAATTAACAACTTGTTCATTGATATAATTACTGAGTTCATCAATTAACAAAAAAAAACTGGCGCAGGCCGGCATCCAGGTCCATAAGTGTTGACGACATTCATTCTACATTTGACGTCTGCTCTGAAAAGCCATAAAAATTACCTACCTACCTACAGTGGGAATCGATCCCGGGACCCTATGATTTGAAGACAGACGCCCTACCTACTACACCACGCAGACTATACGTGATGAAGGTTTATAAAATACACTTAAAGCGATAATGACATCGTTCATAGTAGTACATATTTCTATGAACGATGTCATGTAATTAATGAACAATAACATCAAATTTTGTTTTATTTACTTACATCGCGGCTAATATATGGGTTCATAGCCGGAATGTACAATGCATTAGATTCTACTGCAAGTTCATTGTGTTCATGATCGCTTTACATTAAGTTGAAGTTTTGTTTTCGTTATACTAACGACCGGTGTTTCCTAAAATAGATGAACTTTGTATTATCTTAAGGAAGAGAAGGTTTATTTTACTATGAACTAATTCATCATGGTAATGAAAAAAGTCTATGCTCCTAGTTCATTAATATTATGATGATTTTTTTTTTCAGTGTAGTATATATTCACTGGATGGAAGTATGTTACTGCGAACCAGATACTCCATTATGAAAAAAATATCCACTAAAATTATTGAATATGTATAAAAAATATAAAACAAATTATACTTAATTTTTAATATAATGCAAGTGCAATATGTAGTACTAACTGGCCCCTTAGTCAAAATATTGAGGGGGCAGTTGCCCCGGCTGCCCCCCTGTTCCGGCGCCATTGATTATACAGCAAATATTATTGAAAACTCTACCAGTTAGCGTGGTATTTTTACATATTTACAAACAATATCACCTAAGTTACATACTACGTGTAAGAATATGTATAATTACAAGTATGTACATATTCTTATTATTTTGTCATTGACAAGAAAACAAAGTTTCATTGCACTTGACGTGCTGTCTATTTGTATATCTATCGTCCAATTAGCAAAATCCAACAAAACATCATATGCAATTGATCTGGTTGAGCACCTGACTACCTCAATGGGCGCTTCTTACGTAATCAGACGGGACGGGCCCCCTTCTCTCTATACAAAAATTTGCATAAACAGACCAATATTCAGAACGTACTGAACTGGAAAACTAAATTTAGATAAAACGTTATTGTCAATTTCTTGTGTGCATTCTACGAGTATAGTCGTGTTTCAAACGTTTAATGCGTGCGTTAAATTAACACATATCAATTAGATGGATGATCCTAATTGTTTGCATGTTGTCTTCAATTAAACAACAATAACATTTAGCAGACCTTTAAGGAATTGCGAAGTATGTATGAGAGTCACACACACACAATATGTACTCGCGGAATTCAATACGTTTTCGCGTACTGTAAAAATTAGCTTTGTGGAAAAAATATAATTCTTCTTGCTACTCTCATTAAACTCGAATATACAGGGTGTCCGGAAACTACCGCATAAACGCACCGGGAAATGATTCCTCACGTGATTTCCAGCAAAAAAGTTGTATCCCCCAATTCTTAACCCTTTAGCTGCCACAGGCGTTTGAAGAGTTTTGAAAAAAAAAAATATTTTCTTGTACAACGTGAACCCCAATATCTCTAAAACTCGAATTCATTGAAATTTCTCCTATTACTCTGCAATTTGTGTAAGCATTTAAGCAAATTATACCAAAATCCGTTCCAAGCGTGCAAGTATTTGCCCTCGATATAATGTGCAGAAGCTCAAACTTCCCTCAGCTAAGCGTGCGTTCTCCACCGCTTTGCGCGAAAAAGCTAATGCACCACCACCAAATGAGAATCCGACAATTGAAGATATAGATGGAAAGTCGCTAAGCATTCATTTATTTTGTGTGGCGAAGAAATTGTAGGACGATTGGATCAGTAGGATCAGTAGGAGACAATTTATTAGCGACACCACTTGGTCTCTTATCTCAGCACGCAAGAGAGTTAAGGAGCAGATTAACTCAGTGGCTGACGATTCAGATAAGGAACGATACAAAGCTGAATGCCGTTCGCTCCTAAAAGCCGTTCAGAGGAGTGTAAGACGTGATAAGCGTTACAATATCAACGCACTTGCGAAGGAGGTAGAGGATGCGGCTCTCCGCGGTGACAGTGGAACACTCTTTAAACTTATAAAGCCATTAAGTGGCAGATCTTTATTAACGGAACATCCTGTGAAAGATAAGATAAGAGATAAGATGCTCGTTACCGAAGAACAACAGCTGCAAAGATGGAGAGAACGATTTTTAAGGTCCTGCATAACACTTTCGGGCCTGCAAGTGTATCTTCGTTGCCAGCAGAAGACGTACCTCAAATAGACGACATTAATTCCGGTCCACCATCTAAAAAGGAACTAACAGACGCTGTAAAAAGGAAAAGGTGGCAAAGTGGAATTTGTCTTTCGGCACAGGCAGTCGAAAAAGTTGTTGAATTTTGCTATCTGGGGAGCGTAGTAACAGCAGATATTGGAGCAGATGCTGATGTAAAATCACGGATAAACAAGGGTAGGGCGGCTTTCTTCAATTTGACTCGTTTCTGGCTAAACAACAATATTTCCGGACGCACCAAACTACGAGTCTTCAATTCCAATATGAAATCCGTGCTGCTATATGGCTGTTCAACCTGGAAGGTGACTAAAGACATTACTGACAAGTTGCAAATTTTTGTAAATCAGTGTCTACGGCGCATCCTACATATTCGTTGGCCGGAGATCATTTCGAACGAAGATCTCCTCACTATAACTGGCCAAGAAAGGATAGGCACTTCAATCAATAGACTTAAGTGGAATGGATAGGTCACACCTTCCGAAGAGGGCCCAATAACGACGCAAAAAAGGCCCTGAATTGGAATCCACAGGATTCCGGAGCAAGACGCCGTGCTGGACGGCCAAGGAACACATGGAGAAGATCGGTAACTAGCGAAGCGAAAGCGCTAAATCTTACATGGTCGCAGCTAGCGCCGTTGGCGCAAAACAAAACGATGTGGAGAGTAGGCGTAGTTAATGCCCTATGCCCCACAAGGAGTAGACAGGAACTAGAGATACCAAAATCCAGCAAAAATTAACCCTAGTTTTCTGCACTTAGGGCATTAAAACTGTTAGAAACAATGAAGTTAGAATAAAACGAGACCGAGGCTAATTTCGGGCGCGGCCGAAATTTGGATACCCTTCGCTCCCCTCGGGCCAAAAGTTTTTTGGGGCGGAACTATGACTTGTGTTTAGTCCTCCCCGCTTCCATGCTTTTCCTTCGCCGTGGCGAAGATTTAATGGGAGAAGGGGGGGATGTGGGTTTCTTAGAAGAACCAAAGGGGGGGGGTTGTACGGCAGCCCTACGAACGCATGGCCTTTCCATAAATTTTTACGTATGTTTGTGGCATCAATTAAAACACATTTCTATGAGATTTGGTTGAAAATGGGGGATACATAAAAAGGTTTTTCTTCGAAGAACCTAATTTTGGGGTTGGGTTTATATGCCAGCCCCACGACCCCATAGTCCGATTTCATTTATTTCCACGTTTGTTATGTGGCATCAATAGAAATATAATTTTCTGAGGTTTGATTGAAATTGGTGTGCAAATAAAAACGTTTTTCTTTGAAAAATTTGATTTGGGGGGCTAGGTTTGTATGGTAGCCCCATGACCACATGGTCCGACTCCATCTATTCATACATATGTTTTGTGTCATTAATAGAAACACATTTGTGTGAAGTTTTGTTGAAATTGGTGTATAAATAACAAAAAATTTCTTAGAAGAACTTAATTTGGGGAGCTAGGTTTGTATGACAGCCCCATGACCCCATGGTCTGATTTGGTAAATTTTTACATATGTCTTGTGATATAACTTGAAACACATTTGTGCGAAATTTGATTGAAATCGATGAGAAAATAAAAAAGTTTTTCTTAGAAGAACTTAATTTGGGGGTCTAGGTTTGTATGGCAGCCCCACGACCCCATTGTCCGATTTGGTCGATTTTTACATATATTGTGTGTCAGCAATGAAAACACATTTGTGTGAAATTTTATTGAAATTGATTCATAAATAAAAAAGTTTTTCTAAGAAGAACCTTATTTTGGGGGATAGGTTTGTATGGCAGCCCCACGACCCCCTTTTCGGATTTCAGCGATTCAAACATACAAACTGCCTGCAACAAAAAGAAGCATGTGTGCAAAGTTTCAGCTTCATAGCTTTTAAACTGGCCGAGCAAAACGCGTCGCAACAGACAGACAGACGGACAGACGGACAGACGGACATCGTCCAATCGACTCAGCTCGTCACGCTGATCATATATATACATATTTTATATGGTCGGAGATGCTTCCTTCAATGCGTTACAAACTTCATGACAAAGTTAATATACCCTTTCACTCTATGAGCGAAGGGTATAATGATGTAAGAAAGATATAATCGGGAGACTGCGCCAATTTTTTTTTTAAAGAATCGTAAAATCACCTCACCTGGTTAGAAGTTGGAGAAAATTGAGATAGAAAAGAAATGTTGTTGGATAAAAATACAAAAATTTGACTTTGAAGCACTGTAAAAAGCAAATTACTTATCCGATTTTAGTGCGGTTGGTTTTTTTTAGGTAAATTTGTTGATTGTGAAAGCCATCTTATTTCGCTATTCTAGCTAGTATATAGCAGATATTGGGGTTTAAGTCGTGCAAGAAAATGTTTTTTTTATAAATCTTCAAACCTCTGTAGGGCAGCTAAAGAGTTAAGAATTGGGTGTACGTTTCGTACAAGGTTTTTGCTGGAAATCACATGAAGAACCATTTTGCGTTGCGTTTAGCGGGAGTTTCCGGACACCATGTATATAAATTCGTTTGACTCGCACATTTAATGCTAATTGAAAACCCATTATAATTGGCGTTTTGTATGCACACACCCGATAAATCAGTGTAAATGATCCATCTGCATTTGAACTTGATAAGGACCTGTTGATTTATTCTAATTTTCTATTCAATTCAAACGTGCTATACGAATGTCTGTAGACATTCTTGTGGTCGCGAAACATGTGCTTGTTTGCCGGTGAGGTGCGAGGCACGTGAAAAAGTAATTCGAGAGTTTAAACGCGGGTACAAAAATCTTTGTGGTTGTCTAGAATATTTATTTGTTGTAATTTAATATTTTTCTCGTAATTGTGAAACAGGATACGATAATTGATATATTTACGATACAAACAATACATTCAATTGCATGTTGTGGTTCACAGGGCCGGATTTCCCATATGGGCAACCTGGGCAGCTGCCCGGGGCGGCAAATTTTGAGGGGCGCCAAATATTTGAAGCTTTCTTTTGGTTTTACATTCTATGATATGAAAGATGAACTTTGGCTCAAAGAGCGGTTGACATAATTAGGAAAAAATTATAATTGCTTTCTAAGTTATTCTAGTTAGGTGACGCCTTAATCCAAAAAACGCAAAATTCTGCTGGAAATATTCATTCCGAAAGGGGTAATTTGGTTAGACTAGAAGTGACCTAGATAGTATTGCGGCTTTACTTTGAACAAGGACAGAGATGTCACTGTTAAATTTTACATCCGACAACGGAGTTTGTGTCCATGTGACACAGGATATCTGTGTGGCATGGTCATTGGTCCCCAATCCTAAATAAGAATGCTTACATTTTAGATAACAATATTTCAAAGGCTCGTTTAAAACTGGTACGGTCCAATCAGAATCTTTACATGGTACACGGGTCATGGGCACGGATTTTTGGTGAGCTGTGATACAACGGACCCGAGCAGCATAGGAAAGCCCTTAGTATTTTGTGGATTGATGACCACTCGGCCCGATTCGCATTGCTGACTAGTATGCTCAAGGACCCTCATCCGGATGTGAGAAGCAGCACTACAAATCGCTTTAAGCTGATGGTCAAATGAACCTGGGGAATGCACGTTTGAATTCAGCGTGAAAAATACTCCCTTCGTAAATCGCCTCCAACCATTTGATAGGATCCAGTCAAGCTTCCATTTTAAAAGATTTCAGATAGAGCTTAAGTAGTTTTTTTTTTAACGGAACGTACCGTCTTTGGTTTGTCACAGTCAATAAACAATCTAGATCATTAGCTGAATTGACGCACCTGAAGAGTTTTTGCTTGGTTTATAAGAAAAAGTTGTATTTCTCAATCCCGCAAATAATGCTTCACTTTTTACTTTTTTCAACCCGTCAGATGTCTAGAAACACGTCACGTCCATTCAGTTCTTCCCTACTTTAAATTGAATGATAAGCAACAGTGACGAGTGCACGATTTGGTTTCGGGAAGGGTCCAAATCTCTCAGCATTGACTATCATTGTCTATATTTTCTACGTATGTGTTCCATCGTGTGAATTGGTTCAAATTAATTTTTCACAAATTTTAGGTTTAAATTGTCATGTTTTTAGTGTAGAAAAACTAAAAATTCCACTGGCAATAAATCATTTAAGATAACAAAAAATCAGCAAAGCGTATAAAAGCTGTGCCTAATGACTTTTGCTGAGCTTACATCTCGAAATTTTTGTTAAATTAATTTTTGATCTCAAAAATTAAAAAAAAAAGTCTCGAAATCGGAACTTAGGTTAATTACATTGGACAAAGAACATCTCAAAATACTACGAGGTGTGACAATGAGAATGCTTTTTAAATACTTTCTGAAAGGACCTCTGATGGTTATCCGTAACCAGCAAAACAAACACATGAGTTACTGGATAAAAAATGAAATGTTGATATCAGATACGTCCTTTAACGTTACCATATGATATGTGTATGCGACTCCTACTACTTTCAAGCTGAACTACTGGCAGAGGGCGGCAATTTGCCTACTGCCCAGGGGCGACATACAGGTTAAATCCGGCCCTGGTGGTTCAGAAAGTGAACAGAGACGGTGCTCATTGGTTACAGGACTTACTGGAATAGTCTAATATGCATAATCTGCATGCAATCGAAAAGATGTGACAATTCACAAATTTGTAGAGAACAAAACGCAGAGACTAGGGGCACGCAAGATGATATGGATCTGCTAAGCCTAAAGTAGTACAAGAAGGAGTTTCGGCGCGGCTCCTTGCTGTTTGTCTATGTAAGGTTAATAAAACAAGATAAAATTCAACTATGGAATTTGAACTAAATCGAATAGCCTTTGCAAAATTTACTTTATCGTTCTCATCTCAACAATCGCTCTAAAATTTAACTCAATTTTATGTCAAATTTGTAAACAATCGATTCAAATGCTCCCCGAATCATGAATGTATCCATCCACAGTCAATACAAATCTATTATCTGAAATTCGTTTTGGCATTGAACGTTACTCGTGAAAGAATGGCAGTTCAAAATCGGAAAAATTTAAATTGGCGTGTTTCCAAAAAATACCAAGTATGTACTCGTATACTTACTGCAGCAAGCAACTAAACTAAATTGAAGCAGTATATCTTCTAAAACACATACATCATCATCTCATCGAATTGTCGTATGTACCAAATGTGTTTAGGGGATCAAGATGATGCTGTGCGATTTTCTCTTTAAAATTTGTATGTGTACATACGGATGAGTGGAAATTTGGCCCGAAGCTTGTATTCACTCGTGTTTCGACGATGCTTAAAAGAATTCATTTTCTAATGTTCATTCAGAGGAATTTTTGAAATGTTTCATTTTTGTGATAATCTACTCAGCATGTTTATGAGTCATAGTTTTAACACTGACCTTGAGATTTAAATGAGTACATATTCGGGAGCTCAATGAATTTCTTTGTTAATATACATAAAAGAGTATATCCATCCCAAGAGTATTTCGAAAATGTCCAAGGAAACAAATGCAAATTTCGATTGTTTGAAGTAGATTTCAAATCTATACTTTCTGACAAGAATGTCCCACAATAAACCATAAGTTGGAAATGTTTATACTAAAGAAAAACCGGGTAAATCCACGGAATCGGCACTTCAGAGCTTGGTAGAAGAGATCGAGGTAGGCATGTCCAATAAGGAAACAGCACTATGTGCATTCCTTGACCTAGAAGGCGCCTTCGATAACACCTCCTTCAAATCCATAGAAACTGCACTACGAGCCAAAGGAGCCGACAATACGATCATTACCTGGGTGCAGCGTATGCTTTCGTCAAGAATTATTTTTACCAGTATAGGCAATACTACCCTTTCTGCTTTAGCCACTCGTGGCTGCCCCCAAGGAGGGGTACTATCCCCCCTCCTGTGGTGTCTGGTAGTTGATGGATTGATGTGGAGACTTAGCTCAGCTAGGTTCTCCACACAGGGGTATGCGGATGACCTGGCTATCACGGTTAAAGGCAAATTCGAGGAGGTCCTACCGGATGTCCTGCAGAGTGCTCTGCATATAGTCTAGGATTGGTGCACAGCAAACGGGCTGCGCGTCAATCCAACAAAGGCCGCCGTGATACCATTCAGTAAGAAAGGGAATCTCCAAACACTGGAGTGTCCCTCCATGTATAATGCACGGCTAACAATGCCGGAAACTGTCAAGTACTTGGGGGTCACACTTGACAAGAAACTGCTATGGAAAAAGCATCTTAGTCTGGTAGCAGAGAAAGCAGTTAAAGCCTTGTGGATCTGCAGAAGCTATGCGGGGAAGGCATGGGGTATGAAGCCTTACATAGTTCTGTGGATCTACAAGACAATTGTTAGACCTATTGTGGAATATGGGGCGGTCGTGTGGTGGAGAAGAGCAACCACCATAGACGGAAGACGGTGTCTCGAGAAAGTTCAGAGGCTGGCCTGTCTTGCTGTCCTTGGGGCCTTCTTTTCGAGCCCTACTGCCGCCCTGGAGGTCCTGCTAAACTTGCCACCTCTCCACATACACATCGAGGCAGTGGCAAGGTTAGCTGTCATTAGGCTCGTAGCATGTGATATGGCGTCTCCACTGAAATCAGTTCAACAAGGATGGTTAAGTAACAGCAGATTACTGGATATGCCATCAGACCATCTGGTCAAAACTCTCCGTTTTGACCCTTCTTATAGTGCAGAGATATGGGTGGACTGGACTGACAGATTCAGATCACTCCACCCTAGCACCATCAAATTTTACACGGACGGCTCCAAGACCGATACAGGATCTGGAGCTGGAATTATTGGCCCGAACACAAATATCTTTATTCCTATGGGAATACATCCAACCGTGTTTCAGGCGGAAGTGCACGCAATCGAAGTGTGTGCAAGATTATGCCTTGACAAGGGCTACACCAACAGGAAAATAGCAATATTCACTGACAGCCAAGCAGCAATAAAAGCGCTGACGAGCTGTACTGTCACATCTAAGCTCGTGTGGGTTTGTCAGGAGCTCCTCCAACAGGTGGGCAATCTCAACAATCTCACCCTTTTCTGGGTACCTGGGCACTCGGGGTTTTACGGCAATGAGAAGGCCGACGAGCTCGCAAGAAGAGCATCCACCACTCCCTTCTTTGGTCCAGAACCTCACTGTGGGTTACCACTCTGTGTCTGCAGAAATGTGATTAGTGAGTGGGAAAAAGCCAAAGCCACCACACACTGGGAAGCTTTTCCAGGGCTTAGGCAGTCAAAACTCTTTGTCGCTAACTACTCACCCAATCGTACCCTTGGTCTGATGAAATTGAGTAGAAACAGGGTTAGGATCATATGCGGGCTCCTTACAGGTCATTGCCGTTTAAACGGTCATTTAAAGCGCTTGCGTATTGTTACCGACGCCAGCTGTCGCTTCTGTGAGGCTGACGACGAAACTGCTTCTCACATCCTGTGTGAATGTGAGAGGCTAGCAAGGCGCCGATTGGAGTGTTTCGGTATCGCTTTTCCCTTGGAAGAGGATATCGCCACTATCAATATGGCCCAGCTGAATCGATTTATCGAAGGCCGTCGGTTAGATGAGTTCATCTAATCCATAGTAGGGGCAATGGTACAATAGACCACCGGTGGCAGTGCCTAGGGCAACTCTTGTTGCCTGTGCCCTCAATAAATCTAATCTAATCTAATCTAAAGAAAAATTCATCAGCTGAAAAATTCCATGTCCAATTTTGTAAATTAAGCTTGAATGTAAAGGATTATTTTTCAATGTTCTTTGGTAGTAGCTTCAAAGTACATTTCAACAGATAACAGCAAGATATCAAACTGTGACGACGATATATTCACATCATTTAAATATAGAGATACTAGATTTCATCTACAACTAAAGCTGCGCACCAAACTGCATTGAAAGATAGGGATATGGGATATCATATGTTTTTGTAGTCGATGAAATCAATCCGGAAAATGTTAATCAAAATTCAATGTTCAATATATGTACAGTGTTGATTCTTCACTGTTCAATTTTTAACGTACAATGGACATTTTTCTTTCAAATGTCGAAGGTCATTCCGGAAATCATTCGAATATTCTTATTTCAAATGGCACCCATCATGCCCATACGCCATACGATGAAAATGTTCTTCTGAACATTATATCCTGTAAGGATTGAAAATACTTCTAAAGCCCTATATGTGGCCTTTCGAGAACAAAAAGGACCTGTAGTCCTCACTATAATATGTGAAAAGGCACTTCTAATTTACTATGAACTATGTACTATCCTGGGTTGCAATTTGTCAAAGGACGCCAACGAAACAGATGAGATAAAGCGACGGATACAACTAGCTAATAAGTGTTACTTTGCGGTCCTCCAAATTATGAATTCGAAGCTGGTGCACAGGAACACGAAGCTCCACGTGTATAAAACAATCATCCGACCTGTGCTATGCTATGGCTGCGAGGCATGGACCCTAACCCAAAACTCTGAACACCTGTTGGACACATTCGAGCGAAAGGTTCTCCGAAGAATCTTCGGGGCCGTTCGTGAACGAGGTGAATGGCGCATCCGGTACAACCTTGAGTTGTATCAGCTGTATGATGAGCTACAGGTGTCGAAGTTCGTGAAGTTGCAGCGACTGCAATGGGCGGGACATGTACAAAGGATGAACGACGATCGCATGCCCAAAAAGGTGATGAACGCGCAATGAGTGGACGGAGCCAGATTGCGTGGACGACCGAGAGCCCGATGGGAGCATTCTGCATGTGAGGACGCCCACCAGATGCTAGGCTTTCGAAACTGGAGGACAAGGTCGCGTGACCGCGACAATTGGAGGTCTTCAATCCAGGCGGCCAAGGCCCGACGTCGGGCTATCGTGACATAAAGAAGAAGATGTACTACCCTGAATATCTAACAAAGTCGTCCACGGAAAGAGTCAAAAGAAGCAATGGAAAGGCATCATTTCGTTCATTTTGATTATTTCACCATTATTCACTGGTCACAGGTCTTAATTGCAGTTTCGGTTTTTCGATAAGACAATCGAAGATATATGAGTACCAAAAAAAATTACAACAAGAGGATAAGCAGTAGAAGCAACTCTTTCTACGACTGTTGATTGTAATCCAAAATCAGGTTTACTCGCTTAAGTCTTTCAAGGGAGAAAAATTGTTGTTTATTGCATATATCTTTCCCGTTAACGCACCGAACGAAGAATTTAATAGACTATGCACTACATTTTGATATGCTGAATATTTTAGTAAACAATTTGTTTTTTTTTGGAATGATGCCTGAAAGTCCTACAATCGGTAAATCATGTTTCGTCGCATTTTTTTTTCTGTAGTAAGATTTTCTTTAACCACTTCTGCTTGCGCTCAAACCAACTTTCAAAGCACTGCTTTCGCCTTCACCTGATGTTTCGCGCATAGAAAAACGTTCAATACAGATTGTTTTAGCCGATGAAACAGGTGTTACTTTGAAATTATTTATAAAGTCATAATTTTCACGATCAAGACTAATTCTTCTCTTCTCTTATTATTCTTATGCACGATGAGTGCATACCCTATCCCTATACCCATGTACAGACCTAGAAGGAACGCAAAACCCAAAATATTCAATTTCAAGTTTTTTTTGTAGGGGAAGAAGGGGTAGATGGGTCGGATCTGGTAACCTTTCATATTTTACAAGGAAATCCATCAGCTATACCATTTGATACTAATTTGAAATGTTTCGCAAAAGATTCTATCAAAAGATATGGCTGAATATAGTTTAGTAGGGGAGGTAGGGGTAAGAGTAGTCAGACCTGTTCCACTTTCTATCAAAACTTCAATATGTCACAAATAGGCATTGATCAAAATTTCAGGTCGCAAACAATATTTTGTCGAGGTTATGGCGGAATTCAAAAATCAAGGATGGATAATTTGTATGGGAGGTAGGGGAACCCTTGATCCGATTGGCCCCTTTTCAATACCATCCAAGATTTTATCAAAACAATCATCTGACCAAAATCTCAAACCGCTAATCTTATGGGTATAAAAATCACTAAAATAATTTTACTTATGTGAAGTTAGCCGCCTAATTCTTCGATTCGCTTCGGAAACCGTTTGTGCGGGCCGGCTACGTTTGTGCATAATTATGCGACAGTAAATTTACGTTTGTGCATCGCTAATTTATTATCTAATTATAGGACTTAGGAAAACTGGGAATGTGGAGTTGGCCGCCATTTTTATACCCTTCGCTCATAGAGTGAAAGGGTATATTAACTTTGTCATGAAGTTTGTAACGCATTAAAGGAAGCATCTCCGACCATATAAAAAGTATACATATATGATCAGCGTGACTTGGGGAGTCGATTGGAGCATGTCCGTCTGTCTGTCTGTCTGTCTGTTGCGACGCGTTTTACTCGGCGTGTATTGAAGCTAGCAGGCTGAAATTTTGCACACGTGCTTCTTATTGTTGCAAGCTGTTTGTATGTTTGATTCACCCAAATTGGATCACTGGGTCATGGGGCTGCCATACAAACCGAGCTCCCCAATTTGAGTTCTTTTAAGAAAAACTTTTTTATTTGTGTACCAATTTCAACCAAATTTCACACAAATGTGTTTCTATAGATAACACAAAATATATGCAAGAATGGATCAAATCGGACTATGGGCTCATGGGGCTGCCATACAACCTTAACCCCCCAAATTAGGTTCTTCTAAGAAAAACTTTTTTATTTGTGCAGCAATTTCAACGAAATTTCACACAAATGTATTTCTATTGTTGACACAAAGCATATGTAAGATTGAATCAAATCGGACCATGGGGTCATGGGGCTGCCATACAAACCAAACCCCCCATATTGGTTCTTCTAAGAAACATTTTTTTACACCAATTTCACAAAACCTTGAATTAATGTGTCTTTATCAAAGCAACTAAAAAGTTCAACACGAATGGAATCGTACTGTGGGGTCATGCTCCGGCAACCCCAATAAAATTTTCCGAGTAAATATTTTTATTTGTCGACTTATTTCAACCAAGCCCAAAACTTTTGTCGAGACGGAAGAAAAAGAATGAGGAGGGGGATTAACCCATTTTGTTCTACGGTTGCGTTTTCGCAACGCTTTATATTTTCATGTTTCACGCTTTTCTGGTAAAACATATAGACCTTATCCCCGAGGAAGAAAGGTTCATTTTACAATTATCTAATCACCTGTTTTTGCTCAAAGATGTATTTTGACATTTTCTATGATTTTTTAGGGTTTGAAAATTGTGAAAATTCCGTGTTTTTTAGGTACGGATGCTAATTTGTGTATAAAAATACTTAGATCAAATATTTTCCTGAAATCTTCGGAAACAACATAAGAAAGACTACAAAGGATGCGAAAATATACTTAGTTCATCAAAAAGTTGTATTTTGAGCGCAGAACATACACTCAAAATGTGAGGTTGCGTTTTCGCAACCCTGGACTATAACGATATCCTCTTTTTCCTATCCTACAGTCAGATAATTTCCATTATTTTTGGTAATAATTCAGTTTTGATGCTATTTAACATTGCGAACATTGTTTGTACTTAAGTTTTCGATAAATTTAAGAAATATTAGTAAAAAATGGCTTTGCAAATGAAAATGGTTAATTAGAACATTTAATTTTTTTGGGTTTATGACGCGGCCACTACCTATTATCAACGAAATGATTATTTTCAAGTTTCACCCGCTTCAGCGGCCCAATATTCCTTAAATAGAGTGTGAAGTTTAAACTGTGTGTATAAAAGAATCCAGATATGTCATTGGGAAGTTAGGTTTATCATACAACCACCTGCTATAAATGGAAAGGGAAGGGGCAGTACTCCTGGAGGGAGGATCGCCAGCCTTATATCTAGACAATATGTATTCTAAGGAGTTGTTCCACCTATCTGATATGAGCGATCCGGGTTGGGCATGGCATCTAGCACCGGTTGGTGACTCCAAGAAACCTGGTAAAAATCGAAGGTGCCCAAAGAATGAGGGGGATTACGCATCCCCATGCGGACTCCACAAGAATACTTGGCGATTATTTTCGACTACTAAATTGGTGAGGCGATTCACAAGAATGCTAATAACAGCTTTTGTTTCTAAATTTCAGGCTATTATTTATAAAAATAAGACCTTGTCAGTGTATGGAAGAGAATTTTCTTTGACCAAAAAAGTACACGTTAAGTCCTAGCGTTGCGTTTTCGCAACGTGCTCCACAGCCCAAAATACAAAAAATTAAAAATACATTTCTTCGAAATTTGCATATTCTTCCTATGGCAAACTACTGTGCGAAATTTCGTAATACTAGCACAACTCCTTCTTACCCCCGGACAATATGGGTTAAATACAAGTCATAGGTACGCCCGAAAAAACTTTTAGCCCAAGCGAAGGGTATCCAAATTTCGGCCGCGCCCGAAATTAGCCTCTGCCCCGGGGGTTGGCGAGCGAAGCGAGCGGGGGGCGAAGCCCCCTTGTTTAAATATGGTCGGATAGGTATGAATTTGGCATCAATCGATCGGAAATCGTTTGAGCATTGATTTTTGCGTTTGTGCATCCTGAAAACGCGAGGACGCAGGAGTAATTAAATAAAAACCCGCCTGGTGTGAATCTTAGCTAAGAGTGATATTGTGTACACAAACACTTCCTGTAAATATTACTTCAAAACACATCCGGAACCGTTTGTGTGGGGGCGGCGAGTCAGAGCAAAACAAAAATATATGTATTAAAATCAAAAGAAAATGGAAAAAATCCACACCTTGTTTGCATTCGCTCAGAGAAATAAACGTTACATCATATCTAAAAGCACACATTTAATTTAAACGAATTGTATACGTTTAAAAAATTGAATAAAAACGTGCATTTTGAATGAAAAGGAATGCGTTAGGCCAAGCTCAAATCGAATCGATTAACACGTTTAATTACATTCTCTTTTGAAACAATTTTTTATTATCTTTTTAAATAGAGAAGGCAATTCTTTGTATTGTGTATTCATTTGATTTAATTGCCACCAGTTAAGATAAAACGCAGTTTTAGATGTTCCATTTACATTAAGCTCGGTGGCTCAGACGGTTGAGTCGCCACAGTATGATGCTTGCCATAGAGACACAGGATCCATTATCGGCCGAATCGCTCGAATTTAACCAGTGGCGTAACGTACAGTATTCCATGTGTTCAATAGAATTACTCAACTTTTTTTTTTAATATATCTGTTTTACACATGACTTCTTAATTTTTTCTTGATAAACGTAACGGGAGCTATTAGTTGTTAACCCTAATTTTGATTTTAAATACATATTCTTAAAATTTAGTTCTGCATGGAGACATAAGAAATTTATTTAAACTACGTTACGTCTGAGCTAGCTATGTCTAATGTCCGCTTTAAAAGATTTTGTTTTAATAATTATACGCATAGTTTTTTTCAATAAATCATTCATTTACGTACTTTAATGTTTCTAAAAGACAGAAGTAGAAATGTTATCAATATGATGAAATATCACTCTATCTTTTACTTGAATGAACAATTTGATAAAAATCAACTCTCTTCGAAAAAATACCTACAACAACACAATATCAAAAGAAATCTATTTGGAACCTAATGTTTCCCATGTATCTTCTTTCTTGATTCCAAATTTCAGGAAAAAAAAATTAACAAACAAAAAAGTTGTACATGGGAGACACGTTAGATGGCCCACCCTAGGCCTGTTCGGTACCGAGATTTCAGTACCGGGTTCCGGTTTTTTTCAATACCCGGTACCACAAGCGGTTTCCCTGACTCAGGTTTTTTTTTCAGTACCGACGGTTTTTTTGAGTACCGGGTTAAAAACCGACTCAGGTTTTTTTCAGTACCGACGGTTTTTTCAACCATGAGCCGGTTTTTTTGAGTACCGGGTAAAAAACCGGTACCAACAAACCTGAAAAAAACCGGCTCATGGTTGAAGTGAATCGTTCTTTTTAACTCGGTACCAAAAAACCGACTCGTTGGTCGGTTTTTTAACTCGGTACCAAAAAAACCGGGATATCGGTACTTTAGAATATCGGGTCCGGTACCAAGTGAACCGGATCCCGGTTTTTGGAACAGGCCTAGCCCACCCTGTATATAACTCTAAATATTAATGACTGCAATTTTTTAAATATTTTTTTTTGGTGACTGACTATATGATTCGACTTTGGCTTGGCGTTGACTTTGGAAGCCACCGTATCTACATAAAATGATATCTTGATACATTAGGTCTTCCTATCTTCCAAAATGCGTTACATAATGAGACCCTAAACTATAGATGATAATACGCAGAAGGAACCGATGGTGGGGTGAGCCTCGAATATATTGATTTTGAATTGAATGCGCAAGTTGCAGGTTCACTTAAACTAACGGGCTAACTTTAACCTACGAATAAGACTTTAAAGCGTGTTACATATTATATATGTATATTATATTGAGAAAATCTACAATCGGTTTTATACTACCAAAGCGATAAATTTGCAATTGATCTTCTAAACGAAAAGATACAAGAAACGCACAAAATGGTGATGGCCATAATTTTTTAACAGCAAGGTTATCCTTTTCAACTGAAACATTGTCACGATTTATAGAACTTAATCTAGACTTAATAAATTGGATTGAAAAATATTAATACTTCTTCCAATACATTTTAAATTAATAGTTACTGATTCATGTTAATTCCGCTGTCTTTACAGTGTCGCCTCTACGTACTATCGTAATATTTTCTATAAAAACTCTCTAATAAAATCCCTCAAATTAGTATACCATGGCAAGTCTGCGCAGTTGTCAAAGCATAACTGAGTAAACAAAACCTAAAAAAATTAAAGATTTTCGC
The DNA here is from genome assembly GCA_949715475.1 of Microchrysa polita. Classification (NCBI taxonomy): domain Eukaryota; kingdom Metazoa; phylum Arthropoda; class Insecta; order Diptera; family Stratiomyidae; genus Microchrysa; species Microchrysa polita. The sequence goes on along the minus strand of OX454415.1, from coordinate 140,763,918 downwards.
AGAAATAATAACGATTTCAAAATAAAATCGTATTTAACGTTTTTCTCAATTACAAAATTTATAAAATTTACCATAGAACGACAACTTCTTGAAAGAGTATAAAAATTATTCAATGAAAAAATGACATTGACAATGACACAATTTTTTTTTAAAGATTCATTCTTACCCTGTTCATGCGATTTTTACGTAAAATCGGCCTACTCGGTGACGACGTCATCGATGACGGGCACTGGGATGACGCAGATGATTGTGATTTACGCATTTTTTTGGTTTCGGTATAGTACACAATCGAGTTATGTATAAATGTAGGATTCAACGATAATTTATTGACACTTTTCCAATCAATAAAAATGTTAAAACACTAATGATGCTAGGAACATTTTATCAAATTGGTTTTTATCAGACACAACCACGAGTAAACATTTTTCGTTCTGATTTACACATTACGATTAAAGCATATTTTTTTTTTTTTTATTTGTATCATAAAATTACTTTAACAATTCATCTTCTTATTTTTACTTATATAATCTGTCACGTTATATGCTGCAAAATGTCTATTTGGCTGGCACACGTTCATTATATAACAATTCAACCACGTCGACAAAAATAACTATTACGATGAAATAAATAAATATAATAATATAAAAATTACAAAAGGTAAAAAATAAAATTTTAGAAACATAAAAAAGAGAAGAGAAAAAGTTATATTTCTATGCAGCACCCGTTTCTTAATCGGTGGTCCGCAGAGCACTAATGGTCCCTGAAGCTATTTGAAGTGACCTGCGGTTTTAATAATTCAGTGAAACTGAACTTTAATCTCATTAGATTATACCGTTATCCTCCGATTCCCAAAGCAGGAAAACGTTGAAACTTATAGATTTTGCTAAGTAGCACCTTGTGTATTATAGCATTTTCAGGTCAAGTAAATAACTTTCCGAGTCAAATAGATAAGTGTCCGAAACAAATTGGTAAATTTCCGAATCAACAAAACACGTTTGCAGATCAAATAGATAAATGTCCGAAACAAAAAATTAATTCCTAAATGAAAAAATTAATAAACAAATCATAAAAATAAATTTCAAAATCAAAAAAAAATAATTGTCCAAATCAGAAAAATAAATGTACAATACAAATAAAAAATTGTCCAAAACAAAAAAATAATTTCACAAATCAAAAAAAATATTTTTTCCATCAAAAAACATATTTCACAAATCAAATAAACAATGCTTCGTACGAAGGAAACGAAAAAGTTAAAATTATTAGGTATCCATTCAATTTGAATAAAAGGTCCAAATTAGAAATTTTTTTTTTTACAAGAGAACGTTTAGCTTTTTACTGTCATGATCAATTAGATTCCGTTTCTTACAAAATATTTCTATCGCAATAGGTGAAGAATACCAAGGAGGAGGGAGGATGGTATTCCAGGGGAATAAACCCGAGCAAATATTCAGAGGAAAATGCGGGAGAGTCTGCACCCTAAGCAGACACATTGACACAGCTTTTAGTAAGGGAGACCCGCTTCAGACAGGATTCTGTTGAATTATACGAATTGTAGTGTTCAGCTGATGTCGTGTACCTTTACTAATAGAGAGTTTTAGCATGTCGTACTATCGTACACATTTCAACTTTAATCGAAAGTCTCCGCTGTTTCACGTACGTCAAAAACAAACTAACGCCTACTTGGGACAAGCAAAATTGTAGTATACTGTTTTTTTGCGCGCTACACAAGCGATTTTTTCCTTTAAAATCTCATAGACTTCCACTTCCAACCGCCCGTTAATATATATCTTGGGGTGTCATAAATAATTTAATTTTTCTTATTAGAAGAATATTATTAACCTTCGAAAATTTATTTATTTGATTTGGAAATGTTTTTATTTGATTTACTTTTTTGGCATGTAAATATATTTATTCGATTTGGAAATAAAATGATTATTACTGCCAACAAATTTACCTGTAACATAAAAATAACCACACTAAAATCGGATAAGAGATTTGGTTTTTACAGAGCTTCAAAGTCAAATTTGCGTGATTTGACCCAAAAACAATCTTTTTTCCCATCTCAATTTTCTCCAACTTCTGTCAAGGTAAGGTGCTTGTACGATTCTTTTAAAAATTGGCGCATAGTCTTACGATCATATCTTTCTTACAACATTTGACTCTAGCTCCATTATTTCTAACAGTTCTAGTACCTTAAGTGCAGACAACTAGGGTTAATTTTGGCTGGATTTCGACATACTTTGAATAGATTTTACCAATTGCAAACCTTTGGGGGCAGTGTGAATTGAATTGTATTGTGAGCTAAAATTAACCCTAGTTTTCTACACGTAACGTATAAAAACTGTTAGAAGTAATGGAGCTAGATCAAAATGATGTAAAAAAGATATGATCATAAGACTATGCGCCAATTTTTAAAAGAATCGTACAAGCAACTCACCTTGGCAGAACTTAGAGAAAATTGAGATAGAAAAAAATATTGCTTTTGGGTCAAATCACGCAAATTTGACTTTGAAACTCTGTAAAAGCCAAACCTCTTGTTTGATTTTAGTCTGGTTAGTTTTATTTTACAGGTAAATTTGTTGGCTGTAAAAATAATTTTATTTCACGATTCTAGCTGGTCTAGCTTTGGAGATATTAGGCTTTAAGTCGTGCAAGAAAATTATTTTTTCAAAAATCTTTAAATGCCTGTGGCATCTAAAGGGTTAAGCTGAGGGGGTATGTTCCTACAACTTTTTTGCTGGAAATCAACTGAGAAATCATAATCCGGTGCGTTTATGCGGCAGTTTCCGGACACCCTGTATATCCGCGCATTGTTTCCATCCCCTGTTAGTATAGTAAAGTCTGAAAAAGCATGCACTTATCTCTCTTCAACTAGCGTACATATATCTACGAAAGAACGAACAAAATGACATCTAGAAAATCTGTTTGCATTTTAGGCTCAATTTCATGTTATGCAGTCACGTGTGACCTTTATGTGCTTGCTTAGCGTCTTTTTTATGCTCCTTTTTAAGTAGTTTTTTCGGGTTTGCATCCACTATCGACAATTTATTATTATTATGTATTGTTATAATCATCAGGCTACGTAAGCCAAAGGTATAGGCACTGCGACCATAAAATCTATTGTGCCAGAGACTTGCTTAATCCAAAAAACTTTCTGTCAACCTAACGAAGGCTAGAACATCATTTGTAGGGGTGCTCTTTACGATATCGGAGCTAATGGTTTTCTCCAATCAGCAGGCGCCTCGAGCCAGCTACAGCTGGACATTCGCAAATAAGATGTTTGGTGGACTGTACATCCCCCAAGCAGAGCCGGCAGTCCGTATCAGCGGACAGACCACCCATTTTGTTAAGGTGATACTTCACCCAATTTTGTTGTGTGGAATAACCAACGAGTAGCCTCAAGTAGTAAGGCGGCTGGCATCTTTTATGCTAAGGGTAAATCAGATCTTTAAATTGCCATAACCCGGGAAGAATATTCCATTGCTGTAGTCTTTCTTGGTCTGGCCATTCTCTAACCAGCGATTTAGTTGTCACCCAACTTAGACCACAGTAAGGATTTGGTCCCGGAAAGTGTATTGACGAGCCAGCCACGTCTAGCAAGCTCATCTGCAGCTTCATTACCCACAATGCCCCTGTGGCCCGACACACAATACAGAGTAACATAGTAAATATTTGAGAGACCTTGAACAGTTTCAAAACACTCTTTCGGCATCCTGGATGAGAGTATGTATAAAGAGTAAACCTGCCTGGCTATCCGTACAGATAGCAACATTAGCGTTAGCGGGTTTCTTGTGTAAAATCTGTTTAGCGCAGACCTCGATAGCATGAATGTCCTCTTAGAATACGATTGAACAAATTACCATAGCGACTGATATTCTAGTACCAGGTTCAAGTACCTCAGCACCGACTCCTTCCTCAGTTTTTGTTTTTCCCATAACCCATATGGAGCTATTAACCCTTTCATTCCAATTGTAAACTGCAGTTTACATCAACTTTAAAACACTTTTTCCATGTTTTGGTTTACTTTAAATAAAAATGAGTGGCATACACTAAAACTTACATATAACAGCATTCGAATGGTAAACATTTAGTTAATGCATATGGATTGAGATTTTTATGAACGCATTTAGAATTAAAGCCGTCAGGGTGTTTTCGTCCATTGTGACAAGTGGTGAATTGCTCCCCTCCTACATAATTCTAGATGCAAAATCCATCCGTGAAAAAAATATAGCGTTATTCGTCAACAACAAAAGATTCATTTGCCAGAATTTTCTGTGACAAAAATTGAGTAGGGTGGCATTGGGGGACGTTGAAAGCTATGTATACTGTGGTTTACATTGGGCATTTATGGAATAATATTGTCGCCGGTATTGGAATGAATCCGATATGACAAAGATGAACTAGGCGGAAAAGAGTAGCATAAAAGCTTTCAGATGGTGGAAATTGAGTGATTTCAGCCTTTTGGGGTATATTCCGGATTTATTGGGACCGATGCCCGGATGATCGAATTGTCCGGATTTCCAAAAAGCACCGATAAAGACTCCAGCTTCGTCTATAATATATCATTTATGCTAAAATTCTAACTATAAATTTAATAAATTTAACACCAGTAGATTCGATCAGAAAAACTTATAGTTTTGACAGATTTTATAAATTTAATTTAATTTAAAAACTATTATTTAATTTTGAACTTTACTGATAAATGGCCCTAAATCCGGATTATCTAAACAATAATCCGGATTGACCGGATTTTACACTACTGGTTTCTGAACATAGCTTCAGTAAATGGGTGGAACCTTAGTCTTACTCATCGAGAAAATTTCTTTCATCGTTTCCGTAATTAAAAATAAATAACTCATATTGCCGTCAACTATTTGTATTTTAAAAAGTTTCCACTCAATCCCAATGAAAACTGCACTTTACATACTAATCTTTTCAAAACCCATCTTTTTTTTCATTGAAAATGTATTTTTAGACACAAATAAAGACGAAATAATAGCAATATTTTCTTCCCCGAAGGAATTTAATTTGGGAATGAAAGGGTTAATGTCAGAATCAAAGTTACCATCATTCCGTTCCGGGCGACTTGGGATGCTAACTAAGAATTTCCTACCAACGCAGAGTTTGTTCGTCATTTAGTCTGATCTCGAACAAATTTGTGCGTTAGGGATTCTATCTAGAATACTCATGTGGCCCATGAATGTGAGCGTAAGCATCGTAAGTTAGACGCCCTCGGAAAGCACTTTGAGCCACAGATTCCTCAATAAAAATATCCCGCATAGTGAGGCCAACAATAGCTTCGATTGTCGATGCAAGACATGTACGGATAGGTCGTGCCATACCAACATGCAAGCAAGTCGACAATTTAGTCGGCCTTAAAAATGGAATTCCATTTTTATGTTGAATAGACAGTGCTCCGTGTCCGGCTGGGAAGGCCCGAACGATCAGTGTCATCCCGTTTTGTGATGAACGTTTTGAAATTAACAACCAAATGGTTCACCATGTGGCCCCTCATGAGCAAAAGGTTAAAAGCCACTGCACTACAGGATGATTCTTAAAAAAAATCCGGGTAAAGCTCCCATCTCTCATTACAAGGAATAAGGTGATGAACTCAAAACTAAAAAGAATTTTGGTTCGCTGATTCCCAATTTGAGGTCAAAAACAAAAAAAAAGTGTTCGGGATCGCCCGCCCCAGAATGGTACTCCTGTTATCTCGGAGAATACGTCCAATCGGAGTGGCAAGAAACATTAAAAAAAAATGTTGGGTCGGTGATTTCAATTTCAAAAATAAGAAAAAAAATTGGGGTTGCCCGCCCCGGACTGGTACCCCGATTTTCTAGGGGAGATACTCGTTGAATCGGCGCACAGTGCGTCGTTCCATGAATATGGCTTCATTAGTCACTTATATGGTTGTACCCGTCAAGGTGTAACCAAAGGTAGCTGCATTGATCACATATTTTTCAAAACTATTACTAATCAGTTTTCATTAGTCTCGGCAATTTATCACGTTAATATTACAGATCACTATGCAGTTATTGGGTCTATAATGTCTGATTTGAAGAAAACAGCACAAGCGCAACCTACTTATCAAAAAAATACATTAAATAAACAAGAAATTTCATCTAAATTAAATTGTGAGTCCTGGGAGTCAATTCTCAATGAAAATGATGCTGAAAAGTCATTTAATTTGTTTAATCATAAGCTTTTGGATATATACAATAGTTGTATGAAATCTGAAACTAAAGTGAGTAGTAGTAAACATAGGAGAATCAAACCGTGGATGAGTAGAGGACTCATGGTATCCATTAGAAATAGAGATAAATTAGCTAAAAAACTTCATAAACAACCATTTAACACTACACTAAAAGCTCGTTACAAAGCATATAGGAACAAATTGTCGACTCTAATAAGAAATACAAAAGAAAATTATTACAAATCGATGCTTCAAAGGAATTTGGGAGATACCAAACGTATTTGGAGTATTATTAACGAAGCTACTAATACAAGTTTTAGACAGGGAGATTTAATTAGCCATATTACAACTTCTTGTGGAGAAACGATATCCAGTGATCGAAAAGAAGATATCGTCAATGAATTCAACAAGCATTTTGTTAACATTGGGCATCAAATTGCAAGTAAAATCAATTTGCCCATTGTGAGAAATGATGGTTGGATGTCAACAATTTCCACTAGTAATAATTTTTGTGACTCTTTTTTTCTTAACCCAGCCAGTAATAATGAAATCGTCCAGCTTATTAGTGAATTAAAACACAGTGCAGCCCCTGGTTCTGATGGCATCCAGCCGTCTATCTTAAAGGAGAATGCTTCAGTTTTATCAGTCCCTCTAGTACACATCTTCAATTTATGTTTGGTACAGGGTACATTCCCTTCTGCGCTTAAAACTGCTTTGGTAATTCCAGTATATAAAAATGGTGACAAAAATAGCCTAGATAACTACCGTCCCATTTCGTTGCTCTCTGCTCTATCCAAAATTTTCGAAAAGGCCATCAAAAATAGACTCGTAAACTATTTAAATTTGAAGCACATACTATCAAACAACCAATTTGGCTTAAGGAAAGATATGAGTACAGATGATGCTATATTTTTAACGTCACTAAAACAATAATAACCAACTTGGATCAAGGAAGCAAATGTTTAGGAGTCTTTTTAGATTTCAGAAAAGCATTTGATACCGTCAATCATGACATTTTGCTCAACAAAATGGAGCGCATGGGCATAAGAGGTGTGGCACTGAAATTATTTAAAAGTTATCTGAGTCAGAGATCTCAAGCTGTACGCATAGACAACTTCAGAAGCTCTCAACTCAGCATAAACATAGGTGTTCCTCAAGGTACTGTTTTAGGACCAATTTTATTTTTAATTTATATTAATGATTTGCTAAGAATAAATTTGACAAACGGTACAACGTTTGCGTATGCTGATGATACGGTTGCAATATTTCATGGTAGTGATTGGATAGAAACCTATAAACAAGCTAATTATGGAATTAGAATTTTGCAATCCTGGTTACGTAAAAACGCAGTTAGCATCAACGTTGGGAAAACTGTTGTAATCCCATTTTCATTCACAACTAATGGTGGACCCTCTCCATCAGAATTTGTTATACTCCATGATAATTGCACTTCAACACGAGGTTGTTCATGTACAATCCTCCCTAATAAGGATAGTACCTACCACATACTTAGGTGTAAGAATCGATCAAAATTTGCGCTGGGAAGAGCATGTGGCAGATGTATGCAAACAATTGAGAAAAATTATATATCAGTTCGTACAATTAAGTAACATATTATCAAAAAGTTTAATACGATTAGTATTTTTATCCTTGGTACAGTCAGTCATAGAATATGGGATTATTGGCTGGGGTGGAATAGCTTCCTCTAATTTACTCCCTCTAACAATACTGCACAAAAAAATTATCAAAATCTGCTTGAGGAAACCTGTTCATTATCACACTGCTCTTATTTACCGTGAATTTAATGTAGCAACTATCCAAAACTTATATGAGATGAAAATCTTAAAATTTGTCTTTACCCACCGGGATATTTTCCCAACTGTTACTGATGCTAGTTATGTAACACGTAGGCGAGCTCGTGGGGCACTATGTGAACCGAGATTTTATACATCAGCAGCAGCGGTACATGCGTTTTATTTTGCTCCAAGGATGTTTAACAAGCTTCCTCTAAATATAAGTAATCTAACAAATTGGAACATATTTAAAAGTTCATTGAAAAGGTATTATTTGCAGAACGAGGACAGCTAATAATAAGTTTTATGCTATTACGGAATATAATAGTATGTTGAAATTTATAATTTATCACTCTTTTTTTATCCATTCAAATTAATCTCATTGCATGCAAGTCTTAAAGTCTGAAATTTGTAGGACAACCATTGCCTTTAGTTTGTTTATAGCATCTTTTGTATTTTATTTTTGAATTTGAAATTAATTTTACATTTTAAGTACATAAAAATTTTGTATATATTATGTTTTAAAATTAGACATATGAAAATAGAAGAAAATATTGAATTCTGTTAAATCGATCCGTTGCACAACTCGAGCATTTGCTCATAGTGTTACGGCCAATTAAACTCAATAATGAATTATAACTAAAACTAAACTATTTTTAAGATATATTCAACTTATTAAAAATTGTATATAAAATGTCTGAATTGGCGATAAATAAATAAATAAATAAATAGGCAAAAATAAAAAAATTGACTATTTTTCCCCGGAATCAAAGTTAGCCAATATCAAAGAGAACATGTTGGAGTATCCGAATATGTAAAAAGAAAATTTTTATTTTTTCGTTTTTTTAGTAATTTTATGGACTAAAGTTGAAAAATATAAAGAATTCAAAAAAATAGGTTGGACTTTAACTTCGATTTCCGATCTTTTCGCAAGTTTTTGGCAATCATAATGATATTTTTTAGAATAAGTATGTTCCACTAAAACTCTTCAGATAATTTTTTTTTCTAAAAATCTTTTAATTGAACAGAAAATGTAAAAAAAAATCATTAAAATATGAAAAAAAAACTTTAAATTGAGATTAAAAAAAAACGTCACAAAACGTTTTGGGGGGTTGATATTTTCCGAAAGATACATTTACTTTGATTTAAACTAGTATTGGTTTGCCTTTTTTTACGCAATTGGCATTTTTACTGAACTAGTTCCTTGAAAAATGGCAACTGGGCTATTTCTAAAGTCACTAAAAGTGATAATTTTACCATAATATTAAGCTTTTACACAATTCAATTTTCAATTAATTCAAAAATACCTAAAAATATAAATATAAATACATAATGCATATGGTTTTCTGTGAAATTTGATTTCTGAAGTCCAGTGTAAACCATATCATGTAAAAAATATTTATAATAATATAATAATAAATTGTTATTAATTGAAAAAATCGTTAAAAATCTATAAAATACGAACAAACTTTCAAAGTGAGATTTAAAAAATACGCATCGAAAGATTTAGAGTAGCTACAATTATTTTTGCTTTTTTAATGTAATTTGTATTTTTATTCAGCCAAATTTATTAAAATGTTTCGATAATTTTAAGGGTACTGACGAGTGGTCAAAGCATCAATAAAGAAAAAAATGGGGACCTTCTAGGTCACACCAAAGGGTTATATTTAGAATTATACCTGTGTTCAGTAGTTTGCTCAAGGTTCTAGTGCACGAAATTGAGGTAATTGATTCTTTCCATTTGCCAATTGGAAATTTATCTGAGGATGCCTAGGAGGCACTGCATAAGTAAGTTACAAGGAATCGATTGTCTCACACTTGTAAGTTTTCCAGAACCAGTTCCAATAAGGATTTAATGCGAATGCTCCTCTTAACCCCGGACCCTTTCCTAGCGTCCCTGCGGACTCCAAAATTTAAGAAACAACATTATATAGACGCAGAAGTCAATTCATTATAAACCAATTAGATTATACTTCCCATTGCCAATTTTGATGTAAGTTTGCTGGATTTGGAAAGCAACGATGAGTCAGAATAAATTATAAGCATGTATTTTGTTAATATTATTGTTATTCTATAAAATAAAAAAAATAAAAAACGAAAAAAAAAAATGTTTTATCGAAACACGACTTCGGAGGATGCGTATCACTGAATTATTTAATTTTTTGAACCACTATATCTCCAAATCGCAAAACTTCGTTTCTTTGAAATTTATATATTTTAACTAGTGAAACTTGAGCAATGTCAGAGTGACAAAATATTCAGTTTAAGTTTGGGTTCTTGAAGAATATTAGGCATTTTATAAAGCCCCCAAAAATGGGTAAAATTCATAGATTTCTCTCTCAAATATCTCAAAGCTCAGTTGTTCCCGGATAATAATTTTTTTACCAACAAATGTTTATTTTTTACTTTAAATAATAGCCAAGTTTCAAGAAAATTGGTTAACCGGTTACCAAGTTACGATTTTTTAAATTATAGCCTATCTTTATACCATTTATCTTCCTCACATTTTTATCAATATCTCGAAAATCCATCATTTATTCATCTTGAATGTTATACAGAATTGAGAACCTAACTATCTAAACACGTCCACCAAATTTCAAAAAAATCGGTAAACGCGTTCTTAAGATATTGATTTTTGACCACCCACTCCATACATTCGACGCACTGTGCGGCGCGCCGCAAAAACACTAAGGACTTGCAGACACAACGCGATCTGCGTCCACGTCTAATGTAATTCAATATATCGCACGGGTTCGCGGCGATTTGTCGCATGCATTCGTTGTGACGCAATCTTTATATTATTTTACAACCGATCGCAGAAGGCACTGTTAAATCGAGTGTTTATCCCGCCTTTGATTTGACGTGCGTAATAATGAAATATAGATTACAGTGTGCGCGGTGAAAACATATTTGAGTTCGCGAACGCAGATCGCGTTGTGTGTGCCTTAAGGTTATTTTGGGTCGCTGATCCCAAATTTGGGTTCCCGATTATCATCAGCGGAATCAGGACCCAAAATGACCTCAGTGTTTCTACCGCGCCGATTCGATGAGTATTTCTCGAGAGAACAGAATAACCATTCTGGGGAAGGAGTTTTTAATTTGGCGTCAAATTCCGAATCAGCGGACGAGTATTTCCCTGGGAAAATCTGGGTGCATTTCAAAATCAATGAAGTTTTCAAACGTGGCAAAAATAGAAAAAACCACAAAAACTGTGGTGAAATGCGGTACAAAAGACCTAGTATCAGTTCATTAAGTTCTGAACAGGTTCCAATAAAACCTATTAAAACCGATAGAGAAGAGTTTTTTTATATCGATGTCAAGGCTTTAGGAAATAACCGCTTAAAGCAAGCATCGCCTTGGCGGAAGGGAAATTAGGATAAGGGATCGGGAGGGGGACAACACAAACATCCATGGTCACAGTGGGATTCGAACCCACGCTCCTGCAACTCAGAGATAGAGTGACATCTCTACCACTGAGCCACCGAATGCCCAAAACTAAAACTAAAACCAAAAACTGCTAAACTGAAAAAAGTTCAATACTGAATAGGTGCTAAAAAACCGGCTCATGGTTTAAAAAAAAAAACGGTACTGAAATCTGATTACCGAACAGGCCTAAATTGAAGGATTTATTATTATTTTTTTGTTAAAGTTTGTTTAACCTTCGAAATACTACCTAACTTTCAACCTATTCGTAAATCAATAATTTCCCCGATGTTCTTCACATTGATTGTGAAAATGTTGTTCGCTCTCTCTTATTCCCTATTAAGGATCTGTCTGATTTTCACTCTCTGAATACTATACTATACCCTCAATGCATTGACAATACTAGGAGCACTTAACACATGCAAACAAACATCCACTCCCGCCTCGAATAATACCTATACATAGTTGAACAATAAGCCAAAGCTCTGTCATACAACACAATCCTTTCTCTTTTATGCACAATTGCATTCCTTTTCATCACTATGCAACCTTTAGTGCTCTAATCACAAACTAATTAGAAAACACTCTATCGTGTGCAGTAAATCTGCGTCAATCAATATAAATTTAAATTATTCATCAAGAAGAACGTTTTGCAATTTTTGTTTTCTAGATTTTCTCTCTTCCTCTTGGCATAGAAAATACGAGAGAATATCCATATTCTGAATGGGACGACTATATGGGGGTAGGAAGTGCTGAGGTGGTAAAAATTCAAGGTGACCAGACTTTTAGTCTCGGTGAGGAGATACATTATTCAATAGTATTTGCTTAGTATATGAGAATGTTGTATGAACATGCGAATAGAGACAAACATCTGGTGGAGCGCGTGCATTTTCTCAATGAATGTGAGACAAGCCATTCTAGATGAATGCCGGATCTGTTATCTAATTCCTTTGAAAAGATATATCGAGCTAATCAAACAGGTAATATTCGGCTATGACTTGATTTAGTTTTTGCTTTTGAATTAAAAATAAATTGGTATTAGAACTCGCGTGATGAATTAAAAATAAATTGTGGGAAAGAATTTTGCATTATGACATAGGTGTATGCCCTTTGGTATTCGCCATGATAATAGTAGTGTGAGTTTAATGGTTATTATGATACAATGACCTATTTGCGACTATGTACTTGTTTATTCTGGGGAACAATAAATTTTTTTCGGAACACATAAATCATCATTATTCGGACATGTCAGTTACATGCGATATAGCAACGATATCGAAATATACATGCGATATAGCACTGATACCGAAATATACTTACATATGCGTTAGAGCGTTAGTTACTTAACATTTTTAGTTATTTTTATTAGATATGTATGAAACACATTAGGAATATGATGTGGTTCAAGTGGTTTAATACAAATGAATCGTTCATTTCAAAAGCCACGTTAGTCCAAATTTTTAAAATTGAGTTACATATTATTATTATCACCTTATGGTAAAAAAAAAACAATTGAAAAATGTTGATCGAAAATTGAATATCAATAATTAAGTTTAGGCTATCCATATACGTTTCGAGTCATATAATCTTTCCTGGCGGCTTATCCAGTAAAATGTTCAACTTGGTCAGATGCTGACCTATTAATTGGTGTATCATTTCCCGCCAGTCAACCATATGCAGAGCAAAAAAAATGCCGGGTATTCGAGCAAGAAAATTCGATAGGATAAAAAAGAAAAATTATTTCGGAGTAAACATGCTCAAAATAACACCGCCATCACGGGTTTTATTAGAAAAGAATCCGAAACGTACGAAACTCCTAAAGTAAAACATTTTTCAGACACATTGCAAAGAATATCCCATTTGGTATTGAGTATTACACCTATCGGATCAATTCCGTAACATGTTCAATCAAGTTATTGTGCTGGGGCTAATTTCATCCGATTTTGGTGTTTTGTATCCACCGATCGGAGCGAATTCGGTGGTAGAGCGACGGCACATGTTGTATAAATTACAAACTCCATTAGATAGTCTGGTTGGCTTAGTAGGTAGGGCGTTCGTCTACAAATCATAGGGTTCCGGGATCGAATCCCACTGTAGGTAGGTAAATTTATTATGCATTTTAGAGAGTTAAGAGGTAAATGATCACCTATAGAGAGGTTATACAAATCTCATTTATGAGTTACATGTTCCTTCCCTGAGAAAAAAGTGTTTTTTTTTTATTTATTCCAAAAATATCGAGAATCACTCCTTTTGGTGTTAGTGAAGGTATTCTTTTGAGTTCAAATTATTACACCAAAAGGATAAAATCATTACATTCGTTCGGAGTCTTTAGCAATACCTTGCTTCGAGTTTTACGCCAATATTATCCGATTCGGATAGACACCATTCGACACCGATTCGGAGTGAAAATCACTCCGATTTTTTTGCTGTGTGGATATCATAGCGTTTATTACAAATACCCAAAATAATATTTCTCGAGTGCAACAGTTTTTGTCATCTCCTCAAAAATTCATTTACCTATATATTATGCTGGCAGTGTTTGCACTCCCAAATAAACATTGCGGTGCCTGGCGTAGTTTTCAAACCGCTGCCAAAGCTTTTTGCTAGACGGACTGAGCTCAGAGCGCAATGAAAAATTAAACGTAGGTATTGCGATTTTGTATAATGAAAAAAAAATAAATCCAAATCAATAATAAACGACAAAATTATTGATGTTTTTCTTGGCGCCATACCTTACTATACTATACGACAGACGCAAGAAGAATTTATTACGTCAAGTTTACAATTTTTGAACTTGACCGGTTTCATACGATGCACACGCTATACATAAGTATCTAACATGCATCAATAAGTGAATGGGTTAATTTTATGCATTTGCAATACGATTATGGAAAATTCCATAGTATTTATAAAGCTTGTAAAGCTACAGGTGGGCATAGGTGTGTTCTCCTTGAATCTGAAGTTGATTAAAGCCCTTTATTACGTATTAATGCACAGCAAAAGGATATCGTGATTATTCCCTCATTAAATCGGAATTCAAGAATAACTCAAATTAATTGGTCAAAAAGAGAATGGATGTACGAGTGCTTCGTACATCTGCACTGGTATAATAGGGTCGATTTGACTCGTATATGTAAGTGCAAAATATGAATATGAATATGAAAAAAAATGCAATGCATTTTGGTATCTGATTTTATTGCATAACAACAATGGCAACATGCGATATCATCGATCAATGAATAAAACAAAAATGGCAACATTATTTTTTTTATCGAGACGTACTTATATACAAAATAATTAAATTGATTTATCGCAGTGAATGTAGAATGTTATGACAAATGTACACAGAAGCAGAAGAGTGATATTAATCAATTAGCGATAATACGTATATTGGACAAAACAAGTGTAATATGTATAGAAGTCTCTTGATATCACGGAATATCGCACAGTAACCTAATTTTTTGATACAAATAAGTATTTCAAAATATGTATGCGAATGTATTGCGGTTTTTGAAAATCGATTCATTCAATGCTTTTAAAATAATTAAAATTAATATATTTTTAGAACTTATGTGAAGTTAGCCCGCACACATTCTCAAATTACGCTCGTAATCGTTTATTGTTCGCCGGCGGCTACGTTTGTGCGTGAATATTCGTCAATTATTTTCGTTTGTTCGTCTCTAATTGTTTAATAATAGCAAGTCCGGAAAAAATTCTTTCAAAATTCATACAATTTTTAATATTTTCTTCATTTTTCAATCGGCACCTCTATTACTTGTCCCCTATGAAAAATTTCGTTTTCAAATTTCGAACACTTTATTGCTAGAACCCATCCATCCTTCGTCAAATTATCTCTCCTTGTAGCTTTGATTTGATTTTACATACGATACGAACACCAGAAATACGAAATTCCAATGATATATCCAAAATTCAGAAATGCTGTATTTTTTCCGATGTTCGGATATTTTTATACCCGTCACTATGTGATAGGGTATATTAACTTTGTCATGAAGTTTGCAACGCACACAAGGAAGCACCTCCGTCTATGTAATGTTGATCATTGATCAGTGTGACGAGAGAAATCGATTTATAGTACAGTAATCGGGTATATTTTACTTAAAAAAAATACGTAATGGCTGAAATTTGGTGGAGATGTTAAGCAACGTGCCCTAAGTCAAAATCAGAGTTTTCGTATTTGTGGGAGTGGGGGAAGTTATAGTAATTTGCCTACTTATAGGGGAATTTTGCGTTTTTCCTTAATATCATTCTTACTAGTGTTCCTACAGTAAAGTGATGTGTAGAAGTTTTGTTCATAATCGAATTGTCTATTCAACGGTACCTAAGTTAGTACCGTAGGCCATATAGTTCCGTTATAATGACCGGCTAAAGGGCAAAATAGCACTAATAATGAGAATATTTTGCTTAAGTAAAACACGTAATGGCTGAAATTCAGCGGAGATGTTAAGCAACGTGCCCTAAGTCCATATCTGAGTTTTCGTATCTGTAGGAGTGGAGGAAGTTATAGTAATTTGCCTACTTATAGGGGAATTTCGCCTTTTTTTCTCAATATCATTCTTACTGGTGTTCCTACAGTAAAGTGATGTGTGGAAGTTTTGTTTCTAATCGAATTCTCTATTCAACGGTACCTAAGCCAATATCGTAGGCTAAGTAGTTCCGTTATAATGACCGGTTAAAATAGCAAAATAGCACTAATAATGAGAATATTTGGCTTAAGTAAAACACGTAATGGCTGACATTTTTTGGAGATGTTAAGCAGCATGCCCTAAGTCTAAATCTGAGTTTTCGTATTGGTGGGAGTGGGGGAAGTTATAGTAATTTGCCTATTTATAGGGGCATTTTGCGTTTTTCCTTAATATCATTCTTACTGGTGTTCCTACAGTAAAGTGATGTGTAGAAGTTTTGTTTCTAATGGAATTGTCTATTCAACGGTACCTAAGCCAATATCGTGGGTCAAGTAGACCCGTTGTAGTTACCGGTCAAGGGTCAAAACAGTTCAATAAATGGCTATTTTCTTTAAAAAAAAACGTAATTTATGTAGCAAGAGACGAATCTTTTGTCTAAAGCTGAGTTTTTGTATTAGTTGGGATGGAGGAAGTTGGTGTAAATTGCTTATTTAAATGTGTATTTAGTGATTGCTAAAAACTTCGCTATGTCAAGTTGTATAAATGTGTGTTCTTGCTGATTGAATTATTATCTCTTTAACTAGATCAAAATCAAGCTAGGTCAATTAGCGTTCCGCTGGAGTTTTAATGATGTAACAAAAATATATGACTACCTCAATTTTGATTTCTTAGATTGATTTTCTTCCTCTCTTTCGGACTCATTATTGCTTGCGCTACAATAGTGACCAGCTTCGTATCCTTCTGGGTTCGATTGAAAAAGCCCATCGTTATGGAGGAAGTCGTCGTTTTCGGTAAGAGTAGAAAAGTCAGGTATGTTGCTACACGCGTTTCCACAATAAACCATACAAATTGGAGAGCACTGTAATCCTGCTTTCCTACACCCACATGCTTTTCCACAACCAGTTTTACAAGCACATGAAATAACTTTCAATAAATTTGGCGGGGCTGGTTTTTTTTTCGCAGGGAATGGGCCGGTACATATTTGAAGTTTTTGTCCAACCCCAGTTTTAAGGGCCATGTAATTACCAATCCATTCTTGAACCTGATGATACACTCTGAACACATGTAGGCGGGCGGCATCTTCAGTAGGCGGTACTGAGGCCAAACTGAAATTATTTTTTTTCGAGAACTCAAGGAAACGTCTAAAGCGCAGATAATTAAGACTTTCATTTTCTTTTTTCCCACCATACAGTTTACAAAAAAACGATTGCCCAATAGAGGCTATTTCGGATGGAGACACACGTTCATTTTGAAACCCTTGAATTGAGTGTAATAAGTCGGGGTCTTTCTGTAGCGTTGAAATAAATTTCAATTTACCGGCGTTGTAAGTTGCAGATGTTGTATCACACCCAGAAAAAGCATGTAAGAATAAAATGTTTTCTTTAATTTGTTCTCCATAGCTGAAGCTCGAAGTCGTAAATAATTTTGTTGGAGTGCGACCTGAGCTTGGTTTTTCAAAAAACACGTTTTTATATCCTTTACCTAGTGCCGTTAATAACACAAGGATATCAATATCGGAGGCCATAATTTTCACAAAATCGTAGGAACTAGCCTTATTTAATGCTTCTCGGACAATATCAGAATCAGCGTCTCCTGGAGCTTGGACTACACTAATGCCCGCCTCATTAAAATATTTTTTCAAAAACTGGATAAGTCGATGCTTATTATTTTCATTTGTGAGAAATTGAGCCTGCGAAACGTTCGCCGTACAACTACCAGAAAATATAATCTCTGGAGACCATTTTTTTGCTTCAATTCATGTAGGTACCGTTGGATAGATAATTTGATTAGAAACAAAACTCATATACATCACTTTACTGTAGGGTCAACAGTAAGAATGATATTAACGAAAAATACAAAATTCGCCTATAAATAGGCAATATACTCCAACTTCCCCCACCCCCACGAATACGAAAACTCAGTTTTAGATAAAAGACATGTCCCCTAACATCTCCAGCAAATTTCAGCCATTACGTATTTATTTTTAAGTAAACGGCCGTTTTGTGTCTTTAAATACTGTACTATTAGCGATGTCCGTCTGTCTGTCCGTCTGTTGCAACGCAAACTACTCAGTTTTAAAGCTATCGGGCTGAAACTTTGTATAAAAGTTTCTTTTTAGTGTACGCTGTATATATGTCGGAATGAATGGAATCGGACCATGGGGTCATGGGGATGCCCCTGAAAATAGGTTCTTCTAAGAAAAACTTGTTTCTTTATGTACCAATCTTAACCAAACTTTAACGGGTTACGTCCGTAGGGCGTAATTTATCTGTAGTGACTAGCTCAAGCTACAAGTTTCGTTCGAGGTACAGAAATATAACTCTCATCCAAGAGTCGAGCTTTGCATATGAACCAAACCAATTACATCTTTGGAAGTTTTGAAAACAATAGATTCTTTAAAAAACTCGTATGCATGCGGTTTTGATAGCATTTCAAGTTATGTTTTCAAACAGATAGGATGTTTTATTGTAGATATCTTAGCAGTTATTTTCAACCGCAGTATATTTTCAGGTTTTTTTCCTGATGCTCTAAAATGCGCAGATGTAATACCATTATTTAAAAAAGGCGCTGCCACTGATATGAACAACTATAGACCAAATTCTCCCTGTTATTAGCAAGGTCTTTGAAAAAATTGTCAAGAAACGTGTCTTATCTTTTCTTAATTCTTCAAAATTCTTCACTCCTCTTCAATTCGGATTTCAACAAAATAAATCCACCGAAGACGCGCTTTTACATTTTTTTTACATTTTTTCTAACGTTGATGCAAAAAAACTCACAGCTGGCTTGTTTGTCGATATTTCTAAGGCGTTCGATATGGTTAACCATACTTTTCTTCTAAGTAAACTTTGACAAGCGGGTTTTCGTGGTTTTATTCTTGATTGGTTTAAGTCTTTTTTGACTAATAGTTATCAATGTGTAAAAATTGGGGAAATTCGAAATGAAATAAAATATTTACTATTGGGTGTTCCACAAGGCTCCGTTTTAGGCCCGATTTTATTCCTGGTTTATATAAATTCTTTATTTCACCAAAATTTTAAGGGAGAGTTAACTGCTTTTGTGATAATGTAGGCTGTACTTACGGTTCTAAGAGTTTGCTACACTTAACTGCCGATATTAATTGGGACCTTAATATATTCAGGATCTGGTTTGCTGAGCATGGTCTAACAATAAGTTCCAAAACTAAAATTATGTTCTTTAGCTTATCGTCTCCTACCATAAACATGGCTAACTTTTGGTTCCATGCTTCCGATTGCCAACATTTTAAACCAAATGACTGTTATTGTCCTTCTGCTGCTTGCTCACCAACAAGTAACATCGATCCTATTTGCTGTAGTGAATGTTTTGAGATAGAGGCTGTGAATACATTCAAATACTTGGGATTAACGCTCGATTCAAAATTATCATTTGCGGACCATACACAAGATTTAGCCAAATACTATCGTTGCTCTCTCAGAGGAGGATTTATTTGGAATCTTTCACTCCAAACTTCAATATGGCCACTCCCTGAAGACATTCTAGTTTCGTGTTATTTTACAGTCAAAATGTTCTTTCTGTCCGGCATTTATATTGTTTTAAAGTTTTGAAAATTTTCTTTGCCAGATCGGGAAATTTAAACTTCAGAATAATATCCGAATATAATCTTCGGAGAAACTTGGCTAATATGGTATCAGTCCCTTTTCCAAGAACCACCGCATTTTAAAATTATTTTTTAGTCTCGTCCTGCCGTTTATTCAATAAACTTCCACAATCAATTAGATCAGTAACAGTATCTGGAAAGTTTCTTAAATCTGATAGAAAATGGTTATTTGAGTTTGATTATGCTAATTTGGAAAATATTTTCTCTGGTATTTTGGTATAAGAATTTTTTTTTAAGAGAATTCTTTTTTTTCGTTTGTAATTTTGAATTTTATTGCAATTTTTTGAAATTGAATTACCTAATTTGTAACGTTCCCACATATTCACTTTTTTTTATTATAAGATGTAAGATGTTTGATGTAACATTTGACACTATCCATAATGCTATTTTTAGTGTTAGGGTATAAAATGTTCCAATATTTTCATAGTACTTTTATGCTAAGATAATTGTAAATTTTATTGTATTTTTGTATTAAGGGAATTATTATATATTATTAATCAATATCTATCACTTCACCCAAGTGTGTTCCTGATAAAGCCTGAAAACATATCTAGGAACGGATGAAATCGGAACATTACGTCATAGGGCTGCCATACAAACAACCCGTGAAAATTAAGTTCTTCTTAGAAATACTTTTTCTATTTTAATCCGACCTTAACCAGTCTTCACCCTAATGTGTTCCTAGTAAAGCCTCACAAGATATCTAGGAACGGCTGAAATCGGAACACTACGTCATGGGGCTGTCATACAAATAAACCCTTATAAATTAGGTTATTCTAAGAAAAACTTTTTTCTTTAGGAACCAATCTTAACCAAACTTCACCCAAATGTGTTCATGGTAAAGCCTCAAAACATATCTAGGAATGGATGGAATCAGAACATTACGTCATACAAACCAACCCCCAAATATTAGGTTCTTGTAAGAAAAACTTTTTTTCTTTTTGAATCTTAACAAAAATTCATCCAAGTGTTGTCCTGGGATTAGCCTCAACGCAGCCAGAAACAGATGGCATCGGAACACGTCATAGGGCTGCGGTAGAAATTGTTAATGCAAAAGAAGCTTAAGTTGCATTCAAATGTGACGGGTATTCAAATTTCGGCTGCGCCCGAAATTAGCCTCGGTCTCGTTTTGCTTATACATATGTACAAACCGTACAAAGATCGCATTTCCTCGAAATTAAAAAAGAAAGCTTTTTTGTAAAGTAGTCTGGCTGGTCTAGCGGTTAGTGCGCGCAGATTCGGTGCACAGGGTCATGAGTTCGAATCTAACCGTGGATCATGGTGTTTTTCGAACTCACGAGCTTGTGACGGACTATGATCTCACTCAGATGTTAACATTTATGGGGATAAATAACACTGCTGAGCGTGATGCTGATCTCATCACCTAAACAAAAAGCAGATAAGATCTTGGAAATAGGATGTCACTAACACATATTGCGGCCTTAGTCCAATGCTGGATTGTCGCGCCTGTTATTTATTTATTCATTTTTTGTAAACTCTAATTTTTGCTCAATTTAATATTTGTATACCCTTCGCTCGTAGAGTGAAAGGTTTTACTAGCTTTGTCATGAAGTTTGTAAAGCATTGAAGGAAGCATCTCCGACCATATAAAATATGTTATGATCAAAATGACGAGATGAGTCGATTGGGCGATGTCCGTCTGTTGCGACGCGTTTTACTCGGCCAGTTTAAAAGTTATGGAGCTGGAGGCAGTTTGTATGTTTGAATCGCTAAAATCGGACAAGAGGGTCATGGGGCTGTCATACAAACCCATCTCCCCAAATTGAGTTCTTCTAAGAAAAACTTTTTTATTTGTGCACCAATTTCAACCAAACTTCAACCAATTTCACACAAACATGTTTCTATAGCTGACAAACAACATATGGAATCGAACCATGGGGTCATGGGGCTGCTATACAAACCCAACCCCCTATAGGTTCTTATCTCCAAGCAAAATGTATTTCTGTTGATTCCGAAAAACATATAGAAAAATCTATAGAATCGGACCATAGGGTACAAACCCATCCTTCCAAATGAGGGTCTTCCTTATGTGTGCAAATGGGTGCAACCAGATTTCATAAAAATGTGTTTCTATTGCTGGCACCGAACGATGTAACGATGAATATGGAATCGGACCATGGATCACTTATCACATCTGGCAAACCCTATCCCCAATATTGTCGGCAGGCGAGCTAATCGATTAGGCCTTTTTATGTCCTCGCATTCCGATATTCCGGTATTCAATTACAATTTCATCTTTTCTTAGTAGCAAGCATAATTTATTGATAAGAGCTAGTGTCAAGATGGCTTCGAAGTGAACTCGAAATGAGGCGCTAGAAAACATTCAAGACTACGAGAAATTAAATACGACCGGTTTTAAATATAACACGTCTTTATTGTTTAATGTTCGGAGCGAGACTGACTATATAATCGTCAGTCCTTACAGTTACAATTTATTTATCAGTAAGGGTTGCCGCTTTGATTTTCGTACGTGGGTGTGGCGCACTAGTTTTTCAGCAGCATCGACTAATTCTAAAAAAGAATCCAACTAACAAGTGTCTGTTATGACATTACACTGAAGTCAATTGGATCGAATTTAATAAATTCGTCAGCGGTATTGATTGGTCTAAATCAACTCGCAATTGTCTGCAGACCATACTTAGACTGAGAATAAATCACTACGGACCACCATTTATTCAATGAAGGGAATTTATAGGTTATATCATAAAACACCATTTACCTCCACTGTCAACCTCTTTTATGTGTCTGGTGTTGAATCAATTTAAAAAAAAAAACTGAACTGATCTTTAAAAGGCCTTTTTTCCAGATTAAGACTAATTCATTGTCTCTTGATCATTTTGCGATTTCTCCGACACCTTTCGGTAAACAAATGATTACGTTCGACTAAGAGTTGAAAGTTCTGTACCAGGTTTGTCCAACTTAACGGCCCGCGGGCGACTATCCGTCCCGCGAAGAGTTTCTATCCGGCCCGCGGGCGACTTCGCAAGAAATTTGGAAAAGTGCCACAAATCGTTACGCAAAAATCAAGTATTCGTGTGCACAAACTAAGAGGCGCACAAGAAAACGTCTCTTATTGAAATAATTCACAAAATCTCAATATTTTCCTCCTGAATCGCGTCTGTGTAAGCTTCTTTTACCTATTGCCTATAGGTTGCTAGGCGTGCAGTTTGAAAAGAAAAATGCATTAATAAATATTACAGACAAACTTTTGTATTCTATAAGCTGGACAGAATCATTCAAAGTAGAAGAACGTAAATTCGAATCACATTATTTACTCAATGGAAACGTTTTTCTATAAATACGTTCAGTTGACGCTCCCGCATTGTTTTGCCGCAATACTCTTTGAGGCCACTTTTGGGAAGCCATTCGAAAATGAAACTCGTGACTATACTCATCGTCAACCCGTGCTGTCATTATGGCCGAAGTTAAAGGTTCGATAAGACTCACAAATCAGAGCTCGATTTTAGTTTTTCTACCAATCAAAATTCATCTGGCTATGATAGTGCAGCAAAATTAGTCGGCTAGGCTTGTGCTGCCTTCTCTCCTTTAAAACAAGAGGAACTATCGCATAGAGGGGAAAGCGAATTGAGAATGAGAGGAATTGGAGAATACAAGTCTGAATCCGTGACGGCGAGAGCAGAATGGCGAGGCCTTCAGCATCTTCACAAGCCGACTTCATGTAAAAAAGCTCTCCCCGATTTGAATCGGTTGTACGGTTCCGCAACGCGTCTACCTACTTTAGGTGCCCTACCCTATGGTCGGCCAGGGTCCCAACCATGAGACATGCAAGCGATGTTCGTCGCGCCTGACCTGCTGACTTTCCATACTAGGTTCTAGGCGCCAAACCAAGATCAACATATTCCATCCTTAACATAACATTATCGATGAACGATGAATGGTGCGATCCTGGCGGGAAAATCGACATTTCGCTAGGCAAAAGAGTGTCCATCATCTTATTCTCAAATTAAAGCTGTTCTGTTATCCAAAACTTTTCTCCGTTCTCATGGATAGCCCACTCCGAAATTATATATGAATTTAAATTTAATAAAGAAAGTAAGTACATATTTCGTCCTAACTGATATTTAGGCCGCCAGAGAAACCCACACTTAGCAGTAATTAGGATTACATGCGGACCTGACTATATTGCCTTAGAATTCAATTTTGTGAATGCACTCAATGAGACCAAAGTACTTCTGCAAGCAAATCTGTAAAAAAAGTCTTTATTTTGTATTCGGAATTTTCCACAATCATCGCTTTGTAATAAAAACAATTCATTTTGGAGGCCATTGACATTCACCCATTTAAACGCACTTTGCCCCAATAAAATCTTTGTGAATATACATATCTACATTCGAAATGAATGAACAAAACAAAACTTTAAAATCATAATACAAACAAGAAACAGATGATCCAATGAAGTGCGCGACGGCATTCACGAGTGCAGCTAAATATAAATTGATTACACAAAAACACATTTTGAAAGCGCGATAAAATGAAGCGGTGAAGCTCTAAACGTCTGCCTCGATATAAAATCATATTGACGGGTGGATATGCACACGCAGTCTTTGTGTTTATCGAATTTTCTTTGTTCCGCCGGGTGGATAATGAGAAAACCCCACTGAGAGCTCGCCCCGTCGTCGTCGCAACCCTTAGAGTCATTTAGTGCAATTTGCAGCCCCAGTAACAGCGCAACGCTTCTATAAGAGCTCATGCAGTGCCAAAGCAAACTAATCGGAAAATTAACAATTTATTTGTTTAGTTTAGACTTTTTCTCTTCTCTTCTCTATGTTGCGTCTATGAAAAACAAATAATAAATTATGAAGCAAACAAACATTTTATCCCGATGTTTAAAACAATTTTGGAATGCACTAGAATTTTTGCAACTTTCGATTTTATACCGAATTTTACTTGTCACCTTAGTTTTTCATTTTACAAGATTATATGAACTTGAACTCACACACACACTGTAATTAGGGGGTAAAATCACTTCTAGGCTATTACATTTGAATAGAAAAACCCGCGAGGAGAGACGAAATCACATTATTTTTGGTAATCACACAATCAGCTGTTTTCTAGCTGTAGACGCAATTGCGCGGTCACTTTCTTTTGTGTTCCGGCAAAAGATTTTTCTCGTCTATTTGGTTTTATGAAAAGAACAATGAACGAAGTACACTTTTAAATTTTAACACATCATTTTTGCGTTATTATTCAGACAATTTTTCGACGAAAAATATTTTTAAAAAATGCGCAAAAAATGTCCTAATAGTCATTGTGAACAGATGAGTGTTTTACAAAATTACAGCGAATATCGAACGAGCTTTCACGTACTTAGTTGGCATAAGAATGAACTATACACAATCACAGCGAATTTTTAATTTTATTTTCTTTTAAAACAAAACAGTTAAATCGCGTCTTTCTGTCGGCTTAAGTAAATCAAAACTAAATAGACTAGACAAATATCGCGTATTAAAAGAACTGTGAGCGGAAAAAAGTCGAAAAAAAAAGAACTTAATACGATTGTCGAGTAAATGAGTATGAAAACTCATTACATATATAATGTGTTCTCTTCTATGTACGCGAGGATGTACATATATATCGATACATAAATGTAAATTGTAAAGTTTTGCCGATATTAGACGCTTTAAAGAAAATTCCGATACTATACGAATATACGCGTACTACTACTGAACAAACACGCGATATAATGCACCGCGAAAACATCGCAAAGCTCAACCGTGCACCGGACAGTAGATAGATAGATACGCAAACAAGATATACAATAAAATTAACCCTTGACAGTGTTTACGCTGGCTGGAGTTACGAGTGAAAAATTAATTTAATACTGCAATTTCATCCATTTATCAGTCGTGAAATAAAAAATGAAAATAAAAGTTTTATCAAAAACATAAGTGACAATAAAAGATCTTCTTGTGTTTCGATCATGAAACAAAAGTTCATTGAATCCTTTCATTCCCAGAAAGTTTACAGTTGTTATACTATTGCCTGCATTCACCATGACTGAATTTTAAGTCGAGGCTTTACTTTTTCCCTTTTCGCTAATTGTATGTAATATTGTAGGCATGAGAAAGACCCTTTTTTTATTAGCAGTCCTAAACGAACCGATTTTTGCCTTTTGTTTAGATCTTAATTCAAATATTCTTTCTAGGAACCTGGTCTAGGCATTGGAATTAGTTTTTCAAAAGTTGTTTCGACATCGCAAAGCTCAATCGTGCACCGGACAGTAGATAGATAGATACGCAAACAAGATATACAATAAAATTAACCCTTGTTGACAGTGTTTGCGCTGGCTGGAGTTTCGAGTGGAAAATTAATTTAAAACTACAATTTCATGCATTTATCAGTCGTGAAATAAGAAATGAAAATAAAATACAGTTATACTATTGCCTGCATTCACCATGACTAAATTTTAGGTCGAGGCTTTACTTTTTCCCTTTTCGCTAATTGTATGTAATATTGTGGTCCTGAGAAAGACCGATTTTTGTCTTTTATTTAGATCTTAACTCAAATATTCTTTCTAGGAACCTGGTCTAGACATCGTAATTAGTTTTTCAAAAGTTGTTTCAACCATGATTCATTTCCAGAGTTTTTACCGTTATATGTATAACAATTGCATGATTTACGGGGCACATTTACCTTTCATCGAATTTGAAGTTGACGCTCTAATTTTTCCTTTTTTGATATTTTTATATTATTTTTATGCGATTTTGTGTATGTGGTCGTGAGAAAGACCCTTTTTGTCATTCCTAAACAAGACCAATTATTGTTTGTTTTGGACATAGAAATCTTTTTTTTTTCAGAATTGAAGGCTTACATATTGCAATGGTCAGTACCACCCCTGTCCACGTCGCCACCAATGGGTTAATTTCCCACAATACAAAACACCTGTCTCATCGCGTATCTGAGACAAATAAAATAAAATAAAATATTTGCAATTGTCTACAATTTTTCCTCGTCCGTTGCTCTTCAATTTTCTCACCTATGTCTACATTTTTCATGCGAGTGGGCTGACAATAACCAACTTTGCTTAGCAAAGAGTTTGCTGTTAGTAGATATGTATATAGAAAGAAACGCGATTACACGATTACGTCGCAAAACGCGAATACTATCTCGTCAAAAAGTGTTGAAGACTCAACTCGACATAAGTCGCGTCTCATCGAAGCTACGAAACGGGCGATGTAAACAAATCGATTGCAGCACATTCATATAGGAAAAAAACTAAAAAAAGCCGCGCGGATACTAAGCCTAACCAATTGCACAAATGCACGGCGTGAGAAATATATCCGCGAAAATATGTATGAGCAAAAATAGTTGCATATAGAAACAGATACGAGTAAATAGTGAGTCTGTTGCATTGATAAAGAAACGAAAGCTTGCAATGACGAATGGCTAAGGCGAAGGTCGCATACACAGAGCGTACAGCAACACGTTTTGTGGGTGGGAGACCAAAGCACTTTTTTATTTATTTCTCATTTGACCGCAAGTGCTTACGATCGATTGAAAATGGATTTTACACTCTAACCTTTCAGTTAAGGTATCATTTTCCGTGTATGTATTCCCGCGGTAAGTTTTGCATAAATGGATATCAGTCGCGTGTTTATGGTGTAAGCTTTGACGTACTAATATCAACGCGTCGCGGATGAATGAATATAAGATGGGCACTTTTGAAAACAGGGTGAATCAGAAGATTTGTTGAAGTGCTGACAATTGAGGGTAACATTTTTACTCCGGTCATTGGGTACATTCGATAATTCTTTTCGCCGAGAGTTGCATATTCCTTTGGGTTCAAATAGAATCTCTATAAGTTTCATATCGTGCTCCATCTGGGGAATTCAGGGCGCACTACTTATTCAGCACACCTCCTTAACTGACCTGATCAGGTTGAAATTCCCAAGATAGACCGCAATGTTTCGGTCCTAATCGGCATTTTATGCAATGCAAAACATTCGTTTCACTACCTTGCCTTGCATAACATAATTATTTGTCTCCAATTGTCGCGGTTACGTGACCTTGTCCTCCAGTTTCGGAAGCCCAGCAGCTGGTGGGCGTCTTCACCTATGAAGTTCTCCAAGCGAGCTCTCGGTCGTCCACGCAACCTCACTCCGTCAATTCGTTGTGCGTTCAGCACTTTCTTTGGCATGCGATTATCGTCCATCGGTTGTACATTCCCCGCCCGTTGCAAACGTTGAAGCTTCACGATTTTCGATACTTCCAGCTCATCATACAATTGATACAACTCATGGTTGTACCGGATACGCCATTGATTTCGCTCGCGAACGGACCCGAAAATTCGCCGAAGGACCTTTCGTTCGAATCGGTCTAGTAAAATTTCGGAGGCTTGGGTGAGGGTCCATGTTTCGCAGCCATAACATAGCACGGGTCGGATGATCGTTTTGTACACGCGGAGCTTCGTGTTCCTGTGCGCAAGTTTCAAATTATATTATAGGGAGGACCGAGAAATATGTCTTATTGGCTAGTTGCATCCGTCGCTTAATTTCGTCGGTTTCGTTGGCGTCCTTTGATAAGTTACAACCCAGATAGTTGAAGTTGTCTACATACTCGATATTAAGGTCCCCCACTGTGATGCTTGATATTGCTGGCGTCCTTGTTTTTGATTGCATCATGGCCTTTGTTTTGCTTTCGTTGATATGTAGTCCAACTTCCTTTGCGGCGTTTTTGAGGTTATGCAGAAGGCTTTCTGCATCACCCAATCTTCGAGACATGATGCTATTCGTCGGCGTACGCTACTAATTGAGTCGACTTGATGAGTAGCGTTCCGCTGCTGTCCATACTCAACCATATACTATGGGATTTTTGAAAAGTTGAACCTGACATTGAACGATTGCAATTCTCACTTATTTTTTCCCACTGACACACGCACACTTTTATTTTGCGGAGAATCTAATTTCTGGTTACTGTATGTGAGAATGAAGTTGAAATGGAAATACCGCCCCATGAGAAATCCGGCCCTGTGATTAGTGGCTAGTAGTGGTTGGGATTGGATAAGTTCAGGGGTGTCCAACATAATTTTTACGCGGGTCATATTGCTGGTTTGAAAAGCAATGGCGCCGGCCAAACATATTTAGGTAGGAGAAATAACATTCTTTTATACATTTTTTATTGTTTGTAATATTATAATGGTCTGATTTAGACAGGGACTCAATTTTGCAATTCGAAAACTACTCGCAGCTTACCAAGCTGCGAACTAGTTTCTTTCATAACACAGTGGTGAAATAAATAGCCGCTCTGATCATTTTCACATTTTTCCGTGCCTTCCATATAACCATTCTGTATTCTTCCATGCGAGCAACATAATCATCGCGTATATTGTGATTCCTATTGAATGACTTTTCTAAACTTTGGAGGCGGCATTCGGCGATATGTCTCGACCTGCCTAACTGAATACCATTATTCTGTTGGTTCAAGGGTAACTCAACTTGATATCGAACGTTTGGCAATCGACACGTAGTATTGGCAAAAATATTCTCGCATCGTTGTTCCTCTTCCGAAAGATTGTTGTCTCCTTACTTGCCTACATCTTCAATCTCCCAAAAGCGCTTTAAAGTCTCATTCAACTCCGATACCACGTGAAAATTATTTATACATAGACTGGGAGTAGGAGCCTCAACTCCTCCGAACACAATCCACCCTAAAAATGTCTCTTGCGCAATAGGGCATCCACGGGGTCCCTTCGTTAGGCAGGCCAGGCATGATTATCTTACTGAATACATCCGCTCAGAATAAAACGTCGATACGGCTGGGTAGGTCGAAATTAGGATCGGCTAACTTCAAATTTATAATATTGTCCTAATCGTGTCTGGGCAAGGTCTTAGAAGGCAATAAGTCTGCGAGTCTCATCATAACGAAAACGCCAACTTGTATTGCATCACCAGTTCCAGTTTCACTGAGATCCCTGGTCGATTAAAACTCTAACTATCTTCTCCTCGCCGTTATCCGACATGATCGTCACTAGTGCAGTGGTTAACAATACCTGGGTTTCGCGACCTCTCGACAGAAGTGAATTCGCAGGACTTGAACTGCAATGATTGGTTGGAAGCAACAAGAACGATTTAGTAGAATCTAGTGTTAGCTGTTTATGAAGGAGTGTATAGTGATGTTGTCAACATTTGTTGCATCCTCTTGTTCTTAAGCAATCCTTCCCAAAATGGTTGCATCCTATAAACAATTGATACAGAGTGCACTTGTTTGGACGAAAGCAAGCCGGTGACCTAGATCCATTTTTGCAAATTCCTCGCAGTTTCTGATACTGTGATCACCCTTACATTTCGAGCAAGATCGTTTTGATTGGGCATGAAAAGACTTACTATACTACTTGCCTTTGTGTTTGACGAATTCAATCATATGTCATGATTGACTCTTTTGTTGCTACTGCTTCAAGGGCTCAAAAGCGACTTATCAAAAAGTCATTCAGCGTCTGCCACGATGCAAGCTCTTTATCTCGGTTAGTTTCCTGCTCCCATAGCTGGTGAGATTCCTTGCTCAACTTTTGGACTGTAATATACACAATGATGGGATCCCAATTCGAATTTTTTTTTTTTTTTTGTTTTGGTATCGATCTTTCAGTGACAGCCACGGAGCTTCGTATTTTTTCTCGGTAACTTTAAAATAGCGCAAAAGATGCTCGGGTTCCCCTGGCAGATGCACCTTCAAATATTGAAGTTTTTGAACCGAAGCAACTCTCATGTTGTTGTGGATAATTGTTTCAAAAATATCATGAAAAGTGGGGCAGTCACAGTAATTTCCATCAAATACGGGCAATGACACCTTCGGAAGTTTTAAATATGGTGTTGGGACGTCAACCGATGGACGACTTGTTGATGTAGTGGGAATTGTTTGGCTAGTTCTGCTATCCGTTCTCATAGGGAGAACTTTTGTGT
Organism: Microchrysa polita; assembly: GCA_949715475.1. Lineage (NCBI taxonomy): Eukaryota > Metazoa > Arthropoda > Insecta > Diptera > Stratiomyidae > Microchrysa > Microchrysa polita. Next base: position 140,733,292 of record OX454415.1, on the reverse strand, counting down.
TTCCGATATTTTCCGCTATGTGTCCGCTATATGGCGGACGGTAAGATAAATGTCGCTAGTGTCGATAAGAAGAACAAAAAAATTCTTCTTACGAGAGCTGATAGCGTAATGTTCCATTCGAATTGATTAAATAGTAAGGGATTGGATAGAATAGGAGGCAGTGGAAAGGACTCAGCAAAGTTGAAATATAACGTGTCGCCGATTCGGCTCGACGGACCACAAAATGTGCGATGTTGACTGTGTGTTTGAATTGCTGCTAAAACGACGATAAACTACAGATTTTTCACCAATCCATGATTCGACACAAATACGAAAAATGAACAAACAAATTTACGGTTACCACGGTATAATATTATATTCAATTTCAATTAAATTACAAGCACAAAACTGTCTTCTCCGTTTCAAAGCAGGCACGTTCCGTAATATTTTATCAAAAATGATCAAATTTAACAGCTTTCCAAAGAATTAAATTTACACTTTATTTTTATACAATTCCCATGGGAAAAATCGTATGCTTCCGCCGCTGGGTTTTGAACCTCTTGCCACCAAGCTGGTCGTTGAAAAGTCGATGAATGGTGCAGACGTCAATTTGATGGCATCAAACACTTTCCCCAATGTGTAAAGCGGAAATACCCCCCTTTTCTTATCAAATTACTTAAGTGGCTTCATATAGAAAAGTCAAACTATGACATTGAATATCTGGAGAACCGTTACGATTTCACGAAAAAGGATTGCAGATTCGGTCGGTTCAGGCCAATATTAATGACATGGCATCATAAAAGTTTGGCGCCGCAGATACTGAAATCTCCCCCAGTCAGAATTTCTCTAGAATATTCTGACCAAAAACTGTTTTCGTTTTGATACAGAAGGCATGACATATAACGGATTTTGTAGCAAGAGATCACATCACCTCTCATCAATCATTACACTTCAAGACGGTTCCAATGTAACAAATGATATGGAGGTGGCTCCTCCTTCATTAAAAGTAGACAGGAAAACTTTAAAAAAAATTATTACGTAAAACTCATAAAACAATACAATTTCAAAATGTTTCTATGCAGAAAAACGGGTATCGATACCAAAGAGATTATAATACATAGCGGCCGCATGGAACCTCGCCAGTATGAACTCTACTGAAGCCTGCAATACATTCGCATCATCTCCATATCCGTACACAAAAATGAGAAAGCTCCTCCCATTTTCCCATTAAAATTAAAATCAGGATTGACCATAACAGTTTCAATAATAAAAAATTCTGTAATTCATCCAACAACATATTTTTGTTAGTTATTTCTTATCTTCGTCGTCGCTCAATACACTCAAAAAGAATAAATAACTGCAAATCAACACTTCACTAAACTGTTATCCTCATTTTTACCACGCAATTGAAAACTTTTTATCTGCGAACTGCGTACAAATAATAAGCGAACATTTTTCTCACAACCCTGCACACTTTTTATCTGAGAGCAGGTGAAAGAAGTGAACATATGATTCTCGCCATGTTGCATTTGACAGTTGATGAAAGTTCAATTTTAAAATTGAAAATTATGTGTGAAAATTGGTGTTTTGGAAGCCGGGATAAAGTAAATAGTGTTGTGTTAAGTGCTTGTATTCAAATAAATGTATATTTTGGACAATTTACATTCGATAGTGCAAAAGTAGTTGCCATATCGCAAAAATTAGACGAAATATGAACTTCAAGTCTAGTTCGTGCAAATTGACCGCAAATTTGAAGTTCGTGTTAAATTACCATTTATAATGAAAATTGTCCTAAACAAAATACAATCGTTTTTAGACTAATGAAATGTATGTTTTTTCCGTAACTTGCATTTAAAGTGGAGTCCAACCAATTTCCAGGATTCTGATTGGCAGGACTTTTATTTCGTGTTTCCTGGCCGTTGACCGTAAAATCTACCAAAACGCTTTGCAAAATAACGTTCTTGGTGAAATTTCCAACATGTTAGAAAAAAAAATTAAGATTGAAATTCATTAATTTTGATACAAAACTTTGCAAAATTAAGTAGTGAAAATCGGTTGATTTGACATATGGAAATCAGTGGCGGAACAAATTTATACTACTTCCGATTGGGGCTCAAATGTGAATACGGTGGTTAAATTAAAAGTGAATTCTTGGCCCAGAAATTGCTAATTATATGTATAAAATTGTATGGTAACATACTTCGAACACACGATTTCTAAATGCACGCGACTCATAGGGTATTTTTTACTCCCGATGTAAGTGAAAACATAAATTTTTTTTTTTTTGAAAAAAATAAAGTCTTCTTTTCGGTGCGATGCGATGCGAACTTCGATTATGTAAACTATTAGTGTGATTAACGAATACACCTAGTACATGAGATTTCAAAATGCGTTGGAGAAATTTCTGTTTTGTTTCTTATGTTTTTTTGAAGTCCGACTAAAATTTCGTTGCAAAACAGGGTCAAAATCAAAAAAAAAAAACGTAAAAATATTTAATATTAATTCTAGCGATACCGCTTAACGCGTTTTGAAGATTAATGTCGCGTTGGGCAGCTTTTCTCACAAATGTACAATTTTAGGGTTTTTGCAATGAATAAGAAAATCTAAAAAGGAAATGCAAATAACCGCAAAATACACTGGATATGCGACTTTTTTTCGGGACCAAAATATTTTCTATGGTAACTTGATCGAAGCTACAAGATGACATTTCTCATACGAATTTTATATGGAAAATTAATAAATAAACAAAATCATGCACATGCGCAGCTTAGTGCTGTAACTTCGTAGTAGGGGCGTTGAAAAAATGGGGGCAATGAGTACGAAATTTCAAAATTAATAGATGCTTGAAATTAATTAATCAACAACGTTCCTGTTGCATAACTTTATACCAACAGCATCACAATTTACACTATTGCAAAAAGTACATTTAAATGGGATTGCAAAGCGTTGCGTGGTATAAATTCGTTTAAATACAAAATTTTAAATACTGTGTATTCCAGTGCATTGCGGTTGAATACTCCAACCAGTGAAAAAGCCAAAATGTATTAAACCATACCAGCCACAAACACTAAATTTCCTACGCCACTGCTAGCTATAAAAAAAATCAAATTGTCCCCTTTATTTTCAGATATTTCGTTTCCTTCTTTTTCTTCTTCATTGGGTTTTTCCGATTTTGGCTATGTCCTGTAACGAAATTTTGGTTGGAAGCTCAGGATTCGAGCTCAGAACTCCTCTAGGAGGTTTTCACACTTACGCCAGATTACGTAATCTGCGGAACTTAATCAGGCAAATCAGGCAAAGCTGTGGTGAATTTGGTGTTCACACTGTCTTTACTTGATCTAGTCATTTTGACAAAATTCTATTATTTTCTAGTGATTTGTCAAATAGTATCGCACAAATAATGTTATGTAACTTCTATTTTTGTAATTTATTTTGTATTTTGGTTAAATACCATAAATAAAAATATTTTTGTATTTCCCTTTATTTCCCTCGGAAAAGAGATGATTTACGAAGTGAAACCGTGACTGAAAATTTGTCCCAAAATGATTTTCATTTCAGAATGAAGAAGAAATGTAATTCGCTTCTCAAGAAAGAATTGCTGATATGGAATATTGACGACGGCATTCTAATTTTCTACATTACTTTCAAAAATCAGAATATTGTCGACGATAACCAGGGAACCGCCGATTGCGTTATGGATAAAGAAATTCCAGAAACAGTTTGTGAAAAAGCAATGAGGTTAGGAATATTCAGTGGAACACACGAAATCAATAATAAGAGGTTCCGATGAGGTAGAATCTTGTCACTGCCAGAGGATTTGATGATACATAAATACAGAAGTATGGACCATTCCTTGAGGGAAGTTATTCATTTGACGATGTTTTTCATTGCAAATGTTGAAAATTTGCAGGAACTAAAAGGTAAGACTCATAATGAGACCCCCGCCTCAGTGACTTGTCACAATCTGTTTTCAGAAGTAAGGCTAAAAAGATAAATTGTTTGAAGTGGTAAAAGATTTTATAAAATAAAGTGATGTGTTTAGAAAAAAGTAAAGATGTTTTTAAAATTGATAATAATCTAAGGCTATGCTTCTAAAGAGTATGGGCATGTAACGTATGTATGTATGTGTCAATTTCGTTTTCTCCAAACGTAATTTCCGACACTAAAAGTCAAATTTTTGACATTAAATAAGACATTTAACATTAAAAGTGACATTTTGACGTTTAAATTGTATTAAAATTCACCTCGCCTGAATGGTGAATAAAATCAAGTCGTTCTGGGTACTTGATTTGCAATAGGCAAATTACTTAATCTGTAACTTAATCAGACCCCAGATTACGTAATTTGGCGCAGATTACATAATCTGTCGTAAGTGTGAAAACCTCCTAAAAATATAAGAAACAAAAAAAATCCCAATCACATTTTGTAATCACATAATGACGACACTATACAGGGTGTCCGGAAACTGCCGCATAAACGCACCGGATTATGATTCCTCAGTATAACCTTCAGCTGAACCCTTTAGTAAAACCCGTGTAAAATGATGTAAGAAAGATATGATGACAAGACTATGCGCCAATTTTTAAAAGAATCGTGAAAGCACCTCACCTTGGCAGAAGTTGAAGAAAATTGAGATGGAAAAAAAATATTTTTTTGGGTCAAATCACGCAAATTTGACTTTGAAGCTCTGTAAAAACCAAACCTCTTATCCGATTTTAGTGTGGTTAGTTTATTATTATTTTACAGGTAAATTTGTATCAGTTGATTTCACTATTCTAGCTGGTCTAGCTTTGGAGATATTAGGCTTTAAGTCGTGCAAGAAAATGATTTTTTTCAAAAATCTTTAAATGCCTGTGGTAGCTAAAGGGTTAAGCTGAGGGGGTATGTTCCGTACAACTTTTTTGCTGGAAATCACATGAGGAATCTCAATCCGGTGCGTTTATGCGGCAGTTTCCGGACACCCTGTATACTCGAATAATTTAGAATTTTTCATAATCTTAACATTACATTCTTTCGCGACTATCTTTGAATTCCAAATTCGCCGACGAATTGTTGTTTTGAAATTTTAAAGAAAGTAGGGGAAATATTGTAGGTTATTTTTTTGTGAAATTATATTCACTTTTATTAGCTTTATATGATGTCCTTTATTCTTTGATATTACAATCAACGTTTCGCCGTATAATCTCCGGCATCATCAGGATTGATTTAAAATTTCTGTATAAATAATACAAATTGGTTGTCTTGGAAAAATATTGTAGGACCCGAAAAACTGCTTTGTAAGTAAACAAAATCAAATTAAGGAGGTTTTCACACTTACGGCCAGATTACGTAATCTGTGCAAATTACTTAATTTGAGCTGTCAAATTCCATATATTTTTAAATTCACCACACCGCAGATTACGTAATCTGGCCAGATTAAGTGCAAGTGTGAAAACCTCCTAAAACGAGACCCTAGGGCCTAGGCTAATTTCGTCACATTTAATTGAAACTTAAGTTCTTTTGTGTTAATAATTTTTTATCGCAGCCCTATGATGTGTTCCAATTCCATCTGTTCCTGGATATGTTTTGTGGCTTTCTCAGGGGCGAAGTTTGGTAAAGATTTGTTTAAAAAGAAAAAAGTTTTTCTTAGAAGTACATAATTCACAGGGGATGGTTTGCATAACAGCCCTATGACGTAGTGTTCCGATTTCAGCCGTTCCGTTCGAGGCTTTACTAGAAACACACTTGGGTGAATTTCTTCATTGAGAATCCCAGTTCCAGTTCAAACAAGAATGCACAATAAACACTGAAATCAATAAGCAAACACTAACTTTCTACTTGTCGTACATAATATTTTATTGTATATCCCACTACCGATGAGGAAAATAACTATTTACAACTATAAATTAATAACAATAACATAATCGATACTTATTATGGACACAAGCCCCCATATTTTTATCCGAATCATGGGACGACTATGGCTAAGTTCTCATAACAGCACAACTACAAAAACATTTTTCTCTCTTTTTGGCCTCAGCTAATTTGCTTCGTGATGACTCCATGTATAATAATAATAATAATAATTGTGAATAAATATTATATGTGTAAATAATAGTGGGGGCACTATTAGAGATTATTATCTCCTTGATCGATACTGAGAGGTCAATAAACAAAAAAATCGAAAAACCGTTACATGTAATTATTTTCTGAGAAATAAACAAAATAATCCCTCAAAGTCAATTTCATTCAAAAAAGACTTTTCCTGTTATTCTTCTTCTTCCTTGCCTCGTTCTTTATACCGCTCCATGGTTTCGCGTTGCTCGACCTGCGGTGTAGGCACATCGCCCGTTTTGGCGGTAATATCTGAGCATATTTCTACAGGAAGCTCTATCTTGGATCGTGTCATCGCCGAGACCAATGCGTTGTTGTTGCTTTTTCATTTGACACATGCAGGTGTTCTTCGGTCTGCCTCTGGCCTTGGGTCCATCAAGTGGAACTTCCATTGATCTCGCTCTCTTTGCGGGGTTCTCAGGCGGACGCCTTTGAACATGGCAATACCAATCCATTCGTCGATCTTCGAGCTTTTCGGTGATTGGTTGGTCTATGGACAAGCTGCCTCGGATGTAGCTACTCTTGATGTGGTCCCTTTTCGTTACACCAACTGACATGCGTAACATTTTCATTTCAGTCGCTGTTATTTCTTTCGCGTAACCTTCATACATGGTCCAGCATTCTGATCCATACATGAGTGCGGGACGTACAACCGTTTTGTACAACTTGCCCTTTAGCTTCAGTGGCATTTTCTTATCGCAGAAAACTCCAGAGTTTTCTCGCCACGTCATCCACCCAACCTTTGTGCGATGTTTGATGTCATCATCGCATGTAGCTCCGTTGTTCACCATCGATCCAAGGTACTTGAACTTGGTACAAGACTTAAGCTGCTCTCCTTTGACGTACATTTCTGGTATCGGTGCATCTGGGTCTGAGAATTGGCAGCATAAGAACTCAGCCTTTGTTATACTTACCCTCAGTCCATGCTCCTCCAGAATGTCACACCATTTTGTAAGTGCAGCTTGCAAGGCAACGATGTTTGGGCTACTGAGGATAGTCCTCAGTAGCCCAAGCATCATCGGCAAAAAGAAGAGATATTTCTAGGCCGTCGGAGATACGTGTTAATAAGTAGCACATGATGATGTTGAAGAGCAACGGACTCAATACACTGCCCTGGTGTAGTCCGACATTCACCGGAAATTCTTCTGATTCACCGGCTGTGCATCTAACCTTAGTTGTAGCTCCATCATACATGTCTCGTATCATCCTGGCGTATGCCTCAGGGACATTAAGTGCTCTCAAGGCCAACTACATCCGATCACGAGGTACTCTATCGAATGCCTTTTCCAAATCGATGAATACAAAGTGCAAGTCCTTTCGTGCTGCTCTATACTTTTCCATCGCAATACGAATGCACTAAATCGCATCGACTGTAGATCGACCTTCAACAAAGCCGCATTGATTGTCATTCAACCGCACAATCTTTCTCAATCGGTTGCAGACAACTCGCTCGTAGATCTTCAGTGTATGAGGTGTTAACTTTTTATAGTTGACTTTTCCTGTTATTAATTTCCTGAATTACTAATTATTAATCAGTTTTTGCCATACTAATTTCAAGTACGGCTATAGGTATGACGTATGAGTTATGTATGACAGACCAGAAAATTAATTTTTCTTTTTAGAAGAATAACGGTTTTTAAACCGTTATTCTTCTAAAAAGGAAATTTAATTTTTAATAAAAGGAAAATGTTTGTGAATTTTTTGTCTTTTTAATATTCCTTAAGTTTACACATCATAGTGTGTGGAATAAGTGTGCTCTTTTTCAATTTCCAAGGATCAGTCTGTTTTATGGTGCGGCTATAGTTATGACAGGCAGTGTATATTCCCTTCGACTCCTAATTTTCTACGTAAATTTCCCTACTTTGTAGTGGCCTTTCAATCAGTTTCCCGTCATCCATAACATAAATCAGTTTATTTATCTCTCTATTGATGACCAAATAAAAACGTAGAAAATGTCCACTTCAAGGACTTCAAGACACTTCCGACTTTCATTAAAATTTTATGCATCAATCAAAGCAGAATTTCCAAACATTCAGAGATCATCAAAAACCTATTGCTAGAGCTAGTACATACATTACGTTCCACTACCTCCACACATAGTAGCCTACGCATTGCAGCCAACTAGGCGCAATCCATATTCAAATAGCGTTCCACAAATCTGTCGTTCATGTCCCGAACAGAGGAATGGGAGAAATCGAATTGTCTCTCCGCCCACGAATTTCTGCAAAATGCTAGAAAATAGACCAAGCAGCAAGCACAATAGCCGAGCGAGTACAGAGTGTGAGAATTACGTAAAAGAGCACAATCAAAACATTTGAACTGTCAAATTGCCTCGACAGAAGAGAAGAAGGGGTCAGAAGCCAGATCAGAATCTTCGGCAAGAGTGCGAGAGCCAGGCAACGCTGCAAACAAATAAACGCCAACCACCACCCCCCCGAAGAAGCACAGTTGACAGCTGGCCTGGCTGCTGTTGTCAAATTTATGTTTGATGCAAAAAACACGGTGGTCGTACTCGACCTGCGACGACGAGACGCCAACCAATGGGCAAAGGTGAATAATTAAAGGGAAATGGTTCGGAAGTTCATGGAGCCCCGTCCACCATATGCAAGAACAGTTGAGCAGGCTGGCAACGCGATGGCACTTTCACTTTCTGTCAGGAACGTCGTCATTTGCAGGAGGAATCTGCCAGTGGGTCTGGCCAGGCTGACCTCGGGCATAGTGTCGTCACAAACTCTTTGCTTCTTGCACTTACCGTAAATGAAACATTCTTCGGAATTTTGATTATATCGTCGTCATCGGACTCGGCGTCCGCCAAATCTTCCTCGTGGCTTGGGGTAGCTCCCATGATGCGCTTTTCAAGTTGGGTTTGTTGTGGGGTTCCTGTTTCTTGTGTTCTTGGTGATCGCAGTGGTCAGGTCACACACAAAGCACTCTCTGGAGTCCCCGCGGGCACACACAGCCCTTCGATTGCACTCAGATTTTCACTAGAACGCCGTTAGCAACAGACATAATGGCTCTTCGCGGGACAATTAATTGCACACGACTCAGCACTTTGTTGAATTGAAACGGAGGCGCACGAGACACTGTGGCTGGCACACAGAAACGCGAGAAGCCACGCGACCGCTGGCGGGGCTTTTTCACTGAAAATTTCAGGACCCACGGCAGCGAAACGCGATTTTTTGCTTTACGACACAATCCTCGCGTTCACGTTTTGCACCAACACAAGACTGCTGCGCTGCACGCTCCTGGAGCGCGTTCACTCACCAAATCGAAATTTTACTGCTGCTTCTGCTGCACATATGGTACAATCCACATTCGAGTGTGGATGCAATTTGCGTGCTTGCTGTTGATTTATGAGAGGAGAGACAAATCTTGGAGCGAAAATGAGACAAGAGATGTGTGGAAATCGATCGTCTGCACAAGTAAAAATGTACCAGAGAGTCAAATGGGATTTACAGGAATGTAGTAGATTGACTGGAATTTTTTGTGACGTAGACGCAAATTATCATCCTAGTTTTGTAACGGTCGTGCTAAAAAACGTATTTTTTTGGGAAGGCGTAATTTAATTTAAAATCCAGAACTCTGCTCTTTATTGTTGGTGTGTTTACTACGGAAAAATTTTGCAAAAATTATTTATTTAAAGAAATATTTGACAAGAAGGTCGGTTTGGCATAGGTGTGCACATTTTTTTAGTTAAATTGTATTTGTTGCAAACATAAGCAAATAAAATATAAAGTTCCATTAATTCACACTAGAAATTTTTTGCATGCACATATGTATGTACATCCTAAAACAGTTTTTAACTCGAGACTCGCCGGCGTTGAGGTACAAATACTATTACTGGGGGTACAACTGTTGTTAAGTAGTAAGCGGGTGATGGTTGAATTACATCACCCGCGTCAGCATCGGCATCGGCATCAGCAGAAAAATTTCAATTTAGAACAGACGTTTTTGCCTTTGATGACCCACAATGACAGCAGCGGCAGAAGCAGAAAAATGCTGTTGAATGTAATTCAACCATGAGTCAAATTGACCCGAATTTTCAGATTCGTGGATTCGAATCCAAATCCGCCTGTTGATCGGTTCATTTGACAGAACGAAAGCCTATGGATTCCAATCCACGAATTCATAGTGTGTATTACATAAATAGATCCTTGGTGGTTTTCCAAAGTTTTTTCCTGCATTCGTCTTGGGGGAAAACTTATGCGTTATCCAGCTTCGTAACGGGAAATCCATGCGGAGAGAATGTTCACTTAAAAGATTTTAAAGCAGAGGTACCTCTGACATTTTTTATAGTAGTGCTAATTGTGTATGTTGTTTATGTTCATGTCGCACATAAATGGCGAATCCATGGATTTAATTGAAGGAACGAAAACATTAAGATTTGATTTGCACAGCATCTTCATCATATTGATAATCCATGCAAGAGCCTCGACAGTTTTGATACAGGAAGTTTGTGCTTGTTCCAGCCCACAAAGGGTGGATTTGCAGGGCCTGCAACAAACAAATCGGTACGAATGTTAGACCCCACTGCAGTGTAATTGCTTTTCGGAGTGGGTGCTTTTAGGTTGCAGACACATGATCAATTCATGGATTACATTCCATGGAATCGAATCCATAAAATAAATTTTCGTTCTGTCAAATGATCCCATACATGGACAGTTTTATGATTTTAATCCATAATATCCCCCCAACTATGTTTTTTCGTTTTTTTCCCTTGGGTCGTATTTTTGGAAGGCTGTAACTTCTGAACACACACAGCTATAACTCTCTCTATAAATTTTCAACAGAATGAGCGCGACAATAGGCTCTAAACATCACCACCACAACGTATCCTGGAAGTTCGACCAAATTTCCCCACGAGTGCCATCAAGTTAGCCGATAAACGAGGCATCATCATACGCGCTCCCCTGACCTGATCATAGAATTCTCACTGCACGAGCCAGTTCAGTAAGTAATTTAACATCCGATGGGCTCAGCCGATCTTTGAATTGAAAAAGGATACATGAGAGCAATTGGTGGCACAAACCCCACCCTACAGCAAGAGCATGCCGCTGCCCGCTCGTTGAGGAGTCCCTATCTTTCTGCCTAACCTATGTATAGCGGCATTCGAAATCTTCGGAGGACAAAGTCCTTATCGAGTTAGACTTTCGACGTTTTGGCAGAATGGCAGGTTAAGGTAAAAAAAAAGCAGGAAAGTCCTGCCAATAACTGAACGGATACGACCATTTATGCATAGCTCAGCCTCTGCCCTATGCGATCACTACACGCATCCCAAGTAACAATTTCATCCCTATAATTCTTCGTAGAATATTTTCTTCAAACGATAATAGGGGCACTTTACAGGGTATAAACACTGAATAATAGTCCAATAATGGCATTTGGCGCCGTTTTTTGATCCAATTGAACCTTATTGTAGCACTGAATTACACTTTGAAAAAGACATACATCATATGTGTTGTGTCATCATTTTCTGGCGTTTGCAAAAAAAAAAGAAAAAAACATTCCCGCAGCCAGCGTCGAACCAGCGACTGTCGTACGCAAGTCCGATGCCTTAACCACTCGGCCAACCTCACATATAGTCATCATTGCTCGTAAACACTACAAGTGGTTCGTTGCTTCTATCGAAATGCTCAACACTTCTCTCCAATGCACCTTCTTCTTTACATGTCAATCAGTTGAAGCTAATTAAATTCACACGTTCATCAATAAAATGCAGCCAGTTTCTGTGCTGAGATTATCTTAATTGATTCATAAGTTAAGAATGAGTGAGGAAATGTTGGATTCATGCAATATTTCAATGAATTCAATTCAAGAAACGTGGTGTTCCAGAGCACTTCATAAGTACCAATTCTTTAAAAAATCACAAAGTTCATCCTTCTATAAAACTACGCTGAACAATTTATTGGATGATCACACGAATGTCACTATAAAAATGAAATCGACAGTGCTATAGAAGATTATATGCATGTGTGTGTGTTGATTTCAGTCATGTGTGTTTATGTCATTCAATAAGGACTACAAAGAAGTATTTAATGGAGCATCTTTTTAGGTTAACGTTTAGAGAAGTGTTATCGAAATCTTATTGGATGTAGTCGTGAATTGATTACATAAGAATTTTTTAAGGTTTCCGAAAAGTGTTTTAAAGAGTTTTTATCGGATCAAAATACTTCTATAAGCGATGTCACACGATAAATTGATTTTGTGTTACTATAGGATTGTTACAGGATGAAGTGCTTCTTTAAAGCATACGAATTGTTACTTGGGATAAGAGACGCAGTCAAAATATCAGGCCTCCAAATAGAAAAAATACATTAAAGTTAATTTTGGTTGTTTTCGATTTAGCATGGTGCCAGGAGTCTAAAACTCATTTTGCTAAAAAAAAAATTATATCGGAAAGGTCCCAAAAAGGACACTACAAGTAACAATTCGTATGCTTTAAAGAAGCACTTCATCCTGTAACAATCATAATAGTAACACAACATCAGTTTATCGTGTGACATCGCTTATAGAAGTATTTTGATCCGATAAAAACTCCTTAAAACACTTTTCGGAAAGCTTAAAAAGTTCTTATATAATCAATTCACGACTACATCCAATAAGACTTCAATACCACTTCTCTAAACGTTAATCTAAAAAGATGCTCCATTAAATACTTCTTTGTAGTCTTTATTGAATGACATAAACACACATGACTGAAATCATCACACACACATGCATATAATCTTCTATAGCACTGTCGATTTCATTTTTATAGTGTGACATTCGTGTGATCATCCAATAAATTGTTCAGCGTAGTTTTATAGAAGGATGAACTTTGTGATTTTTTAAAGAATTGACACTTATGACGTGCTCTGGAATACCACGTTTCTTGAATTGAATTCATTGAAACATTGCACGAAACCAACATTTCGTCACTCATTCTTAACTTATGAATCAATTAAGATAATCTCAGCGCAGAAACTGGCTGCATTTTATTGATAAACGTGTGAATTTAATTAGCTTCAACTGATTGACATATGAAGAAGAAGGTGCATTACAGAGAAGTGTTGAGCATTTCGATAGATGCAACGAACCACTTGTAGTGTTTACGAGCAATGCTGACTATATGTGAGGTTGGCCGAGTGGTTAAGGCGTCGGACTTGCGTACGACAGTCGCTGGTTCGACGCCGGCTGCGGTAATTTTTTTTTCTTTTTTTTTGCAAACGCGAGAAAATGACAGAAAATGATGACATAACACATTATGATGTATGTCTTTTTCAAAGTTTAATTCAGTGCTACAATAAGGTTCAATTGGATCGAAAAACGGCGCCAAATGCCATTATTGGACTATTATTCAGTGTTTATACCCTGTAAAGTGCCCCTATTATCGTTTGAAGAAAATATTCTACGAAGAATTATAGGGACGAAATTGTTACTTGGGTAATTATTAATCCTTGATCAGAGGTGGGCATGCGGGGTGTCATATCAAAGTGGACGCCGAGTACATTACATATACGGTGTTTGTTTCCTGTTTCAAGGACCCTCAACAGAATATAACTTAACTTATCATCTGTATCTTTCGAAAGCCATAACAACGCGAATAATTCAATTTGTCACTACCTTTTTAATTTTTTAGAATTTATATTAGCTACCATTAAAATTGCTAAAAAAATGTGTGAAAGTAAAAAGGACATAAAAGGACACTAATAAATTCTTGATCGAACGTAGGCATGCGGGGTGTCATATCAAAGGAGACGTCGAGTACATTCCATATCCGGCATTTGTTACTTGTTTCAAGGACCACCGAAGGAGAAAATCGCGCTCAAATGGAAAATGTTCGTGTTTCCCTTAACTTATCATCTGTATCTTACCAAAGCCATAACTACGCGAATAATTCAAATTGTCACTACCTTTTTCATTTTTAAAATCTGTAATAGCTGAAGACTCTCTATTCAACTTGGCAAGAACAAATTTGATCGGAAAGCCTTGAAAAAGGACATAAAAGGTCTTGGAAAGATTCAGATGACGAATTACAGAAAACACGAAACATTAGCACTCCGTTGAAGGTGCTTGAAACTGGAAGAAACTACCGAATATGTGATGTAATCGACGTCCTCTTTGATCTAACACCCCGCATGTCCACGTTGGTTCATGTATTAATTAGTGTCTTTTTATGTCCTTTCAGAGCTTTCCGTTCTAGTATTTTCTTAGCAAAATTAATGGTAGAATCTTCAGTTATTATAAATTTTAAATTGGTTGGCAACTTGAAATATTCGCGTTGTTATGGCTTTGGAAAGATACAGATAATAAGTTACGGGAAATACGAAAATTGTTCATTTGAGCGCGGATTTTCTTCCTCGAGGGTATTCGAAACAAGTAATTAATACCGGATATGTAATGAACTCGACCTCCTCTTTGATATAATACCCCACATGCCGACCTCCGGTCAAGGATTAAATAGTGTAATTTTTTGTCATTTTTGGGACCTTTCCGATCTGGAGGGGGAAGTCCCTATGTTTGTTTCCAATTCTAGTCAGTTGCCATCGTACTCTGGTCTAGAGAGCAGCGGGCCTTCGCCGTCGAGAGAATATTTTCTAACGGTCGCTCACTTGTTTCTACGCAACGTGCCTTCTACGCTCGCGTTGAAATTTCTCCTCACGGACTCATTTCGGGAGTGTGGAAGTGTCGCTAAACCCAGAAGTGGACATCAACGGCCCACCAGAACTCCGGAAAATGTCGAAAGAGTGTGGCAGTCAATTCTGCGATCTCCCCGGCGGCGCTGCGTTCGGGTCGCAAACATAGGGCTGCCTTCATGCGAATTTTTTTATGCGGTTATGCGGTTATTTGAAATCCCTGGTTTATGCCGATCGACCATACGGACCATACCTCACCACAAGAACAACATTCGAGACGCCATTGCCAAAATACCGATTGATATGCTGTATGAAAAAAAGAAGCTTCGGATACTGTATAAAAAAAAGTCGTTAGCCAACATCGTTTGCTCCTGTCAGAATTTATTTTGAAAGTAGGAGGAACAAGAAATAGAAGAACTCCCAAGCCTGTCGAAAAAATCAAGTGGCACAATCTCACAAACGACAACTTTGAACCTGTAGTAACTCCATTCATTGATAAAATGACGGAGTGGTTTCAAAACAACATAAACTGCACCGAGCACAGTCCAACACAAATGTGGAATATACCCAGCCAGCATTGGCATCATATATCGTAAACATAGACCAAAATAATCTTTACTTCATGCATCACAAGTCGACGTTCTGTATCGATAGACCACGCTGTTGAAATGCAACACATGATGGTCAGCTGAAGGAATGCCCACGCATCAGCTATTCACTACAATGTATAGCTATTTTTTTTTCTTTTCATTTGAAACCCACTATTTGGATATTGGATGGGCTTAGTTTTCGTGATTTCTTCCGTTCGTTGAGACTGCGTACCTAAGTCCGCAACAATCGGATGAAAAAACAAACTTTTTTTTAAAACGAAAGTGTTTAAAAAGTGTGTAGGTCGCGATTGCAGTGAAGTAATTATTTATTTTTGATGTACTTTTGCTCAGTGCCCAAGCAGCAATTCGTTTACTTTAAAGAAGCACTTCACATTGTAGCAATCATATAGTACTACGAAATTCATTTATCGTGTGACATCGCTTAAAGTAATATTTTGATCCGATAAACCATCCTTAAAGTATTTTCCGGAAAGCTTCTGTCATCATTATGAAATAAATTGAAAGATTGTGGTATAAAACTTCGATAAAACTGTCTCTAAACGTCAACCTAAAAAAGACACTCCTTTAAATACTCCACTCTTGTGTTTTATTGGATGATACAGCACACACATGCAATAGTCTCTCTAGTTAACTCACACACATGCATATATTCTTCTATAGCACAGTCGGTGTCATTTTTATCGTGTGACATTCGTATGGTCATCCAATAAATTGTTCAGCCTAGTTTCATTGAAGGATGGACTTTGTGATTTATTGAATTGACACTTATGAAGTGCTCCGGAATACCACGTTTCTTGAATTGAATTCATTGAAATATTGCATGAAACTAACATTTCCTCACTCCTTGTTAGCTTATGAATCAATTAAGATAATCTCAGCGCAGAAAATGTCTGCATTTTGTTGATGAATGTGTGTATTTATTCAACTTCAATTGACTGACATATAAAGAAGAAGGTGCAATGGAGAAGAGTCGATAAAGAAGTGTTGAGCACTTGTAGTGTTTACGAGCAATGTTAACTATATGTGAGGTTGGCCGAGTGGTTAGGGCGTCGGACTGGCGTCCGACAGTCGCTGGTTCGACGCTGGCTGGGGGATTTTTTTTTTCTTTTTTTCACGAGAAAATGACAGAAAATGATGACATAACACATTGATGTATGTCTTTTTCAAAGCTTAGTTCAGTGCTACAATTAGGTGCAATTGGATCAAAAAACGGCGCCAAACGCCATTATTTGACTATTATTCAGAGTTTATACCCTGTAAAGTGCCCCTATTGTCGTTAGAAGATAATATTTTACGAAGTATTATAGGGATGAAATTGTTACTTGGGTGTTATTGTGTTTAAAATGTTTCTTTTTTGTGCGTCTGAAATCATAACGTTGCAAGTAAGTGATAGTTTATTTACCTAGTTCCAAAAGGACCATGGTTTCGGTTTGTTCAAAACTCAACAAATTTTTTTATGCACATTACTCTTGTAAATAATCTAATGACTAAAAAAAAACTTTAGATAAAACATTTACTTACAATCCTTCTACATTCGGAAATCGTTAGCCAGGTGATTTATAGATAACGTTGAAATCACTAGATATATACAGGGTGTCTGGAAACTGCCGCATAAACGCACCGGATTGTGATTCCTCATGTATTTTCCAGGAAAAAGTTGCATGGAACATACCCTTTAGCTGCCACAGGCATTTGAAGATATTTGAAAAAATAATTTTCTTGTACGACTAAAACTTCAATATCTCAAAAGCTAGACTAGCTAGAATAGCAAAATAAGATGGTTACTACAGCCAACAAATTTACCTAAAAAATAAAACTAACGGCACTAAAATCCGATAAGAAGAGCTAAAATTAACTCTAGTTTTTTACACTTAACGTATAAAAACTGTTAGAAATAATGGAGCTACAATAAAATTATTTAAGAAAGAAATGGTCGTTAGACTATGCGCCAATTTTTAAAAGAATCGTATAGGCACCTCTCCTTGGCAGAAGTTGGAGAAAATTGAGATGAAAAAATTGACTGTTTTTGGGTCAAATCACACAAATTTGGCTTTGAAACTCTGTGAAAACCAAACCTCTTAGGTTAGGTATAGTAGCAAAAACTATGCGAATGAATACTAAAATTTCCTTCAAGAAGCTTTGTTTAATTAAAAAAGAACTTAGAGTTACACTGTTTTCATACAAGTACCTATAATCCTATTTTCGGTCGGTTTTTTGTCTCCGGCCGATTCTCTCCATAAATCATCAGTAAGCTTTGATAAAATTGGTACAAAATAAAGATGAGACATCAAGCTTTAATATGATATGCGATTTCAAGGTAACCCTGGCCAACTTTTAAAATATACTTGAACACATTTAATTTAATTCAAGTGTTCATATATTTTCAATTCCATTCAAGAACATCGTCTTAAAAACTCTATCTCTCAAAAAATATAACATAACATATAACATTTCATAATCTTCAGTAAACATATAAACCATTATAAATATATGTAGCATAATTCATTTTTAATCTCCACGAATCATGCGTTATTGATCCATTTCGTATAAGCCATTAACATTCTTTACGAGCAATGCAATAAAAATATATGTTACATAAGTATTGCGTAATCTTTATGACTAACGATTATGTAGTCTTTACGATTGATGCATTAAAAATGTATGCAACGTAACTATTACATAATGTGCTGGGTACCCAGCCAGCATTTAACACATTTGTAATCATTATTTCATGCAACACGCGTAAGCACATATCGCTTATTCATTCATCACGTTTCCATACAAGCAGTATATGACGATGTCCCCCTATTTCATGTATATACGCATTTGCGCCTTATTACGAATAATCATTATAAAATCGTTATTCGTAAGCATTATGTAATAGTTACGTTGCATACATTTTTAATGCATCAATCGTAAAGACTACATAATCGTTAGTCATAAAGATTACGCAATACTTATGTAACATATATTTTTAATGCATTGCTCGTAAAGAATGTTAATGGCTTATACGAAATGGATCAATAATGCATGATTCGTGGAGATTAAAAATGAATTATGCTACATGTATTTATAATGGTTTATATGATTACTGAATATTATGGAATGAATGATATATTTTTTGAGAGATAGAGTTTTTTAGACGATATTCTTCAATGGAATTGAAAATATATGAACACTTGAAACAAATTAAATGTGTTCAAGTATATTTTACAAGTTGGCCTTGGTTACCTTGAAGTCGCATATCATATTAAAGCTTGATGTCTCATCTTTATCTTGTACCCATTTTATCAAAGCTTACTGATGATTTATGGAGAGAATCGGCCGGAGACAAAAAACCGACCGAAAACAGGATTATAGGTATTTGTATGAAAACAGTGTAACTATAAGTTTTTTTATATAAACAAAGCTTCTTGAAGGAAATTTTAGTATTCATTCGCATAGTTTTTGCTACTATACCTAACCTAAGAGGTTTGGTTTTCACAGAGTTTCAAAGTCAAATTTGTGTGATTGACCCAAAAATAGTAAATTTTTCATCTCAATTTTCTCCAACTTCTGCCAAGGAGAGGTGCCTGTACGATTCTTTTAAAAATTGGCGCATAGTCTAACGATCATTTCTTTCTTACATAATTTAATTGTAGCTCTATTATTTCTAACAGTTTTTATACGTTAAGTGTAAAAAACTGGGGTTAATTTTAGCTCGAATTCAATACAATTCAATTCACACTGCTCCTAAAGATCTGCAATTGATAAAATCTATTCAAAGTATGTATGTCGAAATCGAGCTAAAATTAACACGTAGTTTTTTGCATTTAAGGCATTCAAACTGTTAGAAATAATGAAGATAGGATAAAATGATGTAAGAAAGAAATTATCGTTAGACTATGCGCCAATTTTTAAAAGAATCGTAGGAGCACCTCACCTTGGCAGAAGTTGGAGAAAATTGAGATGGAAAAATATATTGTTTTTGGGTCAAATCACAAAAATTTGATTTTGAAGTTCTGTAAAAACCGAACCTCTTATCGGATTTTAGTGCCGTTAGTTTTATTTTTTAGGTAAATTTGTTGGCTGTAGTAATTATCTTATTTTGCTATTCTGGCTAGTCTAGCTTTTGAGATATTGAAGTTTTAGTCGTACAAGAAAATTATTTTTTTCAAAAATCTTCAAATGCCTGTGGCAGCTAAAGGGTTAAGCTAAGAGGGTATGTTCCATACAACTTTTTGCTGGAAAATACACCATGAGGAATCACAATCCGGTGCGTTTATACGGCAGTTTCCGGACACCTTGTATATATGTAAATTAACAAAAAACTAGTAAAACGCGTCGCAACAGAGAGACAGACGGTCATTGTCCAATCGACTCAGCTCGTCACGCTGATCATATATATACATATTTTATATGGTCGGAGATGCTTCCTTCAATGCGTTACAAACTTTATGACAAAGTAAATATACCCTTTTCGCTTAATAAGCGAAGAGTATACAAATTAGTTTTTGCGAGGTATCAAAATGAAGACCAATGGGACACTATGCGCTGCGCCCAATACCATACTACGCTGTGAATCACTAGTTATTTCAACGTTATCTATAAATCACCTGGCTTACGATTTCCGAATGTAGAAGGATTGTAAGTAAATGTTGTATCTAAAGTTTTTTTTTTTAGTCATTGGAACTAGGTAAATAAAGAATCACTTACTTGCAACGTTATGATTTCAGACGCACAAAAAAGAAACATTTTAAACACAATAACACTGGGCAAAAGTACATCAAAAATAAATAATTACTTCACTGCAATCGCGACGTACACACTTTTTAAACACTTTCGTTTTAAAAAAAAAGTTTGTTTTTTCATCCGATTGTTGCGAACTTAGGTACGCAGTCTCAACGAACGGAAGAAATCACGAAAACTTTGCCCATCCAATATCCAAATAGTGGGTTTCAAATGAAAAGAAAAAAAAATAGCTATACATTGTAGTGAATAGCTGATGCGTGGGCATTCCTTCAGCTGGCCATCATGTGTTGCACTTCAACAGCGTGGTCTATCGATACAGAACGTCGATTTGTGATGCATGAAGTAAAGATTATTTTGGTCTATGTTTACGATATATGATGCCAATGCTGGCTGGGTACCCAGCCAGCATTTAACACATTTGTAATCATTATTTCATGCAACACGCGTAAGCACATATTGCTTATTCATTCATCACGTTTTCATACAAGCAGTATATGACGATGTCCCCCTATTTCATGTATATACGCATTTGCGCCTTATTACGGATAATCATTATAAAATCGTTATTCGTAAACATTATGTAATAGTTACGTTGCATACATTTTTAATGCATCAATCGTAAAGACTACATAATCGTTAGTCATAAAGATTACGCAATACTTATGTAACATATATTTTAAATGCATTGCTCGTAAAGAATGTTAATGGCTTATACGAAATGGATCAATAATGCATGATTCGTGGAGATTAAAAATGAATTATGCTACATATATTTATAATGGTTTATATGGTTACTGAAGATTATGGAATGAATGTTATATTTTTTGAGAGATAGAGTTTTTAAGACGATGTTCTTGAATGGAATTGAAAATATATGAACACTTGAATCAAATTAAATGTGTTCAAGTATATTTTACAAGTTGGCCTTGGTTACTTTGAAGTCGCATATCATATTAAAGCTTGATGTCTCATCTTTATTTTGTATCAATTTTATCAAAGCTTACTGATGATTTATGGAGAGAATCGGCGGGAGACAAAAAAACCGACCGAAAATAGGATTATAGGTATTTGTATGAAAACAGTGTAGCTCTAAGTTTTTTTTATATAAAAAGCTTCTTGAAGGACATTTTAGTATTCATTCGCATAGTTTTTGCTACTATACCTAACCTAAGAGGTTTGGTTTTCACAGAGTTTCAAAGTCAAATTTGTGTGATTTGACCCAAAAACAGTCAATTTTTCATATCAATTTTCTCCAACTTCTGCCAAGGAGAGGTGCCTGTACGATTCTTTTAAAAATTGGCTCATACTCTTACGATCATTTCTTTCTTACATAATTTTATTGCAGCTCGATTATTTCTAACAGTTTTTATACGTTAAGTGTAAAAAAAACTAGGGTTAATTTTAGCTCGAATTCAATACAATTCAATTCACACTGCTCCTAAAGATCTGCAATTGATAAAGTTTATTCAAAGTATGTCGAAATCGAGCTAAAATTAACCCGTAGTTTTTTGCATTTAAGGCATTCAAACTGTTAGAAATAATGAAGATAGGATAAAATGATGTAAGAAAGAAATTATCGTTAGACTATGCGCCAATTTTTAGAAGAATCGTACGAGCACCTCACCTTGGCAGAAGTTGGAGAAAATTGAGATGGAAAAATATATTGTTTTTGGGTCAAATCACAAAAATTTGACTTTGAAGTTCTGTAAAAACCGAACCTCTTATCGGATTTTAGTGCCGTTAGTTTTATTTTTTAGGTAAATTTGTTGGCTGTAGTATTCATCTTATTTTGCTATTCTGGCTAGTCTTCTTTCTTCTTTATGGCACGATAGCCCGACGTCGGGCCTTGGCCGCCTGGATTGAAAACCTCCAATTGTCGCGGTCACGCGACGTTGTTCTCCAGTTCCGAAAGCCTAGCATCTGGTGGGCGTCCTCACATACAGAATGGTCCCATCGGGCTCTCGGTCGTCCACGCAATCTGGCTCCGTCCACTCGTTGCGCATTCATCACCTTTTTGGGCATGCGATCGTCATTCATCCTTTGTGCATGTCCCGCCCATTGCAATCGCTGCAGTTTCACGATCTTCGACACCTGTAGCTCATCATACAGCTGATACCACTCAAGGTTGTACCGGATGCGCCATTCACCTCGTTCACGAACTGCCCCGAAGATTCTTCGGAGAACCTTTCGCTCGAATGTGTCCAACAGGTGTTCAGAGTTTTGGGTTAGGGTCCATGCCTCGCAGCCATAGCATAGCACAGGTCGGATGATGGTTTTATACACGTGGAGCTTCGTGTTCCTGTACACCAGCTTCGAATTCATAATTTGGAGGACCGCAAAGTAACACTTATTAGCTAGTTGTATCCGTCGCTTTATCTCATCTGTTTCGTTGGCGTTTTTTGACAAATTGCAACCCAGGTAAGTGAAGTTGTCTACATATTCTATATTGAGGTCCCCCACTGTGATGCTTGAATTTACTGGCGTTCTAGTTTTTGATTGCATCATGACCTTGGTATTAGATTCGTTGATATGTAGCCCAACTTCTTTGGCGGCGTTATTGAGATTAAGCAGAAGGCGTTCTGCATCACCCAATCTTCGAGACGTGATGTTGATGTCGTCGGCGTAGGCTACTAGTTGAGTCGATTTAATGAGTAGCGTTCCGCTGCTGTCCAGATTCATGGTTCGAATCACATACTCCAGAGCCAGGTTGAAGAGCGTCGGCGCCAGCCCATCGCCTTGCTAGAGTCCAGTACGAGTTTCAAATAGGTCAGTGAGTCTGTTCTGAACTCTGACCTGCGAGACGGTATTAGTCATCGTCATCCTTATGAGTCGTACTAGCTTAGCCGGTATTCCAAAATGCAGCTAAATGTTGTACAGTACGCTTCGATCGATACTGTCGTATGCCTGCTTGAAGTCAACAAATATTTGGTATACGTCGATGTTGTATTCCCAGCACTTTTGGAGTAAAAGCTTCCCTGTAAAAAGCTGATCTGTCGTCGAACGACCAGGTCTAAAGCCGCCTTGGTACTCGCCAATGATTTCTTCTGCGTACGGATTAATTCTATTTTCCAGAATCTTAGATAAAATTTTATAAGTCGTACAAACTAATGAGATGCCTCTGTAGATCTCACATTTCAACTTATCCCCTTTTTTGTGGATTGGGCAAATTTTACTTTTACGCCAATCTTCCGGGATTATTTCGTCGTTCCATACTTTAACGATAAGTGTGTGTATAGCCTTAACAAGGCTCTCCCCACCATGCTTCAGCAGTTCAGCTGGAATATCGTCAGCGCCCGGGGCTTTATTATGTTTTAGTGCTTGCATGGCGAGATCAACTTCTTCTACTGTTGGGGGTTGAAAGGGAGGGCCTCTTTCAGCCATCAGCTCCGGAGCTTCTTGTGTGGGGTTGTTCGGTTGAACATTGAGGAGCTCTTCAAAATGTGAGGCCCAGCGTTTATCAACGCTATCGGTGTCGCTAATGATATTCTGGCTAGTATAGCTTTTGAGATATTGAAGTTTTAGTCGTACAAGAAAATTATTTTTTCAAAAATCTTTAAATGCCTGTGGCAGCTAAAGGGTTAAGCTAAGAGGGTATGTTCCATACAACTTTTTGCTGGAAAATACAACATGAGGAATCACAATCCGGTACGTTTATACGGCAGTTTCCGGACACCCTGCATATATGTAAATTAACAAAAAACTAGCCTAGTAAAACGCGTCGCAACAGACGGACATCGTCCAATCGACTCAGCTCGTCACGCTGATCATATATATACATATTTTATATGGTCGGAGATGCTTCCTTCAATGCGTTACAAACTTTATGACAAAGTTAATATACCCTTTTCGCTTAATAAGCGAAGAGTATAAAAATTAGTTTTTGCGAGGTATCAAAATGAAGACCAATGGGACACTATGCGCTGCGCCCAATACCATACTACGCTGTGAATCACTAGTTATTTCAACGTTATCTATAAATCACCTGACTTACGATTTCCGAATGTAGAAGGATTGTAAGTAAATGTTTTATCTAAAGTTTTTTTTTAGTCATTAGATTATGTACAAGAGTAATGTGTATTAACTAATCTGTTGAGTTTTGAACAAACTGAGACCATGGTCCTTTTGGTACTAGGTAAATAAAGTATCACTTACTTGCAACGTTATGATTTCAGACGCACAAAAAAGAAACATTTTAAACACAATAACACTGAGCAAAAGTACATCAAAAATAAATAATTACTTCACTGCAATCGCGACCTACACACTTTTTAAACACTTTCGTTTTAAAAAAAAAAAGTTTGTTTTTCATCCGATTGTTGCGAACTTAGGTACGCAGTCTCAACGAACGGAAGAAATCACGAAAACTAAGCCCATCCAATATCCAAATAGTGGGTTTCAAATGAAAAGAAAAAAAAATAGCTATACATTGTAGTGAATAGCTGATGCGTGGGCATTCCTTCAGCTGGCCATCATGTGTTGCACTTCAACAGCGTGGTCTATCGATACAGAACGTCGATTTGTGATGCATGAAGTAAAGATTATTTTGGTCTATGTTTACGATATATGATGCCAATGCTGGCTGGGTACCCAGCCAGCATTTAACACATTTGTAATCATTATTTCATGCAACACGCGTAAGCACATATTGCTTATTCATTCATCACGTTTTCATACAAGCAGTATATGACGATGTCCCCCTATTTCATGTATATATGCATTTGCGCCTTATTACGGATAAACATTATAAAATCAATATTCGTAAACATTATGTAATAGTTAATTATCATATATATTCAATGCATAAATGCATAATTAAAAAAAAAACACACGTGCGACGGTGAGTCTCGAACTCATAAACCTATGCACGGAAGGTGCGCGCCGTAACCACTACTCTAGCCAGACTATACGAATGATCATGTTTTATTCGTGATTCTAATCACCCCAGCAACAAAAATCACACTTGAGGAGAAAACCATTATATTTCCTATATGCATGATCCGTCGACATTCCTTCAGCTGACCATCATGTATCTAAGTTTCAATGCGTCCTATCGATACATAATGCCGATTCGTGATTCATGAAGTAATGCTTATTTGTGGCTATGTTCACGGTATATGACGCCGATGCTGGCTGGGTAGTTTCGCTGAAATGTCAGTAGGTGAGGCGGAAAAGGCACTTGGAGTTTCGAAAGGTCCACTCCACACGAAGAAAGAAACATGGTGGTGGAACACCGAAACTAAGGAAGCAGTGCAAGCCAAATCGAACGCATTTAAGGCATGGACGAAATGTGAGTCAAGCAGTGAAACCGAACGGGTTTAACTTCGCGAAAATTATATGCAATGCCGGAAAAACGTAAAGCGTTTGGTAGCTCAAGCAAAGGCGTAGGCAGCTGAGAAATTCTACCAAGAATTAGAAACTCAGACTGCGACCGAAGGACCGTCTTTGCGCGAGAGACCTAAGCACGACGCCGGGATATTTAGGGTCGCAGCCCAAAGGAGAAGGAACGCTCGGGAAATACAGGCGCCAAAGTACGTGGAGGACTCGCAAGGAATGTTGCTGATTGACGATACGGCAATTTGTAGCAGGATGCGAGAGTATTTTGACGAACTTCTAAATGAAGAATTTCCTCGAGCAGCTTTTCGAGATGTTGAGCCGAATACCACAAATATTGAAGATATATCAGAAGAAGAGGTGATGGAGGCAATGCATCAGATGAAATGCGGAAAGGCAGTCGGACCGGACAAAATCCCCGCGGAATTTTGGTTGAAAATGGAAAATGTCGGGCTTAGTTGGCTCACAGTTCTCTTCAACAAAATCAAAGGTGGGCAACCGATGCCTGATGCTTTCAGGGAAAGTTTTCTTCTTCCTTTCTATAAGAACAAGGGAGACTCACGCAAACTCAACAACTATAGGGCTATAAAGTTAACACCTCATACACTGAAGATCTACGAGCGAGTTGTCTGCAACCGATTGATGATCGAGACATGTATGATGGAGCTACGACTAAGGTTAGATGCACAAATCAGAAGAATTTCCGGTGAATGTCGGATTACACCAGGGCAGTGTATTGAGTCCGTTGCTCTTCATCATCATCATGTGCTACTTATTAACACGTATATCCGACGGCCTAGAAATATCTCTTCTTTTTGTCGATGATATAGTCCTCAGTAGCCCAAACATCGTTACCTTGCAAGCTGCACTTACAAAATGGTCTGACATTCTGGAGGAGCATGGACTGAGGGTAAGTATAGCAAAGACTGAGTTCTTATGCTGCCCATTCTCAGACCCAGATGCACCGATACCAGATATGTACGTCAAAGGAGAGCAGCTTAAGTCTTGTACCAAGTTCAAGTACCTTGGCTCGATGGTGAACAACGGAGCTACATGCGATGATGACATCAAACATCGCACAAAGGTTGGGTGGATGACGTGGCGAGAAAACTCTGGAGTTTTCTGCGATAAGAAAATGCCACTGAAGCTAAAGGGCAAGTTGTACAAAACGGTTGTACGTCCCACACTCATGTATGGATCAGAATGCTGGACCATGTATGAAGGTTACGCGAAGCAAATGGCAGCGACTGAAATGAAAATGTTACGCATGTCAGCTGGTGTAACGAAAAGGGACCACATCAAGAGAAGCTACATCCGAGGCAGCTTGTCCATAGACCAACCAATCACCGAAAAGCTCGAAGACCGACAAATGGATTGGTATTGCCATGTTCAACGGCGTCCGCCTGAGAACCCCGCAAAGAAAGCGACATCAATGGAAGTTCCCCTTGATGGACCCACGGCCAGAGGCAGACCGAAGAACACCTGGATGTGTCAAATGAAAAAGCAACAACAACGCATTGGTCTCGGCGATGACACGATCCAAGATAGAGCTGCCTGTGGAAATATGCTGAGATATTATCGCCAAAACGGGCGATGTGCCTACATCGCGGGTCGAGCAACGCGAAGCCATGGAGCGGTATAAAGAACGAGGCAAGGAAGAAGAACCTCGGACGCATACCGCAAAATATTCAATATTGGGAACATTACGCTATCAGCTCTCGTAAGAAGAATTTTCTTGTTCTTCTTATCGACACTAGCGACACTTATCTTACCTCCGCCATATAGCGGACACATAGCGGAAAATTTCGGAAACACAAAAGTTCCCCCTATCAGAACGGATAGCAGAACAAGCCGAAATAACATGGAAGATGACGCAGACTGCCGCCGTTCCATAATTTTTCTCGGCCATTTTATGTATTATTTTTCGACTCGTCGGTCATAAGATATTTTCCTCTGTGAAATGACCGGGGAATCGAAAAATAATACATAAAATGGCCGAGTAAAATTATGGAACCGTTTTTGGATTGTAGCTTATGGAATTCCCCAGCATTTGCCATATATTCCACGACAGTAAGTATGCATTTTCATTGAGAAAATCGCAGCGGACAAAAATTTCATTGTCGTTCCGCCCAAGGTCTATCGAAACCTTAAAAAAAAATAATTAAAAATAATTAAAATAATCGGAATTCTGTAAGAGAGCTGGTAATCTTCAGTTTCCCTATAAACCATCATGGTTTTCTCGGTAAATTCGTCGCATTCTCGGCTCTTACCCTCATTGCGCGATTTTGAAATAATTGGAAGGAACTACGCTTCTATTCTGTCCTTAAACGCTTATGACACTGCGTCCGCAAAATTCAAAATCTCAACTGTACTGTTGTTCTTTATTTCTGACTTTTTAACATTATCGTGGAAGACGGACATTAACAAATGCACATATAAAAGGTAGCATTCTGCAAAGTCATGAATGAAAAACGCCACAAGAATTGCTGGCCGTTTTTCTTGCTATTCAAAATACTCGTAAGCCTTTAAAGAAGGGAACATCTCTAAAATACGATGCACTACTGGCATTAGGCTTAACCACAGTGTTGTGGTACAACAGTTCAAAAATGTTCAAAAACTATTAATAAATTATTATTTAAACAGGACAAGTCCAATACAGTAATTGTAATGACATACATTCAAACTAAAATAATAAATTAATATTTTCTTCCATTGACGCGTCTTTCTATTTTAAAATTGTAAAACGACTTGAAAGAATGAATTTGCTTCCGTCAAAACCAGGACATTTTGCTTATTTTCGGGAGAAACCCAGGACACCGGGACAGACAGGTCAAAACCAGGACATGACGTCTAGTAACCCTAGGTTTTGGTTCGTGTCTAAATTCCTCCCAAAAAGTAAAGACATTCTACATTCAAAACATGGTGAATCAAGCAAAAGATATTCAATAAAACAACAATTTTTTGTCTGACTAAGCGTTTATAAATTTTTTCTCCATTTATTTATGAATATTCTTTCTCTGTTTATTTTTTTAACAATCGAAATAGTGTCATTCTCCCTGATTAAAGGAAGTATAGAGAGTATATGGCATTCGTTTTCATATATTACACAATCCAATTATTACACTTTGATCTTCATATGCATTTCGTGTGTAGTACACGCACATTTCATTTCGCCGTCTACTCTTGAATTAAGCGCATTAAAATGTTAAATATGCAACATATGCAAACATTCAACTTTTCTACCGCGAACATAATCACACAATTCGTGATTGTATATTTAATCTTTTCTAAAATCTATATACTAATATTTTGTGCAATCTAATGCTTAATACAATTCCTTGCGATGGGTCAACGATTTTTTTCAATGTTTTGGTTTCAAAAATGCATAAAAATAGGAAAATAATGGCGGCGATCGCAAAGAATTTAGATTTACTGTTTAGTACTTAGATTTGACTATAAAGGTTTTGCGATCTGAAAGGAATTCAGGTCTATGATTGGTAAAGATCTCATTGCAATTCTATAACGGCGTTACATTGGTTCGAGAAGAGGACAGGAAAACGACGAATGTCCATACAAACTGTGTTCCGGCATTATCGTATAAAGAATAAAACCTGTCAAATTTGTATATACTAAGTTACGACTATCCTGTCTTGTTCTTTAGCCAATGAAGCACAGCTTATAAGTTTAAATTGAGAAATACAAGGGAACTTATCGAACACAATTCTATACTTAATATTGTCTACTTAAACACGAAATAAATAATAATAATTCATAAATAAATAATTAACTAGACTTCTTTTTTCTTCATGTTTTGTTCACAATTATTATCTTTGCTTTGTTATTTTCTTTCGGCATTATGTAGCGTAATATTAAACGATCACATTTTCTTTTAAATTAAATATACAAAAAAAATATGTAGAAAAGAATATATATATAAACGAATTTTGTAAGTTTCTTTCTTTTCTTTACGTATGCTGACTTGCACAATACATAATTTAAATACACAAATTTATATATAGATGCAATATATTCATAAAGTGTGTGTGTTTTTGTGATTAAGAATAGGACATAATACATTATAATAATGTAATAATAATAATAATTATTAAAGGGCAAGATAGGAGCTTTGGTTTACTTTATAATTTTTATATGCACATATCATGACTAAATGCTAAAGCAGAATTATATTATTATAATTATAATAGCGCGAAATAATTGTTTTTGTTTTTGGTGATGTTTGTTAGTGGTGTATTTTTTGTTTTTTGTTCAATTTGCTTGTAATGTTTTTGGTTTAGTTTTCGACTTTTAAAAAATACTTTTATTCGATCACAACTAGTGAAAAAAAATGTCTGTGTAAGATCTCATCTACTTATTAACAAGTCCGCGGGCTTTCGGATAGGCTGATGCAGGCTTTTTGATAGCACTGTTTGTATGTCGTTTCGTGGTTTCGACCTTTGACGATTTTATTGTTCTGAAATAGATGTTAAGATAAAAATTAATTGATGTTAATTAATAATAAATTAAGGAGTCAACTTTAGCTGTTGCTATCGACTTTAATTGAAGGCAAAAAATGTATATTGCAATAAAGCGTTATGTTCTAATGAGCTACGGTTGAATAATAATTTCAGTATATTTTGCAATGTTTAAGAATGGCTCACAACTTTCAACAACTTTCGCGGCACTGTTGCTCCCACAAAGTTCATAAATGAACATTTTTCTATAAATCAAAAATCCTAGAGCCGATATTCCTAAATTTGTTCAAACATGTAGGGTATTGTGGCATATTCATATTCGCTGTAACTATCAGCGTTAAAAAAAATTACAGCAGTCCAAAACACAGTTTTGTGTTTTTTAAAACGTTGCTTGCTTAATGCAACAAGTTAAGATCAGGCTGACACGCAAAACCAGACGAAAGGTCAAGCGATTTTTCATGCATTTCAATTTTAGTTTTTACTTCAATGTTTTGAAATTTATCCTTACTAGAGGGCCCCACGGGAGTGTCATGGTGTGCGGTGGCTGCGTCCGAAACATGTCTTTTGTAGTTATCCTTACATGCTTAAGAAAAATGTGAAGGCGCGCTATGGAAGTGCATATGCGAAAATAAGATTCTTCTTTTTTTTAATTCTGCGATTGGATAGTGTTGAGATTGTTTGATTAAAGCATTTTAACACATCCACAGATGTTAGGAGCTGCTGCCACTGGTAATCAGTAGAGTTTTGACTTGACCGTTCACCTTTTATCTCACAGTTGGGACGCACATGTTTGCCCCATGCATCTTTCTTATTATGTAGGTATAATGAGAAAACGCATCAATGTAACTAAGATAGACTATAAAAAAAAAATCTTGTTGATCCTTTGCATTACGACATATTTTTGTTTGTCGTATAGTTGTAAAAAAGGTAGTAAAGAGCTTGAAAACTCAAGAAGAAGAATTGAAAACTCAAGCTCAAAGGATCAACTAGGAATTTTGCCAAAATGTACAAAGAAAATTGTTGAAAGAAAAACGTTTACCACATGGCAATAAACAAAAGGGGCGTTTCTTCCACAGTGAATTTAAGACGAATTAAAATTAAACGATTTGCTTCCTGTCGAAGATTTTTTTACACTTCATTCTTGGTAGCCTTTGATATGGACCTCTATTATACATATGTTGTTGTAGTAGCGGTGCAGAAAGGCGTGAAACGCTGTGCATGCCTGTGGAAGTATTCTATGTTTCGTCGTCGTTCTCGCCTATTGTCTCAAGCGACAAGAACGTAGCAGCTGCAATAGGGTTGTCCCATAGTGACCTCGAAGTGAGGTTAGTGGGTGCAGCGGGGCATCGGAACAGGTGGTTCACATCATGGGGCGCACCACCGCAGCTCGGACAAATGTTCTGAATGGCCGGGTCTATTCGAGATAAGTATGAATTCAGGCGCGAGCAAAAACCCGACCTAAGCTGGGCTAGTGTCGCTCTTGTGGCTCTCGGCAGCCTAGTCTCCTCAGATGATATAGGTGGTGGGGGCGCTGAAAGGACTCTATTCATACTTAATCTCCCTATTGACCGATTCACAACGGTTGTGTGAATATCTGCGATGGCCGCATGGTATGCTGTGTCATCAAATATATCGGGAGGTACCCGTTTGTATCCCTGGACGTCTCTCTCGAGGTCTCTGATTCCACTCCTGACATATCGTGGAGGGGGAGTATTGCCCATGAGATGATGGTTTGGGTGATTCTCTCGATAGCAACCGACCAGATATTGTAAAGACAGGAGAAGATTATGATCACGTATTGGCAACATGCTGGTTTCTTGATGAAGATGATCCTGGGACGACATTTTGGGTTTGTGACCACACCGGTGCTGCGTAGCTGGGAATTGCTCTACCTATCGCTTTGTAGGTGACCAACATAGTTTCTTTGTCCTTGCCCCAGGAACTCCCGGCTAGTGCCTTTAGGACGTTGTTTCTACTGTGCATTTTGTCGATTACGTCTTCGACATGATTTTTCGACTTCATCATGGCGTCTAGATAGACACCAAGGATTTTGGGGTTAGTAACATCCATCCTGCGTCTACCTCGCATTCGCCATTAGGAGTACCTAAGCCATGTGGCCATAACCTCCCTCGCTTGCGGGACGACGAGAATTTATCCGGCTTAAAGCCGGAATGGTGTTCTCCGCCGGGATACCTCCCTTTGGATCCCCACCTTGGGATGCGACTCTAGCTGGTCGACTTGTCTATCACCACAAACCCCCTAGAGTCCAACGCCTAGATGGGTAGGGACCGTGGTCCCTTGGGCACGCCCATCCCCGAGGTACACTATTCGCTAAAGATTTCTCAATAGCAGGTGTGATCCTCCCTTGGCCCCTTTCGGAAGTCCTAACGAATTCGGTTTGCCTCCGCAGGATCGTTATGCCTGTTTACTACTCGTCGGCTTAAAGCAGACTCGTAGCGCTACCGTTCACATTGGGGTGGCCCCCATCCGTTTACTAAACAGCAATTCGATTCGGGCCGTGTGGTCATCAATCCACAAACCAGCTAGGTATAGGCGCATAGGCCATTCTCCCTAACTAGCCCCTTCTTCTTCTTCTTATAGCGGTGCAGAAAGGTGTGTAACCTCTGTGCATCTATGTGGGTACGATTTATGGTTCGTCAATGTTTGTGTCCGTGAGGTCTAAGGACAAAAACATAGCTGCTGCGATAGGGTTTTCCCACAGTGATATAGGGGTAAGATCAGTGGGCGCAGCGGGGCATTGAAACAAATGGCCCACATCATGAGGAGTACCATTGCAGTTTGGACAGATGTTTTGGATGTCCGGGTTTATGCGAGAAAGGTACGAATTAAGGCGTGAACAAAAGCCCGACCGAAGTTGAGCTAGTGTTACTCTGGTGGCTCTCGGGAGCCTAATCTCCTCAGGCGAAATTGGTGGTGGGCGCTCTGAGAGGACTCTATTCGCACCTAAACTCGCGATAGACCGATTCACTTCTTCAGTGTGGATCGCTGCAATGGCAGCTCGGTATGTAACTTCATCGTAAGGGTCCCGTTTGTATCCCTGAACCTCTCTCTCAAGGTCTCGTAAACCACGCCTGACATGTCATGGTGGAGGAATTCGGTCCATGAGATGATTATTGGGATGATCCTCACGGTAGCAACCAACAAGATACTGTTTAGAGAGTAGGAGATTGTGATCACGTATTGGCATCAATTTTGTCTCCTGATGTAAGTGATCCTGGGCAGACATCAGAAGGCAACCTGTCGCGATGCGTAGAGCGGCATTTTGGCAGACCTGAACTTTGGACCAGTTTGTGTCACATAGACTATGTGTCCAAACTGGGGCTGCATAATCAGCGGCCGCTCGACCCACCGCTTTATAAGTAGCTAGCATGGTTTCTTTATCTTTGCCCCAGGTGCTACCAGCTAGAGCTTTTAGGATGTTGTTCCTACTGCGCATTTTTTCACATACTGAAGCTGCATGATTCGCAGACGTCATCATGTTCTCTAGGTGAAGCCCGAGAATTTTGGGGTTTTTAACAGTAGGAACAGAATTGTTGCCAATACGTATATTCATCTCCCATCTGATGTCCTCCCACCAAGTGGTTAGAAAAGTCGCAGAAGATTTGGACGCAGAGATGGTGAGGTTTCGGCTTTGGAAAAATGCCTGTAATCGTCCTAGATAGCGATTAATTCGGAGGCGCATTTCATCCTTATCATTCCCTGTGGCGAGTACGGTGCAATCGTCAGCATAGGAAATCACCTCGATTCCTTCAGGTGGTGTGGGAAGGCCGGACATGTAGATGTTGAACAGAGTGGGGGAGAGTACCCCTCCCTGTGGAACACCTAATTTGATTTTCCTAAGCTTAGAACGTTTGCCTCGAAACTCGGTGAAGGAGTGCCGACCAGCTAGATAATTGGCAATCCAACGGATCTCTTGTGCAGGAAGATGCATATTCAACAGGTTTGCTAGGAGCATTGAATGATTGACCTTATCGAATGCACTTGATAGGTCTATTGCCACCAGAATAGTTCTGTGACAACGACTGCGTTGCTTTAGCCCATCACGAATGCGTGTAGTGATCGCATCGAGGGCAGTGGTGGTACTATGCATCTTCCTGAAGCCATGCTGGTGAGGTTCTAGCTTCGCATGTGCAACAAGAGTGGGGTGAATAAGGGCCTCCAGCGTCTTTGCGACAGGAGAAAGTATCGTAATGGGGCGGTAGGATTCCCCGAGATTTGCGCTCTTCCCTGGCTTGAGACAGGGAACAATTCGACCTGTTTTCCAGATTTCAGGGATGGCAAGCGTGGACATCGACAAGTTAAAGGCGGCCGTGAGATACTCAATGGCTGGAAGGTCGAGATGTTTCAACATGGTCATCGAAATGCCATCTGGTCCGAGGGCCTTGGAGTTTTTAGCATTCTCGATGACTTTTTTAACCTGGTCCGCTGTAAAAGATGGTATGGTGTCAACATTCCGGCTGCGAATCCGTCTTCTAATTTTGCGCTTAAGGCCGTCAGACTTGGGATGTTCAATAAATTGTTTATTGAACAAGCTAGCACACTGAAGAGGATCGCAGGTTTTTGTGTTGCCAAATTCAATGGCGTTGTTGCCCTTTTCTTTCCGAGGATTGGAAAGGGCGCGGACGGTAGACCATAATTTGCTGACACCTTCATTGAGGTTACATTCATCGAGGTGCTGATTCCATTTCGCCCTCCTATAGTCTTTAACTTGTCGGTCAATTTCGGAGTTAAGCTCCTGAATTCTGGGATCATCAGGGTGAGCGCTTCTGATCTGATCACGTTCATCGGCTAATCTGGCGGCACTAGTGGGAAAGTTAGGCCGAACTTTCGGGATACGTCCTGCCGGAATAAAACGTGCCGCGGCTGTGGTAATGACGTTCCTAATATTTTTCTCGGCCTCATGAATGGTGATAGGTGATGTTAGCTCGATGAACTTCGCCGACGAGTAAGCTTTGAAACCATCCCAATCGGCTTTCTTGTGATTAACAAACGTTCGCTTCTCTGACTTAGTCATGTTCGCTGGTTTGTCAATCTTTATAATTGGGAGGGTGGTACGTACTTCCCATCGGGAAGCAGGAATTAGGCTGGCACTGACAATAGTTATGTCAGGAGAACTACTGCAAGTGCCCACCACTCTAGTCGGCGAGTCTTCATTAAGTGAACAGAATTCTGAGGCGTCAAGTGATTCGGCGATAGTTATACCCCTGGCATTGTTGTTGAGGTCCGAATGCCAGAGCTCATGGTGCGCATTAAAGTCGCCAAGGATGACCCTGTGCTCTCCGGAAAGGAGAGGACCAATATCGAAACGATAGCCAGAAGGGCAACTAGAGTGAGGTGGTACATATATATGAAAAATTTCGATATTAGTACTCCCTGATGGAACTGAGATGGCTTGAATTTCCGCCGTACCGTCAGCAACTACATCTAATACACAGTAATGTACGGACTTGTGTATTAGGAAGGCAAGTCCACCTCCAGGGTGAGGATCATTCGTGGCGGCCGGTCGATCTTTCCGCAGTATAACATATTCGCTATGGACGCTTAGAGACGAGTTTGCGTGAAGCAACGTCTCTTGGATGGCGCCGATGAGAATTCAGCGATTTTTCGGTGAATGCCATTACAGTTAAACTGTAATATAGATAGTGCAGTGAAAAATGCTGGAGGAGGAGGGCCAGTCGTAAGACTGGGTCTGGCATTCCTTATCATATTGTTTGGCGGTGTAGGGGGCAGTGGTGGGGAAGGTGGGCTGGGAGCAGCCCTGGGTTGCCCGGAATTTATACAACCTGGCGCAACATATGCTAAGGAGTGTTGACCTTGTCTTCGTAACCCTGAACACCTAAAGTTAACCCATTCCCTGCAGCAATTACACTGCACTGATCTGGCATTCGAACCGATACGTTGGTTGCAGACACTACAAATCCATACCTCTGGGCCTGGATTTGTTTCAACACCGGCGCGAATTAGTAAAATTGAGAGCAGCCGCGCCGAGATGTAATGCTCCCAATATGACGAAAAAACACATATATCGTACCCACACATATACACAGCCAAACACAACCTTCCTGCATCGAACCATCAGGGCTCCTGCCGGGGCTCTTGCCAGGAAGGCATATTGGCAGCTTTTGGCCGTTTTGTAAAACAAAACGGGTGTGGTCCGCCCCGTAGAGGCCGTTGCCGTAAGACCACCTAACTAGCCCCTTCGAGGCTTGGGTTATGCGAAGCCGCCAGCTCCGAGACTGGACACGTACGCTTATATGTGGTTTCTCCCCTACGAGGAAGCACTGCGTCGTGTAAGCTTGTATGGCTGACTCTTCGAAGGAATAGGGAAAAAGTCAAGCCATGCTGTGTCACCCATACATGACTAGGTAGCTCGGGAACGTCATCGCCCGACGGTCTTTGTACAGATCCACGCCATGGCGTATCAACCATACCAGGGGCCTCCCTGCGCTGCTCAGGTACGTGGTGGCGCAACTCACCAAAAATGTGTGCCACAAGGACACACACTCCCCTGCGGGATTTGGGGTTAGTAACAGTAGGAACATCGTCGTCAGCATGCTTGCCAGTACGGATCCTAAGCTCCTCCGAAAATTCCTGCGTCCAGGTGGTAAGAAGTGTTGCAGTGCATTTTGACGGTGAAATGACGAGGTTGCGGATACTGAAAAACTCCACCAGTTTCTCAATATAGTCATTTAATCGAGCACACATGCCATTTAAATCATTCCCCGTGATGAGTACGGTGCAATCGTCTGCATAGGAAATTAGTTAGATACCTTCCGGGGGTGTTGGAAGGCTCGCCAGGTGGATGTTGAATAATGTAGGAGAGAGTACGCTACCTTGTGGAATTCCCTGCTTAATTTTCCTATGCTTTGAACAACTGCCACGAAACTCAGTACAGGATTGCCTCCCAGCTAGATAGTTGGCAATCCATCTAACCACTTGAGCAGGAACATGCATATTAAGGAGGTCTGCCAACAGCGCAGAATGGATAACCGTGTCGAAGGCTTTCGGCAGGTCAAGTGCCACTAGGACAGTTCTGTCACAGGGCGGTTTCTGGTTGAGGCCATTATGGATGTGATGGGTGATCAGATCCAGAGCTGTAGTAGTACTATGCATCTTCCTGAAGCCATGCTGGTGAGAAGCTAGCTCAGCATGTGATACAAGGGTGGGGTGGATGAGTGCTTCGAGCGTCTTTACAACGGGTGACAAAATCCTGATTGGACGGTAGGAATCGGCGAGTCTGCGCTTTTACCGGGTTTTAGAAGGGGGGTAATTCGACCCTTTTTCCAAAATTCAGGGATGACAAGCGTGGATATCGACAAGTTGAAAGCCATCGTTAGGTATTCGATGGCCGGAAGATCTAGATGTTTCAGCATGGCCATTGAAATGCCATCCGGTCCAATGGCCTTAGAGTTTTTAGCGTTCTTGATCGCTGCTGAAACTTGGTCCGCAGTATAGGTGGGAATAATGTCAACTGTTCGGTTGCGTATTCTTCTTTTTATTTTGCAGTTGAGCGACTTAGTCTTAGGATGATCAATAAATTGCTTATTGAACAAGCTCGCACAAAGTTTAGGATCTGCGGTGGTTTTCTTGCCGAATCTGATGGCTACACTACCTTTGTCTTTGGTTGGATGTGACAGGGCGCGGACTGTAGCCCAAAGTTTGCTGACACCTTTCGAGAGATCGTAGCTTTCGATATGCTCGTTCCATTTTTCTTTCTTGTAGGTGTTGACTTGTCGATTTATTTCGGAGTTTAGCTATTATACATATCGTAGATAATAGTGAAAATATGTGTATAAAAATTAAAATTTTTTGAATCCCCTGATTTTTTGCCCATTAAATAAATCTCATAAATTCCGTCTCGTCTCAAACACTGCGAAAATATTTTATTTTTTGGAATCTTTTCGATTTTGTAGTTTAAAGTTGTGAAATAAAATCAACCGTGTTCTGTTCGATTTTTTTTATCATCTTCATTTGCTGTTTGTCAAAATCTAATGTTCAGAGCCTATGTCTTAAGCATATCTACGTGCATATTCAAGATATTCCCACCATTTCTTTCCATGTTGTTGGCTGTTTCACTGCTTGCTCTCAAACATTAGCTTTTTGATGTGCATTTTCGGTGATCATTTAAGTTAAGGTCACCGAAGCTTCAGAATTTTAAAACTTACAAAATTTTTTGAAAATATTCTTTTTGTATGCGAATTACTCGCTTTTTTCAGTCAACAGCATATTTCTACATATTTGCAACTCCCAACTCCCGTTGGAGTGGCACAGTTAGCATTACATTTGTTGGTTACAAGCGTTTAGATGATAAGTGGACGATAGAACATCGTGACTATGCAGACAATGCGTCTATGCGTAAAAACGGTACGTACTATTTCAATGTCTTGTAACGGACCGATTTCGGCACTTTGGATTTTGTGGAATTAAAAAAGGCGAAATTAAGTAGACATATATGAGATGGAATCGCTGGAGGCTCGGAAAAGCTGGACAGAGGAAATGGTGACATTTTGGTGATAGACGTAGCCAACATCAGGAGGTCTAGTCAACGGGGAAACAATGTTGGAAATTTTGGTAACCATTTGCTTCAATGTGGATAGCACACAATACAAACACAACTTTTATAGGCGTAGGCAAATTTTTCAAGTTTTCTCAACACATAACCCAGTCGTCACATTCTCAGCACTACGCCCATGTACTAGTTAACTTGGTCTTGTAATATTTTTGGCATTGTTAACATTTCATAGCGGACAAGCGCAACTAAAACAGCGTTTTACGGCAATGTGGCTTAACTTGGTTTGACATTTGATGCCCAAAAAGAAAACAACAATAAGCGTGTTTTTTTGTAAAAAGGTGCAGGTTAGGGTATATAAGCACAAAAAAACGTTTTGGGTTAAAAGCTGTTTAGATCTATTGCACCAACCATGAACTTTGTAAAAAGCTGAAGGTTCAAAGTTGTGATAAATAAATAACCAATAAATTAACATGTCTTACAAAAACAACAATGAACATTTAACCAATGGTTTTGGTATTAGCTCATGCTTTTTCGTGTTAGAGCGCCTCTGGTTGTCACATCTGTAACAATTCTTCCGGGTTAACTTTGGTCAGAGTACGTACCCTCGATACATTACTGGGTTTATCTGGGTTATGTTGTTATTGTAACCCCATGTAGTTACCCTAAACTAACCTACACCCGAGCACAAAAAAACACGCCTAATATTGGTTACCGTCACCGACGTACATAGACAGCTTTTGAGTTCGTCCTTTTTACGTATATGCGGAGGACACGCGTTTTTGGATATCGGAAGGTTTATTTGTTTGTTATAGACCGAGGAAAAATGATTAAATAGGAGTGGACCGAATATAGATGAGCAAGATGACGATAAAGCGATTTTTTTGTGATTCCGTTTCGCCGTTACGTCTGAACAGTAGTTAGTAGTCGACAGGAAAGTCGCGTATCGCATTGCGTAATGTGTCCTGCGTATGGTATAGCCCATAGGAGTCGCATCCCAATACCCTCTTAGTTGAGTTGTTTCAGCTTTGCTTTCGTCGCCATCCGGGTCCTCGGAGCACGAATAAGATGGCACCTTTGGTAGTCGGCTTCAATATTTACGGTTTTTCCCATTTAAACACTTTGACTGTGAAATGTACCCAATGATTTGTAAAAGGACAGGGGCAACGAATGGCACAAGCTCAACCTATACTGAGCTAAAGCAAGCACATGTTGCTGCTCTCTCGTTGAGGTGCTCTGTCTTCCTGCCTAACCTGTACGGTTGTAGACGCATCTCCATCTCCTGGGCAATTTAGGATGACCAAATCTTTCGTTATAATGTCTTTCATATTCATATAAATGCCTCTGTTCCTTGCAATTGCTTTATAAATTGTTCGTTGTTGTTTAAGCGGCACAAACGGAGAAACATTCCAAATGGTGGCACATAATTCATTCAAAGATGGTGTTCATCCCGTCCTTGAGGTCGAGATTTAAAAAGAAGGCGGCTTCAATTGGCTGTAGCCATAACGCAAGAGGGTTTAATTGCGTGGGAGCAGCCGGACAATCGAAAATGTGGTCCGCATCGTGTGGACTGGTTCCGTAGGCCGGGTATGTGTTGGCGATTTCGCTATCTAGATAGATAGATAGAAGTTTAGTCAAGGTATTTGGGATGGCTCTTGGTTGTTGTTGTTCATCATGGCTGGTGGTTTGGTGCCAAGTACAAGTAGCCTTTAGAACTTGTTGTGTGGATGTTTGCAATAGCCGCCTTGCATAGGGAAATTTTTTATATTGCTGGACTTCACGCTCTTTGTTCCTGATTGAGCGTCTAATTCGACGCGGAGGAGGTGTTTTGTCCATAAGTCGGTTGATCGGGTGACCAGTTCGATAACATTGCTTCGTAAGAAGCTCATTATGACTCCTCAAAGTCATCATTTTTGTCTCCTGTAAAAATATGAATCGATAGTTGTGTGTTGTACTTCTGGCTGAAGCTGGTGAACAATGTGGCGGAGTACTTGGCCGCTGATAGCTTCAGATTTTTGTTCACGAAGAAGGTGTTAAGAGTTAAGGGCAAGCAAGTATTCGTTGATGAAATCACACATTTCAGGAATGTTGTTACCAGTTGCCATGATGGTACAGTCGGCGACGTAGGAGACGATTTCAAGTCCCATTGGTGATGTCCTGGCATACAGAAGTTGAAAAGGGTGGGAGATAGAACCCCACTCAGGGGGACGCTTTCTTTAGTTTTCTGAGACTTCCCGTTATTAAACTCGGTGCAGGAATTACGACCGGCAAGGTAATTGCGATCCATTTATGTATGTGAGGCGGAGTGGTATTGCGGAGATCATTCAGCAATAGCGTTTGATTAACTGTGTCAAACGCTACAAGGATGGTGCGCTTGCATGGCTTCGGCTGGTTTAGTCCATTAAAGATGTTGGATGTGATAACATCAAGAGCGGAGGTGGTACTGTACATCTTTCGAAAACCATGTTGGTGATTTGGATGTGCTCTAGGAGTTTCGGCAATACTAGCGCCTCAAGTATTTTGGCCACTAGAGACAGAAGCGTTATAGTTGTGTTAGGGCAGAAAAGGCTTCGCTGGTGCCTTTGGAAGCCATCCCAGTCGGATTTGTTGAAAACCGAGTACGTTTTTTTTGGCTGTATATGTGTATTGGGGCGGTTTATCGACCGTTAGAATAATTGATAGGTGGTCGATATTATTTATGAGCCCAGGACTGGCAATGGATATGTCAGATGAGCCTCTGCATGAACCTGCAGCACGGGTAGGTGTATCGTCGTTTAATGGACAGAAGTCAGATTCATCCTGTTGACTTGCGAGGTAATCCTCTAGTGTCGTTGTCGAGGTTGAAGTGTCATAGGTCATAATGGGCATTGAATTTACCCTGTACTAAGCGATATTGTCCTGTAAGTAATGGAGTAATGTTGGCCTGAAAGCTTGGGGCTGGTGGTATATAGATATTTAGGAATCTATATCAATATTTCCTGATTTGATGGATATCCCTTGTAGATCAGTGGTGGGGGGTTTTGCGACCCTTGGCCATGTATGAGATGCGTGGATGGTTCTGGGACAAAGACCCAGCCGCGAGAAGAACTATAGGTTAAGCGAAAAATTTGATTAAAAAATGAGCAATCATCACAAGATTTGATTCAGAGGCATTCATTATAAATTTGGTAAAGCGGAAATATTATGAAAAACAGTAAAAAAGTTAAATTAAAATATTTTAGACAAGGGACAAATTCAAAAGCCGAGACGAGCTCATCATAATAATTTAGGGAGCATGTTGAACAAGTTTGGATCTTTAGACACAGAGAAACTGATCCATTTGGTCACCTGGGGACGAGCTGAACTAGATTGAAAAGATGCCAATACGTGACCACAATCGTCTACTCACAAAACAATATTTAGTAGGTTGTTATCGAGAGGATCATCCTAACCGTGACCTTATGGACAAAATTCCCCCTCCACGCAACATCAAACGTGGCCTTCGTGACCTTGAGAGAGAGGTCCAGGGTTACAAAAGGGATCCTTTCGATGAAGATTCATACCGGGCAGCCA
Source organism: Microchrysa polita (assembly GCA_949715475.1). Lineage (NCBI taxonomy): Eukaryota > Metazoa > Arthropoda > Insecta > Diptera > Stratiomyidae > Microchrysa > Microchrysa polita. The sequence goes on along the minus strand of OX454415.1, from coordinate 140,691,378 downwards.
TTGCTATGATTCACACTGAGAAAGTGAGTCGGTCTATTGCGAGTTTAGGTACGAACAGAGTCCTCTCAGCGCTCCCACCACCTATTTCGCCTGAGGAGATTAGGCTCCCGAGAGCCACCAGAGTGACTTTAGCCCAACTTCGGTCAGGCTTCTGCTCACGCCTCAATTCGTATCTATCTCGCATAGACCCAAATATACAAAACATATGCCCAAATTGCGCTGGCACGCCACACGATGTGGCCCATTTGTTTCAATTCCCAGCTGCACCCACTAATCTGACCCCCCGCTCACTATGGGAAAATCCCATTGCAGCTGCCACGTTTTTGTCCCTGGAGATTACGGACGAAAACGACGACGAACTATAAATCGAATCCATATAGATACACAGCGGTTCACACCTTTCTGAACCGCTAAAAGAAGAAGATTTAAAAGAGATTTGGTATAATGGTTACAATTACTTCTTTAAGAATTCCATAAATCAAAACTCGTCGTCCTGCACTGAGCGAATCAAACCTTCTAAACACGTGATCTCATACCTCATCGTGGCGGGGCCCTCCATAGTGGCCTGGTTGTCAGTAAAAACTGGCGATTATTTTCCACGAGCACGAAGCGGGCTGTTGAGACGGCGTTATGCGGTAATTTGAGAATTACGCACGGAAGTGCCGTTAAAAGTCGCAGTTCGCATCCGCTGCGAATATTTTTTTTCTGTGAGGTTCTTCAGGTGTTTCCGCGACCTACCTTCGCTAAAATATTGACGAACACTTAGGCTGCTTCACCCTGTTCCAAGAGCAACGAAAGTGTTTCCACTCTTGAAATATTTCACGATTGCCCTAAGCCCGTGTTAAGATAGAGAAAAATTTTAAGCCTGGATGGAGAACTTCGATGAAGTAAGTTTCTACATCAAAACGTCAACTGCACTAATATTAAACATTACTACGGCTGTTATCATTTATCATTCGGAATAAGTTAAAATCACTGTAAACAACTCACCTCACACCATTCTGCGGTGGCGTTTGTGCACTCTGATTTATAATACGATCCAGCCGATTACGAATACTGTTATTATACCCATTATCCGTTATATCAATATCATCATCGGTTTTCATCGCTTCGGCAAGCACTGCTTGCAAAGAAGCCGAAACCTTGGGAGTCTGATATTCATGCGTTGTTCGACATGGCATGTCCAACTCGTAGTTGACAATATTTTCGCCGCGATAACGTATTGAATCGGACGCATTCTTCTTCGACTCTTGAACGGCGAATTCTGAAATGGGTCGACGTCGTCCCGGATGCGAAACAGGTCGTCGCATTGAACAATTATCATTGATGTTGGTTGCACACAGCTTCCATTCTTCTTGTTCGTCGTCGTAGCGGGCTTGTGTGTAAAGACGATTTTTGACTTCGACTGGCACAAAATTGTCAATGATTAGGAGGAGACGTTTAAGTTCTCTGCGAAAAGACAAACAGAAAATTGTTAAGTCTATTTCAAATCACCTAGGGTATACTACATACTTGATGAGCTCATTTTGAGTCATCTCCAATTCCCGTAAATCACGATTGTGTTCGTTTTTGGTATCAACTAGTTCTTGTTGTAGCGCCTGAAAGTATGCAATTGAAAAATAAATCATATAAAATCTGCTTGCTTTTCCGTCTTGATTTTTTACCATGTATTTGTTGTAGCACTTTGAAAGTTTTCGTGTTTTAATTTCAACCTCTTGCTCGAGTGATGTCACAGTATCCAAAATTTCCATTGTGGTTTCTTCTTGCAGTTCCAATTGTTGTTGCATTTCAACCTCACGGCGCTGTTTGTATTAAAGTTGCAAAACGTTAGAATATTTCATAAAAATATATAATTGATCAAATTAAGGGGGATTCTGGTCGATTTGACGCACTATGCCACAAGGGGGTAACGCTAACCTAGTATGTTCGGTAGAACTATTAATTTCAGTACCAACCTTCCTTTCAGCAATCTCCTCCAAACGCGTCTCCAGCTCAATTTGACGTTCAGTGTACGTATCCAAAATATTTCTACCACCCCGAACCAGTTGATTCTCGATTTCTTGCAATTTTGTTGCCAATTGCGATGTTATCGTGCGTTCTCGCTAGAAAATATATCAAATTAAATAAATTCTGAAATCTGACAGGAAATAATTCAAACAAACCTCCAACGCTGCCTTTGACTCAGCATCCATCGCAATCACGGCGCTCATATCAATCTCGCCTTCACCCTCCGTTTCGTCTTCCTCCGGCTCCTCAACCTCAGCCGATTTGACCACCTTCTTCGTCGTCGAGCTCTTTGTCTTCTTGCGCACGGTACTTTTTTCAAGCGTCTGCCGTTCAGCAATCATTTGCTTCAGTCGTGCAATCTCTTCCTGATATTGCTTCAATTTAGCATCCTGAGGATCGTCATTTTTGATGGGCTTATTCTGAATGGTCTTCGCCCGACTTGCATATCGCAACGTCGTCAACGTTTCATTATAGTTCACACTCGACGGACCAATATTTGCAATCATAGTCGTCTTGGAATTACCGCCGAGCGAATCTTGCAACAATCGCGTCAATTTCGAATCACGATACGGAATGTGAGGTGAATTTTCAGCCAGTGCTGATATCACATTGCCCAACGACGATAGCGCCAAATTAATCTTACTCGCCTCCTTTAAACGTTCGGCTGTAGCGCCACTCTTCGATTGACGTTCACTACCCGCCAGATCAATCAAATTCATCTTCCCCACTTTCACGGCATTCGAATCGGTTTCGCACATTTCAATTTTTATCATAAAAATTGCATGTGACCGGGAACTGTGCTCGTTCATATTGGTAAAGCCAACAGTTCGATTCTTATTGCCTTGATTCATCACGTGCAACATATCCTCGGCACTCTTACACGTCACCGAATGCAAATTCGGCACATACACTCCAGTCTTTTCACGTTCTCGCAACTCGAGAGTCTTACAATTGGGCTGCAACAAGTCGCGAAGTTCTTCCATGTAAATTTCCAGATAGGAAACGGAGACCAAGAACGTGCTCATCTTTTGTGCCCGACTGATGTGACTCCAAATTTGTTCGAATGTACGTGGAATGATGCCTTTTTGTTCTTCGTCGCCGCGAATGCCTTCCATTGTGTGCGTTTTTCCAGTTCCGGTTTGGCCATAGGCAAAAACACAACAATTGAATCCTTCCAGCACGCTGGATACGAGCGGGCGTACTATCTCATCGTAGATGCTTTTCTGTGTTGATCTGCAGAAATATGAAGCAGGTTGGATTTAGTTTAAGGACGATTGAGGTGTTTTAGGTGAGTACTTACGTGTGGTCGTAGACTGCATCGTATGTGAATGTTTTGCGGTTTTCCTTGTTCGCTTCATTTGGGTTTTGGATTTCAACAGCTCCGCGCCGGGAGTATGCGGACACGACTTGTGTAGCTCCGTCGACGGCTTTTTCTTTCTTGCTTATCGGACGACACCGGACTACAACTTTAACGCATTCATTTAAAGCTTTCTGTAAAAAAGGAAACATTTTTTTCGTGATTATTTTTTACATGAGAGTCAAGTCCAAAGGAACATATGTATTTCACAAATTGTGGTCCTACTGGCGACCATTCCCGATGGCAGCTCCGCTGCCACATCGGAGTTACAAGCCTCTTCGGGGCGGACCACACCCGTTTCCGAGAAGAAACGACCAAGAGTTTCCGAAAAAAAACCTCCCTGGCAAGAGCCATGGAGGTTCGATGCAGGAGGATTGTGTATGTGCTTGGATGTGTTCTATGTGTTTTTTCGTCAAATTGGGAGCATTTCATCTCAGCCCAGTTGCGCTCAATTCTTTTAATCCGCACCGGCATCGAAACCAATCCAAGTCCCGAAATGCAAGAGCAACCGACGCATCTTCGGGAATGCCAGGTCTTTGAGGTGTACCTGGTGCAGAGAATGGTGTCATTTTTATTGCTCTGGCTTAAGAAAAATACGACAGTATGACAAGTTGTCTTTTGTTGCTCCAGGGTGTCTGAACGCGGATCGGTCCCCAGGCACTCCAGGCCTCAGCTCACAAGCTAATGGTTTACCACCATGGGTTTTCCTCCATACGCGTCGCTGTCGTCACCCATAGTTCTCCTGACATAACTATTAAGAGCACCAGTTTGATAAGTGAAACCCGTTGGGAGACATCCACGTCCCTTCAATCCGATCACTTCCTCATATTAATAAATATTTATAAAACAGCCGAACTGACGACATCAGACGGGGGTACGTTTATCAATCACAAAAAGGCAAATTGGGAGGGTTTCACTGCGATCACTACGACGAAGCTACTCTAACAAACGCCAGGGAAGCCGAAAAGAATATAAGGAGCGTCATTGTCAAAGCGGCAGCTCGCTTCATTCCGATAGCATGTATCCTCAAAGTTCGGCCATATTTCCCAACTACTGCCGCAATCCTATACAGAGTTTCGTGGCAGCTGTTTAAAGCATAGGAAAATTAAGTAGGGAGTTCCACAGGGTAGTGTACTCTCTCCTACATTGTTCAACATCTGCCTGGTGAGCCTTCCAACACCCCCGGAAGGTATCGAACTAATATCCTATGCGGACGATTGCACCGTAATCACCACGGGGAATGATTTAAATGGCATGTGTGCTCGACTGAATGACTATATGTATTGAGAAACTGGTGGAGTTTTTCAATATCCGCAATCTAGTCATTTCGCCGTCTAAATGTACTGCAACTCTTCTCACCACCTGGGCGCGAGGAATTTTCGGAGGTGCTTAGGATCCGTACCGGTAAGCATGCTGATGACGTTGTTCCTACTGTAACCAGCCCCAAGATCCGTGGAGTCTACCTAGACACCATGATGAAGTCGAAAAGCCACGTCAAAGACGTAGTCGACAAAATGCACAGTAGAAACAACGTCCAAAGAGCACTGGCCGGGAGCTCGTGGGTAAGGACAAAGAAACCATGCTGGTCACTTACAAAGCGATAGGTAGAGCAATCCCTGGCTATGCAGCACCGGTGTGGTCACATTCTGTTCGAGACACAAACTGGAGTAAGATACAGACATGCCAAAACGCTGCTCCACGTATCGTTACAGGTTGTCACCTAATGTCGTCCCAGTATCATCTTCATCAAGAAACCAACATGTTAACAATACGTGATCATAATCTTCTCCTGTCTTTACAATATCTCGTCGGGTGCTATCTTCTTCTTCTTCTTTTAGCGGTACAGAAAGGTGTGAACCGCTGTGTATCTATATGGACTCGTTTTATAGTTCGTCATCGTTTTCGTCCGCAATCTCCAGGGACAAAAACGTGGCAGCTGCAATGGGGTTTTCCCATAGTGAGAGGGGGGTGAGATTAGTGGGTGCAGCTGGGCATTGAAACAAATGGGCTACATCGTGTGGCGTGCCAGCGCAGTTAGGGCATACGTTTAGTATATTTGGGTCTATGCGAGATAGATACGAATTGAGGCGTGAGCAGAAGCCTGACCGAAGTTGGGCTAAAGTCACTCTGGTGGCTCTCGGGAGCCTAATCTCCTCAGGCGAAATAGGTGGTGGGATCGCTGAGAGGACTCTGTTCGTACCTAAACTCGCAATAGACCTACTCACTTCCTCAGTGTGAATCATTGCAATGGCAGCCCGGTATGAATCTTCATCGAAAGGATCCCTTTTGTAACCCTGGACTTCTCTCTCAAGGTCACGAGGGCCACGTTTGATGTTGCGTGGAGGGGGAATTTTGTCCATGAGGTTACGGTTAGGATGATCCTCTCGATAACAACCTACTAAATATTGTTTTGTAGGTAGTCGATTGTGGTCACGTATTGGCATCAAATGTGTCTCCTGATGTAGGTGGTCCTGGGCAGACATCAGAAGACATCCTGTAGCTGTGCGTAGAGCAGCATTTTGGCAGACTTGGATTTTGTTCCAGCTTGTGTTACAGAGACCTTGCGACCAAACTGGCGCCGCAAAATCAGCCGCTGCTCGACCCACCGCTTTGTAAGTGGCTAGCATTGTCTCTTTATCTTTGCCCCAGGTGCTACCAGCCAGTGCTTTAAGAATTTTGTTCCTACTGCGCATCTTTTCACATACCGCTTCCGCGTGATGAGCTGAAGTCATCATTTTCTCAAAGTGAAGCCCGAGAATTTTTGGATTTGCAACAGCAGGAACTGGTTTGTTGCCAATACGTACCCCAACCGGCCACTTACGATCACCTGACCAGGTGGTAAGGAAGGTCGCAGACGATTTGGACGCTGAGATGGTTAGGTTTCTGCTATGGAAAAAGGCTTCTAGTCGCGCTAAATATCTATTGATATCTTCACGCATGACATCCCTATCCGCTCCCGTGGCGAGTACAGTGCAGTCATCGGCATAAGAAATAACTTCAATGCCTTCCGGAGGTGTTGGGAGACCGGCCATGTAGATGTTAAACAAGGTGGGAGAGAGAACCCCACCCTGAGGAACACCTAATTTGATCTTTCTAAGTTTGGAACGACTGCCTCGAAACTCGGTGAAGGATTGCCTACCAGCTAGATAGTTGGCAATCCATCTTATCTCTTGAGTCGGAACATGCATATTGAGAAGGTTTGCCAGAAGCATGGAGTGATTAACCTTATCAAACGCATTTGATAGGTCAATCGCCACTATGATGGTTCTATGGCAAGGTGTACTGTGGTTTAGTCCGTCTCTTACACGTGTAGTGATCGCGTCCAGAGCGGTGGTTGTACTATGCATGCGTCTGAATCCGTGCTGATGGGGATCTAGCTTTGCATGTGAAAGAGTGTGGGGTGGATGAGGGCTTCCAGCGTCTTTGCTACAGATGACAGGATCGTAATCGGTCTGTAGGAAGTTCCTAGTTTGGCACTTTTCCCTGGTTTAAGGCATGGGACTATACGACCTTGTTTCCAGATGTCGGGGATGGCGAGCGTAGACATTGACAAGTTAAAGACTGCCGTGAGATACTCAATGGCAGGAAGATCAAGATGTTTGAGCATGGCCATTGAAATGCCATCTGGTCCAAGGGCCTTAGAATTTTTTGCATTCTCTATGACTGTTTTAACCTGGTCCGGAGTATAAATTGGTACGGAGTCAACAATTCGGCTGCGAATCCGTCTTCTAATTTTGCGCTTGAGGCCATCTGACTTGGGATATTCAATAAATTGTTTATTGAACTGGCTCGCACACTGAAGAGGATTGCTAGTTTCTTTTTTGCCGAAGGTTATGGCTATATTGCCCTTATCTTTTGTGGGGTTCGAAAGGGCACGGACAGTGGACCATAACTTACTGGCACCTTCATTAAGGTTACAGTCATTGAGGTGCTCGTTCCATTTGGCCTTCTTGTAGTCTTTAACTTGTCGCTGTATTTGGATATTGAGCTCCCGAATTCTGGGGTCACCAGGGTTAGCGCGCCTAATGTTGTCACGTTCATCAGCTAACCTTGCGGCACTTGTTGGGAAGTTTGGACGAACCTTTGGAATGCGCCCTGCAGGGATGAACCGTGCCGCAGCTTTGGCAATGACGCTCCTAATGTTCCGTTCGGCCTTATGTATATTGGTGGGAGGGGGAAGCGCGAAGAACTTCGATGACGTGAATGTTGTGAAACCTTCCCAATCAGCTTTTTTGTGATTGATAAAAGTTCGTTCGCTGTGTCTTACGTTCAAGGCAACATTATTGGGGGGAGTAGGGGGCGTTGGTGGAGGGGATGGGCCTGGTATTACCCGAGGCTGCCCAGTATTCCTACAGCCTGGAGCAACAAATGTACCTTCTATGTAATGACCCATCCTTCTCAAACCGGAGCATCTAAAATGCACCCACTCCGAACAGCAACTACACTGAAGTGACCTGGCATTAGAACCGATACGTCGGTTGCAGACACTACACATCCATACCAAGACAGGGCCTGGATTTGTTTCAATGCCGGCGCGTAGAAGGAGAATTGAGAGCAGCCGCGCCGAGATGTGATGCTCCCAATAAGACGAAAAAACATATATAACGAGTCCATACATATACACAGACATACACAACCTTCCTGCATCGAGACCTTCGAGGCTCTTGCCAGGGAGGCGTTTTGGCAACTCTTGGCCGTTTGTTGTAGCAAACGGGTGTGATCCGCCCCGGAGAGGCGTATTGCAACTGCAAAATAATGCAATAGCAATGGTTGCCAGTAGGACCACCTATCGAGAGAATCACCCAAACCATCATCTCATGGACAATACTCCCCCTTTACGACATGTCAGGAGTGGAATCAGAGATCTCGAGAGAGACGTCCAGAGATACAAACGGGTACATACCGATATATTTGATGACACAGCATACCATGCGGCCATCGCAGATATTCACACAACCGTTGTGAATCGGTCAATAGGAAGATTAGGAAGAGAGACTAGGCTCCCGAGAGCCACAAGAGCGAGACCAGCTTAGGTCGGGTTTTTGTTCGCGCCTCAATTCCTGCCTATCGAATATACACCGACATTCAGAACATTTGTCCGTGGTGGTACGCCTCACGTTGTGGACTACCTGTTCTGATGCTCTGCTGCACCCACTAACTTCACTCCGAGGGCGTTATGGGAGAGCCCTATTGCAGCTGCTACGTTCTTGTCGCTTGAGACAATAAGCGAGAACTTAGAACACATCCACAGGCATGCACAGCGGTCCACGCCTTTCTGCACCGCTATTACAACAACAACAAATGAGTATTTTTTGCAGCAAATCTTAGAGTTAAGTATATCGACTCTAAATACTGGTGAGATATTTAGCCAGGCCAATTTTGTAGCTCTGAGCATAGAAATTGTGAAACGTCGTAAGTCTGGCCCATTTTTTAGGGGCACTGCAATTTACAATCTTAGTAACAAATTAAAAAAAAAAACATTAAAAATTATACACCCATGTCAATTACCCGCACGGTGACTTGAATTCAACTTGCGGTCAAATTTTCTGTAAGTAAACTTGTAAAATCGTGAAAAGCCCACACTCTGACGATATTAAATTATGATGATACACAATTTATAATCTGCCAACATCGTTCTTATCAATGTCTCACATCGACAACGAGTATAACATTTGTGTATAGTAAGCTTGTGATTATACAACAAATAAGAAAATGTATTCAAGTGAATAATATTCAAAGTTAAAAGAGATTTCGCGATTTTTGCGTCATTGCACTAGAAATTGTTTGTGATATTCTTGGAACATGTCCAAATCGTCTTGTTTTCCGCCTTTCCTCTTGAATGTGTCATGTAGTCCAGGAAATATTTTTTTTTTAAATCATAATACGATTTTTGATAAACATTTTTTTTTTTGGGAAATTAAAGGATTATTTTAAAGTTTTTAGATACGCGAGACTTTGGTATCAGTGCCAGAGTACCATTACTTGATTGTGCACGTCAAACCTTCCTGTTACCGAATTAAGGTCTCCCGTCAAATCAATTTGAGCAACGCTTCAAGTGCACACAGCCATAGCCTCAGAAATTTCACTCACCTAAACACAGTGACCTTTTGAATCTTTATTGATAGCATTTATATTTATTTTAATAAAATAAAATATTGTTATAGTTAGTGAAGGTGCATGTAAAAAAGGATTGCGAAATTTCCATCAACAACTTTGACAGGTGTTCGGCACGGAATAATTCCTGCCATTTATTTGGAACGGAACGTAACGTATGATATCTGGTTCGCCCTTAATGCTTTCATCAGGGTTGTCCAATTTGATTTTTGTTTCTCCATTTTTACTAAAATGTGAAAGCACATGTGCCCTGTAAAAATTTTCCATTAAGGTTTCTTATCCCTGTGTCAGTGCTATAATATGAGTATAACAACTCAATATTTTCGAGAAAAATTTCCCGCAACACAACTCGAACTTTCAACTTCAACTTTTCTGGAAATCTTCAACAACTCTGTTTATTTCGAGTTCGTTGCAGAAGTATTTTTTTTACGGCGGAGTACTGAGGCTGTTTTTGATAATTGATATTGATAATTGCAAACTACACGCGCTGGCTGTAACCTCTTATTTGAATTTTTTTACGTCTTGGAAATATAGTGCTGAAATTTGTTTTACATTTGTTGTACAGATGATTTCAAATACATTCCAAATTGCGTAAATATCTCTTTAAAATGTTCGTTTCCATTAAGCGTTTAATTTGAATTTTTGGATTTTAAGATTTCGCTGATTTCTCCGGAATAGCACGTAGGCCAGACGAAAATTTTTCACTGGCCGGATTGTGGACCGCGGGCTGTATGTTAGACAACCCTGCTTCAATAAATGCAATACAGGAATAAGTTAAATTGGATTCTGATTCCCGTAAATTGTTACCATCGTTAATTGTATCGTCAGATTGATCACATGAGTTGATATCGCTAAAATTCATTCATTTCTATTCGAATGTGAATGACAGACATCGAAATTAGGCAATGAAGATATTATGAATTCCCTAAAATAACTAAAGTTGGTAAAAAGTCAGAATCTGGTGACGACTTTTTTATGGAAGAGTTACGGTGCTATATCCAAAAAATTAGAAACTGTACCATAAGCATTACGACAAAAAAAAACGAGACCGAGTTCTAATCGTGCGAATAGCATGATGAGTGTATGTATACCTTATGCCCATGTACAGACCTAGAAGGCACGCAAAACCTAAAATATTCAATTTCACGTTTTTTTGGTCGTATCTGGCACACTTTTAATATTTTGTAACCCTTATGAATCCTGATGGGCGCACGGATCATCATGGGATTTAAATATGTTGTTAAGAACTTTACGAGCTACAACTTCGTAGTCATCATCAAAGTGACACGATAGCCCGACGCGACGTCGGGCTTTGGCCGCCTGAATCGTTGACCTCCAATTGTCGCGGTTACGAGACCTTGTCTTCCAGTTTCGGTGGCATGCGATTATCGTCAATCCGTTGTACATGCCCCGCCCATTGCAAGCGTTGAAGCTTCACGATTTTCGTTACTTCCAGCTCGTCGTACAATTGATACAACTCATTGATCTCGCTCGCGAACGGCCCCAAAAATTCGTCGAAGGACCTTTCGTTCAAATCTGTCTAGCATAACATAGCACGGGTCGGATGATCGTTTTGTACACGCGGAGCTTCGTGTTCCTATGCGCAAGTTTCAAATTAATTATAGGGAGGACCGAGAAATAGGTCTCATTAAATAGTTGTGTCCGTCGCTTAATTTCGTCGGTTTCGTTAGCGTCCTTTAATAAGTTACAACCCAGGTAGTTGAAGTTGTCTACAACTCGATTTTGAGGTCCCCAACTGTGATGCTGCTTGAATTTACTGGCGTCCTTGTTTTCGATTGCATCATGTTCTTTGTTTGGTTTGCTTTCATTGATATGTAGGCCAACTTCCTTTGCGGCGTTATTGAGGTTATGCAGAAGGCTTTCAGCATCACCCAATCTTCGAGACATGATGTTGATGTCGTCGGCGTACGCTACTAATTGAGTCGACTTGATGAGTAGCGTTCCGCTGCTGTCCATATTCATGGCTCGAATTACATACTCCAAAGCAAGGTTGAAGAGCGTCGGCGCCAGCCCATCGTCCTGCTTGTTTCAAATAGGTCAGTGAGTCGGTTCTGCACTTTGACCTGCGAGACGGTATTAGTTATCGTCATCCTTGTGAGTCGCACTAACTTTGCCGGTATACCAAAATGCAGCAAAATGTTGTATAGTACACTTACTCGATCGATCGATCGATACTGTCGTATGCCTGCTTGAAGTCGACAAAGATTTGGTGTACGTCGATGTTATATTCCCAGCACTTTTGGAGTAGTAGCTTCACTGTGAAAAGCTGATCGGTGGTCGAACAACCAGGTCTGAAGGCGCCTTGATACTCGCCGAAGATTCGTTCTGCGAACGGATTAACTCTTTTTTTGCAGAATTTTCGATAGGATCTTATGCCCTGTAATTCTCACACTTCAGCTTGTCGCCCTTTTTGTGGATTGGGCAGATTCACAGGAGAACAATTTTGAGACTTTTTTCTGTTTTCTTGAATTTTGCATCTAATTTATAGTAAAACGGCCTCACTGATTCCAAAAATGCAATCCATTTTTCCCCTATACGTCAGGTTTTTGAAATATCGGGGTTTTTTAATTTTATGGAAAAGTACAAAAGGCCCCCTTAAAAACAACTTTTTTTAAAAGCTACGGGGATGGATCCTTGTACACGACCTTCTAGTACCTGTATACAATCAAATTAAGAACAATAAAAGAAAGTAATTTGTCGCAAACTGGATTTTTTGTTAAAAGTAGTAAATTTCTTCGGCCATTTTCAAGGCTCTTTTATGAAAAAAAATGCATTTAAAAGCCTCTGCTCCAGTAGATTACCCTATTATTGTGCTCTTAATTTGTGTAATGGAAGCCTCTACTATCCCTCGTCAAAATGTGTCAACACCCCGGACTCATTTTGCTGTATATGTGGCAGCTATACATTTCTAAGTCAGAGGGCAAAAATAGGCCCCTTTGTCCACCAGACATATCTTGCCTACTTCAAAGCTCCAATTTGCAATCAGGAAAAATGGTGGGTTCCTTATAAAGTGTGTAACGGGGATATACAAAATATCCGTGGTTTTTGTGTATGTGGGATAGCAGAGTTCGCGATAAACATTGTACACAAAGGAATTGGGCCTCGAGATCTGATCTGAAGGCTGGTGATCCGAATATTGTTCATGAACCGCTTGTGGATCGACAAAAAATCATTTTCCCGCCGTTGCATATAAAACTAGGCCTGATGAAACAATTTGTAAAAGCTTTACCAACAGAAGGAAATTGTTGTAAATATATTCTTTCGGCACTTCCTGCGACATCATATACGACAAAATAAAGGCTTGTGTATTTGACGGTCCACAGATTCGGCAGCTTCTTAGAGATACAAATTTTATTGAATCAATAGAAGAAATTGAAAAGACAGCATGGCTGGCATTTGAGAGTATAGTCAACAACTTTCTAGGCAATATACGTGCATCAAATTATGAGATAGTCGTCGAGCAACTATTGGACAGTTTTCATAGGCTTGGCTGCAACATAAGCATCAAAGTCCATTTTTTACACATTCTCATCTAGATGAATTTCCGGAAAATCTTGGAGCTGTGAGTGATGAGTAGGGAGAGCAATTTCATCAAGATTTAAAAATCATGGAAACTCGATATCAAGGCAGATGGGATGCGAATATGACGGAGGACTATTGATGGGGCATAAAACAGGACTGTCCTGAAATTGAACACTCCAGAAAAAGGTACAAACGAAAATTTTTGCCATAGTTTTGTTTTTAACTCTTAGGTAATATTGTTAAGACGTAAAATCAATATTTATAAATAAAAAAATAGTAACGAGTTTCGTTTGTTTTGATTTCAATGAAGGGAAGATTTGTATGGGGGCCAAAATTTGAGCCCCCTGTATCTCAAAAACTGGACGTATAGGAGAAAAACGGTTCGCATTTCCGGAACCTACGACCAAAAATTAGCTAGAAATGAATATCAAATCTAAATAAACAAAATGCTGTTCCCCCGTGTTATGCTTTTGCACCAATCTTCGACAATAATTATGATTCTGAAAAAAAAAATACTGAACTAGCGAAAGAATACCTAGTTGGATGCTATCGTACATCGACCATCCGAAAAATCATCTTAGTCAACTGAGTGTCGCGGGGGGCGCATATCTTTAGAACATCATAATGTGAAATATATGTTTTTCAACAAATATTTAAAAAATGAAGTGTCCAACGGAAAAGATTGAATGAAATCGTTCCTCCAAAATTCTGTCCGTTGATTGTTCGAGCTTGTTTCATTTAATGTGTTCTAAGCTTACTGTGGAAGATGCCACTTTCTGCCACAATAGTGGAAATTCATTCCGATGTGACAAATACACGGTGCTTCGACGCCGACCTATCCGCGGCCCGATGCTAACGGACAATACCAGTCATTCAAATGGCAATAACACAGTGCAGTACAATATTGTTCGAACGACACTGATACATATACTGTGGCCAAAGCGGATACTGTTGAAAGTCAATACATTCTGCAAATGGTTTATCCGAAGCTTTTTAAGTTGGAAGAGATATATACGCATTTTCTTTCTCTAATAAATGAGCTAAGAACGGAAAATGCGGAATTCAAGTCGAAATTATTATCTCTAGAAAGTAGATGCAGCTAGCAACAACCAACTACTGAACAATTACATTGAAATTGGGTGGGGTTCCAAAACGGAACAGTTGCGTATGCTCCGAAAATATGTTTCCCATTCTGATCACCCTAACTGCCATTTTGCGAATCAGAAATCATCTCCAGTTCTTTTCGTTGACATATTTCACAAAAGCAGACAAAGGAAAAGAACCGGAGATTATAATCCGCAAAATGGCAGTTATAGGATTAAATTTCAATACGGTTGGATATTATATTAGATTAAATCTAAATTTATTACTATAGCTAAGTATTGAATTTTAATCCATTCCTGGTGTGGTCATAAATTTACACTAAAAAATAATAGAGTTTAGTCCAACATTTTTGACCATGTGTGCTTCAAGTTTCTATTGTAGTAAATACAATTGTTGATAATAAAATAATAAATAAATAAAATATATAAAATTGTTGAGTTTGTACATGGATGAATTTTCGCGTTAATTGGAGAATCAACAATCTAGTAATTTGATAATTTCAGGGAAACTACAACCTCAACTTCCTGAGTAGTGGTGAAACGATTTCAAGGTATTTACAACGCCATCTAGTTACATCAAGGCCGTAACTCAGCTGTGCCATGCCGTCATAGTTTGCCTACTCAATTTTGGATTTACACGAACAAACAACAACAATAAGCATATGCCGTAATTAAAAGGAACAACAAAACAGTGCAAATTTAGTAGGCAATTTTTCGACATTGCGGCCTTAATATATAGACGGCGGTGGTATTTAGCGCTTCTAGCGTCACATGGCCTACTAAGTTTTGTCAACGAGCCTACTAGATTGCCTTCTGGATCATGCTTAGATCATTATACCCTTCGCTCATAGAGTGAAAGGGTATATTAACTTTGTCATGAAGTTTGTAACCCATTGAAGGAAGCATCTCCGACCATATAAAAAGTATACATATATGATCAGCATGACCTGGGGAGTCGATTGGGCGATGTCCGTCTGTCTGTCTGTTGCGACGCGTTTTACTCGGCCAATTTAAAAGCTACGAAGCTGAAATTTTGCACAAATGCTTCTTTTTGCTGCAGGCAGTTTGTATGTTTGAATCGGTAAAATCGGAGCATGGGGTCATGGGGTTGCCATATAAACCTAACCGCCCAAATTAGGTTCTTCTAAGAAAAACTTTTTTATTTGTGCACTGATTTCAACCAAATTCCACACAAATGTATTTCTATTGATGACACACAGCATATGTGAGAATGGATCATATCGGACCATGGGGTCATGGGGCTGCCATACAAACCCAACCCCTCAAATTAGGTTCTTCTGAGAAAAACTTTTTTATGTGTGCACCAATTTCATCCAAATTTCACACAAATGTGATTCTATTGATAACACAATACCTATGTAGGAATGGATCAAATCGGACAATGGGGTCATGGGGCCGCCATACAAACCTAACCCCCTAAATTAGGTTCTTCTAAGAAAAAATTTTTTATTTGTGCACCGATTTCTATAAAATTCTACAAAAAATGTATTTCTTTTGATGATACAAAACATATGCAAGAATGGATCCAATCGGAGCATAGGGTCATGGGGCTGCCATACAAACCCAACCCCCCATTTTGGTTCTTCTAGGAAAAATTTTTTACACCAATTTCACAAAACCTTGAACCAATGTGTCTTAATCAAAGCAACAAAAAAGGTCAAAAGAAATGGGATCAAACTATGGAGCCATGCTCCCGCATCCCCAATAAAATTTTCTGAGTAAATATTTTTATTTGCCCACTTATTCCAACCAAGCCCCACACAAATATTGTTTTGTCGACGCAACGGAACTTTTGTGAAGGCGAAAGGAAAAGAATGGGAGGGGGTTAAATACAAGTCGTAGGTACGCCCGAACAAATTTTTAGCCCGGAGGAGAGCGAAGGGTATCAAAATTTCGGCCGGTCTCGTTATTCTCTTTGTAGTCATATTTCTGATTGTACCATTACTTTACCTTTTAATACTAATTCAAAGAAACCCTGGATTTCAAATGCACTTTAAAAAAAAGTTGACTAAGAAAATAAATTGAGACACAAACGGAGTAAGCATCCTACCAATCGTCATTTAAAAGTTAAGGTGACAAAATTATGCCTTGAACTCAAAAAAGCGATACCTAGATGTTGTGATAACTACTTCAAGGACCGTAATTATTCTATTCTATTCGCGTGTATCGTTTTTCAAATATTTGAATTGTGAACCGTAATTATGTTATGGGAAATTTAAAAGGAGAATGGCAAGTTATCAACAGTGTTTTGAACCAATCGGTGCCTACCAATAAACCCTACGATTCGATGGGTCTAGAATTTTAGACAAGTACAGAATCGCAATTTCAATGCTTACTTAACTTCTTTAGGATATAATTTATCATCAGGAATGAGCTCCAACACTCAGAGAAAAAAACGCACATTCATATTAAAAGCTCCACATTTAAATTGAACGCAGTATTCGTTTGAAATATATCGTTTGATTTGAACGAGTTCTCATTTACGCTAAGAGAATTTCTTTTAAAACAAAAGAGCAGCTAAACCGCAAACGACGGTCGTTTCAATCAAAAGATTCCGCATTACATAGTAATGTGGATACATTCCTTTACTTAACAAATACGCATACCTAAAGGACGCGATGCCAAAATATCATTTGTTTCAACGTAGCACAACAGGTAGTTAATACTTCTGGCCGGTCCGATGAGTCTCACGTGTTCATATTCGTTCCAAACAAATGTGTCTGTATAGTGTCTAACAACAAACGCGTATTAGAATCTTCGTCGATGTTAAGAGTGTTTTCGAGAATGTACTTTTGCATTTATCTGGAGGAACGGACGCTTGCACACGTGCAATTTAAGTTTAGCGGGTGTTAAAATAAAAGTGTATTGTATTAATCGTATTAATATTAGACCTAAATAAAAAATAAAGTGTTTTTCTGAAGTTTTCATAAGTTTTATTCTTTATTCATTTGTCAACACAGGTAACAGTAAGTATCTAATCGAATGAAGAATGGACAATCAAACGGAATGTATTATTTTATTTCAGCAGAGTTTGCCTTTAATTCCATGTAAAACTCAATTATTTTGAATGGGGCAATTTCTATGAAATGAAAACGGGATGCGTTACTTTCGAAATACATACCGTTTCATTAAAAAGAATGCTTCGTTTAGTTTAAATAACAAAAATGTTCGATATAAAAACGAAGACGTTTGATGCAATTGCCTTTCATTTATTTAAAATGTTTTACCCGTTTACAATAAAAGAATAAGTGTTTATTTCAATGAAAAATACGTTTAAATCGACTGGCTCCTTCTTTCCAGGTAAACATAAATTCTTTTGATTCAAACGCTTTTTTACAACTCATTATGCTTTTGAAAGAAACGCCACTCGTTACAATTAAACGCATTTGCGTGTGGAGCCAAATCAAAAGCGGAAATCGTTTGAATTAAATATATTTCGTTCAATATTAGTGAATATTTCTCTGAGTGAAGGTTCTAGTTTCCCCTTTGAGCCAATTACCTTCTTTAAAATCTTGAAAGTAATAGGATCTCTAAAAAATTCTGATGCTTGTAGCTTTGATGTTTCAAGCGTAGCGTTTTTTTCGAAAAAGAAAAAACGTACAAAAAGTGAGTTGAATGCGTTGTTCTTGGGTTATCCGCAGGGACCTGTTTTGGGATCGATTTTATTCCTTGTATATATTATTCAGAGGTTCACTAACTGCCTTCGCTGATATATAAAATTGCACTTAACTTAACAGCCGATATTATTTTGGATCTTAATTTATTTAGAATGTTGTTTGTTGAGCATGGGTTAACCATAAGTTCCAAAACTATGTTTTCAGTTTATCGTCTTCAATCCTGTGGAATGCTCAGTTTTGGTTCCATGCTGCGAATTATCAACGGCTGTGGTCACGCCGCCTTCGTGGGGCACTTACTTGCAGTGATAAATGTTTTGAAATTGAGATTGTTCAATACTTTTAAAAATTTGGGATTAACGCTCGATTCTTGATTATGCTTTGCGGACCACACAGAAGAGTTGCGAAAATATTTTCGTTGTTCTCTCAAGTTTTTTTATTACTCGAAAAAACTTTGTTCTGAAGAACTACTTAACGAGATTTTATTTTGGTATTTTTCACTCCAAACTGCAATTTGAAAATTTTTCATGAATTACACTTACATATCTCTGTTAATAAGATTTAATATTTGAAGATCACCCCGCATAAGCATTTAATTGCAAACAAATGCCCTGCTTTCGGAGCCAGCCCGCACAACGTGGACCATGTATTTGACTGTCCTGCTGCACCAACGCATTGCGTTATGGGAGAATCCCACCGAGGCAGCATTCTTCCTAGGTCTTCTTCTTCTTGTAGCGGTGCAGAAAGGTGTGAAACCTCTGTGCATCTATGTATGTACGATTTATGGTTCGTCAATGTTTGTGTCCGTGAGGTCTAAGGACAAAAACATAGCTGCTGCGATAGGGTTTTCCCACAGCGATATAGGGGTAAGATCAGTGGGCGCAGCGGGGCATTGAAACAAGTGACCCACATCATGAGGAGTACCATTGCAGTTTGGACAGATGTTTTGGATGTCCGGGTTTATGCGAGAAAGGTACGAAATAAGGCGTGAACAAAAGCCAGACCGAAGTTGAGCTAGTGTTACTCTAGTGGCTCTCGGGAGCCTAATCTCCTCAGGCGAAATTGGTGGTGGACGCTCTGAGAGGATTCTATTCGCACCTAAACTCGCGATAGACCGATTCACTTCTTCAGTGTGGATCGCTGCAATGGCGGCTCGGTATGTAACTTCATCGTAAGGGTCCCGTTTGTATCCCTGAACCTCTCTCTCAAGGTCTCGTAAACCACGCCTGACATGTCATGGTGGAGGAATTCGGTCCATGAGATGATTATTGGGATGATCCTCACTGTAGCAACCAACAAGATACTGTTTTGAGAGTAGGAGATTGTGATCACGTATTGGCATCAATTTTGTCTCCTGATGTAAGTGATCCTGGGCAGACATCAGAAGGCAACCTGTCGCGATGCGTAGAGCGGCATTTTGGCAGACCTGAACTTTGGACCAGTTTGTGTCACATAGACTATGTGTCCAAACTGGGGCTGCATAATCAGCGGCCGCCCGACCCACCGCTTTATAGGTAAGTAGCTAGCATGGTTTCTATATCTTTGCCCCAGGTGCTACCAGCTAGAGCTTTTAGGATGTTGTTCCTACTGCGCATTTTTTCACAGACTGAAGCTGCATGATTCGCAGACGTCATCATGTTCACTAGGTGAAGCCCGAGAATTTTGGGGTTTTTAACAGTAGGAACAGAATTGTTGCCAATACGTATATCCATCTCCCATTTGATGTCCTCCCACCAAGTGGTTAGAAAAGTCGCAGAGGATTTGGACGCAGAGATGGTGAGGTTTCGGCTTTGGAAAAATGCCTGTAATCGTCCTAGATAGCGATTAATTCGGAGGCGCATTTCATCCTTATCCGTGGTGTGGGAAGGCCGGACATGTAGATGTTAAACAGAATGGGGGAGAGTACCCCTCCCTGTGGAACACCTAATTTGATTTTCCTAAGCTTAGAACGTTTGCCTCGAAACTCGGTGAAGGAGTGCCGACCAGCTAGATAATTGGCAATCCAACGGATCTCTTGTGCAGGAAGATGCATATTCAACAAGTTTGCTAAGAGCATTGAATGATTGACCTTATCGAATGCACTTGATAGGTCTATTGCCACCAGAATAGTTCTGTGACAACCCATCACGAATGCGTGTAGTGATCGCATCGAGGGCAGTGGTGGTACTATGCATCTTCCTGAAGCCATGCTGGTGAGGTTCTAGCTTCGCATGTGCAACAAGAGTGGGGTGAATAAGGGCCTCCAGCGTCTTTGCGACAGGAGAAAGTATCGTAATGGGGCGGTAGGATTCCCCGAGATTTGCGATCTTCCCTGGCTTGAGACAGGGAACAATTCGACCTGTTTTCCAGATTTCAGGGATGGCAAGCGTGGACATCGACAAGTTAAAGGCGGCCGTGAGATACTCAATGGCTGGAAGGTCGAGATGTTTCAACATGGTCATCGAAATGCCATCTGGTCCGAGGGCCTTGGAGTTTTTAGCATTCTTGATGACTTTTTTAACCTGGTCCGCTGTAAAAGATGGTATGGTGTCAACATTCCGGCTGCGAATCCGTCTTCTAATTTTGCGCTTGAGGCCGTCAGACTTGGGATGTTCAATAAATTGTTTATTGAACAGGCTAGCACACTGAAGAGGATCGCAGGTTTTTGTGTTGCCAAATTCAATGGCGTTGTTGCCCTTTTCTTTCCGAGGATTTGAAAGGGCGCGGACGGTAGACCATAATTTGCTGACACCTTCATTGAGGTTACATTCATCGAGGTGCTGATTCCATTTCGCCCTCCTATAGTCTTCAACTTGTCGGTCAATTTCGGAGTTAAGTTCCTGAATTTTGGGATCGTCGGGGTGAGCGCTTCTGATCTGATCACGTTCATCGGCTAATCTGGCGACACTAGTGGGGAAGTTAGGCCGAACTTTCGGGATACGTCCTGCCGGAATAAAACGTGCCGCGGCTGTGGTTATGACGTTCCTAATATTTTTCTCGGCCTCATGAATGGTGATAGGTGATGTTAGCTCGGTGAACTTCGCCGACGAGTAAGCTTTGAAACCATCCCAATCGGCTTTCTTGTGATTGACAAACGTTCGCTTCTCTGACTTAGTCATGTTCGCTGGTTTGTCAATCTTTATAATGATTGGGAGGTGATCTGATTTAAGGGTGGTACGTACTTCCCATCGGGAAGCAGCAATTAGGCTGGCACTGACAATAGTTATGTCAGGAGAACTACTGCAAGTGCCCACGACTCTAGTCGGCGAGTCTTCATTAAGTGAACAGAATTCTGAGGCGTCGAGTGATTCGGCGATAGTTATACCCCTGGCATTGTTGTTGAGGTCTGAATGCCAGAGCTCATGGTGCACATTAAAGTCGCCAAGGATGACCCTGTGCTCTCCGGAAAGGAGAGGACCAATATCGAAACGATAGCCAGAAGGGCAACTAGAGTGAGGTGGTACATATATATTAAAAATTTCGATATTAAGTAGTACTCCCTGATGGAACTGGATGGCTTGAATTTCCGCCGTACCATCAGCAACTACATCTAATACACAGTAATGTACGGACTTGTGTATTAGGAAGGCAAGTCCACCTCCAGGGTGAGAATCATCCGTGGCGGCCGGTCGATCTTTCCGCAGTATAACATATTCGCTATGGACGCTTAGAGACGAGTTTGCGTGAAGCAACGTCTCTTGGATGGCGGCGATGAGAATTCTGTTGGAACTCAAGAAGTGTGTGATCTCAGCGATTTTTCGGTGAATACCATTACAGTTAAACTGTAATATAGATAGTGCAGTGAAAACCGCTGGAGGAGGAGGGCCAGGCGTAAGACTGGGTCTGGCATTCCTTATCATATTGTTAGGCGGTGTAGGGGGCAGTGGTGGAGAAGGTGGGCTGGGAGCAGCCCTGGGTTGCCCGGAATTCATACAACCTGGCGCAACATATGCTAAGGAGTGTTGACCTTGTCTTCGTAACCCTGAACACCTAAAGTGAACCCATTCCCTGCAGCAATTACACTGCACTGATCTGGCATTCGAACCGATACGTTGGTTGCAGACACTACAAATCCATACCTCTGGGCCTGGATTTGTTTCAACACCGGCGCGAATTAGTAAAATTGAGAGCAGCCGCGCCGAGATGTAATGCTCCCAATATGACGAAAACCACATATATCGTACCCACACATATACACAGACAAACACAACCTTCCTGCATCGAACCTTCAGGGCTCCTGCCGGGGCTCTTGCCAGGAAGGCATATTGGCAGCTTTTGGCCGTTTTGAAATGACAAAACGGGTGTGGTCCGCCCCGTAGAGGCAGTTGCCGTAAAACCACCACTTCACCTAGAAGATAGGATACCAACAATTTACAAATAGTGAAGCAACGTATTTCTTTTTCCTCGGGCTTGCTACAACATGTCAAAAAATTACAGATGGGTCAGGTGACAGTTTTTTGTATGAAATTTCGTTACTCAAAAATACACGGGATGAGTAGTCGAGGCTTTACAGCACTTTCTTCCCATTATACATTTTGCTAGGCTTTCTGTCTTTTTCGTGAGCTGCTCGAATCAAGCATTTAAAATCTATATCAGAACAAATAATGAAAATATATGTAACCCTGTTTTTAATGTGCTTAATTCTGCATTTATCTATGATCTATTCTTTAGTCTGGCTGGTCTAGCGGTTAGTGCGCGCACCTTCGGTACACATGATCATGAGTTCGCATCTCACCGTGATCCATGGTGTTTTTCGAACTCACGAGCTTGTGACGGACTAGGATCTCACTCAGATGTTAAACGAGTACTCGTTTATGGGGATAAATAACACTGCTGATCGCATTACCTCAACAAAAAGCAGATAATATCTTGGAAATAGGATGTCACTACACTAACACTTCCTGCGGCCTCAGTCCAATGTTGTATTGTCGCGCCTCTTATTTTTATTCTTTCCTTCCTGCCACAAATTGATTTCCATTAAAATACACCAAACCGGTGTCTATAGTGTCTATTTTTAAACATGTTTCCCATCCTCGATTATATTGAATTGAAAAATAATAAAATATTCAATCCAATCAATCAAGGGACAATGAAAACGTGATACAAAAGCGATGGAAACACAAATGTCTTTCTAATTCGTTTGATAAGAAATCAATAAAAAACTTAATGAAACCTTGAAAGCGGATGACTAAATTTAGTTTTATTCTTTACACATCATAACAATTCATACAAATTATGCTTCCCATCGACTATTACTATTATTATACTATTATTAAATTACATATTTGATTCCTGACTATTTTTTATAATGAATGTAACTGTCCCCCATAATAATTTCGCCACAAAATGCCTTAAATTCCCAGCAAAGAGCATTAATTACCTTAAGCAATTTTGCTTACCGTGTGCGGCCTAAGTCTTAGTTTACGTTTGCTAAGGTAGCATCGACATTCTTCGCGACCTAATATGGAAATATCAAGCAGCGTAAGGCGGCGTATTAGGAGCTTTGAGTTCCCAGTATCATGCAATTAGTGAGAATAAGGAAAAAAATTAAAGCCATAGCTGGTGGTATTTGCATACATACGAGTACTAATCGAGTTCGTTACTATGGACAAATTGGGGTTTTAATTATTTACAGAATGGAGAAACAACGACAATTATGCTGGAAATAGATGTGATGCAGCAACAACAGCAACAACGATAATGTTGGCAGCAATCGGCTTTTGCTGCCAACATGACGTCACCCAGTTAAAAGCATTAGACCGCAGCTGCTGCATAATATCTATTTCAAGGATTACTAATAACTGAGTTTTCTTGCAGTTACCTAGAAATTAGTGATTATACCTAGCTCCATAAGAACTCAGAATATTTTTGGGTCTCATCATTTTAAATTGGACCCACTTTCCATGATATTTTCGAACTGTTTGTCTGAAATTCATCGTAAACAGACGACATCGAATGTAGACCAATTTATGTTGGATCTCACACCTCCATATATGAAGGTCGTCAGATTCGATATGTTGCCCCCATCCTCCATATCTGTTCATAGTGCAACAATCGATAACGACTGTTTGCAACGAAACGTGCTGCTGAGCAACAATTTCAAAGCGGAAGCTACAAAAACAAACAATTCCCCTGGTTACCCGAAATGGGTGACAAATCTTGATTGGAGCGAAGACGACAGGAAGCCTGCGATTACTACTCCACCTCTCCAATATGGGGCTCTGTGCCCGACAATGTGTATCCATGACGTACATTGCCCTTCGCAACTTCATGCCGCACCTACTTGCTAATGACTTGCCATAAAAGGCCGGGCGCAAACCGTTCAAGACTGCCTTGCAAATTAATTGCGTAAACACACTCGTGGCGGGCTCGAGTGCCGTGTCGCTTACACGATACGTAAACAACACTCGAGCGCGGTGGAATCAATGGTCAAAATCAATATTGGCGATGGATGGACCGTGGTTGCAGCGATACGACCGCTGTTGGCTGCTTCCCAGGGACTCGTCAAAGTACACGACCGTGACAATTTGTTTGCCCGATTGATGGTCATCCATATAGGTGGGCTGTGGGCACACACTAGAGCTCCATTGAGCTGTGAGAACATTTTTTCTACGCTTGTGACATTTTGGGGATATGATCTCATCCTCACACTGGTTGCTGACCACTTAATGGAAATGGAAAGATGATGCGCGCGAAAGACCGGATTGCGGATCGGACAAAGACCCGCGTCTTTCTTGTGAGAAAACTAGAAGTGGAGTCTGAAGTGGTTTTGCAAAAGATCGTTTGCTTCAAATCTCGTCGATCGTAAAACCAAAAAAGAACCTGGGGCCGCGCGGCTCTAATGCAACACGAACAGCTCGCGATTCGGTAATTTTGGCGCTTGCATAGGCGCGTTGAGTCAATGTTTGAGGCGGAATGGGAAAGTGAGCCGAACATCCATGGCAGCACTCGGGACCAAACAATGCAAAAATCGTCCATCAAGCCGCATCTGCAGCCGTGTCGGCTGCGAAGGTCGCAAAACACTAATTACCATCAAATCTCTTGCAAATGATTCATACAATGTACATCTCGTCGTGCGGCAGGTTAATTTTATCGATTTGTTCACAGTCGGAGGAGGACTCGCAGCTGCCGAAGGCGCAGTACTGGCCCAACACCCCAAACACAAAATCACGCAACTGACCTGAGATTTACTTCGATTGCTGCGGTCCATTTTCGGATCCTTTCCTTGCTGGTCAGCCGAGGGCGATGTGACGCACTGCTGTGGCCTGTTGTGAAAATTCCGTTCGGTTGTCGATCTCGGGGCATGCACTCACTTTTCTCTTGAATCGATTTTCACTTTCGTTTCGACGCGACGGCGGAATGAAAACGGAAAAACACTCCGCACTCGCGAAACACGTACCAAACAAATGTTTGCTCCACACAACTTTTGCTTTTGCCTGTCAATCAGTCACTGCCCGCGGGTGACATTTGAAAATTTGTCTACACCCTGATTTTTAGCAGCGCGCAGCAGTAGTTGCGAATGTCAGGTGAAAGAGGAAATTGTCAAAATTTGGTCTAAACATCTGATGAATGTAGTAGAGTAGAAGACTTTCCATGGAGTAGTCTAGTACATTTATGATACCGAGTTGCCAGAATAAGAAAATAAGTAGGGTACATACTCGAAAAGGGTAATCCCCACCGGTTGGGCAACTGAGTATTTTATAATGCTTGAAATAGAATAGCCGCGTCAGCAGAGGCATCGGCAGAGGCATCGGCATCAGCAGAAAAATTTCAATTTAGAACACACGCATTTGCCTTTGATGACCCACAATGACAGCAGCGGCAGAGGCATCGGCAGAAGCAGAATTCTGCTTCTGTCGCTGCTGTCATTGTGGGTCATCAAAGGCAAATGCGTGTGTTCTAAATTGAAATTTTTCTGCTGATGCCGATGCCTCTGCCGATGCCTCTGCTGACGCGGCTATTCTATTTCAAGCATAATAGGCAATACATTTTGTAAATATGTATGTAGATAAAATTTAGATTATAATACATTATTGTAGGGCTATAAAGTTATAAAGCGAGTTGTCTGCAATCGATTGAGAAAGATTGTGCGGTTGAATGACAATCAATGCGGCTTTGGTGAAGGTCGATCTACTGTCAATGCGATTCAGTGCATTCGTATTGCGATGGAAAAGTATAGAGCAGCACGAAAGAAAGAAAGAATTGCACTTTGTATTCATCGATTTGGAGAAGGCATAATTCGATAGAGTACCTTGTGATCTGATATGGTTGGCTTTGAGAGCTCTTAATGTCCCTGAGAGATACGTCAGGATGATACCAGACATGTATGATGGAGCTACGACTAAGGTTAGATGCACAGCCGGTGAATCATAGTTGAAATAGATTGGATGCGTCAGCATCAGCATCGGCAGAGGCATCGGCATCAGCAGAAAAATTTCAATTTAGAACACACGCATTTGCCTTTGATGACCCACATTGACAGCAGCAGCAGCGGCAGAGTTTCAAAATGCATCTTTCTCGTCATTTTAGACTAATGAAAAAATTTAAGAATTCGCCGCCCCTCAAATTCTGCCGCCCCGGGCAGTAGCCCAGGTTGCCCATATGGGAAATCCGGCCCTGGTTGTTGAGGTCCGAATGCCAGAGCTCATGGTGCGCATTAAAGTCGCCAAGGATGACCCTGTGCTCTCCGGAAAGGAGAGGACCAATATCGAAATGATAGCCAGAAGGGCAATTAGATTGCGGTGGAATATACACAAAATTTCGATATTAGTACTCCCTGATGGAACTGAGATGGCTTGTATTTCCGCTGTACCGTCAGCAACAGGGGCGGCGCATAAGGGCCCGCAGGGCCCGCGTGGCGGGGAGGCCCACGAGATTTAGGGGCCCAAAAGCCGCATGAGTGATTTCTCGAACCATAAAAACACTTTCCGAAGTCAAAACAAATGCTAAATTTATTGTTCCTCTTTCACCAGGTCCTGGCATGGCTGCGCTATTTGCTGTAACTGCAGTTACTACATGTAGCTACATGCAGCCGCGGTTTGTAGTTCGACCCACCACTTTTCCGAGCCAAGTATCATATGCGCAAAATAATTCTTTCTGATTCTCTCTTTCCATTTTCGATTACTCAGGAACTCTTTCCGATCTATCTGAAATTTGACACACTATCCGCCTTCGGAAGTTACGGCTGCCCAAATTTTGAGTTTTCTAATTGAAAATTATCTAGTACGGTGCTCACATTTGGTGAAAATTTCAAGGTTAAGAAGTTACGGCCGTCGAAACATGCAATTTAAGGAGTAAAGTTTGATTCATGTGCAATCGATATTTAACGAGATAACAACTCTTCAATCGTACATTTTTGGTAAATCGCGAACCGATCAAAATTTCTTAAATTTGGCACACTTGTAGAGCTATTTGGCGCACATTTCCTTCAAGTTTCAACCTACCTATCCCCGTTCCGTTTGGAAATTAGAGCTGCCCAAATCGCATTTTTGTGTTTTCAAATCGAAAATTGCCTATAACTTTTTTTGATGTGAATTTCGAAATTAGGCAGACTTGTAGAACTTCGCACTGTCCATATTTTGGTGAACGTTTCAAGGCTCTAGCCAACCAAGATTCTATGAAGCTCCATCCATCCGATTTCCCTATCGACCTCTATGGCAAAATCCAGACTAAAGAAAGGACTCTGCAAGGGTTTTTAGATAAAATTTTGCCCACAATATACCCTACGAATCCTTTAAAATTTGCAAGCACAGGGGACCGGTATTGCATCACTAATATTACCATAGAGAAACACATAATCTCCTCCAGAAATAGTAGGTATATAACTGATGATTTGCCTAAAAACCGAATTCCGCAAGTATGTGTATACCTACAGCATTGGGTCTTCCAGAGTCTGATCATCTTTGGAAGCCACATTCGGTTTAAAATGAGTCTTACCAAGATTTCTCTATTGCATTTAATATTAAGTACAAACGTTTTTAAAATTGAAGGATTTAAATTAGAGCACAATTAAATTAAAATATTTAATAACGTGTCGCTTTAATCAATTGTCTAGCAAGTTACAAACTTAGGCCACCCACACACGAAGCGTCCAAATCCTTTTTTTTTTAATTCTTCGTTCTGTCAAATGCATGCATTTCCTTCGTTTTTGACAGAACGGAAATTAAAAAAAAAAATGGATTTGAATTGGCCGTGTGTGTGCGGCATTGGGGTAAATAGGGCGCTCGTCTTCAAATCATAAGTTCGTGGGGTCGAGTACCATTGTAGCGCAGGTAATTTACTATGCTGAAATATCACTAACACCTATAGAGGTGTTGCGCTGCCCTGCGTAAGCGTTTTTATTAAAAAAAAAACGATTGATGAAATCATTAATAAACGTTATAATTTTATATCCTCAGTATAAGAATATCACAGTCATTTCCCATATAGAATTGACAGATAGTCAATCAATCAATAAACTGAAAATCTGTAAACTTGTATGGAAAATTAATATAACTGATGACTGAAAAGTGTGGGTCGACCTTCAAGAGTGTTTTCGATTGATTTTACTCTGTTTTTTTTCCAGTGTAGGGGGGACCCACTCAAGAAGTTGGCGGGAGGGCCCTGAGTGAAGTTGGTCCGCCACTGGTCATCAACTACATCTAATGCACAGTAATGCACGGACTTGTGTATTAGGAAGGCAAGTCTACCACCAGGGTGAGGATTATCCGTGGCGGCCGGTCTATCTTTTTTTCGCAAAATGACATATTCGCTATGGACGCTAAGAGACTGCATGGAGCAGCGTCCCTTAATTCGTCGTCATTGGCTGCATTCAGCGAACGAAATTCACTGGAAAAAATACTGGAAACGCTACAAGAATTTACCTGCCACCGAACTGAACGCTGAATAATCTATAGATGCAATGAGAATCCAATTGGAGTAAAACTTTTCTGCTACATTTTTCCTTCGCTGAATGCAGTCATTCTGTTGGCTTTCGGCAACTGCTCGAAGTTGATTTGTTCAGTACTTTCGATAGCTAAAAAAAACTTTATAGGGGAGAGTCGGTTATATCGTACCACTTTTTACTTTTACCTGGATATTTAGTTTATGACGGCACTTGCAATAATGAATTAATATGTAAAATATACGTTAGGGCTTTGACTACCAGATGTATGGAAATCAGTTCTATAGCTGTAGTTTAACGTTTTTAAAAATTGCTTTTCGTGGAGGACTGCCATCAGTACGATTTAGCGAACGTTTTAGTCGTTTTAATCGTACTACCAGTATTTAAATCGTACCACTGAATAAAAACCATTAATTTTTTTAAAGAAATTTTATTTGGGGCATTAGGAGTAAAAAAAAAATAATTATAAATATATCCTTAGCAAAAATAGATGATTTGCAACATTTCGCCTAATCGTGTATCGATTATGCAACTAAATCGTACCAGTACCACCTACCAAACTCATAGTGGTACGATTTAACGTACCCTGCAATTTTTCGAAAGATGAACCATCTCGTCATAACTGCGAAACTTAAACACGGGCACCCAAATCAACAATAATTTAGCTTAAATTTGTAATCAAATAAAGCAAACTGTGCGCTTTTAGCTTACCTTCCTCATGAGTTATTCCCTTAGAAACTGACACGCAAAATAACAAGAAAAAGTCACAAAACATATTTTTTTGGCTCACATGCACATATTTTGACAGATACCACTCGCAACTAGCCGATTCTTCAAAGATGGCGTTGTGACATGGTTTGGTGTTACCAGTGTGTAAATAATTGACCATTTAGTCGGACATTTGGAGGTGGTACGATTTAAACGGTGGTACGATTTCACCGATTCTCCCCTAATTTTCTACGCCCGATATTTCTACATCAATCAACTGGTTTCTTCAGGTAAATTGGTTCTATCACTGCAACGCATCGGCGCGCGGTGTCACCTGGAAAGTAGACTATGCCCCATTCTCTCAAAACTCTTATAGAATGGTTAGTCTTACTGCATAGAGAAGACTCACACAATTTTCAGAAAGCTTTTCCATTATATTTAATGGAATTTTTGTTTAATTCGCATAGTTATGTTATCTCTTGGTCATTTACGCTGTTGTATGAAACTGCGCAATAATTTGTCCAATCTAAGATGATGGCGTAACCAAGCAAAATATGGCAGAACTATGCAAAATGAACAAAAATGTCATTTAACTCATTGCCGGACACAACGCCAAAATTTGACACGATTTGTATGTCAAATGCTCAAAATTGGACGTCTATAGACGTTCTGTCCGGGAAAGGGTTAATACAATGGAAAAGCTTTCTAAATATTGTGTGTGTCTTCTCTATGCGATAAGACTAACCAGCCGACAGGTACTGAATAAGAGCTATCAGAAACCGGCTCTATCCATGCAAAATTTTTAATTTTATTTTAAAGCTGAAGATTCAAGAAATTTCTCGCGAAAATCTTTAAGAAATACTTCAACAAAAGACGCATTAATTCGTATAAATTTATTAATCACATTTGAGCTTTCTTGTGTTATAGTACAATAAAGTAAATATTCGTATATATTAAAAATTAATAAAAAAAGAACCAAATTAATTACGTCATATAAATCTTTATCATAAATTATTATTAATACCATTTGAGGTAATAATTGAGGAAATAAATAATAATACTCGTACAATAAATGTTAATAAATCAAATATAAATGAATTTGCTGTACAATAGAGGAAATACAAATGTATACAATCTGTAAATGGTTATCATTTCTTAGATTTTCTTTGCAATGTTACTATATTTAGTTACATTCGTTTTGGTAACGTGTCCTTTGGTTAAATTACTAGCGGGTCTCAAATTCGTGCCACTGGAAGTGCGACGAATTGTGGTGGATTTTGGCGGCGTGGGAGTCTTGTCAGTTGCATTGAAACTTTCGCGTTTAATTAATCGTAGTTTTGGTGTAGTTTTTGGAGTTATCGGTGAGGATTTGTTGGAGGCTGAAACGGAATAAAATTTCAGTAAACTCGGAATTCTTCTGAAGCAATATCTATACACTCAGAGATTTACGTAAATCTTGAATGATATAAATTTAAGTAATTAAATAGCATTTTTAAAGTAATTACTAAAATTTAAAAATTTAGTGCCTCGCATTTAAACAAGAATCGAAAAAAAACCTAGTAAATTTAATGTTCAGTAACATGAAAAATGTCGAAAACAACACAAATACTGGAAATATGTAGAACGTTCTGTTCTATTTCAAGCATAAGAGCTCTATAGTTTTTGGTAACAAAACTTCAAATGCACTAAAAAAATGTCAGCTGAGTAAGTTGTAATTTTTTTATATGTATGAAGTTTCGTTGCCCATAATTACACTACACGGGATGCTAAATGCACATACTACGTAGATATTAGATAAATAACTGCTTGCTTACTTTCAACTGTACCGCCAAGCGACGAACGTCGTCCGGTAGGCATATTTGGAACACTCCTTCTTGTCATTGTCGTCCCTAATGGTCTTCGCACCAACTTTTGATTTGATGGAGTTGTGGCACTTATTTGAGTTAAAGATATTTCCGACAGTTGATCCATACTTATCTGGCTCGGTTTCGTTTTGATAAGTTTCAGTGCAAGATCGAGACTTTTTCGTGCTCTTAGTATTCTCTACAAAACGTAAAAATAGCTTAAACTTAATAATCAAGTGCAATTGTTAGTAAAGTCAAAATTTAATTAATTACCTGAACTAAATTTCGATCCTTTTCATTTGGCTCGTAGTCGAATTCAAAATTATTGAATTCATTCGTTTCAGTCTTATCGTTATGTAGACTAGGGAATGTCAATGAATTATCTGCAGTTTTATCGCAATCACTATTCATACCGTTGATGGATGTTAGAGATCCTGTATGGCCCTGTATAAAAAATTGAAAGTAAAACAAGATATTTAAAAAGTTAAAAACATTTTAGATTTAAAGATTTATTTAACTTACATTGGAATTTAAAGAATTTAAATTATTAACACTCAGTGACTTAGTTATTTGTGCTTCATTCTCGTTTATTGATGACAAGCTAGTGTGGGAAGCCGAATTGTTGTTGTCGCCATTATTTGGCATTTTAATGTTAAGATATTCGGCGAATCTGTGTATTAAGAAATATGCAAAAAAAATAGTGAAAATAATAATAATATATAATACGATTGCTATTAGAGAGCTTTAGTAAGTCGTCGGATATGCAACGGCAAACTTTGACATTTCCATGCAAAAATATGTTTGCCAATAATACGTAAAACAGTATACCATAACTTTGCATGTCCCAAGTAGGCATGGGGTAATAATCGACAATAAATTTCGCTAATCAGGATTGTTTACAGAATATCCAATATACGGAAATACACCCATGTACACAGGATGAACGACGATCGCATGCTCAAACAGGTAATGAACGCGCAACGAGTGGACGACCGAGAGCCCGATGGGAGCATTCTGTATGTGAGGACGCCTACCAGATGCTAGGCTTTCGGAACTGGAGGACAAGGTCGCGTGACCGCGACAATTGGAGGTTTTCAATCCAGGCGGCCAAGGCCCGACGTCGGGCTATCGTGCCATAAAGAAGAAGAAAGATGAAAGAGGATAAATACAAAAAACAAGAGCTTTTTTTTGTATTTTATTAGTGTGTATTTCCGCCATTTTTATTTATAATTTCATAAAGCGTTCGAGGCAGGGAATCGTATAA
This sequence comes from Microchrysa polita, assembly GCA_949715475.1. Taxonomy (NCBI): domain Eukaryota; kingdom Metazoa; phylum Arthropoda; class Insecta; order Diptera; family Stratiomyidae; genus Microchrysa; species Microchrysa polita. The sequence continues at coordinate 140,658,942 of OX454415.1, read as the reverse complement.
TGAATGCAGCACGGATATCGGTATTTTAGACCAAGCTTTCTTAATTCCATGAATTACCTCTTCTTTAGAGTTGTACTGTTTACCACTAGTAAACCTCCCGAACAAGCCACCCCAACGGCTTTTTAGGGTTTTTTAGAAATTTTTTTTTTTCAAAAAACCCTTATGAAATCGATTTTGTCTGTCCGTCCGTCTGTCCGTCTGACCGTCTGTCCGTCCGTCTGTTCACTAAATAACTCGCGAACGGCTCAACCGATTGTCATGAAATTTGGTAGGAATGTGTAGAATGGTTACAGTCTTTGGCACATATACCTTAGAAGTTGGTAGGAAGAAGATAACAGGGTGTCCCGAACGTTTGAAAAAAGTCGACTTTTTTAGTTTTTATCGGAGATTGACATATGGGTATTTAAATCAAAGAACTAAACGAGTACATCTCACATCAGTTAAAATTTTCCAATTTCGAGTAACGGTAAAAAAGTTATCGGCGTTCAAAGTTAAACTTCCTTTTCGACCTCCGTTTTTCTAAACCGTTATAGGGATCGATATGAAACTTTGCACAAAGATTGTCAGGATGGCATTATATACGTTAAATATTAAGACTGTTGACTTTTGCTAAGGAAAAGTAAATAACAGTAAATTTGTAAAATTTGAATTTGATCGTGTGTAGCCCCTTTTAGGTTTCCAAATATGAAAATTCTGCTAGGGATGTTTAGAAAATTACATAAGGAATATGTCTTGGAATTTTCATTCGAATATCTGTATCCAAACCGCAAATATAGCCAAGTTAGTATTTTGTAAGGGCCTTTCACAATGCAAGGGAAGCCTCTTAAGCATTTCTTCAATGGATATCTTTTAACTTGATGAAACAATGAACATGAAATTTGGTGGATATGCATAGAATGGCAATAGTGTTTGCCACAAATATTTTTGAAGTTTGTAGGATCAAGTTAACAGGGTGTCCCTGAATAGCTGCAAAAGTATACTTCTTCAATACTCATAGGAAAGCTTGCGTGGGCTCTAATGTCAGGGGACACAATGGAATCATTTCATATAATTGGTTTTCCTTGATTTAAAAACAGTAACAGTAGATTTACAGCTAATAATTCAGTTCATATATAATGCCAAACCATCCTTACGTTTGCCTGAGTTTCTTTTTGCTCAAAGGCCATCAGAAATCTGAAATCGAAAAATCCTGTAGATTTGCCTTGGAGTACTCTTATACAGACTGGGTAAATAGTAATTCGTTCCAGAAAAAAAGGCTAGCGCCTTTCATTCTGTTCCACCTTTAAATTAGACCAATCCAAAAATAGATTTACAGGAAGCATTCTATTAATGCTGTGCACAATTCTTATCTATTGCTTATAAAATATATGTACAAAAAATATTCACTATGCATCAAAATTCTAAAAAACCCTCGTATTGCGGGCGCAGCCCTCTGTACGCCGGTATTTTTTCTTTAACCGTACACGTTGGATGGTCCTTACACTTGCTGATAACACCAACATCTCCCCAAGCCTACGTGCAGTAAGGGGTGAATTCAAGGCTTCTCTTAAGAGAGGTTGCCTTGATGCACCGGAAATCGCTTTTTTTCTGCCTCCTGCGTATCGTCGGCCATAATTTTCACTATCTTGTATAAAATTATTATTAACAACGTTCTCAAGATCTCAACCATGTGTAGAAAATGGCACATCCGTGGCTGCTTCTGCTGAACTTATTTCCAGCTATATGAATCTGAAAACTGCTAAAGCGGGCGCGTGTAGAAAGTTGCAACTATAAGCATGTTACTCTAACTATCATTTGAGAGGATCCGTTGGAAGCAAGGGTCGAGCTAGCTAAAAGATAATATTCTTCATGCAATAGCACAAACTTCCCTGTATAAGGGACTATTGGAATTCCCAGAATGGAATGCTGACAAAACCCAAAAATGGGAATTCAAACTGTTTGCATTGTGCGACACATCTGGGTTTATGCACGAGAAGAGAAGCATGAATTATTATTGACTAGACTAGAGAAACCGATTTGAAGGCTTCTGCAAACATTATGGTTCGTATGACCCGTCAAGTTCCTTGTAATTTATATGGATAATTATTACACTTCAATACCATTATTAATTTATTTACGAAACCAAGGCATTCATAGCATAGGAACCATGAATCGAAACAGAATAAAGCTGTACGCTTCCAGACCTCAATTCAATAATGAAGATGAACCGACAATTTTCTAGAGAATTAACTGCCAATTTATATGGAATAGATGTAACTTCTGTTTCATGGAAAGATAAAGTTGTCCACCTTGTGTCCACCTATGTCGGTATAAAGCCTTTACAACCTGGAAGCGACTTGACTGTAAAATGGTGGGATAAAAAGAACCATTACATTTCCCTGCCCATAGATAATAATAATTAGAAGTACGGAAATTTCGCAAATAAAAAACAGGAATTTCGCATAAACTAATTTTGAAAATTAGAAATTTCGCTGAAATTCGCATAAAAACATAATTTTGTACATTTTGTTGCTGTTAAAATTGATTAAACTAGAAATTCTAGAGAATCAGAATGAAACGACTTGTGAAGTCACGATCACATTTCATTCAGAAATTTTTAATAGTAATAAGCGATAAAATCGGCTAGGAAGTAGCCACCCTATTTTGAATGATACTACGAGTTCAGTTATCAAGAAATGTTTTTGACAATACATACGACAAAGTCGACTACGCCCCTAAAAAGGGAAATAAACTTCTGAGGCAGAACCCGCTAGTACTGTTTCGCTTTTTAATGCACAGTTCATTTCAATTTTTGGGGCTCATCGAACCACAAAAAAAAACTTCAAAAACCCCATGCAGAAAACAAAGTTCATTCATCCAACCTCCGACTAAATACCTTGCTCGGTGTTTGGTCAGCCATTGTGCTCGTCTGCAAACTCTTGCATTTTTGGATCTTTTGACAAAAAAATCAATCTAAGAAGAAACATTATCTTCCACAATTGATTCTTTTTTTGAAGAAAAATTAATAGGTGTGTGTTTTTGGTTATCCCGTGCAGGTTTGGGTAACGAAACTCCATATAAAAAAATGCCAGCTGATCCTTCTGTCATTTTTTTATATGAAGTTTCGTTACCCAAACCTACACGGGATAACCAAAAAAAACACACCTAATATTTCGTGGAAAAAATACAAATTTGAATATTTCGCATCAATTCGCAAAATGAGCAAATTTCGCCGAAATTCGCATCTATTTCGTAAAAACGAAATTTCCGTACGTCTAAAATAATCAATCATACAATCTACATATGGGTGTAGACCTTATGGACCCTTCTATGGGTCGTTGGAAAATTGGACTGAAAAGTAGTAGTATATCCGTATTTTTTACCATTTGCTAGATCTGTGCATTAGTGTAGTTACTACGTGAAAAACCTAGTACATCAGATTGCAAAATATGGTGGTTTTTTTTTTTGTTTCTTATGTTTTTTGGGGTGCTGAGCACGAATCCGGAGCTTCCCACCAAAATTTCGTTGCGGAACAGGGTCAAAATCGTGAAAAACCCTAAAATTTCTGCTGTTTTTCCGTTATTCGCCCCCTAATTCTGCAACTATTTATTTCTGCGAAAAACTCTCCATGAATATTCTAGAGAGCACATAATTGCGCGTCCAAAGAGACATAAATATTAAAAATCTGTTGAGCGGTATTACTACAGTGGATAATTTAAATTTGCAATTTTTAACATAGTTCCATTTTATGAAAAAAATTTTGAGATTGAACGGTTTTTCATTTTTGGTCGTAAAAGTTGCATTTATCTTGTACATTGTGTATTTTGGAGTGCAGAACCTGAATCTGTAAGTTCCCATCAAAATTTCGTTGCAAAACAGGGTCAAAATTGCAAAAAACGCAAAAAAAAATGACTATCAATTGTAGCAATACCGCTTAACACATTTTAATGATTAATGGCGCGTTGGGCCCGCAGTTATGTTTTCTCTAATATGTTCATGGACAGGTTTTCGGAGAAGTGTACACTTTCGGAGTTATAAGCAAAAAAACGGGAAAACTCCGAAAATTTTGGGTTTTTTCGCGGTTTCGATCCTGTTCCGCAACGAAATTTTGGTGGGAAGCTCCGGATTCGAGCTCAGCACCCCAAAAAAACATAAGAAACAAAAAAAATGTTCTCCACCACACTTTGCAATCTGAAATCACCTCGGAACTACACTACATGGTCAATGCATGGATTCACCTTAAAAGATCTGAGCCAATGACAATAACACAGAAACCGTTTCGTTTGCAGGTGGCAAATGCTCTCACCAATATGAACCCGGTTAATAAAATAAAATAAGAGGACCAACGGAATCCTCAATTCTCTTTCCTATTTCGAAACCAGAGGATCGACCACTCCAGGAGCTATACGACTAGAAGAAGGACGTGCTCGATGCAAAAACGAAAGTTGTGAAATGAAATCAAAATCCCATAAAACCCAGAAGAAATTTTCGAATTCCGGCCGGCCGGATTTTTAGCCGGAATTGATTTTCTTCGGCCGTTTTTTTCGGCTAAAATTTTTTTATGATTTTTATATGAAAAACTTTTTTATTTATGAACCAATCTTAACGAAACTTCACATAAAAGGATCTCTATGAATGTCACAAAAAATATGTGAAAATTGATGGAAACAAACGATGGGGTTATGGGTTGCCATACAAACCTAACACCGCAAATTAGGTTCTTCTAAGAAAAACTTTTTTTTGGGCACCGATGTGAACCAAACTTCATGAAAATATATTTCTAATGATCCCCTAAAACATACGTAAAAATAAGTGGAATCCAATAATGGGGTCATGGGGCTGCCATTCAAATGTGTCGTTATCGAAACAAGAAAAAATGTAAAAACAAGTGGAATTTTACTAAGGGAGCATGTCCCCCGCTGCCCCCCAATAAAGTTGTCTAAGAGAATTTAGCCTCGGTCTCGTTTTTTTTTATTTTGAAACTAGAATAAATTTGTCGATATTCACAACCAAAATAATTAATCGCCGTGAAATGATTTCTACATACACTTATTGTCGTGTATTAGGGTAAGTACCTACTATGTCCACCAAGGGGAAAAATTGCATTTATGTCTCCTGGGAAAAATGTGCCGTGGAGACTTGTCTTTTTTCAACAAATTTAGGATAATGGGTTTCACGTAAACTGACGATTAGTATACCTAGTCTAAGCATGTAATTTACTAACCACCAATATGCTGAATAATTTTCAAAATTGAAGACACTTTCTTAAATAAAATTCTTTGCTGAGCAAGTCTTGGAGCGTGCACAAAAGCTAAGTGCTGAAGAAGGGGGTAAGTTACCCCTGAAATATATAAACACTTTAATTTAATTTTTGTAGTTTACTGGGCAAACTAGGCTTGACTCACGCTAATCCGGACCACTAAATGTTTCCACTATGTATTCTATAGTCCGGATTTCGGCAGAACTCTGACTCTTTAATCCGGATATTTGAGATTTTCAGGGTAAAATGGTAGATTTGGTCTCGTACTTTATTACGGGACGGTTTGGCAAATGACACAATGCTGACTAATTTCAAAGAAATAATACATTTATCGCCTTTTGCTCCTCTTTTTATTTATTTGGACTGTTTTTCCTCAGAAAAAAGTGATTGCGCTTATCCGGATTACCCATTGCAATAATTGATCCGGATTATCGGTTCAAGACTGAACTTGCACAACGTCAGATGATTCATAGAACCCACGCATTTAAAACCTATACCATTTCCCGCCCAAGCTCATAATTTTGGAACTTCAATTTCGTGCCTTTGGAGCATCAAATTTGTAATTGCGGATCATAAACAATGCCCTTGCCCATAGTTACGCATTGGACGTTCCTTTTATGAATTTTATGTTCTACAATTTTGAATTTGAACCTAATGTGGTTATGAACTTGACCGAGAAATTGTACCTGTATACAACAATTTTGACTAGTTGAGCTATCTAACTCCGAACAAAGTAAATTTTGACTAGTCATGGCAGCGATTGGAGCATATTGTATGTAATAAAACTAAAAAATCTGCCTAAAGCATAGTTTACGGGTAGTACTCCAGAAAAGAAATAAATTTATTAAAATCAGTTTTCACTATATTTTTTCGCAATGCGGATTGTTTTGTATGATTTAGCTGGTTTTTTGGTCGTTTTTCTGACTGAAATTGATTTAGCCGGATTTTTAGCCATTTTTGAAAAAAAAATATAGCCGGTTTTCCCGCTAAATTTAGCCGTTTTCTAAATTTCCAGTTGGCAACACTGATCACGAGTGTATGGCGTACCATATTTAATACGCATTCCTTTTCTTTTTCACTTTTCTGGAGAAACAGCTGATTTCCCGTGAAAATAAATGTTGGAATGGCATTTCGTACAAATTTGCCGCTAAAAATTTTACTAATCTGATAAAAATTATTTGTATTTACATTTTAAAACATTTTCTTTCTGGAAACAGCTAGAATAGGTCATGTCAACCAGGGACGTAGCCAGGATTTTGTTTCGGGAGGGGTCCAACTTTCGATATTAGAAACGCGGCATTAGCTGTACATTTTTTTCCCGTAACTTCGTTGATACTAGGCTCTTTTGTACTGCATTTTAGCACAGTTTTTTAGGGTTATTTAGATTTAAAAAAAAAAAAACCCTTATGAAATCGATTTTGTCCGTCCGTCTGTTCACTAAATAACTCGCGAACGGCTCAACAGATCCTCATGAAATTTGGTAGGAATATGTAAAATGGTAATAGTCGTTGGCGCGAAATACTTAAAAGTTGGTAAGGCAAAAATAACAGGGTGTCCCGGACATTTGAAAAATTGTTCACTAAATAACTCGCGACCGGCTTAACCGCATCGTCATGAAATTTAGTAGGAATGTGAAGAATGGTAACAGTCTTTGGCAGGAAATACTTAAAAGTTGGTATGGCGAAGATAAAAGGGTGTCCTGGACCTTTGAAAATTTGTTTACTAAATAACTCGCGAACGGCTTAATCGATCGTAATGAAATTTGGTAGGAATGCGTAGAATAGTAACAGTCTTTAGCACGAAATACTTAGACGTTGGTAGGATAAAGCTAACAGGGTGTCCCGACGATCTGAAAAAGACGACTTTTTTAGTTTTTATCGGACATGGACGTATGGGTACTCAAATCAAAGAACTCGATGGGTACATTTCATATCAGTTGCTTTTTTTCCAGATTGGAGTAATGGTTACGGAGTTACAGCTAATAAATTCAGTTAATATGTGTAGCCATCAGTGGCGGCTCGTATACAATAATACTGGGGGTTCACAAAAAAGAAAACATCAATGTATTTTAACGAATACCTAAGACTACCTACTTTGAATTAAAATTATTTTATTTTAATGTCAAAGTATAGTACATACATAAGATTTTACGAAAATAATCACTTCCTCATACCTGTTTCCATCCTGTTTTCCTGCATCACGTTGTAACTGCGAACATAAATCTAGATTATATAACTAAAGAATCACTGCATTTTACGAATCAGCAGCTGCACTTTGGGGTATTTTTTATCATTCACTTGGCAATGAATTTCTCTACAAAATGCTTTTCCATCGTAAAGTTCAGACAAGGCAACCTCCTTGAATTTTTAGCTTTAATTTTTTGTCCTCAGAAAAGTTCTGGTCAAAAAAATTCTTAAGTAAACCGTAAAATCTCTACTCATTTTTATATTCTTGTATTGAAAATACTCACCCAAAATTCATCTCAATTCGGTTCATCCTATGTGGTGTGCTGTGCACGACCTATTTGTGCACAAATTCTAGTGTAAATTTTGCACTATCCCCTCGCCCCGGGAACCCGTCACATATCTGATTTTGGAGCGAGTGCACCAGTTCATAATGACTGTGCATCACCACATTGGGTGCTAGATGTTGGTCGGTGTTCGCGACATAGATTCAATGCGTGGCTTCGGTATACTCACGCTTAGAGTATGTTGCGTCGGCTGTTTTATGAAGTGTTTGATTTTGCGAAGATATTTAGAAAATTATTTGTTGATATGGTTGTTTTATCAGGGGGTGCACGTGCACATGTGCACATACGGGCGAGCCGCCACTGGTAGCCATAATACACAGTAAATCTATTTTTGGATTGGTCTAATTATAAGTGTTAGCGTTTATTTAGACCAATCCAAAAATAGATTTACAAGAAGCATTTCATTAATATTGTGCATAATTATTATTTACTACCTATAAAATATATTTGCAAAATTATTCACTATGTATGTATCCAAAATCTAAAAAAAAACCCTCGTATTGCGGGCGCAGCCCTCTGTACGCCGGTAATTTTTCAGGTTTTTTCTTCATTTAAGCCACGATTCGTCTTTCATCTGTTTGAAGACTTCATTCATTCTGAAAGTTACTCACGTTTTCTCAGGGGAATACTCGTCCAATCGGCGTAGAAACAAAAAGGTAATTTTAGACCGTCGATTCGGAATTTGACGCCAAAACTAAAAACAAATTTTTTTGGGTGCCTGCCCCAGAATGATTATTCTGTTTTCTCGAGAAATACTCAACGAATCGGCGCGGTAGAAACATCGAACTCAAATTTGGAATCAGCAACCCAAAATCAACTTGAGGCTCCATCACACACAAGGCGATCTGCTTCCGCGGTCTCAAATATGTTTCCCCCGCGCACACTGTATAACGTTATATTTCATTATTATACACTTCAAATAAAATGCGGGATGAACACGCGATTTTTTGTAAAATAATAGAAGAATTGCGTCACAACCAATGCATGTGACAGATCACCGCGAACGCCGACTGAGATCGAAGGAGATCTGCATGCCTTTAGTGCTTTTGTCGCGCCTATTCAACTATTACTAGAAATCCGAGTACCATTCTGGGGCGGGAAATCCCTAAATCTTTTTTCACGTTTTTTTACCTCTAATTTGGAATCAGCGACCCACCCATTTTAGTGTTTGTTGCCACGCCAATTGGAAGAGTATTTCCTAAGAACATCGGGGTACCTTTCTGAATGAATGAAGTTTTCGAACAGATAAAAAACGAATCGAATCGTGGCTTAAATAAAGAAAAAACTTGAAAAAATATTGCTAAAATGCGGTACAAAAGAAAACCTAAAAAAAACGATACTCAACCGATGCTAAAAAAAAACCTGAAAAAGACCGCTACTGAGCAGGTGCTAACAGAACCTGAGAAGACTGATACTGAACAGCCGCATAAAAACCTGAAAAAACGGTGTTTAAATATAAACCGGGACCGACCCATGGTTGAAAAAACGGGATATCGGTACTTCAAAGTATTGATACCCATGTTGATTAAACACCGGTGTTAGGAACATGCCCAGATCTAGCTATAAATTTTGCAACATATGTAATAAACTGTTTTTTTTAAAGAAAATTAACTAGCCTTGGACCCGTTGTCTATATTTTTTCAATAAGCGCGGCAAAATGCTGACGAACTTAATTGAAGGGAGATTTCCAATTAAGTTATGATTTTTCTGACTCATCTCTACCTAACAAAATGTATTTATATATCAGTTTTTCGAATTGACTTTTGTGGTTGATCTGCCACTTTTTCACAAAATTTTGCAATCTACCACTCCATCACTATAAATATTAAATATGCCCAAATCCACCACAATTACCACTAGTTTGAAGACAGAAATACCATGGTCCTCGGAAAATGAGTCGACAGACTGATCAGCCTAGCCTCTTAAGGAATCATTCTTGTTACGATTTAAGACACATAACTTTTCAAGTCGCTCGTTAATAATTTCAAATACGATCGAACATGAAAAAACAGCCGAATATAATGAGAGCGCAACATTTGAAATTCCATGTTTATTGAAATAATTTCGGGAGGGGTCCGGATCCCCTAAGGAAAATTTTTTCTTTATTAGCCAATATTCACGATATTTCATCCAAGCATGCTCCTAGTAAAGCTTCAACAAATATCCCGGAAAAGATAGAATCAGAACACTACGACATGGCTGCAGTAGAAATTATTATTAGCACAAAAGGCGTTTAAGTTTCATTCAAATGTGAAAGGTATTTAAATTTCGGCCAAACCCGAATTAAATAATTTTGATTTAATTGGCATAAATAATAAATTTGCCAGGGATAGTGTCTATGTATGTATGTATGTGCATCTAATGTTTGTTTGCCCATACTAGACTAGTTTTTTGCAATAAATTTTTAATTACATATTATACTTTTAATATTTTCTTTTTGTGCATTCAGATTCAGACACAATGCACACACTTCGGCTCTTTTCAGAGTATAGTGCCATTAAAAACATTTCGACAAGCCGACAACCGAATTTGATTTGAATTTTCACCTTGTATTCAAATATGCTTAATGCCAACGCTGCTGCTGTTACACGCTCCAGAGAGAATTACTTATTTTGTATATTTTAATACTATTGCTTCATAATTACTTGCCAATTAAATCAAAATTATTTAATTCATATAATACTCGGCAATATGTGGGCAGCGAAGACGCAAGTGCATGTATGTCAATGTCTGCATTCGAATTAGGAAGTCGCAACGACAGGTACGCGAGTTGATGTGACAAACACCGACAAATACGCCCGCAATGGAGCTGAGTGTTATTTATTTTTTCCATTTAAGTTAAAGTGAGATTTGCTTAATCTTAAGCAAACAGACTAACATATGTGCATTGGAATCGGTGATTTTAAGTTGCCGATAGTGGGTTACTGTTCTTTTTAATGAAATTACCATTTTTGGGAAGCGAAACTAAGACCAGTTGATATGCTTGGAATTTTCTTCATAGAAACACAACATCAACATTCAACGGAATATAGTTTAAACTTGCATTTTCTGTTTGACTGTTATTTATATGAAAAAAGAAATTTGTATCATTTATATTTTCTTATTCCATTGTAATGTTCTTCATAGTGCCATACTTTTGTATTTTTGAATGTTAAGCTATGATATACCATTTAAAAAAAATATTTATCAGTCATTGTCACCTTATCAGTAACTGCTACTTCTCAGATAATATCGTATCTTCTGTGCAGCAAGCGAATATTTCAAACCAAACTTCAGTAGTTGCCATAATACGGTTCTCCAAAATTATTCGCACTGTAGCGAATGAATAATTAATTTAAATACATAATCGCTTCCGATTCAATTGATTTCACTGATTTTCCGCCGGTTTACCGACGATCGAAACGGAAAACAATCAATTCAATTTCTTATTTATATCTAGGTTGCGTTCACGCAATTTGCATTTTCAAGTCACATTATACGAATTATGGTAGCTCTTCTAACTATACTAGCGCAGTGCATTTTTTTTTCGCAAACGATAATTAGTTGATTCATAATGTACTCGCACTCATATGAGCTCGGTACTGATCATCATCACTATGAGTACGAGTATGTGTTTGTTTGTTGCCTCCAATGAACATTTATTAACTTTGCTCCATACGTTAATTTCTTATGCAAATTAAAAGCAAAGCCGAAGATAAGTGAAATATTTTTTGGACAACGTCAGATTCATTTTTGCATTATTTGGCGTTATTTGCCGCAAGGTTTTTCTCTTTCGGGGATGGTGATCTCTCTTCTATTGTATTTATCTTTTTCGACACGATTCTTCAAACATTTATTTTAGAATGGGATTTGGTTAGGTATTTACTGACGATAAAACGCAGAAAACACTTTGCTTAAAATTTGCACATACATATAAGTAGGTACTTGAGAACACAACCAACGTGACGAATACAAGATTGATCTTGCATGAAGTTTGTGACTAAATATTATATAAATTTTCCTATTTTAGTTAAAGCATTTAGCATGAGATTTATCTTAATCTTGAGATTTCAGAAAATTTATGGTACACTTGTATTTTTTTAAGATGTCTGGTAAATAAAATATAAAATGTAGTCACATTTTCCAATAATAAGAAGCATAGGATTTAATTAAGATTTCAAATAAATATATACTACTCAAAACAAAATAAGGGCCACTAATAATTTTCTGATTATTTTTCTGTGGAAAGGGAAAATCGTAGTTTTGTTTGTCTAATTTAATAAAACAATATGTTTTTCATTAGATATATGTAATCAATTTTATTGAATTTTGACCAAAAGTTACACTTTTTTTTTAGCATTTTTTCGGATCGCTTACTTTTTGCGGTCATGTAATCGTAACAATAACAATTAATTTGTATGTCTAATCTGTAAAAAAATGTATTCTTTCTTTTTTTAGTATCGAGTATGGCCTCCACTTTTTGTTATGCAGTCGCGAAGCCGGGACGGTACGCTTTCAATAAGCCGATCGCCGCTTTCTTTTGATATCTCGTCCCAACACATTTTTAGCAATTGAATCAACTGTTGCTGATTGTGTATATCCTCTTCAGCTGTCCGCATCCGGCGTTTTAATTGATCCCAAAGATGTTCTATCGGATTTAGGTCCGGACCGTTGGCAGGCCACTATATGAGCTCTATATTGGCCTCCTTGAAAACAGATATTGTCACCCGGGCAGTATGTGGTCGTGCATGAGGATAAAACCAGCCAACGCCTGTTGTGAAAAATAAATGACATGTGGCCTAACAATCCTTTCAATATAACTTTCGGAGGTAATTGTCCCGTTATTTAGGATAACAAGGTCAGTTTTGCCTTGCAAGCTAATTCTGGTCCAGACCATCACACTGGTACCGCCTTGCTTCTCAATTTGATTAACGCAAGGATCCAAAAATGCTTCTCCGGTTCTCCGCCAGACTCTTATGTGTCGGTCGTCACTAAAAAATGTTACTTCGCATACTCATCCGAGAAGAGCACCTTGCGCCATTGTTGCATGTCCCATTGGATATGTCGACGAGCAAATCTTAAACGATTTGTACGATGCGTCCTGGTCAGTTGTGTTCTGGTAACACGTCTCCTTGACCGTTGTTGGTCTTCGTGCAAACGATTTCTGATTGTTTGAGGGCTAACAATGGTCCCAGTTGTCCTTAATAGCCTACTTTCTAGTCCACGAGCACTAATGGTACGATCCCGTCGCGCACAAAGTCTAAAATATCGGTCTTCTGCGGGGGTGGTTATTCGAACTCGGCCTGAACTATGAGACAATCCTGGTAACGGTTTTAAAGATTTTGAATGGCTCTTCGCGAATACCCTAATTGTAGGGCCACTGAACGTTGCGAACGACCTTCCTCCAACATTTCTAAGACTCTGGACGAAGCATTTAAATTTAAATGGCGCCGAATTGCTGGCATATTATATTTTACAGATTCTCCTTATCTTTAAAAGTGCAACAACTAATGTTGCAGTTAAAGAACTTGGCGAAAACTAATTCTTAATCAAAATGAGAAATAAACAAAACTACCAAATGTATGACTTGTGACCCCAAAAAAAACTGTTGAAGCCAGTTCCGTTAAAGCTAATTTTGATAACTCACATCATATTCAGGTACAGAATGGCATTTTTTAAATTAATTATCACACTAAAAATTCGCCAACAGACTTTTTAAAGTCAACGGACATTAGTGGCCCTTATTTTGTTTTGAGCAGTATATAATAAATCTTCTACTCTCTAAGATCCTCCAAATAATCAAAGTAGGTAATACGTATAGATTGATTTTCCAACGCAGCCATGCAATTTATACTCACGTTTTAACGTCTATCTTTTTGTCTTTATTCTTTTCCGGGGAGAAATCATTTTGAAAGTTCTGCAGAAGCATTGCTAGAGTCGTTCTAGCAATGTTCGAGGATTTTCGACTAATGTCAGGCAACAGATCACACGAGGTGTCTTTGACAATGCTCTGTAATTGTTGCAAACGATTTATTTTATTGATATTAATTTCTGGCTTTACTTATTTCAACATACCTTAAATCTGGAGACCGGCGTTTGTGGTCCACGTCCTTGAACTTCCCAATATGAATTATTATTTTCGGTTTCTTTATTTCGTTCCGGGCATGTACATTTCATGCCGCATAAATGCAATTTGGATGTGATTCCCGAGCGTTTACAATTAATATCAATTGTAATATCACCACAATCTGGTTCCGGGTTTGATTCAAACTCGAATGACTTTAGACGAAATCCAATGGTTTTGAGAAGTACAGTCAGTTCAACAGCATCGTAGTCTAAAGCTTCTTCCTAGAAATAAGGAAGAAAGTAAAAAAATGATAAATGTACTAAATGGTACTTCACTGTTATTTACTGATCCCCAAACACGTGGGTGATCCAGAATTGGAGCAAAATATGTATTAAAGCGAAAGTGTAACTTTCATGAAAGAATAAATAGAGATTTAAATATGGGACACAGCACACAGCAGCCGTGATAAAACTCTATATTCATTAACTTAACTTAAGAGTCGCTATAGACTGTGCAATTAATTGTACAATCAAGCTCACTGTCTGGGGAGAAAGCTCATTTTCTCCAGCGAATTCGGTAGTGGAACCTAAAATAAGGAGCTTGATAGTACAATCGATCAGAGAGTCTATGGCGAGCCTAAAAAGCAGTGTTTCTTCGAGTGTCATAAAAAAACAAGGGGGGGGAGCCTTTGAATCTTTTATTTATGCTACACATTAGAATACCTAAATCCTAAAGTATCAATATTTTTATTGTGTTACCTCACTCCTAGAGGAACATGCTGTGCTGACGACTACCGCGTGTAGTCGATACTTTTAGTTAAATCGATATGAGTAATGCGCAAGTTTTGGAAAGGCTTAGCTTAAGCTACCGACTCAATACCACAGTCAGTGTAAGGTCTAAATATATGTGTGAAACACCTAAAAATTTAAAAAAAAAACAACAAACTTATCACTAGTTCATCCACACAAAGTAAATTAGCCAAAAGTCGGACACACACGGAGAATCCATGGATCCCGAATCCATGTGAATGTAAGCACAACATAGATTCGGAAGTGTTTTTTGATATGAGTTATTTTAACATTAATTTTCGAGGAAAAAAACGCTTACATTGGGTGAGGTTATTAAACACACCGTTCCCCTACCGGTTCGCGCAACGTTCCCTTTAATTTCAAATCAACCGGCCGTTACGGATCTGAAATTTTCTCTTTATCAACAGATCCCCTAAGCGGCACGGTACGTGAACGTTTTGTTTTATAACCTTACCCATTCTCGCTTCGTTAAAACGCTTTTCAAGAGCTTACAACAATACGATCCGTAAGCATTTTAGCTAGTTGAATTTTAAGCGCTCCATATTTTTAGAGTGTTTAGCGATTATTTGCAAAACGACGAAATATAAATATAGACCTAGAGCCAGCGACATTTCAAATGCAACTATTTCCTATCCATTCTGTTACATATACTAATCGCAAATTTCACGATTGGAGATGCCCCAAAACGGTAGTCTGCCTCCTGGTCAATGGGATTAAAAGGGTTGCAGACAGCTTCAAAGTCGTGAATAGTTGCAAATATTTGCTGACACAACTATTTCCTGACCTTTGATTCATATACCACTTCATAGAGGACGCATATACAGGGTGTCCGGAAACTGCCGCATAAACGCACCGGATTATGATTCCTCAGTTAATTTCCAGCAAAAAAGTTGTAAGGAACATACCCCCTCAGCTTAACCCTTTAGTTGCCACAGGCATTTAAAGATTTTTGAAAAAATAATTTTCTTGCACGACTTAAAGCCTAATATCTACGAAGCTAGACCAGCTAGAATAGTGAAATAAAATGATTTTTATAGCCAACAAATTTACCTGTAAAATAAAACAATCCACCCTAAAATCAGATAAGAGGTTTGGTTTTTACAGAGCTTCAAAGTCAAATTTGCGTGATTTGACCCAAAAACAATATTTTTTTCTATCTCAATTTTCTCCAACTTCTTCCAAGGTGAGGTGCTTGTACGATTCTTTTAAAAATTGGCGCATAGTCTTACGATCATATCTTTCATACATAATATTATTCTAGCTCCATTATTTCTGAAGTTCTGTAAAAATCAAACCTCTTATCGGATTTTAGGGCGGTTAGTTTTATTTTACAGGTAAATTTGTTGGCTGTAAAAATCATTTTATTTCACTATTCTATCTGGTCTAGCTTTGGAGATATTAGGCTTTAAGTTGCGCAAGAAAATGATTTTTTCAAAAATCTTTAAATGCCTGTGGCAGCTAAAGGGTTAAGCTGAGGGGGTGTGTTCGGTCCAACTTTTTTGCTGGAAATCAACTGGGGAATCATAATCCGGTGCGTTTATGCGGCAGTTTCCGGACACCCTGTATACTCCAAAATGTAGACAAAAATTGGGGGCTTTTGTCTTTTTAATAGGTCTCTCGAAACCCGAAACACAAGCATTATAATAGAGAAAGGTTAATTTATTAATTAACATATTATGAACTAGATTTGCAAAATAGAATTATTCTTCTCGTTTCGAATCATTTTCTTCATCAGAGGCTTCAACTGGAAAAAAATGCATTAGAGGGACTAAGCTTCAGTTCTACTGTTCAAATAGGTACTGACTGTCAAAATTTTGTGAAATGATATTTTCCTGTCCATTTCAACATGTTTGCTTGGCAGCAATCAATAATTGTGCCACTCTGTGATATAGAGATTCATAGAGAATCGAGTTTCCAAACTCGACATGAACCGCCGCAAGTTTATTATTCAGAAGATGATAATAAATATTCTTATCGTAGAATAATAAACTAACAATGCGATTAGGAAGTGGTATGGCGACAAGCGTATTGCACTCCAAATTCAGTTCTCTTTGAATCGTTGTCGACTATACACGGTAGTCGTCCATGCACCATGCTCCACGAGAACAAGATTTCCAACTAGGGTGGCATGATTGAAATTTTCATAGGCGTTTCTTAAAGGCCCGCTAAGAAAAAAGGTCCTTTTAACCTGTTCATGAAGCTCTCTATTTGAAGTAGTGGACAAAGAAATATTTAAAAAGCTTTTTAGCAAAAAATTTTCATTTATTTGCCATTGTCTCGTTTGTAGGATTTTGTGAAAAGTCCAATTTGCCCTTCACTCATCCTTTGGCAATTTTTTAAACCATACATTCTACATATAAACTCTTCTAGTTCATTGAATGAAAATTAGTTGTTTTCCATGAACTGAAAAATGCACAAATATCTTAATCAAGTCAAACGACACTGACGTTATGTTAATACTTTTATCAGCCCCAAACCCAAACATTAAAAAAATAAAAGTTTTGATGCCAAATTGTTGACTATTGCCATATTAAGGTGCATCTGTTTTGAAGACGCAACCACCTGGGTCGTCTTTTGGCCCAGATTCCTACTCACCTTGACCAGTCAAAGCTTTTAATAAAAGCTTCAGGCCCATTCTCTCGTAGATCTTATAGAATGGTTAGTCTTATCGCCCAGAGAAGACACACACAATATTCAAAAAGCTTCTCCATTATATTGAATTGATTTTTTGATAATTTTGCATAGTTATGTTATCTTTTGCTTATTTACGCTGTTGGATGAAAGTGCGCAATGATTTTCTCAATCTAAGATGATGGCTTAAACAAGCAAAATATGGCGTAGCTATGCAGAATAAACAAAAATTCCATTCAACACAATGGAAAAGCTTTCTAAATATGGTGTGTGTCTTCTCTACGCGATAAGACTAATCAGCCGACAGGTACTGAATAAGAGCTATCAGAAACCCGGCCTCAGCCATTTATCTTTCAGTTAAAATGAGTTTACAAAATTGACATGTTTGTGCGCGTCTGTTTTGAAAACGCAACCATCTGGCTCGTCTTGCGGTGTGGATTTTTACTCATCGCGACCTGCTTGAGCCATTATACATATATAGACTTTAGAAATAGTAAAGGGCAAAACAGAACGCTTAAGTTACGTTACGTGCTGAACACCTGTCAAAGATAGTTCGTTGTATGCTGTCAAAGATAGTTTGTTTGTATGCAAATGCACAGAACGCACGTAACGGAACGGAAGCTCTCGAAACACTTTCCGCCAAAATGCCAAATTCCACGGAAATCCAAGTTGTTTGTTGGATTCGTTTAACGTTTTGTTTCGTCTTGTCATTCGAGTTTGTTCAAAAAACATTTCAGGATCTATTTTTTTGTTTTTTTTAGGTGGAAACAAAATAAGCGTTTATTTCCCCATTAGATGTTCTTGCTTCGGCAGAACATATATGTACTAAAATTGGAACGATACAGAGAAGTTTAGCATGGCCGAAGCAAGAGCATCTAATGTTAAAATAAATGCGGACGCAGATCGCTTTGTATCTGCATGGGTCTTAAGATTTCAATATTGATTTGGTGACGCATGACGCCAAAATATACACTATACATATGTATATACTATATAATACATTTTTTCTATTTGGACTAATTTTAATTTTTAAAATTTTGTCAACATCATTATTTTCTTCTTCTAAATCTAAAACAGTTTAAATCTACAACGACAATTAAGATATCCCCCATCGGTTCAAATTGTCGGTCTCAAAAATATTGTTAGAAAAATTGTATCTTCAAATTTTATGAAAATACACTCCGCTCACTTCAACCATCCCCTTAAGCCAGAAGGCTTCACATTCCGTATTACTCCAATCAACGGGGAGATTTTACCTTGCAAAAATTGGGGACTTCTCAAATGTTTGATATGTTATAAAGACAGGTTGGGTAAGTTAAAATCCAAGTTTGCGTCACTTTCCCCCATGTGCTCCCGCCGCTATCTTGAAAAAACCATCTAAAATCGGCTCTTTTATCAGTTTGCGGTCTATAACTCCTTCCCAGTCCATTTGAGCACGAAATATGCCGAGACAATCTTGTAGAGCACAGAGTTTCCTATAAATTTCATCTGACAAGTTTTACTCTACAATCAAAATTGGCAGAGTTATAGCGCAAAGAATATGCTAAAAATTCAAAAAATCATTACTAACAAATTTCAAAACATACTTCGAGAACTCTATACTAAAATGCAGAGGAGGCTATGAGTTATTGGTATACAATGCGTTTTTGAGAATTTGAAATTGGCATGATTTTTGATTTTTTCTCCATTTTCTTGGCGCTTTAACTCTGTTAATTTTGATTGTAGAGTACAACATCTTAGATTCAATTTGTAGGAAATTTTGTCCTCTACAAAATTGTCTTGGCAGATTTCGTACTCAAATGGACTGTAAAGAAATTACAGGCCAAAAACTGATGAAAGGGCCGATTTTAGATGTTTTTTTGAAGATAGCGGCGGGAGCACAGGGGGGAAAGTGACGCAAACTTGGATTTTAACTTACCCCCCTGTCTTTATAACATATCAAAAATTTGAGAAGTCCCAAATTTTTGCACGCTAACTCCTATTTTTTCTTCTCTATTGATTGGAGTATATAATGATCTCTGTAGAAACTGCGTGGATGTGAACGCAGTACAGAGTATTTTCTTTTTAGTTGCTTGCCCAGACTTATCAGACAGAATCGATTCTCGGGACATAATTCTTGTCGAATTGGGACACCTGGAGGAAGCAGTCAATTTCAACGTTTTATTGGACGCTCCCAGCGAACTTCGTATTGTCCACGAAATAAATTTGTAAAAACTTGTGTTCCAAATCCCATTGTTGCAATAAGGACCCCCCAGGACCCCTGGATCTAAAATTGTGATTTGATATGCCTTAACTACATAGGTAAGGGATACCTACATAATCCCAAAAAACAAAATCCCGCCCGTTCATAATCCCGCTTTACGTTATCCCGACATTACAAAATCCCGCCATGTCAAAATCCCGCCATTTCAAAATCCCACCACCTCAAAATCCCGCCATTCCAAAATCCCGCGATTTCAATATCCCGCTACTAAATAATAAAAAAATCCCGTCAAAATACCGCCAATTTTTTTTATTGTTAACAAAAAAAATATAGATATGCGTTCGACTTATCAATTATTTACATTAGCTTATGCGCCAAGTTTCTCAAAAAATCCGTTTTTTCATAGTCCTCTTAAGTTGAAGGCACTGCTAAAGGTCTAAAGGTATTTTTCCCAATTAATTCCAACCCATTTTTTTGGCATCTGCATCCTCCAAACTTCGTGTCAATTCGGAAAAATACATATGTATTTTCACTAATATAGACGCTCAGAAATTAGAACCACTTGGTAAATGAGGTGATTCTAATTTCTGAAATGTTCTAATTTCTGGACGTTTTTATTTTCTGTCTTATTTTTCAACTATGCCCTATTTTTCAACTACATCTTTACGGATTGCTAAAAGATTGTGCATATGTCTAGCCGAATACAATTGACTGTTCTTGCACCACCTTATTACAGTGTTGACACTGTCAATGGCTGCAGAGTAGGAAACAGCTTCCACGATATCATGAACATCATCGTCGCTGCTTTGCGAAGACTCACCGTTGCTTGCGTGATTTCCGTCTGATGCATCGTCATAAACATCTTCATTTCACTGTTCAATTTCCTCTATAGTGATAATATACTCTGGAATGATTGATGCAAGCATGGCTTGGCTATTTCCGAGGAGTTGAAATTCAGTGATATTTCGAGTTGGCAAAAATTCTGCACGCGGTAAATCATCCTCACTATCAAATTAGTCATTGTCCCAATTCAACAACTTAGACCATGCTTTTTTAATTATACTTGATGGCACTTCGTCCCATGCTTCCTTGATAAGCATGATTGCATCGCGACCTGAATGCTTTTTTAGACACTGGTATAGCTCACCGCCCTTAGCGATCAATTGCGAGAGTAACTTATATCTATAAATAAGTTTCGTCAACTTAATTGGATTTTGGTCCACTGGTTGAACTGGCGGAAAGAAATAGGCAACTATATTTCTGGCAGAAATATTTGTTTTGTTTGGCAAACACCGAAAAAACAAACCGCTTTCATCAACATTGTAGATCTGGGTTTCTAAAAGGCCCATTTCTGCAACTTTTGCACGCCTATTGATAGAAGGGCTTATCTCGCCAACATCACACGAAAGTATCTCACCACCAACTTTTAAGTATCGAATGCCGTGCCGATTTTTAAACTTTGTAAACCACCCGTCACTTGCATTAAATGCACATACACTTTTCTCAGGATAAACGTCTAGGAAAATACTTTTAGCCTTTGCCTTAAGTATTGGTCCAGTCAATGTACACTTTTTTTTCGCGTTGGTTCAGGAACCACTCGTACAAACGGTTTTCCATTTCGGGATATTCTGCACTATGTAAAGATTTTTTCGTGATTCCTGATATGTTTTAGAAACCGCAGCCAAAATCGTTTCCTTTTTAGATTTAATGTAACTTATAGAGACTTTAAACTCCAGTGCTAATCGATTGCCGTTAACACCTTCGTCAAGTCTCTTTAATATTTTCACTTTTTGTCCTAAAGTAAAAGTGTTTTTTTGACGTTTCGCAGACATGCTTTAAATACTTTTCGATTCAAACCGAGTCCCATATATTTTTCACCGCGAAACAAATGTACAAAAACATTCGAACCAGATCAGAATTACTCCAATTACTATATAAAATTCTAGGTATTATTTTGCAACGCAAAATTTCCTGGAAAAAAGGATTTATAGTTAACAAAAAACACAACATCGATTCTTTTCTCTGAAATTAGAGCTGCAGTTCTAATTTCAGAGCATAATACGCATCAATGAATCTCAATGCACTATCCGCTCTGAAATTAGAACTTGTGGTTCTAATTTCAGAACATGTAATGAAGTGAAAGATGTGGTTCTAATTTCTGGAAGATTCGAATTTCTGAGAGTTCTAATTTGTGAGCGTCTACTGTATTGAAATTTTATCTCACCGCCTCACTGATAAGAGAATACTAGGTACTTTTCACTTTCCAATCTGTATAGGAGTATCAATATTTTAACGGCAAATGTGATGTAGTAAGAAGGTAAGTATTCTTTTCTGCCCCGCTTTTCAATATCCCGTCACGCGATTTTTGAAATCGCGATTTATGAAAGAATACTTAGCTTTTGTGACGGGATATTGAAAAGCGGGATTTTGAATAAGCGGGTTATTGAAATGGCGGAATTTTGGATTGGCGGGATTTTGATTAGACGGGATTCTAATTTAGCGGGATTTTTACTTGGCGGGATTTTGAAATGGCGGGATATTGAATGTCGGGATTTTAAAAAACGGGAATATGATGGACGGGATATCGTCAGGGCCGGATTTCCCATATGGGCAACCTGGGCAACTGCCCGGGGCGGCAGATTCTGAGGGGCGGCATTTTCGAAAGTATCCCTCTGTGAAAGTAGCATTTTGGAAACTCTAAGAGCAGTTGACATAATTAGACAAAACTTCATTTTCATCTTTCCAATTTACTCAAGTTAGATATATTACAGGGCGCCCAATCGAACACTTAACTGAAATTGAAAAAAGTCTAGTCATTTCTTTGAGCATTAATTCCGAGTATCATACTAGTGGCGCGTAGTTCAGTGAACAGTGAGTCTTGAAGTAGAAAGTATTTTCGCAAAGCATTGGCGTCAACTTAAGCATGGGATGGGATCTAGCAAGTACTGCAGTATCGATTTTAATAGGAAGCCTTGAGGACTTTTTGGGTGCAAATCAGGGATCCGGAGCGGTAATTTTATCGCTCTGCTACCATACTCAAACAAATTTGTCATATGTCTCTCTTCTGACAGTATCCTTTTGTACGATATGTATAAAGATTATGGCTATCGAAATTTAGCGCAAACGTTTGAATGTTGTACAAATCTGACATGTAATTAAAAGTGGAATAAATCAGGCTAAAATGTCAAATCAATAGTTTTTATTTGAAATATGGCCGAGTTTTTACAAAAACAAGTCGATCCACTCCGCTTCGACGAGCAAAAAAGCGCTCATCGCTCCGGGAGTTAGTTTCGCTTCGGCCTTTTCCGCTTCATATCCTTGTAACAATCAAGGAATTCCTGAACCTAAATTAAATAACTCTAGGCGCGCCCTCACATGGATTCTGTGTGTGTGGCCCAGTGTCCCTAGTTAGTAAATGCAAGCACACATTTTCGAGTTTTCTATTACTAATTTATTGTCTTCCTACTTAAAATTAGCCGCGAAGCAGCTGGGAGTGTATCCACACTCGGGATATTAGAAATGATGCATTAGCTGTAAAATTTTCAGTAACATGTTTCTGTCGTGTGAACAGATTTTAAAAAAATCACAATTTGTAAGTTTCAAAATGTATTTTTCCTTCAGAAACAAAAAAAGGGGAAGACACAAAAAAAAAATCATTCCACATGACACTAATGAAAAATTTTAGCTTTCGAGGTTAGGTTATTCGTTTATAACTTCTAAAACTACCAAAAATGAGAAAAATTTCCGAAAGTGGAAAGGTATTTAGCAAACATGCTGAACACATTCTGAAGAAAACTTACATTCGATGTAATGGATGCTGAATTTCAATGCATTTTTAAACAATTTCAGGAAGGGTCCGAATCCCATGGACCTTCACCTGGCCCCATTCCTCGGAAGCACCATATTGTCAAGCAAACAGAATAACATTGGTCACTTGCGTAAACATATCAAATTTTCTTCTCACATACCACAGCACAGCTAACGTTTTTCCTAGCATGTGTATAGCACTACTTTCAAATTTACCCAGGGGCGGAAGGCGGCTATTTGGTTACTGCCCAGGGGCGCCATAGAGGCTAAATCCGGCCCTGGATATCGTACCCAACCCCATAGGTAAACTTTCATTGAAAACGAATGATTTGCAATTACATACCTTGAAAGTAGGCATGAAATTGTCAACGCCTTACAATACGGGCAAATAACAGACATGCCTCCAATCATAACTGCTATATCGGAACTATAATCGATTTCAGGATAGTAGTTAAGGGCAGCTCGTTCTAGGACTGCCGAATTTGCAGTTGTACGAAATACATCATGTTGGCATTGACGTGCTTATGCTTACGTTGGTTTTTGGATGTAGCAGAGTAGTTGGTTATTAATGGATGCCTAAGAAAATTTGTATGAATCAGTCATCGGGCCGTTTTTCTTTGAAAACGCCGCGAGTCAAACGACGATGGCGTGCGCTACAGAGCCATGCTTAAGGTACGTTGTGCTAGACGCGGCCGCACGACTGCAACTCGCTCATTCCATATAAAAACTCGTTTTTAAAATGAGAGAGAAACTAGTTTTTATATGGAATGAGCGAGTCGCAGTCGTGCGGCCGCGTCTAGCACAACGTACCTTTAACGAATTTTTTCTTTCTAAATTGAATGAACTAGGACTGGAGAACATGTGATTCCAACAGGACGGTATAACCGCGCACACTGCACGAGACACAATCAATATTCTGAAGGAAACATTTCCGGGTCGGTTAATCTCTCGTTTTGGTGATTTGCACTGGCTGGCCAGATCACCCGATTTAACTGTTGCAGACTTCTTTTTATGGGGTTTTTTGAAGTCGCGGGCTTACGTCAACAAGCCTCAGACTGTTGAAGCCCTTAAGGAGAATATCCGCCAGGAATGCGAAAACCTGTCGCCCGATATTCTGGGAAGAGTGATGGAAAATGCCATAAAACGGGCCCGTATGGTAGTCAACTGTGGCGGCCGGCGGCCACTTGGCCGATATCATTTTTGCGACTTGATACAATAAATTCTAAGGGATTAAATAAACGTATTTCATAAGCAAAACCGAAGTTTTTTTTTATTAAGAAAAATACAGCAAAAGAACTTCGGCGGATGATTACTTTTGCCCCACCTTGTACATAGAATTTTGCGAAAGAAATCATAATTAGCATTCCAAGCACGAAGTTCCAAAGTTGCGGGACAGCTCAAATTCAAAGTTCCCTCAACAAGAGAGTTGACCAAAATAAATGATGTTTGAGCCACTGACTAACATAAATAATAATTTAAATCAAATGATTTGGAACGTTATGCATTTTATTTAAAATTTCGTATGCGATGTACGTAAGTATTTTTAGCCGAAGACTGTTTATAATTAAGTATAATTTAATCATAAAGGGCAGCTAATTGAAAACATACAAATTCTATTTTTGGTCGCGCCCTCAAAATGACGTGGGTGTACGTACTAGCGTACTTACAACAAGCAGAGCACACAGAAGTTCAACTATAACAGGAAATTGATCAAATATGCTCATGTGGTTGGAATGTTATTCCAAAATGTTTCTTCCAGCTATTGCCAAATTTGGTTACACTGAATGTATGGAATGCAATCTAACTGCATACTCTTCTGAAAACATCTCCATTATGTACATAAATGTATAATTTGCATATTTACCGTGTCAACAATGATATCACACGTTTTGTCCACAATTTCGCCAATTATGGAACAGAACTTCTCTTTGGATGGCGATTGACCCGACATTTTTGCAGCAAAATTCGGCACACGCGTTTCGTTATAATTTAAATGCCTTTTTAACGTGCACTTCACTTACACTAGTTATTGCACTGAAAATTTTGCAAACGTATTTCATGCACTACCAGCCACGCCACAATGATTTTTTCTTTATTAGTCGAGGAGCAATATGATAATTTTATGTGCACTAAGTAGACCACCGAGTGAGTAGTATTCTTGAAAAATTTTATTCTTTTCGAGAGTGAAACCGAAATGCAACGAATTTTGCTAGCGCACTGGAATCACGAAATTCAGTTGTACCGAAACCGAATGTGTGCTGCGCTGCGCTGGTGTTTGTCTCGACGAACTGACTACTAACAAGCAGGCAGAACCACTAGCCCGCACTAGCGTCTAACGCAATTATTGCTAAGTTGAGCCACTATACTCATCATACTGTGTAGCTGTGGCGAGGGTGACTCACAGAGAGTATGACGACGTAAGTCGATCACGAAATACCAATTGGAATGCGAAAACAATAAAAATAATTTCTGTTAGTACTGAAGAAACTCGTACCTACTCGTACTAAAATATAGAACGACGCTGCTGGCCAAATGCGAAAGAAGAAGCGTCTTAACAGATAGTTGCGTGCGCACAAGTAGACTAGAAATGAGCAATGGTGCAAGTAAAAGTACTGGACAAATTAATTTTGTTTATAAATTATAACTGTATGATAGAGAAATAAATACAGAGTGCTTCCGGCGATGCGTGGCTTAACCGACGCACCAGCTGATTATAAATGTAGAAAAAAAAATCCCGAAAAAAAAACACCGGCGAGGCTGATAGTGGTATTTTGGTATTTTTTTTTGCTTTTTGGACAAATTCAAGGAATTTATTTCGTATAGTATACAAAAGGCATACCTGACCAGATAGAATAATTTCAATACACAAGATCCTTTTGAGGTCCCCAACATTCTGCACTCATTGGAAGATTTTTGAAAAATTAATTTTCTTACACGATTTAAACCTCAATATCTCCAAAACTATACTAGCTAGATCAGCGAAATAAAATGATTATCGCAGCCAACAAATCTCCTAAAAAATAAAACTAACCGTAGTAAAATATAATATTTTGCCAAAGTGAGGTGCTTGGACGATTCTTAATTTTTTTTCGGTATTTTAGCTAGTCTAGTTTTCGAGATATTGAAGTTTAAGTCGTGTAGAAAACAAAAGAAATTTCCAAAAATCTTCAAATGTGGCAGCAAAAGAGTTAATAATTTAGGCTATGTCCTGTACACCTTTTTTGATGGAAATCACATGAGGAATCATTTTCCGGTATGTTATAAGGCGGTAGTTTCCTAAAAAAGTCAACTTGAGTTAGAAATTAGGAATGGGTTTATTTGAGTCACATCGCAGTTAACCTTAGATTTTGTTGTCCTAATTGATTCTACCATTGTAAAGTAACCTCTTCTCTTCACAGTCAATTTATTTTAGATAAATATGCTAAAGTTGTTCCTTTGTCGGTGATCAGTTTTCATAAATTTCAACAACCTGCGTTGAATCCCATTTCGCTGAAACTATTGCTTCGTGTTTTTCTCACTCAGGGTGTTTAATCGACCGACTGTTTCTTCTTACCAACTGAAATAAAAACGTTATGAACCTCATACGCTGATATAATTTTCTTCAAGTTTATAGTTATCAAGTCTCCAAGTTTTTCCCATCTGATTAATTTAAAAAAGACCACACTTAATAGGTCAAATCCTGATATTAGCCCTGATGCTAAAGACACCAGCCCAGATGGTTTCTTCCGATTTGTGCAGAAAAAATAAGGTATCCGCTTTCACTGCCTATTTAACCATAGTCACTCTATTCTCAACACTTGA
Source organism: Microchrysa polita (assembly GCA_949715475.1). Classification (NCBI taxonomy): domain Eukaryota; kingdom Metazoa; phylum Arthropoda; class Insecta; order Diptera; family Stratiomyidae; genus Microchrysa; species Microchrysa polita. Next base: position 140,631,876 of record OX454415.1, on the reverse strand, counting down.
ATTTACGCTATGTCGTGCCCAATGAAGAAGAAAAAGAAGGAAACGAAATATCTGAAAATAAAGGGGACAATTTGATTTTTTTATAGCTAGCAGTGGCGTAGGAAATTTAGTGTATGGGGCTGGTATGGTTTAATACTTTTTGGCTTTTTCATTGGTTGGAGTATTCAACCGCAATGCACTGGAATACACAGTATTTAAAATTTTGTATTTAAACGAATTTATACCACGCAACGCTTTGCAATCCCATTTAAATGTACTTTTTGCAATAGTGTAAATTGTGATGCTATTGGTATAAAGTTATGCAACAGGAACGTTGTTGATTAATTAATTTCAAGCATCTATTAATTTTGAAATTTCGTACTCATTGCCACCATTTTTCTAACGCCCCTACTACGAAGTTACAGCACTAATCTGCGCATGTGCATGATTTTGTTTATTTATTAATTTTCCATATAAAATTCGTATGAGAAATGTCATCTTGTAGCTTCGATCAAGTTACCATAGAAAATATTTTGGTCCCGAAAAAAAGTCGCATATCCAGTGTATTTTGCGGTTATTTGCATTTCCTTTTTAGATTTTCTTATTCATTGGTCGTGCCTATACATAAAAATGGCGGTATACATCGAATAAAAATGGATGCATTTCAACACATTTTTTACTGATTTTTTTTCCTGTATCACCAAAAATACAGTAAAACAGTTCTCCACTAGCAATACTAAATTTCTGAAACCGAAATTTGGACCCCTCCCGAAACAAATTCCTGGCTACGTTTTTGAAAAGCCTGTGCTGAAAATAAACGCCGCAAAGTGCAAAAACCAAGTACATACATAATAATTGATTTCGAATCGGGACAAAGTGGCAAAATGGGGGCTAGGGGAGGGGAACATTTTTTTGGTGACATAATTACTATTCCCAAGTAACAATTTCATCCCTATAATATTTCATAGAATATTTTCTTCTAACGATAATAGGGGCACTTTACAGGGTATAAACTCTGAATAATAGTCCAATAATGGCGTTTGGCGCCGTTTTTTTATCCAATTGCACCTTATTGTAGCACTGAACTAAGCTTTGAAAAAGACATACATCATGTGTTATGTCATCATTTTCTGTCATTTTCTCGTGAAAAAAAGAAAAAAAATAATTCCCCCAGCCAGCGTCGAACCAGCGACTGTCGTACGCCAGTCCGACGCCCTAACCACTCGGCCAACCTCACATATAGATAACATTGCTCGTAAACAATACAAGTGCTCGACACTTCTTTATCGACCCTTCTCCTATGCACCATCTTCTTTATATGTCAATCAGTTGACGCTAATTAAATTCGCACATTCTTCAATAAAATACAGACATAATCTGCGCTGAGATTATTTTAATTGATTCATAAGTTAACAAGGAGTGAGGAAATGTTGGTTTCATGCAATATTTCAATGAATTCAATTTAAGAAACGTGGTATTCCAGAGCACTTCATAAGTGTCAATTCTTAATAAAATCACAAAGTACATCCGTACGACAGTCGCTGGTTCGACGCTGGCTGCGGGAATTATTTTTTTTCTCTTTTTTTTTGCAATCGCGAGAAAATGACAGAAAATGATGACATAACACATGATGTATGTCTTTCTCGAAGCGTAATTCAGTGCTACAATGAGGTTCTATTGGATCAAAAAACGGCGCCAGATGCCATTATTGGACTATTATTCAGTGTTTATACCCTGTAAAGTGCCCCTATTGTCGTTAGAAGAGAATATTTTACGAAGTATTATAGGGATGAAATTGTTACTTGGGGTGTGAAGTGCTTCTTTAAAGCAAACGAATTGTTGCTTGGGCTGGCCTACAGATCACGAAACTACAACAATAAACTAAATCGCTCCGATTAAAAATGTATGATCCTCAATTGGATAACGGAACGGATGACGTTTTAAAGGGTGAGAATGTCAATGGGTGGCCGAATACCAACGACTCCAAACAACATTAATAAACGGGTCCCAAATAGGAGTCCATAGAGGATTTTTGGTTCATAGGTCGCACGAAAAATTTACCCCGTTTGCCCTTAGTCCAACCAAGGCGTCGCGGTAGAGCCTAGTACTGACATCGAGAGTGAAATTTTTGTCCGCTGCGATTTTTTCAATGTATTCTTACTGTCGTGGAATATGTGGGGAATGCTGGGGAATTCCATAAGCAACAATCCGGAAACAGTTCCATAATTTTTCTCGGCCATTTTATGCATTTTTTTCCCATTTCACGGTTATTTCATCGTGAAATGTCAAATGACCGGGGAATAGAAAAAAAATACATAAAATGGCAGAGGAGAATTATGGAACCGGTCTCGGATTGTAGCTTATGGAATTCCCCACCGTTTGTGACATATTCCACGAGAGTAAGTATACATTTTTATTGATAAAATCGCAACGGGAAAAATTTCACTCTCGGGAAGGAAGTCAGGTGGTCACAAAAACCCCCGCGCGTCTAAACATTTTATCGAGCCTGTAACGGCCAGTTCTGATACATATTTGTTCATTTTCAGCTTTAACTTTATTTTGGAGTCTCAGGCCCGTATTTATAAACATACCTACACTCAAGGAGACCTTTAGTTAAGGATGCCAAAATTCAAAACTTAAATTTCATTTTCAGTAGTTTTTCATTCAAATAATTTATATTTACGAGTCGATGCATCCTTGATTTAAGGCTAAACTCAAGGAGACCTAAAGTTTTACATATATTTGAAATATAATAACTCAAGGTAGCTAACTAGCTACCTTGACTAGCTAAATCGCCTTAAATCGAGGATGCATTGACTAGTAAATATAAATGGTTTCAATGAAAAGCTACTGGAAATGACATTTAATTTTTTGAATTTCGGCATCCTTGACTAAAGGTTTCCTTGAGTTAAGGTGTGTTTATAAATACGGGCCTCAGTGATTTAAATGTATTTTCCAAATCATAGAAAAAAAATTGAACAAAAATGGATATTTATTTTTCGACATCAGCTGTGTTCCGGCCTGCAAGTTCCATTGGGTTATGCCAGTTTTTCCAGGAAAGGAAGCGCCTATGATGTAAGAACTGACTTCGAGCCGATTCGTTGGGGGAGTCTGATTGTTGCCGATAAAGATGAACTTTGAATTCTGGCCGGCAGAACCTCGCGCGTTTCTACCTTTTGATACTTCACGTGTCTCCTTCTGAATAAGTCCTTATTTGTGGTGTATTTAAAAGTGAAAAAGTAAAGTTGGTTGGGATTTGAAGCTGGAAACAGATTCGAATACTTGTAAAATATCTTCTCACCCTCCTCTCCCCTAAAAAGTTCAGCAATTGGTATTGCCTTTCATGAACTCTTCTTACCATTGCTCAAATTGACCCGGGTAGCGCATGGCTCACATTTTTGGAGTTTTGTTCTTCCCTTGGGGACTGCTAAGGAACACATCAAAAGACTGGCTGATAGCGAATAAAATGTAGTAAATCTAAAAGCAATGACATAAAACAGGGCTTGGTCGAGAATATAGGTGCAGTTTATGTCATAAGCATATCATTCGGCTGGAAATAATGTTTATTTCGAAATACACAAAATTTAATTACAACTAAGTGAAAAATCAACCACCAGACAATATTTCTTAAAGGCACCTTTGGAGGCTTAGAGGACTATCCTGCTTGTACGTATCGCTACGTATATCTTTCCATTTTTTATAATTAGGTTTTTATAGCGCAATATCACATTTTAATTGGGTTGGAAGATTTATCTCAAAATATTCTATTCCATTGCTTTTATCGTATAAAATCCACCACATGCTTTACACTGCTTCTTCTCCCCCAAATTTGGAATCAACTTGTCATAGTACGTTTGAATTTTTCGTTCAACAAAACCTTCATTAACGCTTCCCAGAAATTCGGCAACACCTTGTCCGTCGCACAGTTTGTAGACAATCTTAAAAGCAACCCATAGCACTTCTTCTAACGGTATAAATCGAGAGAGTTGTCGTCCAATTTCATCGCCATGACTAACATAATATTCTTTAGTGATTGTGCATATTTTGTCCAAAGATTTGGGATCCGTAACATGAACCGTGATATTGTCAATGGTATCTTCCAGGAGTCCTTTATCGCTGGTACCGTTCACGGCTGTTGACCCGAAAATGTCCATTCCTCTGGTTATTAGTTGAATTCTTTCGGATTTCTCTAGCACAATTGGCTGCTCGAGATGCTTTGAATCGGGCATACTATTTAGAGCACGAATGACATCCATTCTACCTTCGGATCCTAACAGTTGAATAATTTGATCGCGAGCGTGATCCAGTTGAGTTCTGTGGAAGAAAAGAGATTAATCAAAAAAATGAGTTAAAAATCATTAAAAATACTTAAAAAAAACTTAAATACGAAAATGTTCATTAAGTTGAAGTGACATACCTTTGCCTCTTGCTCAATTCTTCGCGTGTATTTTCAATACTATTCTCTTCCAATGTAATTATTATTCTTGAAACGGTTTCGAAATTGTGAACGGAATGTGTAAGTAAGAACAAAGATGATCCAAGCTGTGCTACGTCCAACGGTGAGATTTCCTCGTTATTCACACGTTTCTAAAAATAAAATGCAACAAAATCGATATTGAGGTTTGGCTTTGTTTTATTTGATTGATACAAACCAATATTATTTCGAAAATTCCATTTCCAACTCCGACACCATTGATAGCTATTGTAGCGATGTTCAAACCATGCACTGTTCCCATTAGAACCTGAGAAGAAAATTTACATTCTTATAACTATGAATTACAAAATAAAACAACATTTGAAAAACTATACCTCTGAAGCCGTTTGACCCATTGTAGCATGATGCGATAAAATCGCCGTAGCACCACTAGCACCCAACGCCGTCATTCCACCAGCAACACCTATCCAATCGGATCGTGCCTTCGAATCTGTTATGTTAATCGATTCTTCATGAGTGCCACGATCAATTAGACGTTTGGCCGATGCTCCAGCACCCCATACACCAGCTCCCACTCCGACAATGGCTGCAATAGCCAATACTGGTGCTGCCACTGGAAAAGCTAATGCTGTTAACGTAACTGTCGCCGCGCCAACACCCACTATTCCGGCTGTTTTATTAGCGACGTTGCCTACGCGATTAAGAAGCCGCGATGCTGGGGTAGGACAGCATTCCAGAATTATTCGATCCTTTTCGTCGAAATTGTAGTGACCGTTTTTTGGCGCAACTAAAATTCCTTTGGGAAGTGTGTTGTTTGCCTTGTAGTCGGCCCAGTTTTGATATACACGAGAGTTGTCATCGATAAATATCATGCAACAGTTGGTACTGTCTTCTTTGTCTGGAAATAAATTAAATAAAAGATTTGCCATAAAATTAATTGAATTATTTTACTGCTTTACTAATTTTGCAGGAGGCCATAAGACTGGATATCGATCAAATTTTATTTTTAGGAATTAATTTCACAAGCAAATCTTTTTTAATTAGGAATTTTTCCACTTTTAATCTATTTAATTCTTCATTATCTCCTTTCTTGCCGTTTTATAGAGGGAATACTGTAGAACAAAAGGTGTTGGGAATCTTTGTACCGCCCGGCCCACCCTCTCTCTGTGTGCGTATGTTGACGTTTTTAGTTTTTTTCTTCAAATTTTCTTTGGCGGCCGAGAAGTTTTCGTCTTAATTCTTTTGAAAATAATATATGGAACCTCTTAACCGAATATGAATTTACTTTCAAATAACGATTAACTTATTATGAAAAACAACAACTTACTGCAACATTTCCTTATACGAAATAACGGATAAACGCAATATTGAGCCTCATGAATAGCTTCATCCACATTGTCAATAAGATTGGTGCAAATCACATATTGAATGGACATCAACAGTTTGCCTCCATAATACTTTCCTGTAAAAGTGTAAAAATGTAAAAAAAGGTTCTTAGTATAAATTCAATTCAAAAATACTGAAATACAAATATATTCGCATGTGAAGAAGATTGGATATTGAAGATTGTGTACGTAAGCGAGCACATTGATGTCAAACTCAATCCAGTAGCAGAGGATGGCTGAATTAAATAGTTTTAGAGAACAGTCACCATCTGTACTAGTGTTTTCGCCTTTACAAACACTATTGCGATAAACGATAAATATAATAATTTGAATGTTCATAATTACTTTGATTCCATAGGGCGGTCACCAGCGAATTACGCAATTTCTCCTATAAATTTAAAAATAATTGAAAAAAAAATTAAAGAAAGAAAAATAAATTATAGAAAGAAAATTCATGAAAATTTAGGATAGTTGGTAGCCTTTTTAGAAAATATGGCGAATATTCGCACAGTTATGTTTTTTTTAAATATTAAAGTATCAAAAACGGTAGCTTGTTGTCGTTAAAAATATATATTTAATTGATTTATTCTAACTAACACATTTTACGCAATTACACATTAAATGACTTTGGGTAAGGTTCTGAAACACAACGTTCCCATACCGTGCCGCGTTTTCCGAACCGTTCCCTATTTTGTTCTGTAAGCGATCCGGATCCCATTTGGTCGTCTCACCGCCATCTCTCGGAAAGTGGCAAATGTGACGATTAACACATCACAGCTGATATGTTTTGCTCGAAAATTAAAATTTCCAGTTTTAAACGAGATGCAGATACATTTTACTTTGATTTATAAATAATTGTTTAATAAATAAATGAGGGCGGAAATGCACGGTTCCACGGCAGATTGTAAATTTCTGTCAATCAATCAAACTATACTTCGCATGGTGGCGCTGAGGGGATCTGTTTGTAAGGAGAAGTTTCTGATCCGTAGACCCTATCCACCTACTGAGATACCGACGGTTCAGCTAGTATACAGGGTGTCCCGCAACTGGTTAGCCATAGACAAATGGGAGACTCTACAGGATGTTTTAGGAAAAATGTCGCCAAAATTATTTCTCTAGCTTTTACCGTTAAGGAATAATTGCCTTTTTTTGTGATTCTTGTCAAAAACACGATTTTTTTCGAAAAACTCCTATTTTCTAGCTTCCACTTTAGCCACATCCATGTTTTTCATATTCTTATGAAAGTACACAAAATTTCCAATAAAAGGACATATCGAACGTTTCGAACGGTTTCGTATCTTCCGAGATACGACGTTTTGAATTTTGCAGAAATGTCAATTTCAACTTTTAATGTCAAAATTAAACCCGAATTTCGTAACGATACATTGAAGTGGCAAATCTGCAAAGTTCACAAAAGTTGGCCCAAATCCTAAGCTTTCGAACGGCATATAAGAATAAAGCACAGAATCATCCAGTTTGTGAATAATATGTGTAAAAGGGGAAAAAACATAGTCCGTAAGAGGAAGAAATCTTGCTTTTACGTGGAAATAGTTCAGTCATATAAGCATTTCCAATAGCAAAAAATACAGTAAGGCTATTTTTTTCTTGGTCTTGAATCAGTGGGGTCCCAGGAGTCTTAATCACATTTTGCTAAAATAAATTTGATCGAAAAGGTCCCAAAAAGGACAAGAAAGGACACTATTTAATCCTTGACTGGAGGTCGGCATTCGGGATATCATTTCAAAGGGGACGCCGGCGCCGAGTACATTACATATCCGGTGTTCGATTCCTATCATCATTATCTTTCCAAAGCCCATAACAACGCGAATAATTCAAGTTGCCACTTCCTTTTTAATTTTTGCTAAGGAAAAATTGGATCGGAAAACTCTGAAAAAGGACATAAAAGGACACTAATTAATACCTGACAAATTAAAATGTTTATCCTTTAGACGATGAAAATGAAAAATACCCTCACAATATTAATATGTACACAGCGAACCTTCGTACAAATAATTCAACACCTAAAACAATTTTTTTTATACTTACCGTTATAATTAGTAAAGTAGCATCTACAACAGTAGCGAAAAGTATTTTTCCATAATGCATAACAACCAAGTCTATGCTTGATGTAAAACTGTTACTTCCTTTTCAAGATTGAAGTCGGTTAGGTACATTTGCAGACTATGGTTTTTTTTATTTATACGTATTATTCAGAAACTGGATGACTCTGTGCTTTATTATTATATGCCGTTCTAAAACTAAGATACTACGCCAACTTTTGTCAACTTTGCAGATTTGCCACTACAATGTACCGTTACGAAATTCGGGTTTAATTTTGACATTAAAAATTGAAATTGACATTTTTGCAAAATTCAAAACGTCGTATCTCGGAAGATACCAAACCGTTCGAAACGTTCGATGTGTCTTTTTATTGGAAATTTTGCGTACTTTCAGAAGAATATGAAAAATATTAATTTGGCTAAAGTGGAAGCTAGAAAATAGGAGTTTTTACAAAAAAGTCGTGCTTTTTGACAAGAATCACAAAAAAGGCAATTACTCCTTAACGGTAAAAGCTAGAGAAATAATTTTGGCGACATTTTTCCTAAAACATCCTGTAGAGTCTACCATTGGTCTATGGCTAACCAGTTGCGGGACACCCTGTATAGTAGAAACATCATTCATTCATTCATTCAGATTCTTGAGAGCAATTCACCACACAAGGCTTTGTAGAGAGTTTTTTTTAACAAATTTAATTTTACTATTGAATAATCTGTGCGACATATTTTTGACAATCATAAAAAAACGAGGCTAATTTCGGGCGCCGCTGAAATTTGGATACCCTTCGCTCCCCTCGGGCTAAAACTTTTTTCGAGCGTACCTACGACTTGTATCTAATTCCCCCCATTCTTTTCTTTCTGTCCGTTCTGTTCCGTTGCGTCGACAAAACAATATTTGTGTTGGGTTTGGTTGGAATAAGTGGGCAAATCAAAATATTTACTCAGAAAATTTTATTGGGGTATGCGGGAGCATGGCCCCATAGTACGGTTCCATTTGTTTTTACCTTTTTAGTTGCTTTGATAAAGACACATTAATTCAAGGTTTTGTGAAATTGGTGTAAAAAATGTTTTTTAGAAGAACCAAAATGGGGGTTGGGTTTGTATGGCAGCCCCATGACCCCATGGTCCGATTTGATCCATTCTTAGATATGTTTTTGTGTTATCAATAGAAACACATTTGTGTGGAATTTGGTTGAAATTGGTACGCAAATAAAAAAGTTTTTCTTAGAAGAACCTAATTTGGGGAGTTCGGTTTGTATGGCAGCCCCATGACCCCATTGTCCGATTTTACCGATTCAAACATACAAGCTGCCTGCAGCAAAAAGAAACATTTGTGCAAAATTTCAGCTTCATAGCTTTTAAATTGGCCGATTAAATCGCGTCGCAACAGACTGACATCGCCCAATCGACACCCCAAGTCATGCTGATCATATAATCTATATACTTTCGATGATCCTGATTCGGATACTGTTACCGAAAATGTAATTAGCGGGCAATATAACAGTAAATCCACATGCAAATTAATTTTTCGACAAGTTCGAGCATATTTTCAGCACTTTCTTTGCTATATTGTATGATTGTTAATATATGATCCATTGGTGGCCACAAAAATGATTCAGAGATTGCATTGCTGACCAGTAACTGGAATAACAGTAAATCAATAAATCAATCATGTAAAGATAATGATGCAATTCCTTTCAATTGTTTGCTTTGATTCTCTTTGTGTGCTGATTTTAATAAAACACAAGTAGTCATTTATCAGCAGGACACTTAATATCTAAAAGTGCATATACTTATTCCAGCGAATACCCATAAGGACAAAAGGTCCTTTTTTGCTAAAGAAGTCCAATATGAGCAATATGGATATGAAAATACAACACTTGGTGAGACAAGCGCCCCGAAATACTATTTGTACATTTTTGAAATCTTCGGAAAGGATCTTCTCTCCTGAAAAGGACATTTTTGGAAAATTGGTTGTGGATAGGCAAGATGGGTTTCAAACGATAGGGACAGATTAGAAGAAATGAAATGGTTTTGAATATTTTTTTTTTCATGTGGGTACACCAGAATATCGCCATATTCTAGTTCGAATCAAGAATATTTTATTCGCATTATGTACCCTTTGTTTTAGATTGCGATTTCCATGATATTTACGTCAATAGTCTACTACCGGTACAGCAAATATTGTCGGCTATATCTGATTTTACAGCCGACTGATATAAGTCAGGATCTTCCTTTCCCCACTGTGAAAAGAACTTTATCGCAAGGGTATTTTACACTCAGAAAAATATCCATGAATTATATTTTATTAAATAAAAGTATACAATCACAATTCTGTCTGATTTTAACACAATGATGAAAGTGTTTTTGGTACTGTGAATTGAATATCTAGATATTTAATTATAGTCGTTTCTTTCTTTAACAGACAGGATCATTGTCCAAGTAAAACGCAAACGGATCAAAATTGTCCCCTTCAGTAAGAGCTTACTATTGTGTCATCAGTCCCCAACGCGATATTCTGAATTGGAACTTGCATTTGATATTATGCGCCGTGCAAGTTTTAATTTAAAGGAAAATATCCCAGGAAATTTTAAAATGATTGACTTTAATGATTAGAAACCAGATAAACTGAAAAACCAAATTACATACAGGAAATTTTAGGGAAATTGTTTGCGGAGGCATCTGGGAGATGGCATTGGCAGATGATCCATGTCATAGCTTGGATCAATTTGACAGATTGTCGTTTTGTATGGGAATTCCAGTAAATATGGAAATGCTCCACAAAGTCGAAAAGCACTTATGACAATAAGCGCGTTTTTTACCATCGCGATAAACGCGTGATTTAAAAGAAAAAAAATCGCGGGTAACTGCTCAAACAACTTACAACTGTTCTACATTTTTGTCTCACTGTCGTCGGCTTATTTTTTAGATTTGACCCGTTTCGTCACATAAGACAATGATTTATCAGAAAAATCTAAGTACCTCAATAAGAAATATTCGCTGTTTTGTTTTGAATTGTAATTTTTTTAAAGGTACTCAAACTTAAAAAACGAAATTGCCAATTTTTTTCCCCGATAGATTAGCCATCTACATTTCATTCACCTAAACTCTATCCTGCGTAGGGTAGTGGCACGTGTGAAAATTAACTAGGTAGATGTATTTTTTTCTATGGAGTTCGTTACTCAAAACTACTCGAGATGATCAAGAAAACGCAACTGATGGTATTTTTCAACGAACCAACGTAGAAAATTCTTGGTAAAAAAATGAAACTTTTATAGGGGATGTAAGCTTATACTTCCACGTTATGTGTCGAGGAATTTCAAACTAACGGTTGTCCTTAAAACATGTAAACTACAGCAAAGTTCTAGCGGCACAGAACTCGAAAGAATTACTTCCAGTCCCTAATCTGGGGGTTTCTGTCAAGGATGCCTTTTAGCATTTCTTTTATTATTAAGAAAAAACCCGAGGAAAAAGATTTTTTTAATTTTTAATTAAATTAACAACTAAAACTATTTTTTTTTTCAAATTCTACAGAACGTAATTAAGTAATATTATCCAGTATAGATATTGTTCGGTGGAGATATACTCCAATCATTTTACCTTGCAAAAATTGCGGATGTCTCAAATTGATATGAATTGATATGTTATAAAGACAGGTGGGGTAAGTTAAAATCCAAGTTTGCGTCACTTCCCCCACCCCCTGTGCTCCTGCCGCCATCTTGGAAAAACCATCTACAATCTGCCTTTTCATCAGTTTTTGGGGTAAAACTTCTTTACAGTCCATTTGAACACAAAACGTGCCAAGACAATTTTGTAGAGGACAAAATTTCCTACAAGTTTCATCTAAAAAGTTGTACTCTACAATAAAAACTGACAGAGTTATAGCACCAAGAAAATGCGGGAAATTCCAAAAATCATACCAATTTTGCTGTTTTTTGCATTTACATATCAATAACTCATTACCGCTGCATTGTAGCTTAAAGTCTTCTTAGTATGTCTTATAGGAATATTGATTGTCATCAAATTGCATCATATATTGTGTTTGTAAGATGCACAGGAAGAGAGTAAATCCAAAGAGAGTATAATGACTTTTATCGACTTGACAGGGTCTTAACATGTTTAGGCTCGCCTCCCTACTCTTCCTATGCTACGAAATTTTTGTCAAATGGGGCATATTTTTTTGCGTTTGTTTGTTTGAATTTTTCCTAAGCATATATAATGATAGAATGTTGAGATATTATGAATTCTAAAAAAATGAAAAAGGCAGTGGCAAATTGAATTATTTGCGTAGTTATGGCTTTGGAAAGAAACACGGGAACACGATAATTTTTCATTTTTTTGAAATAGGAAACAAACACCGGATATGTAATGTACTCGACGTCCCCTTTCATATGATGCCCCGCATGCCGACCTCCGGTTGTCCTTTTTAGGACCTTTCTGATCAAAATGTTGATTTGGTTTGATGAAAACTGATCTAACTACCGTGTAGAGTAGGAAAAATATTTTCGAATGCAATTCATAACTCAATTTCGTATAAAAATGGAAGAAGCGAGTTTTGACGCGCACCGCCTCAAATACAAACATGGTCATTATGAGAGACTCTGACATTAATCTTTTATACGCGCAAGAATGAAATATATTAACGGATTAGAATGCATTCAACGTCTCCTTTGATATGATATCGCACATGCCCGTTCCGCCTTAACGACATTTCTGTGTCCTTTTTGGTCCTTTTTAACTCATTGCCGGACACAACGCCAAAATTTGACACGATTTGTATGGTCAAATGCTCAAAATTGGACGTCTATAGACGTTGTGTCCGGGAAAGTGTTAAAATCAAAATTAATTGTTGACCTAGCTTGATATGTAGCACCCAAAATATTATAAAACAAAAAATAATACATTTGATTATTTTTTCTATTGAACATTAAAAAAGAATTCCACTATTTAAAATTCTGTATAAAAGTCTACTTTATATATGTAATTTGATAATAAATTATAACAGTAAAATATCATTACTTACATTATATACAATAATGCCTACATCTCATAAAATTTAGAAACTTATAAATCTTAAATTTCCTAAAAATTTTGTATTCGATACTACATTTTTTGTTTTCGTGCCGCTCCCTACCTCAACTCATGCAGGCTTATATGATTTGCGGTATTGATTTTTACTTCCAACTTAGTGAATGGGACGTGTTGAAAATTTGGGTAAATTTGCTTAAGCGGTTGAAAAGATATTCAGAAATACACAAAATTTCAATTTCACATTGGATTTTGATGATTTGATGGCGAACTTCAAGATCGATTTTCGGACCCATTTTTTGAATTTTGGCAACTGCGGTTTTCACCATCGGGAAGAGCACATTTTTTTCTGTGGAAATCACTAAAAAAGTGAAAATCGAAATTTTTACACGATAGCCCCTTTTTAACTTTCCCGGTCACAATGGTCGGGGATGCTTCCTTCAATCAACGCCGTCTATATATTAAGGCCGCAATGTAGAATCATAGACGTCAAATTCGCAGTTTACATTGTCGTCATCATCTCAAGTAGTGACATCATGGTGGCCATATGGCATTTAGCCAGTGGCTTGTTACTTTTTATTTATCTGTGCGGTTGTACGATGGCAGCACCGCCGTCGAAACGTTTTACGTACTTACTCGTTTTTTTCCTACAATATCCGTACTATCTATTCGCGATCACAAATAAACTGATTGGTATCCCTAAATGGGGAAATCTTTCACTCTATGACACATTCTCCATGCACTACATTTTGAGTATAAAAACTTCTGCACACTGTCAATAACCCACATAACCACTATCTTTTTAATTAATTGTTTGCCGTTCAAACAACACATTTTCTAAACGAAACTCGCGAAAAAAAGTACACTCGCCCGTCTGTGTGCCACTTTGTAATGTTTAGTCTCACTGCCTTGTTCTTGCTGTTGGTGACGTGCTTATGTTTGTTTCTGTTTTTTTTTGCAGCCGTCAATAAATTGAATACGGATCCATGGCGTCATTATCCAGCTGAGTTGCGGCCTTGATGTATCTAGATGGCGTTGCTTCAATGCGTTACAAACTTTACGACAAAGTTTTACTCTATGAGCGAAGGGTATAAAAATACACAGCGATCTGGGACCATACATATCTTTTCTTTACCACTGTACATTGCACATTTATTTATTTACATATAAGTTATCGAAAATATTGTTTCGGTATACAAAAAAATATTTATTAACAATTAAATTACCGGCGACGAGTCACAATTGAACATCAAAAATGGACTAACAGAATTTACAATTTTTCTTATAATTACAATTTTTGTATAGTAAGCAAAAATAAATGAATTGCAAGAATTTGGAATTTGAGTTGCTACGTTAACAATTATAAATTCGAATATGTGTTACAATATTGCACAAGTTGAGGTGTCAGCATCTTGGGTCGTCTTATGGCGGCACGTGTATCGGTCATTGGTAACTCTCCCCCTTTCAAATGTCCGCGTCCCGTCGGACCTAGCTTGGTATCCTTAGAGATTGAGCCTTATGGGTTGGAGGTCCTGGATACTGACTTCGGCCATTGGTAAGTGTGCTTGCGAATGGAGATCGATCTTAGGCGGATGTAGTTGCTGGATATTGAAATTCGTCATTATTGGCTGTTTTTTTGCTGAAGTAATTTCCAATTTCGATGTTTTCCTTTTAAGCTTGAAAGATACAAAAAAACTAAGAAGAATTATAAGAATGGCTCCAAAACTAATGTCTGTATAAACAGAATGTGTGTAGCTGTTACGAAGATGTTGCAGTTTCTTCCGGTTGTCCAAATGGAGGCTGTGAAGGTATCCGGAATCGATTCTTAGGTTTCTCTCGGCAGGTCTGGCTTGGAAAATTGATGGTAAGATTTGATTCGTCCTAAGCTGTTTATTGGTGAATTCTTCGTCCTTTATCCTTATGGTTTCGTTGTTGAACTGGATTAGGAAGCTGCCATTCAGCTGTCGGGTTGAGTTTTTATCAGTGATATTCCCATAGAAAAGATCCAGAAAGATGGTGTTCTCGTCGATCATCTCGATTGTTTCATCCTTGTTGAACTCATACTCGCATTCAGCCCCCGTCCCCCTTATTATGCGACTTATACAGTGACTTTCGGGTAGTTTTCTTATATGGCCTTCTTTGCAAATTGTGAGGTTTTTTAAGGTGTGACATTTCTCTTTGATTCCGAATTCTTCCTTTTGGCTTACCAGCAGTTCGCGGAATTCTAAATGAACTCTTTTATCGTATCTGGTCGTTGATCGTATAATGACCCGATTGTATTCCTTTTCGCTCGTCTTTGGTAGTGAGATGATGTACAGGAGGATTGATCCTTTAGTTACTATGGTTGGTTCTCCATACTCAACAGCCTCGACGTCGTTTTGGTATGGAAGAGTTTCGATTTGTGTGATGAGTTGTTTTATCTCACTTCTGTCCAAAAGATTAGTATTGATTATTCCCTTTTTCGCCATCTGTTCTGCTAGTGTTACTTCATAGATTTCGTTTCGCAGAATACTCAATCGGTTGAAGATCATTTGCTCATATTTATCGTTGATTTGGTCTTCGGAATGCCGCACAATTTTATTATATTCCTGTAATATGGCATTAGTTGTTTCCATCAGCTTGTTGTTAATTTTATACTGTTGGTTGTTATTCGAGATGATATCGTTTTGACTTTTTGTTATCGTATCCCAATCGGTGGCATCAGGGGATCCGGCTATCCATTTCCAGGCCGTTCCGATCCAATTAATAGATCTTTTATTTTTCGATGTCCCTTCACGTAGTTTTGTAATCATTCGAAGTATTTGTGTCATTTGGTGTTCTATCTGCGGTTTCAGTATACTTGAGTTGTTGATCTTATTAACAATGGGGTATGTTCTTTTAAGTACTTCATCATAGTCGTTTAAGTTGATGGTGTGAACTAAGTTGAAGCTGCCGCTGATTATTCGTCCGCCTCCTTGTTTGATCGTAGCAATTGGTCCAAGATTTTCGAAGACATCTGCAGTCAAGGTTACATGCAGCCATAGTAGTCTGGAATGAAGATATATGGTCTATATTCAGATATTTTTTATGTGAGACTTGTGTACGCGTCTTCCGCTCACTGTTGTTACTGTTACTTTGTTTTCGCGAGCCACTGTTTCTTTCTTAAATTTCGGTTTATTTTTTCCTTGAATTTGTTTTATTGCTGTATATATTGTGTCTCCCGGTTCGTATGTAACAGGTGTTCGCCTTTTTGAATTTGCAGCTTTTAACTTTCGCTGTTGGTTTCTGTTTATCTGCTCAGCTAGGTCCAGATTAATTTTGTCTCTAAAATTTGCGAGATTTTGATAGTTGACGCGCTGTTCTCGCCCAAAGAATACGTCACTGGGCTTCCTATTGGTAACGGAGTGTATCGAATTATTGTATCGGTCAACGGAGATGTTAATAAGTTCCTTTAGCGACAGGTCGGGAAATTCTTTTTGTAGACATCTAGTGATTTCAATTATTGTGGAGTGAACCCTTTCCACAGATCCATTTACTTCGCTTTTCTGGCTGGGCGTTAAGTAAACATTGATTCCCAATCCTTTTAGGTAGTTGGATATAATGGGACTTATAAGACCTCTTTCGTTGTCTGTCACAAGCGTTTTCGGTACTGTGAAAAAGTGTAGCAGTTTGATCAATTTCTCTCTAAGATGAAGTACGGATTTGTCTTTGATTCGAAAGAATTTGGTGAATTTAGAGAATTTGTCTATGCAGGAAATAAACTTTTCTTTCTGAAATTCGAAGATATCCAAATGTAAAATTTCAGTCGGGTAAGTTGGTATAGGAGTTGTTTGAAATTCCGGTTTGTGTGGATGTCGGTCGTATTTATTTGTATTGCAGATGTCACATGTTTTCACGTATTTTTTAATTTCCATTGACATGTGAGGAAAATAGTACTTTTCCAAAATTTGATTTTTATTTTCCTCATGGCTTCTATGAGCCCTTCGATGTTCAGATTCAATGATTCGGAATCGGGTTTCAGGGTTAGCGATGTCTTCGACAACTCTTTGGGTTAAACGGATTTTGTACTTGCTAAAGTATTCCCTGTAAACTTCTTGCAAAAGTTGAATGAATTTTTCAGGTATTTTCAACCCATTGAGGATATTCGGATGTAGTTTTTCCTTCAAAGCATTCACAAGACTTTCCCTGGTGATTGTTTTTAATCTTATATAGTGTCGGTGATAGCCTGAATGCGGTTCTTCATGACCATATATATTTTTTCCTTCTGAAAAAATCAACTGGTTTTTGAAGGTATTTATTGGGGATTCACAACAAGGTATAAGGTCGGTACTGTCTTCCTCTGCGCTATGCATTGTTTGTGTAGGTGACGTAAGAACATGCGCTTCGGTCTTCAGTCTGGATAGAGCATCCGCGACGAGATTAGACTTTCCTGGCTTGTAGATGAGTTCACAATTATGTTCTTCGATACGGGCTTTCCAACGTTTGAGCTTCGCATTGTTGTTCCTATTGCTAAGAGTAAACGTAAGTGGCTGATGGTCGGTAAGAATGTATATTTTCTTAGCTCCGTATATGTAATTTCGCAGATTGTCGAGAGCCCACACTATTGCCAACATTTCTTTTTCATTAGTGGCATAGTTCTCCTCGGTCTTGTTTAGACTTCTAGAAATGTAGGTAATAGGTCGATCCTTGCCGATTTCTCCTTGTGAAAGGACAGCTCCTATCGCTTGGTCCGAAGCATCCGTCGTGAGGATAAAAGGCTTAGTGAAATTTGGAAAAATTAGTATCTCGGATGATGTTAACAGCTCTTTTATTTGGTTAAAGGTTTTCAATTCCCTTTCGCCGAGTTGGATCTTTACTTTTCTTGATTGGTTAGCTTTTATTTGACCATTATTACCTCTTGTAAGATTCGTTAACGGTTTCGCGAGTTTTGCGAAATCCTTTATGAAACGTCTATAGTACGATGCTAATCCCAAAAAACTTTTAAGATCTTTCAGATTATCGGGAGGTTTTATTTTTTTGATAGCTAATACTTTCCGTTCGTCCGGTTTAATCCCTTCGCTAGTAATCAAATATCCCAGAAATTCAGTTTCGGTTTTCAAAAATTGTGTCTTGTCGAGGTTAACGCGTAAATTAGCTTTCTCTAACTTGGAGAATACTTTGTCAAGATTTGCTAGATGTTCTGCTTCAGTTCTTCCGAATATGATTATGTCATCAATGTATACATAACATATTTTTCCAATGTATTCTCTTAGTACGTCGTCGATTGCTCGCTGGAATATGGCCGGAGCGTTCTTGAGGCCAAAGGGAAGTCTTGTGTATTCATATTTTCCATTCATCGTTGAAAACGCCGTTTTGGGGATGTCTTTTCCTTTCATTTTTAACTGGTGGAACCCTGATGTAAGGTCAAGTGTTGTGAAGAATTTAGAATCGCCAAGGCTGGATATAGTGCTCGATATATCCGGTATTGGATAGGTGTCCGATACGGTAATTGCGTTGAGTCTTTTATAATCAATTACAATTCTATATTTCTTCACCCCAGAGGAATCCATTTTTTTCTCAACAACCCATAATGGTGAGTTATAGGGACTCTTCGAGGGTCTGATGATTCCAGCCTGTAACATCTGGTTGATCTGGGTTTCCACTTCGGCTCTCATGTTGGCGGGATACGGATAAGATTTAGTGTAAACAGGCTCATCCGTGGTTGTTTTTATTTCAGCTCTCACGTTTGTATCGACTGTTTCGTGGTCACTCAGAGGTCCAAAAAGTGTTTTATATTTCGAAATCAAGTTCTTAAGTTGTTTTCTAGTTTCCGAATCGAGGTGATTATCTTTGATTTCAATATTATTTACCTGTATCGACTTCTTTTCTTTCAAAGGAATTTTTATGTTAGGTTTGATTATCAAAAAATTATTTTTTCTATCAATTACGGCTTCCAGCTCTTTCAAGGTGTCGTCTCCGATGATTCCATCAAAAGATTTTAGTCCAGGTAAAACAAAGAATTGAATGGGAGAGTTGTTACCAACACAGGCAAAAAATTTTACTGATATTTTCTCCTTTATTTTAATTGGTCCACCAGCCGATTGTATTGTGAAGATCTTTTCAGTTGGTTTCCCATTCGTCGCTAGCTCCGGTTTGATAAAATTTTTATTAGCCCCGGTGTCTACCAAGAACTTTAATAACGTCCCATCTCTAGTTTTGTACTCTAGGTATGGAACGCTAGAGAGGCTTGTGTCGTAAAATTTAATTCATCGCATTCCTCTTCCACCACATTGTCGTATACTTCTTCATTGCATTCTTCTTCCATAATTGCATTGTATTCCTTGGATTGTGGTTCCGAATCCTCAGACTGCTCCAGGTTGTTGATCCTTTGAAATTTTCGTGGAATGTTGGCCGATTCGTTTGACCTTTTGTATGGGTTGTTGTCGCCAGGACGATTCATGTAGTTTATATTTCTGGTTTGCAGCGATGGGTCGACTTCCATTGGGACTGGAGGCTTTTGCACGTTCGGCCGTGGTGGTGGTACAGGACGTATTCCGTGCTGAATATGATACGCCTCGTTTCGTTGTTGGGGAGTTGCTAACATTCTCGGTTGCGCTCGTGGTGCTGGCTTAGGAGGTACTACTGGCCTGTAACCTTGAGAGAAAAACTGATTCCTTGGCGCGGTGATTGTATTCGAAATATTTGGTTGATGGATTGAAACATTTCGGAAATTTAAATTTTGGATTTCTAGACACGATGTATATGCCTCCGGTAATGTTGCTGGTTTTTGGATGACAAGTACCCTCGAAAGATCACCATTTACGCCTCGGATAAATACATCCAGAACTCTATTTCGATATGTTTCGATTAGAACACCCATTGTTTCAGATGAATATGTCTCAGTTTTGATTTTATTAACTATCAATGAGAACTGATGGTTCACATTGGCATAAAATTCATCTAAACTCAAGTTACCCTGACGCATAAGATTTAGCTGATGCTCCAATGTGCGAATATCCCTTTTATCCGCATAGTGCAGGGATAGGCACTGTTTGATAGCGGGCCAGCTGTCGTCAAATATATTATATGAGATTAGAGCAATATCTGCAGGACCTCTCACCTTCTGACGAATATGCTGTAGTATTGCCCTGTATAAAGGTTTATTTCGGACCACCTCGTAGTCCTTTAAAATATTTTCTACATTATGGACAAAGGAAATATATTGCGAAGGATTCCCATCGAACACTTGCAATTCTTTAACACTGTCTGGTAGCCTATATATTTCTTTTAATTCTTCCGCACTTTGTGGTCCCCTTATTGGAGGTGCTTCCACTGCGGGATTTTTATTACTGGTATTAGTTTCTTCAAGCCTCTGAAGCCTGAAATCGATTTTTTTGGTCAACTCAATTTGAGCATTGAGTGATCCTGTCATTTGCAAAATGGCATCTTTCAATAATTCCATAGTTGCGTTTTGAGTCATTACACCCTCACTTTTTAATTTGCTATGTTTTATTTTTCGAATTATAGATTGGCCTTTCACTTTGTTGTGCACTGGTTGGCACCTTTTTCAATATATTGTTATAAAAATTGTACTCACAATAGATTGAAGATTTCAAATGCGTGGTTTCGCATATTTCAAATAGTCGCCGGTAAGGGGGATAGGACGAGTATGCGTTGATTTACGGATATCGTCCTCCGTCGCTGGCTGGATGTGTCGGATGGGGTGTATTGTTCCCTTTTGGTTCGCTGCTTTAAAAATCACAGGAGCTTACTCGCGGTACACACGCGCAAACACAAACACTACCACGTAACTCGCGATTGTTTTCTGATCAGAGTTAACTATTCCGGACGGGTCCCTGCTCGGGCGCCAGTTATCGAAAATATTGTTTCGGTATACAAAAAAATATTTATTAACAATTAAATTACCGGCGACGAGTCACAATTGAACATCAAAAATGGACTAACAGAATTTACAATTTTTCTTATAATTACAATTTTTGTATAGTAAGCAAAAATAAATGAATTGCAAGAATTTGGAATTTGAGTTGCTACGTTAACAATTATAAATTCGAATATGTGTTACAATATTGCACAAGTTGAGGTGTCAGCATCTTGGGTCGTCTTATGGCGGCACGTGTATCGGTCATTGGTAACTTATATCATATGGTTAATGACGTCAGAACTTAAGAGTATAAAATCTTCCACTTACCAGCAGTAGATTTTCTCTTTCCGCATGCTCGGCTTTGTTATCAACATTGGGTATTAAGAGCTCTAACTTGCGCTCAAGATATTCTCTGTCATCTTCATCGTATCTACAACGAAAAACAAAAAACTTTTAACTACACTCCAATTCCGCTAATAAGCACTATGACTCACAAGTCCCAGGATATGATGTCCCTTGCTCCGAATAAACTTCCCAGCTGCTGTTGGAGTTCCTCAGCGGATTTCGTTAGTTTGGAAATTTCGGCCATTTCGTACGACGCGTCCAGCACGCTGATCTGACACACTCACTGTGACTCACAACAAGATCGCGTCTATTCACCGCCGTCTATATATAAGGCCGCAATGTAGACTCGTAAACGTCAAATCCGCAGTTGAAATTGCATTGCATTGTTGTTGCCTCTTATGACATTGTTGTTGTTTGCCCGTGTTCGACGAACAATTCAATACGGATCCATGACGTCATTGTACAGCTGAGTTGCGGCTATGATATATCTAGATGGCGTTGGTCTATTACGTTTCCCTTTCCATTCAATGCCCAACAGCAACAGCTGCTTGCTAAATGATACTAAATACAATGCTAATCGCGCTAGCATGCTGTTCATTATTAAGTATGTAGGTTCTCTCGAAGAGCGTGGAATAGAATATGTAAAGACAAAAGATTCGTTTATTAGCATAGTGATACTGAAAAGTTATTGAGCAAGAAAAGTTTGTTATCAATCGCGGTGTGTTGCGATAATGTAGGTATTTTCATTAGATATTCTTAGGTATTTAAGAACACAGATTCCCATGCGGGAGAATATATGATAGTACTGCGAGTATTCTTAGCAGTGCAATATTGTTTGTACTTCAGAAACATTAAAAAGCAATGCATCTTAAATATGCAAACATGCCTTATCTTTTTCTTTGGAATGAATTTGAATGAACAGACTATCAACAAATCCTGTTGTAGATTTAATTTAATCCAGTCAAAACCCTGGATACTAGCACTATATACAGAATATAAGGTAGCGACAAGTGGGAGAGTCAGAGAAACGAATGACGTATACTTTCCTGTGACGTCATTTTTCTTAACGCTCTTATTAGGTACAACGTACAGTGCACAACTGCACACAACGACGACATAGTTGGCGTGTCACCGGATTGAATTTAGTATAATTGAAAATGTTTGTTTACTCTCCGTAGTTACGCTATATTTTGCATAGTTACGCCATCGTGTTAAAGGCGAATCGAAGTATTCGTTTTGTTAAAAAAAAATACATATACAGTAGAATCTCCATAATTTACCACCCAATATGGTGGAAGCAAATACGTATCTTATGTATGTGCAAGTATTAGCGAACATGATAATGATAGAGAAGATACTATCTTCAAAAATGTTTCAAGTTAGTATATTTGCAGAGAGACCTAAATCATCTTTTTGGCCGTTTTTTTTTCAGCAGCTCTCTATTTTTTGGGAAGCGATGAAAACTACTTATTTTTGTTTTGTTGCTTTCGCACCCTGAAATTGCACACCTATTTTCAATAGTGAGTAGACTTATCAAATTGTAAGTAATGCCTGCATTTCTTTCTTTTAGGTCAACTTACGTTTTATGATTTAAAATCGTAGGCTGCTTGGACTGAAATTCACTTTACTTTATCTTTAATTCAATAACGTAAAAGTGAACAATTATATTAATTAATTGGAAAGGTTTTTTCTTGCCATATTGTTAATAAGATACTCAATAAGACACTTTATTATTAAAGGTATGTTTAGAAAAGGTTTACTGTATATAAAAGCAACATATTTAGTGAACTGTCACTGCATACGATTTGTTATTGATTTTTCATAGAAATATAGAAATCATAGTAATCGTTCTCATTCAAGTAGTATACGTTGTCTTTCGATTGATGACTTCATAGGAAAGATGGAAAGTGCTTATGACCATACCTGTATACCATGGGATACTAGATCGAATCGTGTGTCACTAAATTCAAAATTCATCGTATAGTGCACTTGCATTATACAAATTGCAGTACATATGCAAATGTTGATTAAATCTTGTGGGATGTGTGAATACCCTCTTAGTTTGATTTAAATGAATTTAGCTATTAAAATAATTTTACCTACAATATATCGAACCTTGCCTTAGAGAAGGTTTTCGATGTGAATTGGTACGATTACGGCTAATTATGTAACAATAAAACATCGAAGGATATAAGGCTTATATCCGGTTCATTTTTTTAATAAAAAATATTTTTTTTTTGGGAAAAAAGTAATCAACAGTCGCCTTATTTTTTGCACAAACATATTTCTAAAATGTTGGTAAGGATGTTTGATCACAGGCCATCGAAGCTTGTGAATAATTAATGTAATCTGAACAAAATGAATTGCTTCATATTTCATTCTAAAAAAAATCCTTTTGCAATTTCTATGTCTGGGAGGGGCTTAAGCCGGCTTAGTCCCTCTCGTGGTTGCGCCACTGCCAGCCTGTATTTCTCCATTCAATTCTATGCAACTTGTCGACTGTGAGTGAATCTAGGTGACTAGGAGATTTCCGCTTTGAGAGCTTTGTTTTAAAGTTGAACCAAAAAAAGCAATTGAAAAAAAAAAATAAATATTTTCTTCGGTTCTATTGAATCTGAAAATTTCTTACAGGTCATTATTTGTGCCAGATTGAAGAAAATGCCGATCCTCAAAATTTGCCGACCCGGTAAGTTGCCCAGGTTGCCGGTCCTAGACACGATGCCAAATGCAGGTTATTTCAGCTCCTCATCGGGAGCCTTCATTATGGCCTCAGCATTAGCTGATTAACTTGGGAAAAAAACGTTTACGTTGAGTCACGATGAAGCTCAGGACATGGTTAAATCATACCATCCTAACCACATAAAACAAAATGTAGTGTCTAATTACATTTATAGATGCCTAAAACTAACTGATAAAAGTTTATGGACAAATCATATAAACGAAATTAAAAGAGTACTGGAAAAAATGCATACCCCATACAACAAATAGATAAATTAATTAGGAAAACCAAGTATAAAATAACTAAAGAAACATGCCAAACACTAATAATATTAAGAAAATATATCAATCAATTCCATATTTCCCAGGAATATCTAATAAAATAGCTAAAGTTTTCCCTAGTAATATTAAAAACAATACTAATAACAATAATCAGGAAATAAAACTAATAACCACATTAAAACCCATTAATAAACTCAAAGATATGATATGATATATGATATACAAACAAGAAAGATAAGATAGAAAAAGTCAAGAAAAAGGACGTGGTATATGCGATTCCATGCAAAACATGCAACAATGATCAGAAACATACAGCATATTATGGAATCACGACTAGATACCTACCTTAGAAAAAGCATAGTAACCCATGCCATGCGTTAGTCCAGAATGGCTATGTGATCACACAACCCATATGTGTTTGACTCCAAATTTATTACACTACACTCCACGAAATAATTCAAACGTCAAAATATTGTCGATGCAACTATTAACACTTCTGTCGTCGCCTACGAGCTATTATGCCTACGGTATAGCTGAATTTTCTGTGAAATCAATCTTAATTTTTGAAGAGGTTTAATTTTGGATCTTGAAACAGTTTACATACTATGTCTTACGATGATGCGCCGTTTTTTCGTTTCTTTAGACATAGTTTACATTTCGCCGAACGTTTGATCGCATTTGTGGCCGTCGGCGTCGGTTCCTTTGAAATATATATGGAAAGGGGTGGAAAATATTGTTGAACGATATTTTTCATCAAGATATAGTACCAATGGTCTGTCTGGATCTATACGCCAATAGAAGGGTTAAATATCACGTTGGCATTTTAAGAGAGTAATCAAGAGACGCGAGAGCGTCTCGCCCGCCAAAGGAAAAAGAAAAACGAAAGCGAACAAGTCTATGATTACCGGAGAAAACTTGCTTTTTTGTTTGACCAGGCTACAGCCTTCCAGGCAACAGCCCCAAAAAATTTTTTTTTACCAAAATATTCCACATATCCTGTTCTAGTGCCTTTCCTAATAAAATCTTCGATCGGAACAATAACGGGTAAGATATATGCAATAAACGGTGAAATTTTCACCCTCACAGACTTAAGCGAGTAACCCAATTTCAGAATGAAGTCTACAGTTGCAGAAAGACTTGCTTCTACTGTCTCTCTTCGTGATGGGATTTTTATGAAATTTGGAACGAATGATCCTCTGGTGGTCCTTCTAAAGAATCAATGTCTTCCATTTAGATAAGTGGATGGAATAACGGTAAATTAATAGGTAAAGTTAACAAAAGATTTCCAACAATTGCGTCTATCGGCTCATCGCATTGACCATTTTTAAAACACACTGCGGCATTGGGACATTTGGATATTGGGACACCGGGAGACTGGGAGACTAGGATCTTGGGGTAGTGGGATATTAGGAAATTGGGACATTAGGGTCTTGGGACATTAGGACATTGGGGCATTAGGCACAATGGGGAAACAGGGACGTGGGGACATCGGCATATTGGGGCATTGGGACATCGGGATATTGGGGCATTGGGACATCAGGATATTGGGACATCAGGATATTGGGACAATGGGATATTGGGACATTGGGATATTGGGACATTAGGACACTGGGAGACTGGGACATTAGGACACTGGGACATTGGGACATTATGACCTTGGGACAATCGGACATTGGGACATTGGGACACTGGTACATAGGGGCATTGGACCACTGAGACATCGGAATGTTGTGACATTGGGACATCGGGATATTCGCACATAGGGGCATTGGGATATAAGAAGAACATTAGGGTCTTGGGTCATTAGGACATTGGGATATTAGGACATCAACACATTAGGACATTGGGACATTAGGTACACTGGGAAAACTGGGACATGGGAACATTGGGGCACTGGGACATCGGGATATTAGAACATTGGGACATTGTAACATTGGGATATTGGCACATTGGGATATTGGAACATTGGGATACTGGGACATTAGGGCACTGAGATACAGGGACATTGGGGCACTGGGATATTAGGACATTAGGCTATTGGGACCTTGGGACACTTGGTATACTGCGACATTGGGACACTGACCACTGGTACATTAGGACATTGGGATATTATCACATTAGGATACTGGGACATTTGGGACATTCGGGTACTGGGATATTAGGAAATTGGGGTATTAGGACCTTGAGACATAAGGACAGTTAGACATTGGGATATTAGGACATTAGGTGGGAGACTGGGACATTGGAATATTCCGATACTGGGACATTGGGACACTAGGGTAGTGGGACATTCGGACATTAAACCATTGGGGCACTGTGATATTTGCACATTGGGACAATAGGACCTAAATTAGGACACTGGGACATCAGGATATTGGGACATTGGCACATTAGGATATTAGGACAATGGGACACTGGGATATTAGAACATTGGGACATGAGGACACTGTGACAATGGACTTTAGGGCATTAGGACATTGGAACATTGGGACACTGTGACATTGGGACAATGTGACATTGGGACACTGGGTCAGGGGGGCATTAAGACAGATCAGTAACAGAACGTTAACAAAGCGTTGGCAAGGCAACAATAGAGCGTTAGCAGATCGTTAACAGAGTGTTAACAGAAAATTAACAGAGCCTTAACAGAACGTTAACAGAACGTAAATCGAGTAATAAAAGAAAGGTAACAGACCGTTTACAGAGCGTTAGCCGAATGATTAAAGAGAATTAAGAGAACATTAACAGAACGTTAACAGAGCATTAACGAAAAGATAATAGAGTGTTAAGAGAACGTTAATAGAGCATTAACAGAGTTAACAAAAATTTAACAGATTACTAACAGAATGTTAGCAGAGCCATAACACAAAGATAACACAAATCTATTTTGCACAAAATACATATTAATAAACTATACCCATTTCATCCCAAAATGATTTTTAAAAAAGCTCAGCAACAGCCATTTGTGGCGTATTTGCAATTGCGTTTGCAGTATCTATTTATTTTAAAGAAGACCCTGTGAATATAACTTATGATATTAAATTTATGGAATATGCTGAACAAAAACCTATTGAAACTTTTCCCAAAACAAAAATATTAGTTGGCTATTTAAGTATGCAAAAATATATGATATCTGACCAAAAACAACAAAGTTGTAAAAGTTACCCCGCCAAAGAAAAATTCATCTGCCGCAAAAACAATACATATCACTCCAATCCGCTGCTCATATCTAATTTTGTTTGCTGGATGTACTTTTGTTTTAGGTGTAAATGCTGGAGAAGTTTAAATGTACAGGACTACTTCTTAAAGTAATTTGGAGGGAGCCGTCAAAGTGGCACTGAATAAAATGTTAAAGCTCCCACCAAATTACTTTAAGAAGTAGTCCTGTACATTTAAACTTCTTCAGCATTTACACCTAAAACAAAAGTACATCCAGCAAACAAAATTAGATATGAGCAGCGGATTGGAGTGATATGTATTGTTTTTGCGGCAGATGAATTTTTCTTTGGCGGGGTAACTTTTACAACTTTGTTGTTTTTGGTCAGATAAATATTACGCGGATTTTATATTCTCAATTGTAAACAAAAAATTGACGTTTGAATAAAATTTTCACGCATACTATGAACAGCAATAGTGTGAAAACGGTGCTATTTTTATTTTCTGATGGCCATTCTGGACTAACGCATGACATGGGTTACTATGCTTTTTCTAAGATACCTACAAACACGACTCAAAGAAAATCATAGTTAAAACAGAATGATAAGTAATCAACACACTAATCTAGTAAGACATCAGATGATAGACGGGCATGAAATGGACTTCCTAAATACCAAAATATTAGATAGGGAAAACAACCAAATTAAATTACGTATAAAAGAAGCTCTTTATATTAATAAATTTTATGAAGGATCATTAAACTCTAAAACGGAATTGGAAAATAGAACACAAAAATATGAAAAAATCATGAAAAATCGTTGAAAAAAAATTTAAAAATAGTTGTGACAATATTTAATTTTAAATTCTTTTGATTTTAAATAATTTTGTTGGTCCAAATCCATTTTAGTTATATTGAAATTTCTTATATGTCTTGAAAAATGGTTACAATGGTCCTTAACCATCTTCCAACACCAAATACAAGTTTTGAAAAATTGATGTAATAGAAAAATAATAACAATAAATAAATAAATGTCAAAAATAATGGTACGAAAGATCTAATCAAATTACGGAGAGCGAAAAAATAGAATTTTATAAAATTGTAATTAGATACCGATTATGTATATTTTTAGACATGATGCCCGGTTTGGGCGAAACGTTGTCATATATAAAGAATAAAAAGGGATCTAATATTAAAAAAGCTAGTTTTGTGAAAAAAAAAAGAAAAATTATACCCATGTTAAAATTCCGTTTTAGGGTTTTTAGGGGAGTTTTCTTTCCAAAAAACCATTATGAAATCGATAAAATACAGGGTTTCCGGAAACTGCCGCATAAACGCACCGGATGATTCCTCGGAGGTTTTCACACTTGTACTTAATCTGGCCAGATTACGTAATCTGCGGTGTGGTGAATTTAAAAATATATGGAATTTGACAGCTCAGATTAAGTAATTTGCACAGATTACGTAATCTGGCCTTAAGTGTGAAAACCCCCTTAGCTGCCACTGGGATTTGATGATTTTTGAAAAAATTATTTTCTTGCACGACTTAAAGCTCAATATTTACAAAGCTAGACCAGCTAAAATAGTGAAACAAAATGACTATTACAGCCGACAAATTTACGTATAAAATATAACTAATCCCACTAAAATCGGATAAGAGGTTTGGTTTGTACAGAGCTTCAAAGTTAAATTTGTGTGATTTCACCCAAAAACATTCTATTTTTTCATCTTCATTTTCTCCAGCTTCGGCCAAGGAGAGGTGCTTGTACGATTTTTTTTAAATTGGCGCATAGTCTTACGATTATATCTTTCTTACATCATTTTATTCTAGCTCCATTAATTCTAGTTGGAGAAAACTGAGATGAAACTAGGGGGCTTCGCTCGCCAACCCCCGGGGCCGAGGCTAATTTCGGGCGCGGCCGAAATTCGGATACCCTTCGCTTGGCCTGAAAGTTTTTTCGGGCGTACCTATGACTTGTATTTAATCCCCCTCCTCATTCTTTTTCTTCCGTCTTGACAAAAGTTTTGGGCTTGGTTGAAATAAACCACATAACACATTTTATCGAAGTTAGGTTTAAATTGGTACACAAAAAAAAAGTTTTTCTCAGAAGAAACTAAATTGGGGGTTAAGTTTGTATGACAGCCCCATGACTCCCTTGTCCGATTTAAGCGATTCAAACATACAAACAGCCTGCAACAATAATAAGCATGTGTACAAAATTTCAGCTTTCTAGCTTTTATAGCGGCCGAGAAAAACGCACTGCAACAGACGGACAGACGGACAGACAGACAGACGGACATCGCCCAATCGACTCCCCAAGTCATGCTGATCATATATGTATACTTTTTATATGGTCGGAGATGCCTCCTTCAATGCGTTACAAACTTCATGACAAAGTTAATATACCCTTTCACTCTATGAGCGAAGGGTATAAAAATATAATAGTGAAATAGTGAAATCACACAAATTTAACTTTGAAGCTCTGTAAAAACCAAACCTCTTATTCGATTTTAGTGCCGCTAATTTTATTTTTTAGGTAAATTTGTTGGCTGTAATAAACATCTTGTTTCACTAGTCGAGCTTTAGAGATATGAAGCTTTAAGTCGTGAAAGAAAATGATTTTTTTCAAAAATCTTCAAATGCCTGTGGCAGCTAAAGGGATAAGCTAAGGCGGTATGTTCAGTACAACTTTTTTGCTGGAAATTAACTGAGGAATCATAATCCGGTGCGTTTATGCGGCAGTTTCCGGAAACCCTGTATACGGATATGTACAGAAAATATTCACTATACGCATTAAAATTGTGAAATCCTCGTATTGCGGGTGCAGCCCTCTGTACGCTTGGTTTTTTTTAAAGGCACACATATTCGTACCAAAACATTATTTTTGATTAGCCCTTTCATGCCCAAATTATAGATTTTAAGCGGAGAATTTTTCTAACAACATTATGTCGTTCAGTAGGCATGTTTTATGATATTTTCTTGAAAAAAAAATTTTAAGCGCTATAGTTAACAAATTAGAGCATGATGCCATATGGCGTCATTGGGACTGAGAGGGCACTTAGCAATTTCCGTGTGAATAATGAGATATTTGGTCGGCAAAAATCCTACATGGGAAATTTTTTTGCAGAATGGTTGGTGACGACCCCCAGATTATGGGAAAAAAAGTCCCAAACGATTGGGGGTCCACAACCTTAAAAAAAGGGGGAAAGGGGGAAATGGGGGTCATTTTTAATTTTTTGCGAATATTTCAAAAACGACAAAAGATATCGAAAAATAGTCTGAGAACGAAAAAAACTACATAAAATTATCTTTGCAATGATATATAACACATGAAGGATCTATTCAATGATTCGGCGATAGTTTAAAAATAAGTTAGAACTTTTTCATTTTATACCTTTTTTAAAAGCCCCATAACTCTTGAAAGAATGTTAGTTCAGCCGTAAAATTTCGTACAAGTATTCACAATAAGTTCAATATTATTTTGGGAGAAACACTGAGTCGCTCCGACCAACGACCCCCATTATCCCCCCATTTGAATTTGGCGAAAGGACATGTCCATAACTCCCCCCAAAATTACAGCAGAGTGCTTAATTTTGGTTTATTGCGATTGAAGCTCATAATCACTCCACCCACCAAAAATTAGCTCATTCGGATAAAAACTAAGGGTGTCTTCCATACAGCAAGCAACTCGCATTTATATGAATAGGGGACTTCCTGACTTGCCTTTCACGCCCAATGATGCCATATGGCGTCATGCTCATACAAAACCACTTTATAGGGTTTTCCTAAAAAAAAATCGAAAAATCTTTTGATTTTCTCTTAAAACAACCTCTTTACAAAATAAAACCATTAAAATGATTTGCATAAAATGATTATTATCAGGAAATATAGGGAAATATATAAATCAGTTTTTCGGCTTTACGACAATCGTCAAACCTTCTCTAAAATTTCATTAAAAATAACATTCCAAAACCAAAAATTTCACGCTGGAAAAAATCAACTAGGTATTATACTATTGGGAGAGTCTAATATCACACAAAAAGTTAAAATTTATTTCTTAGATTTTCTATGAAAAATCATTAAATTTCATGATGCCATATGGCATCATTGGGAGCGAAAGGGTTAGACAATCTGTTTACCCGGTGTCTGTTAAATCTTTGCTAAAAAAGCGAGAGGTATGATCCTATGATTTTAATTTGAACATTTGCCAGCTGCAATAATAATAATTTATCCGTTCAATTTCCTACAAGGAGAGAAA
The DNA here is from genome assembly GCA_949715475.1 of Microchrysa polita. NCBI lineage: Eukaryota > Metazoa > Arthropoda > Insecta > Diptera > Stratiomyidae > Microchrysa > Microchrysa polita. The sequence goes on along the minus strand of OX454415.1, from coordinate 140,600,394 downwards.
TTTCTGTATTAAATTTTACTGAAACGAGTAATAACATTTTTTAAATTTTAAAAAATTAATATTCATTACAGAACCAATATGGTTTTATTAGTTTACTACAAAATGCTGTGAACTTAACATATCGCCTGCTAATATACCTTTTATTACGTTGTAATGGAAAAAGTTATTACACTATATTTCGGTAAAATTTAATTGTAAATACAATAGATTTTCAACCGAAATCTAGTTTCCTACAAATTTTGTAAAAACTCAAATGTTATTACGTTTATTATCTACAATTATTATATTTTATAGAGGAAGCGATGAGTTCAGTAGCGAAGAAATGAATGAAAGTTTTAGTGTGAAAGCTCCCTATGCAATATTCCGGATTTATTTAAAACATACATACATACATACATACATATATACATACTGCTTATGGCAGTGGCGCAACCAGAATCTTGTCTTGGAGGGGGCTAGAGTCATCCACATTTCTGAGCATTTGTCATATTCTCGATTCTGATGGATTTTCAAGACCTTTTCAAGATTTGCCAATCGATCCCGCAATCATCGCTATGAAGAATACAGTAAGAGAGAATTTGTTGTCTATAATTTTGGCTTAATTGGTGAGCTGAGTGCAGAAAGTGAGAAATCACCCTGGATCTGGATTGTTTAAGAATTGTTATATTAAGATTTTTTAAACAACTTGAGAATTCAATGGGTGTACCGCGAGGTATTGAGAGAAATGGCCCACGGCAAACAGAGCAGAATTTTTGAATACCTGGTACTACACGAGATAAATTTGAAATAATAGGTACATACAAACAAAAACCGAACCGAATTTGGACTAATGTCGTTCTAAGGGCTTCAGGGAACCTTATCTTTTCAGGAGTGAAATAGACAGTGAGTTTATTGATTTCGTATAGGTATGTGTATTGCATTGATGGCCACTCATTATGTTACGCTTGTATTCAGCTCATTTTTTTATTTGAAAATATTTGTAAAGCAATAGTAATATTTTTGCGATTTGTGAAACAGAAATATTTCTTCTGTTTTTCTTCTTTTAATTTTCACATAAACTATGTGCGGCAAGCTATACCTAATTTAATTATGTACAAGTAAAATGAATTTTTCGCCTAGAGATCTATACATATTTTTTGAAGCGTAAAATCCTCAAAATTCAATTGCACTGAAAAATACAAATCTTCAATTGATATTGTTACAATGTTTCTGTGAAAAATATTTAGAGCCCGGTAAAAATAAATTAAAGAAGCAGGTGGCGACATTTTTTTTAAATCACCTGAAACCAGCGCGTTTATTATTTATTTCACGAAGATGTTTGTAGAATTCTGATAATGATTTCGTAACTGGCACAGACCATCGACATTGGTGAAGAGGCTATACTCTAAGAACACGAAGAGAAATATTTACTAAATCTGCAGCAAAATGCCTGGCCTCATATTTCATTTTGAAATGTTTCCTTTCATAATTTCAGTGTCTGGGAGGGGCTTTAGCCCCCTTTAGCCTCTCCCGTGGTTGTGCCACTGGCTTAGAGGTAAAAGTAACCAACTTACAAATTGAGAACTTTTCAGGAGAAGCGGAAAACCAATCCAATCTGTATGGCAAAACTATTTTTCGAAATTTACAATAAAGGAGAGTGTTGAAGTTTGTTTGTTTAGTCAAATTGGTTTATAGAGGAATTTTAAGATTTTTATAAATGGGATAATTTTCTAGTTTTGCACTTGGTGATTTACACTTCTGAAAAAAAATATTGCAATCAAGTATTATCCTAGTGGTCTATTTTTTTTAATAAATAATGGGTGAGGTTATACAACACAACGTTCGCGCAACGTTACCTTTAATTTCAAATCAACCGGCCGTTACGGATCAGAAACTTCTCCCTACAAACAGATTCCCTAAGCGCTTAGGGGATCTGTTTGTAGGGAGAAGTTTCTGATCCATAACGGCCGGTTAATTTGAAATTAAAGGTAACGTTGTGTTTTATAACCTCACCCAATCATAGATTGTAGCATATAGATGGCGCACATTCTATTAATGTATTACATATATTGTAATATGGAGCAATGCCTGACGTCGCGATATCATGCAACACTGATCGTGATTCTGATATAAAATTGGTGCATTTTGTCTACAATTATAATGTTAAATTTCATTTGATTCATCGTTTCTAAACTGTGTGAGAATATTTTGCAGGAGATCTGACCCCAATAAATAATTAGAATTGAACATTTTTCAGGAAGTAGGACATCCTTACAAAAATGTATATTTTATCTCGTGACAATGAATGGTTCTTCTTTTAAAGGAATTTTTCAGTAATTCAACTAGCACATTATTTTTTCCAATAGAAAATAAAATTATTCACGTAAAAACGCAATATAATTTTTTTTTTAACGACACAAAGATTATTCACCTTAAAGGCTATCTTTTTTTTCTCTAGACCTTGTTTCGTCCACCGAATGGCCCACTCTTCAGGAACTATCATTAACCATTCGGAGAGGTAGCTCTACAAGGGAGATGTGTGTTCAGGTGTCAGTGAACACACAATTTGGTCAATCCGCCATATACTTGGGAAAAACCGTATGGATACGAGTTCTAATAGAAAACAAAATTATTCACGTAAAAACGCAATATGAAAAAATGGTTAATGGTAGCTCCTGAAGAGTAGGCCATTCGGTGGACGAAACAAGGTTTAGAGAAAAAAAAGGATAGCCTTTAAGGTGAATAATTTTTTTGTCGTTTTCATTATTTTTTCCATCTTTTCAATAACTGTTGTCACCTATTGATTAGTTACGTCTACAGATTTTAAGTGGCTTTTTTCGCGGAGTAGTTAGTTCAAATTTGCCCTTCTGACGATCCAATATGCAGAACGACCGAGTTTGAGAAGATAATAGGTGTCCACAAATTAAAGCTATATTCATATGGAATGAAAGATACAGTTATTTTTCTTTAAACCTGTAGTTTTACATTGGATCCTAAAGTACACTGAATAGGGCTTTACATTACCTATTCAGTGTGCTTCAGACAAATTAAATCCACGCAGCTTTCCTGGCACGGACACTTTTAAATAGCAAATTTTCATGATAATTTCGCATAAATGTTACCTGATTTCACTGATGCGCCCTTGAATTCCCTCTTTAAGTACGCAGATATTTTTGGGTTGTCGCTAGATACCCTCGATATCAAATAAACCTATAAAAATAAATCCGTGATCTAGCGCAAATTCTTATCATCGAAAGGAAATGTTTTAAGGTCGATCCATACTTTGCAGTCATACTGTCACAGTCCCAGTCACATAGTTCGATCACATCTAGTTTGCCATATTGACACCTTTCAGTCTTATTTCTGTCAGTCGGAACAATTCAGTTGCCATACGAGATCAATCATTGGGTGGGGTTACGAAACAGAGCCGTTGTGTATGTTCCAGATACATGTTTGCCATTCTGATCCCCTAACTGTCATTTGCGGATCAGAAATAATCTCCGGTTCTTTTCCTTTGTGGAATATGTTAACGAAAACATCCGGAGATTATTTCTGATCCGCAAAATGGTAGTTTATGTTGTAACATACATATGTATATTATGTTGTAACGAGTATGTTTGTACAAATAGTCATTTCAATTATATTGAAGTTAGATTCCGGGACCCAAAAGCCACATGAAAGATTTATGGAACCATTAAAATAGCACTGAGGGCTGTGGTGCCACACATTTGGTTTGAATTGAGTCTATCCAATTCAACGGTTAGGTACACTCTAAAAAAATTTGGTATAAATTTTCTTATAGAGCTGAAAGCGTAATGTTCCAAAATTATAAAGAGTCGATAGATCCTGGTTATACAATCTGTCGTATATACAAATTATAAGAGAACAGGTATAAATCGAAGAATACGACTGGTATAACTTTCATAGGCAATCATATAGAAGTATAGCTTATAGGAATTTGATATCAGTGGATGGTCCTGACTATATTACGGAATATATGTAGTGTAATTAAAAGAATAAAATGGATTTATATAACAGTTTATTACATGAATATTATAAATTTAAAGGGTTATGACATAATAATATTTTTACAGAAGTCGTTCGTTTATTATTGTAACCACATTCATAATGCATAATTATATATATATAATTGATGCAAATCGTTCATCAGCATAAGCAGCTGCAAAACATATCAACATACGATGACTTTTGGCTTGCAGCAGGTTTTTGCATTTATATTCGTCAAATAGTTCCAAGCCCCCAAGTTTTTTGTTGACGTAAGATCGAAATGCCTAAAATAAAAAAGAACGTGTTGTCTATATTTTACGAATGTGGGTTAAAGAATACTTACACATCTGAAGATATTGTATTAAGAAACATTTAGGAAACTGCAATAGCAACAAATCTGGCTCGTTTAATTTATTGCAATTTTCTGAATTCCCAAAAATATGTTCAGCGTGTACGTTTCTATTTCAAAAATATTTTTAAAAACACGAGCAGTCTTTTTGCATCGAAATTAAATAAATCTAATCAAACAAATCGACGATGAAGGTATTTCATATAAAAAATGGCAAATTTACCGTCACTTTACAATGTTTTGAAAGCAAACACAACATTAATAGAAACGTTTTGGATGTTACTATCATCTCGCGGATTATTACTTTAAATAATGACATAGGACAGCTGATGTATAAATAATAATTTAATAAACTTCACCATAGATATAGCGCAAAGATCAAGTGGTAGAAACTTTACAACGATTTTAAGATCATCTATTTTATTATTGAATGAATTCAAACGTACCTCAGGTGTAGTAAAAATTCCGGCTCCAACCGCTGCGTTCTGTCACCTTAAAACTCCCACAGTAAATTCCACCTCTGAAACAAATATGTACTCGATTTATATTTAGATAAAGTAAATTCTACAAACTCTCACCATTTTAATTTCTCACAAGCACCTTCAACGAAAATTGATGCACAAAAAAATGCTGCACGAATTACATAAATACAAATATCCTTTGACATGTGGAACCCGGCAGACGAAAAGAGTCCCACAAAGTTTTCTTCGGGTATTGAAGAACCGTGAATACCTTGAAATGAGATAATGATAATAGTTATTGAAAACCAAACTTTTCACACCCTTAATCAAAACTCACATGCCCGTACAAAATCTGGCCCACGCGAAGAAAATATTTGCACAACTTTCTTCTGATGTACGCACTCAACTTTAAAGACATTCCCGAATGCATTTCGCTATTTAAAATACCACCGATAATCACGATAATACTAGAAAGCGCTAAAAACAAACGTGGTTTAGCAACAGCACAATCAATAACCGCTATGCTTGCACTTGAATCAACTAGAATAAATGACAGTATGGGTTTATTATGTGTTCATGGCATCTTCAACGCAATTCGCACAAAATTTTATCCTAGAAAAGAATAAAATAAAACCATTTTGTATAAAATTTATCTGAGTTTTGGAATAAAACGCAACGAAAATGAAAGTTCATATGAACTTTGATAAAATTTATACCATTTTTGGTATACACTGACTTTATACTTTCAACTCTATAAAAATGTATTCTAAAATTGGCATACATAACTTTATATTAAAAATGGCATAAATAGTTTTATCTTTTATCACAAAATTTGTTACCGTGTAGGGGTTTCAGGTTGTGCTACGGCGGCTAACATCTGGAATTAGACCCACTAGTATCGTGGAGAAATTACCGAACTGGCTGGGAACCGGCACGAACGTGATGTGATAGTTTGTACAAAAATTGTATGAAATTGAGGTCTTCAACGAAATAGAGGAAGAAATTAAGAACAAGCGTTCCAACAATTGAAGGATTTAAATTAACGTGTGTTTTTTTAATTGTTTAGCAAGTTAGAAACTTCATCACGTATAGTCTCGTTGGTTTATTAGGTAGGGGGCTTGTTTTCAAATCAATAGTTCCAAGGATCGACTACGAAGAGCAACGATTGATGTAAATGAAAGTAATCATTAATTTAATAAGCGTTACAATGAGAACGTCATTCCCAATACATATAAGAATGCAAAGAGTCAAAATATCTCATGGCAAAGTTATTTTAAGTACGAGGTTCATAATTTTAGTAGAAACACTGTAAAGTCATGTTTAAAAAAAAAAGATTTAAGGGTACTTTCGATTGATTGCACTTTGTTTTTCTCCCAGTGTAGAAGTAGGCGGGAGGGCACCGAGTAAAGTTTTTCCGCTACTGGATAAGAACATGCGTTCTTTGTCACGTCTTTTCCGTCGAGCTGACACGAATGATTTAATTGGGCAGTCTCCCCAACGAAATGATCGAATTAATAAATTACTGATACTATAAATAAGTCAATTATGTGTGTCCATCAAATAAGATGATATGCTATAATATCAAACATTAGCTAAATTGAATTAACACAACACATCATTGTATTTTTTTATATCATTTTCGGTGGAAATTGACTCAACTTCCATCCGACATTTTCACTTCGCGTTCACATTATGTACTATCCGCTAGGCAGTAGAAAACTCAGAAAATTAAGTTTAATGTTTATATGCCTCAATTTGTTCCATATTACGGTAAAATTGCAAGGACTCTTTCCGTACACCTACAACAAAACTACTCAACGATTTCAAAAATCCGGAATCTACAGTTTTTATTCGACCGTTTTAAGTCTTGTTTTAATTCTGGGCTTACCCTTCGCAATACGAACGGCCTCAAAAGCGTTTCCCTTCGAATTGAATCAGTTCTGTTTCACATTTTTATTCCTAGATTGGATTCTTGTTTATGTGGTTATTGTGCTAACGTTGATTAGTCGTTTCATGAAAAATGAAGAGTTGCTGGAGATTGTTAATGAAATTTTGAATTTAAACGACACAGTACAGGAACATGCATGGGCGCAGTCGTCGACATATGGTGACCCCTTGAACACGTTTTTGTTGGTCAAATCTGTACTACCGATGAATCAAATAATTGTCGGTTTGTCACTTCGTTTCGCCTTTTTAATACACAGTGCATATTTTTGGAGTATGATGGGATATGTGCTGTTGTTGTTTTCATATGTATTGCTATTCACAATAATAAATATTTTTAGTGTTTTAACTTTAGTGTATAAACATTTTTACGATATAATTAATGAACATTTTCGACAAATTATCTCATTAAAAATTAGAAGCACAGATTTGAAGTGCATGACTGGATTCCCAAAGTTCAACAATAATCGCAATAACTTAACACTAGCACATGAAATGGAAGTCATTGCCAAACTGCATACCAAAATCACTTCTCAAATAGTCCATGTGAACAAGGTCTTCATGTTTGAATTAGTGGGAATTGTATTGTTTGTTTTTATCAGTAATGTCGCGGCTTTTTTTGAGTGTGTCTTTTTAGTACCACACTTTTTGGCAGGGAGACAGTATGAGTCCCTTTCATGGATCGTTACGATTACTACGTGGAATGCATTTGACATTTTCATTTTATTCTATGGTGCTTCCCTTATGACTGATGCATCGGCACAAACGCCGTTAAAAACTTTGCTTCAGGAGTTGAATGTGATGACAGTTAAAGATAGGCGTTTGGACAGAAGTGTAAGTTAAAGGTGTTTTTTTATTATATTTTTATTTTCAATGTTAAGACTATAGTATGTTCCTCTTTCTTCTCAGATTGAACTGTTTGTGTTCCAGCTGATCTTCAACGAAGCTCGAATGACAGCTGCTGGACTTTTTACAATCGATCGGACTATGATAGTTACTATGATATCGGCAACGGCTACATATTTCGTTTTTTATATTCAATTCAACATTTCTACTTCAGATTCTATATGAACAAATAAGAAAAAAATTTAAAAAGTTAAATATCAAAATCGTCTTCAGTTCACAGGATTATGAATATCCTTTGCTTTTCTGGACTCGATGGTTAATCGCTCTCATGGGTTTTCGCAGTAATTTACAGTTTCTGAGTTGTAAGCTAACAAATGGAAAACACTGATAGTCTAGGAGCCCGATGCCCAGCCCAACTGCCTTCCTTGTAAGGTAACCGGCTGAATTTATATTCAAACAATAGGACTCGCTTAACCATATCGAAACATAGTGGGCTAACCGTTTTAGGACGTAAAACGCCTTTTTTAGCAATGGTTGAAGTTAAAATTATAAATTCCCCATGGTTTTGATGCCGGCTCATTGCCGTTTTAAGGTGTAAAGAGGTCTTAAAAAAATTTATTTTTGAACAAACCTGATTAGGCTGAATTTGTATTCAAATCATCATCAATGTGGCACGATAGCCCGACGTCGGGCCTTGGCCGCCTGAATCGTTGACCTCCAATTGTCGCGGTTACGCGACCTTGTCCTCTAGTTTCGGAAGCCCAGCAGCTGGTGGGCGTCTTCACCTAGGGTCCATGTTTCGCAGCCATAACATAGCACGGGTCGGATGATCGTTTTGTACACGCGGAGCTTCGTGTTCCTGTGCGCAAGTTTCGAATTAATTATAGGGAGGACCGAGAAATAAGTCTTATTGGCTAGTTGTATCCGTCGCTTAATTTCGTCGGTTTCGTTGGCGTCCTTTGATAAGTTACAACCCAGATAGTTGAAGTTGTCTACATACTCGATATTAAGGTCCCCCACTGTGATGCTTGAATTTGCTGGCGTCCTTGTTTTCGATTGCATCATGGCCTTTGTTTTGCTTTCGTTGATATGTAGTACAACTTCCTTTGCGACGTTATTGAGGTTATGCAGAAGGCTTTCTGCATCACCCAACCTTCGAGACATGATGTTGATATCGTCGGCGTACGCTACTAATTGAGTCGACTTGATGAGTAGCGTTCCGCTGCTGTCCATATTCATGGCTCGAATTACATACTCCAAAGCAAGGTTGAAGAGCGTCGGCGCCAGCCCGTCGCCCTGCTTGAGTCCAGTACGAGTTTCAAATAGGTCAGTGAGTCGATTCTGCACTCTGACCTGCGAGACGGTATTAGTCATCGTCATCCTTGTGAGTCGCACTAACTCTTGCCGGTATACCAAAATTCAGCATAATGTTGTACAGTACACTTCGATCGATACTGTCGTATGCCTGCTTGAAGTCGACAAAGATCTGGTATACGTCGATGTTATATTCCCAGCACTTTTGGAGTAGTAGCTTCACTGTGAAAAGCTGATCGGTCGTTGAGCGACCAGGTCTGAAGCCGCCTTGATACTCGCCAATGATTCGTTCTGCGTACGGATTGATTCTCTTTTCAAGAATTTTTGATAAAATCTTATAGGCCGTACAAACTAATGATATGCCCCTGTAATTCTCACACTTCAGCTTGTCACCCTTTTTGTGGATTGGGCAGATTATGCTTTTGCGCCAATCTTCGGGGATTTCCTCGTCGTTCCATATTTTCAGCAGTAGCACATGTATAGCGTTGGTCAGGCACGTTCCACCATGCTTCAGCAGTTCTGCTGAGATCTCGTCAGCGCCGGGCGCTTTATTATTTTGAAGGGACTGTATGGCAAGACTCACCTCCTCTACTGTTGGGGGTAGAACGGGAGGGCCTGGTTCGGCTAACTGCTCAAGAGCTGGCTCCGCGGGGGGTGTTGATGGTGCATTGAGGAGCTCTTCAAAATGCGAGGCCCATCGTTTGTTGACGCTTTCGATGTCGCTGATGATGTTACCATCCTTGTCCTTACATAGGTTTGTCCTGGGTTGATATCCGTTCTTGATATTATTTATAAGTTTGTACGCCTGTCTAGTGTTCTTACTGGCTAATCTTTGGTTTATTTGCTGAAACTGCTCGTCAAAATGTTTGCGTTTCTTACGTATAATTAACTTATTAGATACTCGCCGAAGCTCGTTATATCTTTCTTTCTTGGCTCGGGATGCGCGTTGTGTGTATTGGCGATAGGCTTCATTTTTCGCCTCGACGGTTTTTTACCCATTCAAAATAGGCAAAAAATCACCAAGTAGGTACACAATATAAACTACGTAATTTGGCAAGATTTGAAGCATTCACCCGATTGAATTTATGTTTGTATGTTAGATCTCAATGCGCCCGTTTGGAGATTACCGGTCAGCCCAGACCAAACCGGTTTCTTGACGCATTTTCACCGATTTATAGTTTGGTGATTTTTTACCTATTTTGAATGGGTAAAAATAAGTCAAGGAATCGGTTCGGTTACCTGGTTACCTAATCATTTATGTCCAAAAATACATTTATGGAGGTCTTTTCAATACTTTGAACCGGAGAGTAGGGGTCATTTTTTGCATCTTTGAGTCGTTCAGCATAGCTGACCGGCACTTTCGGTATATGGGAGTCACATGCATTCAGCCGGTTACCTTATGAGGAAACAAACATTGCGTAATTTCCTTAACAAGGAACCACTAAGTTTTGGGCTGACCGCCAGTGTACAACCTGTACACATTTTCAGCTGGTTACCTTAAGGGCGCCGCAAATCTGACGATTTCTCCGCCGATCGATTGGCCACAATCGATCCGCTGGCGCCGCCCGTACAGCACGTACATTAGACAGTTTATCGGGCAATCTGAAATTAATAGTCTCACGGTCCATAAGACACAACACAAAATAGCGAAAATTATACAATTTTTGGCGATGGAAGGTGGACATCCATCATGGGGGTATTGTGTTGAATAAAAATAAATAAATAAAAAGGATAGAGGAGCATTTGAAGCGCTTGGGCTCCTATTTGGAAGAGGAAAACAGCTGAATAGCTTGGTTTCCTATTTTTAGGAAGAGGAAAAGCATGTATCCCTAAATGTCTCCAGCCGACTGTCGGAAAATTTTTCTTTCTATGGGGGCCATTTTTCATTAAATGGTGCAAAAAATCATTATCGACTGTCCTATCCTAAAATTTAGCTTTAAAATTGAAAAAAAAACCAGGCTCGACAGTCCAAAATTGGACTAAGGCCGCAGATGAGTGTTAGTGACATCCAATTCCCAAGATCTTAACTGGTTTTTAGTTGACGTGTTGAGATCAACAGCACGCTCAGCAATGTTTTTTATTCCCATAAATGAGTACTCGTTTAACATCTGAGTGAGACCATATTTCGGGCGTGAATCCGAAAAACAACATAAACTGAATTCGTTCACGGTGAGTCTCGAACCCATGAACCTGGGCACCGAAGGTGCGCGCACTAACCATTATACCATTATTGCATAACAATATTTTTGCGACCAACAGTTTTACGATTTGAAAAAAATTCGGGCTTGCCTACCTCCCCCCCGCCCCCTTACGGAAATCCTGGCTACGCCCATGACATCCATTGCAACTTTTGATGAAGAATGCCCGCCACAACCACAGCATGAAGAACGAACACAGGTTTATTAACAAAATCTGCAACTGAGAACACATGACTGTCATGACAGCTTGTACGGAAAATTGCATTGGCAATACGTTCAACACGTCAAATAAAAAAAATTTAATTGAATCATCAGCAGCAGCATCGCGAAACGTCAAGCGTAATGCATTTTACATTGCTGACAAAAATGTTGAGCAGAAGACTCGGCATTCAGCATATTTGTCAGCTGTGAAATTCTGCCGATGCTGCTGCTGATGCGCGTAATCTATTTCAAGCAATGTTTGAAATAGAATAGATGCAGCAACAGCAGTAGCGGCCCAATTCAATTTAAATGGATGGCAGCAAAAGCTATTTAAGGCATTAGCTTTCTCCACAGAAAATGTGCTTTGTTGTACAATCGATTGTATAGTCTATGGCGCTCTTAAGAGTCGGAATACATTTTCGAATCGATTTTACAATAAAGCTTATTTTCTGTGGAGAAAGCTCATTTTCTCTAGTGAAGTCGGTAGTGGAAACTAAATAAATTAGCTTTATCGATTGTACAGATCTATGGCGCGCCTTAAGGGCCCCATAGACTCAGCCAGTTATCGGCCAATCAAAGCACATTTTCTGTGGAAAAAGCTCATTTTCTCTTGAAAATTCGGTAGTAGAACCTAAAAAATGTGCTTTCTCCACAGAAATGAGGTTTAATTGGCCGATAAATCGCTGAGTCTATGGGGCCCTTTAGGATGATTCGTATAACTTTAGCTTTTAAGGTAAATTTCTTTACAGACTTCAAAAAAATTTAGAAAATCTTAAGATTTTACAAAATCTTAATATTGAAAATATACATTGCGTTAAAGGGAAACCGGATAGTGTCGCGACAAACTTTACACGAAAAATATTGGTTTCCGGTCGATATACGCGCGTAAAGTTAATTTGTTAGCCACTAAAACATACTAAAAACCTATTCTGTGCCAATTATAACTGTCTGCAGAATTGAGCGGGCCGAGCGAGACATATTTCGAAAACACCCATAGAAAATTATTTTTGAAATTTCATCACAGAATATTACTTAAAATATGAGTATAAATCTTAGTCACTAACGACCTGTGGATTATATCATTTACAAATTATTTTTTTTTTTAAATAGTCTTCTAACAAATTTAGAAACTTGAGATAAGAAGTTAAAACGCCAAAATTTGTTGACCGATAAACAGCTGTTTGTCAATTAATATCCGCCAAATTTTGTACATCTAATCAGAACATTGTAGCATCGTCCAAATCAAGGTTTGACATACATAAATTAAGTTTGGACAGAGAGGTGGCTGGACAAAAATTTGTTTGTGATGTGGTCTGAAAAAAAGGCAGGCACTAGTAAAGCTTAATAGGCTGAAAGGTGAAAAATCGAGTAATATGCTATGTTATGTTCACGATAGATTACATTCATTCACCAAATTCAGAAATTCTGGGCCTTAAAGCTTGGCCTTCTTTTCGAATAAATCTAAATCCAAAATGTTCTCGTCCCATAACCTGTAAAATTCCAACGTGAATGATAATGCAACCGTGCTAGAAAAAGTATCAGGCAAGACGAACAACTTCTTTCTTAACAGAATTTCGGGACAAAACAATTTGACGAAGGCGAATGAACCTCAAATAACTGTCAGCAAATTGTTTGTAGAACTGAGAGGAAGAGTTTTAAAATTCATAATTTGAGCTTGCATAAGCCAATGACTTCTTGACGAGTTTTAGTAAATTTCTTAAATTTTACTTTAACATAAGCTGACCAGACGTACAGCATTGTGCTGTACAGTAGGTACAGCATTTGGACCTGCCGTACAGCATTGGGAAATGTACAGCAAAATGTACAGCATTCCCCAAGCCACACAATGAAACCTGATCGCTTCATGATAAGCTCCTGGGTGAAGCCTGCGATCAATCTTGACTGCTTTTAAGATGTAAAGTTTGACCACTGTACCCTATATGATATTTAGCGAGATAACCGAACTTTTATGTTTCTGAAATTTGCCACACTTGTAGAACTACTTGAAGCTCACATTTTCTCCAAATTGCACGGTCCTACCTAATCGCGTTCGGAAGTTACGGCTGCCCAATTGCAATTTTGAGTTTTCTAATTGAAAATTGTTCATAACTCTGAAATTCGTGAGCGAAACATTTTAAAATTTAGAAAACTTGCAGAGCAACGTACTGTTCATATTTGGTGATAATTTGCACCCTTGTAGAACTACTTGACTTGACTCAAAGTTTCAAGGTACTACCTATCCGCGTTCGGAAGTTACAGCTGCCCAAACCGCACATTTGTGTTTTCTCATGGAGTTTTAAAATTTGGCAGACTTGTAGAGCATCGCACTACCAGATATTTTGAATATTTCAAGGCTCTAGCTTCCAAGATTCAAAATTTGCAGCCATCGATAGATTACAGAAATCTTAAATTTCTGAAATCTATTTTCAATTTTATGTGTATAATTTTATTTCGAGTATTCTTCCTTGCTATACCTTTTGTGTTAAAACATACGTTTGTATGAGCACCAGTGGCGTAGATAACTTTTCAGAAGAAGGAGGGAGTCGGTGGTCTGGATTTTTTTTCAGCTCAGAGGAAGTCCAATAAATTAACTTTAGAATCCCTAATATCTAAAAAAAAGGCCGTTGCTTCAAGGTTTTTAAATTGTCTCTATTCTGCTTGTTTAGCAGAGATTCTGGAGGAATAAGTTTGGCACAGCGAGGAAGAACCGTGAATCGCATAAAGATTTTAAGTACGCAGAATACAATACACATTGAAAGTAGGCCTGTTCGGTGCTCAGATTTCAATATCGGATACCGGTCTCTTCAGTACCCCGTACCATACCCGGTGCACCAGTCTCCGCCAGTTTTTCAACCATGAGTCGGTTTTTTCAGTACCGGGTTTTTTCAACCATGAGCGGGTTTTATTCAAGTACCGGTTTTTTAGCATTACCCGTTTTTTCAACCATCAGCCGTTTTTTTTTTTAGCATGACCTGGTTTTTTTTTACTATGAGCCGGTTAAATCGTGTCCGGCCCATGCTTGAAAAAATCGGGATATCTGTACTTCGAAATATTGGTACCGGTACTGAATGAACACCGGTCTTAAACCAATATACCGCTGTTAGGAACAGGGTTGGGTTCCTGAAGGTGAATGCATTCACCGGATGGAGAAATCCCCATCTGACTACAGATCCGGGTCAGTAAACAAGCTGGAGGTCCAAACCGCATAAGCTAGGACCAGGGTATAAAGCCACTAGGCTAGGTGACCCTTAGACAGTAACCTCGTAGATGGTATGCTTGTTAGGAACAGGCCTACTTGAAAGTTCAATCCTGGAAAGTTGTGGGGTGAACTTAAAATTGAAGGTTTGTCTGCAACACCGAGCGCAAATGTTGGGAATCGTTCCCGCACTGGAGATAAATGTAGTAAAATAGGCCTCAGTGAGTGATTTGTCTGCAGCTGCAGTATATACAATAATGTTCTGCAGAGCAAGGATGCAGGACGTAAAGACGAGAAAAACCTTTCATAACTACATATCGGATAGCATGATGCTGTATTATTCAACCAAGTTACTCCAGCATGTGCCTTAATGCTGCTCAATAAGAACCCTATTTTATCACTAGATACTGATGTGCGTTATAATGCAAAATTGTCTTAGTAAATTCTACCTGATCTGTTCTTGTGGCAGTCGCAATATTTGAAAAGCAGCGCTTGAAGAAATCCAAATCTCATGTATGCCAGTATACGCTAGGAATTGTCAAAATTCTAGCCAAGACAGTAACAATAATTCAATTGAAAATACGGTAAAAAGGGTTAATTCCGAAATTCACCTGAAGATGGCATTTTGGCAGACGTTGTTACAAAATGTAATCAATTAATAAAATTATATTCTTTTAGTATAAAAAAATATGTGTGACCAGGGGGATCAATCCCCGCTTATCTACCATTGAGAACTTTAGGGCTCCCTCTTTAGTATCAAAAGAACCTTGCCATCCGAAGGTTTACCTCATATTTCCGAAAATATCGGCTACTATTCCTTCTCAATTCTGTTTAGGAAGATATCATTTGGAAGGGAAGAAGAATTAGATAATTTTATGGCATGCATCATGATGTAGCCTCGTATTTCTCCAAATCGGCGTGAAAATTGCATTCCGATAGCATGTGTACAGCATTGGGTCTTCGGAAGTCTGGTCAGCTTACTTTAACACCTACATTTTTTTACACATTGTGTTTCTTATAGTCCGAGCCGTGATGGTAAAAAACCGGGGTTTTCGAACTGTCGGAAATTAACCATTTTAAAAGTTGCGTTTAGTTACGGTTACGGTGATATCGAAACGGTTGGTCAGCCGAAGCAAAACTTGACCAGTATAGCGTAATTAGACGTAATTAGACGCAAAAATTAAGGGTGTTCGGGGGTATGGGTAACTGTCGGATCGAACCTATTTTATTCGATAGAGGACCTCTCCGTGAGTCTAAAACCATTGGTCAGCCGAGCCGCAACCTGACCGAAGAGTTTGCCAACCAGTTTTAAGGTGCTAATTTTCAGGCCCAATACTAATTTTTAGCTTAGTAAAATTTTAAATTTTTACCTAGATGGTGGAAATAGAATGGAAGTAGTAGCGGCCCAATGTATTGTTTTTATACGTTAAGTGTAGAAAACTAGGGTTAATTTTAGCTCGAATTCAATACAATTCAATTCACACTGCCCCTAAAGAGATCTGCAATTGGTAAAATCTATTCAAAGTATGTCGAAATCGAGCCAAAATCGAGCCATAATTAACCCTAGTGTTCTGCATTTAAGATAATAAAACTGTTAGAAATAATGGAGCTAGAATAAAATGATGTAAAAAAGATATTATCGTAAGACTATGCGCCAATTTTTAAAAGAATTGTACAAGCACCTCATCTTGGCAGAAGTTGGAGAAAATTGAGATGGAAAAAAAGATTGTTTTTGGGTCAAATCACGCAAATTTGACTTTGAAGCTCTGTAAAAACCAAGCCTCTTATCCGATTTTAGTGTGGTTAGTTTTATTTTACAAATTTGTTGGCTGTAATAATCATTGTATTTCACTATTCTAGCTGGCCTAGCTTTGGAGATATTAGGCTGTAAGTCGTGCAAGAAAATGATTTTTTTTTAAATCTCTAAATGCCTGTGGCAGCTAAAGGGTTAAGCTGAGGGGGTATTTTCCGTACAACTTTTTTGCTGGAAATCAACTGAGGAATCATAATCCGGTGCGTTTATGCGGCAGTTTCCGGACACCCTGTACATGGGCGTAGCCAGGACTTCAGTCAGGGGGGGGGGCAAGCCCAAATTTTTTTCAAAATCATGATTTTCTTAGGAGTTGAAATTTCCGGTCGCAAAAATATTGTTAGCAAATTTTAGAGTAGCCTTACTTGTGGTTGGATTGGTGCACAGGGTCATGGATTCCAGAATTACCGTGAACGAATTCATTTTATGGTGTTTTTCGAACTCACGACCTACGTGACGGACTATGATGTCGCTCAGATTGTAAACAAGTACCCATTTATGGGGATAAATAACATTACTGAGCATGCTGTTGATCTCAACACCTCAACAAAAGAGCAGTTTAGATCTTGGAAATTATGTATGTCACTCACACATCTGCGGCCCTAGTTTACTGGTGGACTGCATGTTATATATTTTTTCTCTTTGCTAATTTTAGAGTCAAATTTTTAAAATGGAGATGAGAATGATTTTCTTCTGCATTCTGATTACATTCAACTGGCCTCCAATATCTGCCTTTTAGAGCGTAGTTTGTCTATTTTCAGTGCATTTTTTGTATCTCGGACTGCATATTCCACTTGCGAAATCAGTTTTCGTCTGTCACTTTCATCTTAGCAAAGTAGCATCGTCAGAATATTTATAAATCCTTTATTGATTAAAATATGGTTAACGGTTTTAATAAGATTTCCTCTAAATTTATCAAAGTATTGACAGTGGCTCAATTTTATTGCTGGTATGATTAGAAAATAAATTTTGATTTAATAACTTGAAAGACCCGCTCTGTGGCTCACTTGGTTGAGTCGCACTTTACGATGCTAGTAATCTAGGTCCGGAGATCGAATCTCGGCGTGGTCCAAAATTTCCGTACAGGTTCGGATAGGAAATATATAGTGCTTGCAACATTGCACTCCGAAATGATATGCAATGTAACGTTGACTCGAAATTGCCTATAAACGGCTAAGTTAACGCACCATGACCCCACAAGGGGCTATACGGTATTGAGAAGAAAAATAAGAACTTGAAAGACACTGAAATATGGGACCCGTTCTTGACAAGGTCCTTAACCATGGAAAAGTAAATAGATAACAGGCGCGACAATCCAACATTGGACTAAGGCCGCAGGATGTGTTAGTGACATCCTATTTCCAAGATCTTATCTGCTTTTTTGTTGAGGTAATGAGATCAGCATCACGCTCAGCAGTATTATTTATCCCCATAAATGGGTACTCGTTTAACATCCGAGTGAGATCATAGTCCGTCATAAGCTCGTGAGTTCGAAAAACACCATGGATCACGGTGAGATTCCAACTCATGAGCCTGTGCACCGAAGGTGCGCGCACTAACCGCGAGGCCAGCCAGACTACAGACCATGGAAGGTAATGCTTATTTTTAGTACGGAAAGGTCATGCTTCGTCGATTCGACGACGCTCAACTTTGAAGCCTCATACAAATCATCCTTTCTCAAAATATTTATAAAATTTGGCAGATTTTCAATCGTTAGTTTATTTAGAATGGAAAAACGATTTTGGAGCCGATTTTTATGAGTTCGAAATGCAATCTTACTAAAATGAGGAAGAATTTTGAGCCATTTTCTCGATTTCTCCTACTTTTGTCCTAGTAAATATTTTTTCCATAATTAAAAAAAAAATAGGTCCCACTCCCACATTTCAAAAATAAACATATTTGTAACGAGCTAGTTGTCGACAACCAGCCATAGGAAATACTGGAGCTCTAAAAGTTACACAAAGTTTATCCTCCGACGTTTCGACGACGCCAATTTCCAAAAATCCAACTTATCCTGCTTACTTCGTCTAGCCGCAATGTACCCGGCAAGTACATCGGCTCTGTAAGTGCTGTACGAAAACTTAGCTCCAAATAATGAGAATAGTCACGAAAAATGGGATAAATTTGATGATGCGTAGTCGATTCGACGAAGCATGACCTTCCAGGGCTAACAAAGCAAAGCTGTATACCATTTGCCAGCCTTTCAGATGAAAATAAGTTTAATTCCACTAACTTGCCGAAGGGACCTAACGGTTTAAATTGTGTACTCCAGCTCAGAAGCCATGAAATGAAACAGAAAATATGGGATCCACGCAGCCACAGTAGCACACTCACAAGTGAAATGTGTGTGCTGGTACGCAGCCTCCGTCAGTTACGAGAGGCCATTCGCTGTCTTCTATTAATTTGCATGCGCTTCCTGACTGCAAACTATCCCGATCATGGCTTCTCCGGCGGCATTTGGATTGGTAGAAAAGGCATTTGCTGCGCCAGCAGCAGAACATTTTTGAAAATGTTGTATAGTGCAGCCATTTTTTTTACTACATCGATAAGGATTTTTTTACCATCTTCATCGACCAGGGGGGGGGGCGACCACCCCTCCCTGCCCCCCCTGGCTACGCCCATGACCCTGTATACATCAATTCGACTCACTACTCACACCTTTTGCGATGCAATATATTTTCAGTCTCGGCGACGCGATGACCCCGATGATGTACGCGCAGAGTTGCGGGCATTATGGGGTGAGAGGAGAGTGAACATTTTACAAAAAAATTTTTATGCATACCGGCGCGGCCGCCATCGTACATAGCTCATACATTTTTTCTTTTTTTTTATCCTAAATCATTCTACAGCCAGTGTGAAGAACCACGCTTGAAGAATGATTTAAGCTTCATCATCATCAATGTGGCAGGATAGCCCCACGTCAAGATTTGGCCGCCCTTTAAGCTTAGATTAAGGATAAATATTTTTGAGTAACTGACCTATTTTAGCGACAGTCATAAAGAGTCATAAACGACTCAATTGATGAACCGAGCGATTGCTGAAAATACATTTGTTTTTAGTGTTGATGATATTTCTCACTTTTGATTGCGTGTGCGCAGGTTTGAAGGGATTATGACTGTGTGTGTGCTGTGTGGCAATTTATGAATGAGCTTCTGAGTTTATAATGGACTACGCTATGTAGTACGTACGACTGGGAGTAGAATCCGGGAATCTTGGGAAAAGTAATGAAATATTTGGTTGAAACAGACGGCACGCGATGAATGTTGCCGAGGAAAAGAGCACAATGCATTTTAAATGGATGACGTCATGTGAGCAGCAAATGCCTTTGCTGTCGCCCATTTAAAATACGTTGGGCCACTACTACTTCCATTCTATTTCCACCATCTAGGTAAAAATTTAAAATTTTACTAAGCTAAAAATTAGTATTGGACCTGAAAATGAGCACCTTAAAACTGGTTGGCCGAACCCTTCGGTCAAGTTGCGGCTCGGCTGACCAATGTTTTTAGACTCACGGAGAGGTCCTCTATCGAATAAAATAGGTTCGATCTGACAGTTACCCACACCCCCGAACACCCTTAATTTTTGCGTCTAATACTGGTCAAGTTTTGCTTCGGCCGACCAACCGTTTCGATATCACCGTAACCGTAACTAAACGCAACTTTTAAAATGGTTAATTTCCGACAGTTCGAAAACCCCGGTTTTTTACCATCACGGCTCGGACTATTCGACTTACTGTTGCGGGCCGCGAGTTTGACATGCCTGCACTAAAAGGTTTTGAGAACAGTCAAATAGAAAAAAACCTGAGAAATATTGAGTGTGGTTGTGTAGTTCAAAGTGAAATGCTGAACCGCTGAGAGCCTTCCTTGAAGCCAAAGGGCTTGTATGGTAAGGATGATGTTTCACTTTCGGCCTATGCGTTGATCCATAGCTCTTCCATAAAATAATGACTACTAAATGCTGTTATGTTGTGCTCGAAAGAAGAGGTGGAGTCATTTCAAATTTGATCAATTAATATTGTATTGTCTGCCTCGTAACATTCTGTAAGTAATTAGGATATGAACAAAAAAATTATTTTAGTTAAATTATTTTTCCATCGAGTAGTAAACCATGAACGTGTCCAAAAAGTACGGTTGCCTGACTTTATTTTTTTTAATTTCAACATACATAAACTCAAAAATTTTCGGCATGTTTCCCTACACATTCAATAGAAAAACTCGACTATTAGAACTATCGCGATGCAATCGAATTTATGCTGTAACACTTCATGGCGCTCTACTGGCCTCAATTCCTTTTGCAATGTATACAATACACACACATTTTCCTGTGGAATTAAATAGCCTTTCAAGTGTTGTTTTTCGTGTGCAATTCATGCTTTTATACATTATAATGTTGATTACAGCTGCAAGAGGCAATCGCTTTCACGCTCGTGCATTGCTTAATTTAAATTCAAATATGAAACAAGCAAGTATCCTTTGTGACAACTCAAATCCAGTAGATGCAAGTCTATTTTCGAAGTTTATTCTGTTGAAATGTTGCATTCCTGTGAGTCAAATACTCAGTCTGATTCTCTCATATTCAAGAGGAATGCTAAATACTTGCTGGTTGACATTGAGCACAAGCATACTACTCTTTTCTAATGCAATGATTTACGCATTGATCGGTATGTTCAGTCTACGGAATTTAGTATTTCGATTATTCTATGATAAAGTCAAAGAACGATTCTTAAAGATTTGTGAGATTGCAAATGAAAAACAGGATCATCCACTAAAGTCTAAAACTAATCAAGCAGCAGTAGAAGATTGTAAAATTGCCAACGAATTGGACCAGTTAACTATCCTGAATTCGACAATTTATTTCAATCTGTCTAGAACACATGCTTTTCTGCAACCCTTTCAGCTTGTATTGTTGTTTTTCATGTTCATAAATAACGTGTCAGGACTGTACGAAATTTATTTTATGTTACTGCAAACGAGTATGGATGATTAAATTTTTTTAAACACGACATACACGATTTCAACAACCTGGATGATAATGGATATTTTTTTGGTATTTTATACGTCATCGTTGATTAACGAAGGCTCAGTATGCGGATGGACTCAACTTTATAAGGAATTCGAAGTGAACTCGAAGAACCAGGTTTTGGATAGAAGTGTAAGTTATTGTACACCACAATGAATTAAACTTGCCCGTCACATATGGAAGAATCTCAAACGCGATTTACATATTAAAATAGGTCAACAACAAAATAGTTAATAAATTAATTTTATTTCTTACCAGATCGAGATTTATACTTATCAACTCATATTGAAGGAGGTTCGTCTGACGGCCGCAGGTTTATTCATGATGGATCGAACAATGATAGTCTCATTACTTTCGGCTACGGCAACTTACTTGATATTTCTAATACAATTCGATATAGAGTTTTCGGAAGAATCTTCAAACACTTCGACAAAATTTCAAGTGGCAACAAGTTGAAATTATAAAATTAATTAAATTAGGTGCGCAAATATGATATATAGTTTGATTTAATATTTCGTTTATTTTTGTGGATTAATATGTAGCTTTATTATTTAGAGGACATCTCAATTTGATCTTCAAAATTAGATTTTTTCCCCCTATCCGACGTCAAAGTCCTCGGAGTTTTGCTTACAAAAAATTTTCGTTGCCAAAAGCATAGAATTTTTTCATTCGCGGAAAAAATTGTTCCACATAATGTGCCGAATTTCTTTGAGTGAAATTCGGAAACATAGTTTATCTTACACTGCTTTATTTCATGCACGGACGCATTAAAGATGCCTTTCGCGATCGGTTAGAATTCTTTTTTTCGGAGGACCCGGCAAATTGATGATTTTGCCTGGACAATCGAGAGAAATTTCCATGAAGAAATCAAGCTGCCTAAAACTGATCGCAGACTAAGCAGTTTGATTCAAAAAAAAAAAAAAAAAAACATTTTTTTCTGAAAGTTGCCTGGAAGGCTGTAGCCTGGACAATCGATATTCGTGTTTCGTCCGGTAATCTTATTTATTCGCTTTCTCGTTTGTTTTTTATTTTGGCGGGCGAGACACTCCCGTGTAGTTGTTTTTAAATTCAGTGACATTTTTCGCGACTTTCTCGTGTCTTTATTTAGCTGTGTATATCAAAATGCGTTGTGCTGTGTTCGGTTGTGATTCGTGGAATAAAAAAAAAAAGTGCCTATCTGACGAGGCTTAATTGATTTGGTTTACACCTTTCCGAAAGATGAAAAATATCGGGAAATATGGAAACATAAGTGCCGAAGAAGCGACAAACTTAATGCAGCTACCGCAAGGATATGCTCAAAACATTTTGCATCAGATACTCATATTCGCAATCTACAGAATGAGCTTTGGGGTAAGTGGATGTTGTCGGGATTTTCGTTTGTTGTCGCTAATTGTCTGGAGAATATTTTATCTGACCAAAAACAACAAAGTTGTAAAAGCTACCCCGCCAAAGAAAAATTCATCTGCGGCAAAAAGAATACATATCACTCCAATCCGCCGCTCATATGTAATTTTGTTTTAGGCGTAAATGCTGGATGTAATTTTGTTTTAGGTTAAATGCTGGAGAAGTTTAAATGTACAGGACTACTTCCTAAAGTAATGTGGTGGGAGCCGTCGAAGTGGCACTGAATAAAATGTTGATGCTCCCACCAAATTACTTTAAGAAGAAGTCCTGTACATTTAAACTTCTCCAGCATTTAACCTAAAACAAAATTACATCCAGCATTTACAACACCTAAAACAAAATTACATATGAGCGGCGGATTGGAGTGATATATATTCTTTTTGCCGCAGATGAATTTTCCTTTGGCGGGGTAGCTTTTACAACTTTGTTGTTTTTGGTCAGATATCATATATTTTTGCATACTTAAATAGCCAACTAATATTTTTGTTTTGGGATCCTGATGTCCCAGTGTCCCAATTTCCTAATGTCCTTATGTCCCAATGTCACAATGTGCAAATATTAAAGTGTTCCAATGGCCTAATGTCCGACTGTTCCAGTGTCCCAGTCTCCCACCTAATGTCCTAATACTCCAATGTCCAATTGTCCTACTGTCCCAAGCTCCTAATGTCTCAATTTCCTAATATCCCAGTTCCCCAATGTTCCAGTATCCTAATGTTATATTATCCCAATGGCCCAATGTCGTAATGTACCAGTGTCCCAATGTACAAATGCCCTAATAACCCAACATCCCAATGTCCCAATATCCCCATGTCCCAGTGGCCAGTGTCCCAAAGTAACAGTATACCAAGAACCCTAAGGTCCCAATAGCCTAATATCCGAATGTACCACTGTCCCGATTTCCCCAATGTACCTAATGTCCCAGTATCCAAATGTCCCAACGTCACAATGTCTAATGTCCTAATGCCCCAATGTCCCAATATCCTAATGTCCCTATGTTCCAATATTCCAATATCTCAATAACCCCATATTCCCAATGTTCCAATGTCCTAATATCGCAGTGCCGCAATATCCAAATGACCCAATATCCCGATATATCAGTGGCCCAATGTCCCTATGTACCAGTGTCCCAATGTCCGATTGTCCTATTGTCCCAATGTCCTAGTATCCCAATGCCCCAACCTGCAAGTGTCCTAATGTCCCAATATCCAAATGTTTCCATGTCTCAATATCCTAATGTTCCAATGTCCCAATGTCCTAATATCCTAATGTCCCAATGTTCTAATGTCCTAATATCGCAGTGCCCCAATCTTTGAATATCCCGGTGTCCCAATGTCCCAATATCCCGATGTCTCAGTAGCCCAATATCCCTATGTGCCAGTGTTCCAATGTCCGATTGTCCTATTATCCCAAGGTCATAATTTCCCAATGTCATAATATCCCAGTGCCCCCATGTCCCTGTATCTCAGTGCTCTAATGTCCCAGTATCCCAATGTTTCAATATCCCAATGTGCCAACATCCCAATGTCCCAATGTTCTAATATCACGATGTCCCAGTGGTTCAATGTTCCCACGTCCCACTTTTCCCAGTGTACCTAATGCCCCAATGTCCTAATCTGTTAATGTCCTAATATTCCAATGTCCTAATGACCCAAGACATTAAGGTCCACATGTCCTTGTCTCAGTGGCCCACTCTGTACCAATGTCCCAATGTCCGATTGTCCTATTGTCCCAAAGTCAGAATGTCCGAATGTCCTAATGTCCCAATATCCCAGTGCCTCCATGTCCCATCGCCCAGTGTCCTAATGTCCCAATATCCCAATGTCACAATGTTCCAATATCCCAATGTCCTAATATCCCGATGTCCCAGTGTCCCAATATCCCAATGTTCCAGTGGCCCAATGTCCTCACGCCGCAATTTTTCCAGTGTGCCTAATGTCCCAATATCCGAAAGTCCTAATGTGGTAATGTCTCAATGTCCTAATGACCCAAGACGAAGTCCCAATGGCCTAATCTCCCAGTGCCCCAATGTCCCAATATCATGATGTCCCAATGTCACAATATCCCGATGTCTCAGTGGCCCAATATTCCTATGTACCAGTTTCCCAATGTCCGATTGTCCTATTGTCCAAGGTCATAATAATGTCCCAATATGCTACCATCCCAGTGCCCCAATGTCCCAATATCCCAATGCTCTAATGTCCCATTGACCCAATATCCCGATGTCCCAACTCCCCACGTCCCATTTCCACAGTGTGCCTAATGCCCCAATGTCTTAATGTCCTAATGTCCCAATTTCCTAATATCCCACTGCCCCAAGATCCTAGTCTTCCAGTCTCCCAGTGTCCCAATATGTGTTTTAAAAATTGCCAATGCGATGAGCCGAAAGACTCAATTGTTGGAAATCTTTTATTAACTTTACCTATTAATTTACCGTTATTCCATCCACTTATCTAAATGGAAGACATTGATTATTTAGAAGGACCACCAGAGGATCATTCGTTCCAAATTTCATAAAAATCCCATCACGGAGAGAGACAGTAGAAGCAAGTCTTTCTGCAACTGTAGACTCCAGTCGGAAATTGGGTTACTCGCTTAAGTCTATGAGAGTGAAAATATCACCGTTTATTGCATATATCTTACCCGTTATTGTGCCGATCGAAGATTTTTTCTGGAAAGGCACTAGAACAGGATATGTGGAATATTTTGATAAATTTTTTTTTTGCGGAATGTTGCCTAGAAAGCTGTAGCTCTGTCAAACAAAAAAGCAAGTTGTCTCCGGTAATCATAGACTTGTTCGCTTTCGTTTTTTTTTTTCCTTTGGCGGGCGAGACGCTCTCGCGTCTCTTGATTATCCAGGCATCAGTAATAGGAATAATTTTCTACTAAATCAAGATTCGGTTCCGACTTTAAATCTACCGTTAGCTTCGTGTGAAGAGGCCGTCAAAACCAACAATGAAAGAAAGAACGAGCTGCTGCCAGAATACGGCGCACGCACGGAAATTGATCCTATTTTAAAAGATACTGAGGAGTCAACAAAGGATGTGCTCTGCCAGGATAGCATTAAGAAATTATTTTTAAGATCCAGATTGTATTTTAAGGTAAGTGAACTAAATAGAAATTTAAGAGAAAATGTAAAGAGGAAAGAAAAGTAGAATAAAATTAAGAAAATTGTTACATAGAAACAGATCTTTTTACTTTTTTGTTTCTTAAGGCCTGAATAGACCTCCGGCGGAATGAAAATGAAATTTTTGTCCGCTGCATTTTTCTCAATGAAAATGCATGCTTACTGTTGTGGAACATGTCGGAAATGATGGGGAGTTCCATAAGCTACAATCCGAATGTGGTTCCAAAATTTTTCTCGGTCATTTTATGTATTATTTTTCGATTCCCCGGTCATTAGATATTTTTCACGGTGAAATGACCGGGGAATTGAAAAATACTACATAAAATGGCCGAGAAAAATTTTGGAACCATATTCGGATTGTAGCTTATGGGATTGCCCATCATTTCCGACATGTTCCACGACAGCAAGCATGCATTTTCATTGAGAAAATCGCAGCGGACAAAAATTTCATTTTCATTCCGCCCGTTGTCTATCCAGACCTTTAGTATAAAACAAGCTGCGAAAGCTCACTTTCACACTCTGTGCTCGTTCCGCTCGCATTAAATTCCCCTTAGGCTTCATTCAAACGGCGCGAAAACGGCTCGCAAACTCGAGACGAGACACACAAATGTATTGGCTTATATGGGAAGCCCATGACGAGCGAGAGCAAGCGAGAGCCGTGCCACTGCCAAAACACGGCTCGCGAGCCGTGTATTTGCGGGTTGTGGTGCACGATATGTGAAAACACGTTTCGCTAGTTGTGTTTTGACAGCGGCACGACTCTCGCCAACGCCATCTAGATATATCATAGCCGCAACTCAGCTGGACAATGCCGTCATAGTTTAGCTCTTAAATTTTTTATTTACACGAACAAACAACAAAAACAAGTAGTGACGTAATAAAAAGCAAAAACAAAACAGTGCAACATTGGCGAACATAACCTAAAACTATAAGCTGATTTTGACGTCTAAGATTCTACATTGCGGCCTTAATATCTAGACGGCGTTGCTCTCGCTCGTCGTGAGCTTCCCATATAAGCCAATGCATTTGTATGGCTAGAGTTTGCGAGCCGTACGGCTCGTCGTTTGAACGAAGCCTTACTCTTTACATCGTCCAAAATGATAAAATCATACGATAAATTCTACCGCAATTTTTTTTTCTTTCCAGAGTTTTGCCAAAATTTTCTTTCGTAAAAACCTTCTCCAGACAATTGCAAACAACTGAAAAAAATGAACCAAAAGTATAAGTGAGGACTATGAATTCCGCCCTAAATCCCAGAATGATTTTGATCGCTTTTTAACGATAAACTCCTTACTCCTGATTGCATTCAATTCGGATACGATTTCTGCTTTTTATTCCGTAGGTCGTTTATACTGTCGGGATAATCGCGAAAGCAAAACCTCAGGGTGTTACTTATTTCAGATTCGAAATACTAGGCGAAACGAGGGATTGCGGGAGCTTATATCAAAGTATCAAGCATAAAGTACAAGCATAAATATCGAAATGTGCGGGTGACATGGCATCAGAACTACAGCAAGTTAACTATACCCGTCAAGTGGCATGCTAAATGTGTTTTGTTTATAACTCCTACAGATGTCACTTAAGAACACAATTAGAGGACATAGAGTTTTGAATAATTTATTTATTTACACGTATGCGATATCCTACAGTACCCCTCTTATCAAAGCTTAATCCACTTAACGTCACCATTTCACTGGATTTTTTACAAATATATTTTTCGCAACTTATTAATAAGCAATCGAAAAAAAAAGTGTACAAGCCCCATCAGAAAAGATGTTGGAATCCTTCAAAATGTAATGTAAATCTATCACATTTAAATAGTTAAAGAAACTGTCACAGACACAAATTTTCGTGGAATTTGCTGATTTATGTTAGAAAACAAACCACCAAAATTACCCTAAGGTGTTTTAGGTTCCCCCTAAAATTTCCCCTGAAAAATCTCCCCCCTTAAAATCCTCCCTAGGAGGTCCAAAAAACCCTAAATTTAGGAAACTTTCCCCTAAATTGGTAACACTGCTAGCATGCACACATAGCATGTCTCATTGCCACCGGTGCACTCCGATCCTGTCCTACCCACCCAGTTGAAACTAGCACGGGCACTTCTCATTGCGCGTGATCTGGAGCTTACTAAAGGGCAGCTAACATGCCTCAACAACATCACTATCCCGAACATGCCTTCCGATTCCGACCACCTTGCAAAGGAGATCTCATGCGGCCGCCGTTTTCAGGCTGAAACATGGAGCAGATAGGAGTAGCACTCTAATTTCGCTAGGATGCAACCACAGACCATACGAGGCCGAGTTCTAATCGTGCGAATAGCACGATGAGTGTATACCCTATACCCATGTACAAACCTAGAATGCGCGTAAAACCGAAAATATTCAATTTAATTTTTTTTAAAGGAGGAAGGGGTAGATGGGTCGAACCTCAAACATCTTTAGTATCTTATAACGGCATCCAGCAGCTATCATTTGAAGTTTTTCGCGACATTCTATCAAAAGATATGACGGAATATTACTTTGTAGGAGATGTAGAGGAAGGGGTAGTCAGACCTTCTTCACTTTCCACTAACTTCAAGCATATGTCATAATTAGGCATTGATGAAAATTTCTGGTCGCTAGCGATATTCTGTCGAAAAATATGGCCGAATTGAACTCTCACGGAGGGGTCACTTGTATGGGAGGTTGGGGAACCCTTGGTTCGATTTGGCCTATTTTCAATACCATCCAAGGTTTTATCAAAACAATCATCTGACCAAGTTATCGTGCGAACTGACAGACACACGTCACACGGACGGACAGACAGACAGACGGACATGGTTTATTCGAATCAGGGACCGACCCTGATCATTTATATGTATACTTTGCCATACCTCCGGTGGCTCCTTTGAGATGTTCCATAAATCGTCGTAACAAAAATAATATACCCTATACCATCTTATGGGTATAGGGTATAAAAATGGTTTACTGCCGGCTCTAAAACAGCGATCACGAACACAGGGCACGACAAAAACAAACAAATCTTATGAAAATACTAATTATGGGGAGTCATAAAATATATCCTTGTGGTACAGATGCACACAACATGCGTAATGATCCTGAACTGAGATAAGGGTTATAAAACGATCACGAAGGTGAGGACGGCACATGTGATGAGATGAGCATTGTGAATATTGATGTATGACATGTGATCATACAACATTCTCGTTATTGTAGGTACAACATACGGATTTTATGGATAAATGTTAAGGGGGGGGGGGGGTTGCAATAAATTAAACGAATTAATGTCAATTGACGTTATTTCGTCGGAAAAAGGAAATAATGGCAATTGACATTAAGTCCTTTGCCCAAAGGAAATAAAATCAGTTGACATTAATTCGCTTTTTGAAAAATTGCCTTCCAGCAGATCGCCATATAGGTATTGCATATTTTTTGTTAGCACATCGCGATATAAAGCTTTTAGGGCGTCTTTGATGAATTTTCCTTATAAAAAGCATGTCTAATGTTGAATACCAAACTTTTTTATTTGAACAAAAATGAAATACATATTACAAAAATATTCTCATAGAGGATTCAACAATTTGTCTACAAAAAAGGCACAAAATGCTTCAGTTTGTTTTGGCTGCTTTTTGGGATATGACCTCGAAACATTTCAAGCAAGTTTTTACATGGTTGCAACAATACTTCGCGCCCATTCTCCATACAAATAATCCAATCAACATTGTTTTCCTCTATTTGATCAGGCACTGCAACGTTCAAGGAAAGATTTCTCTCCTCTTCGCCGTAACAGCTATTTACCTCTGTCTGTTCAATATTCTCGTTTAGCAAATTGTTTTGCCAATTAGTTAATTGATTGATTGACCGGTCTCTGGTTCGTTTCCTAGGCCGACGATGGAGGCCTAAAACCCCATCTAGGCTACTTTAAGGTTACCGGATTTAACCACGTCTTCGTTTTGAATTATCGCCAGGTACCATGTTTTGCTGGCTTATTGCTAAGGTAGGAATGGTAACTCTCCGCCGCACTCGTTGTCCTCACAGACTTATTCCAAACGGAAAAAATAGAAGTCGTCTCCTAAATAAATAAAACACATAATAATGCTTCCAGGCTGCTATTTATGTATATCATTTAAACTCAATCTCAATTTCATGATAAAGTTAAATATAACTAAGTTCCTTATAGGGTCTCGTCTAATAATAATAATAATAATAATGGAACATTTTGTTTTGTTAGCCATTCATTTGAGCACGAACATAAAACTTTTCCACCCAGAGAGAGTAAAAGAGCGTTCTAGGGTGAAATACTGAGGGTAGTAAGCCTTTAAGCTGCAGAGTGAGCGTAGCGCACGCAAGAAAATTTCTGCGTGGCTAGAATTTTTTATCAAATGCAAATTTGTATGGGCTTCGCTCGCTCCGTGGCTTAAGGGATTACCACCCTCAATATATCTACCTAATGCTCGCATCGCTCGCTCTGGAAAAAAAAACAAAACTCTATTAGTAACTACTGGTTATACGCCAGCTATCATGATATTGAGAGGTTTGGCTTCAGTTTACCTTTCACATCCATTGTCGGTCAAAATATTGGAAAAATACCTCTAAAGCCAAGCGGGATGAATTTTTAAATGTTTGATCTCTTCTTTTAGAATGTTTATTCCGGCTTCTATGTCTTCAGGCGACAATAGCGGCAGCACCAAAATTTTTTTATAAATGCGCCGAGCGACCTCATCCTGTCCGCAAACTAGTGTAAATTTTTGAATTTTGCGGGAGTTGCGTCTTAGAGCTTGACAATAATGGAACCAGCATGGAATCAGTTCTGCTCCGGGAAAGATGTTTTTTAAAGATTTTCTCAAGCTCGTCTCGAAATCCGTTTGGAAAGATTTCGGATTGAACTTAAACAAATTGGCGTTAATGTATCTGAAGACATCGTTGTAGGCCGCCTCCGACTTCTTCGTCATTAGAATGAACAAGAAAGGGTATATCTGAAATTTGAATTCAAATGGTACAAATACCAATTAAGTCCCATAAAAATGTTAAGGAATATCAGAACCTTATTCCGTATAATCGTATTAACTAAAGCGGAAATATAATGGAATCAATGCGAAAGGAAAACGTTCTGAAGCGCATCTACTTACATGACTATGGCCGGGTTTCTGATAGCTCTTATTCAGTACCTGTCGGCTGATTAGTCTTATCGCGTAGAGAAGACACACACCATATTTAGAAAGCTTTTCCATTGTGTTGAATTGAATTTTTGTTTATTTTGCATAGCTACGCCATATTTTGCTTGTTTAAGCCATCATCTTAGATTGAGAAAATCATTGCGCACTTTCATCCAACAGCGTAAATAAGCAAAAGATAACATAACTATGCAAAATTAACACAAAATCAATTCAATATAATGGAGAAGCTTTTTGAATATTGTGTGTGTCTTCTCTGGGCGATAAGACTAACCATTCTATAAGATCTACGAGAGAATGGGCCTAAGGTGAGCAATATGGACGATAAGTAATTGCTGATAGCCGCAGGATGGTATCACCGAAAAAGTGCCGTCTATTAAATAGTCCCTCGGAAGCTGATTTTCTGGCGTTGTAGATATAATATCCATTATAACTTTTGATCCGAAGATAGTGTACGCGTAATTCTGTTCTATCACCGTCTCGAAATAAAACGGCTTCGGGTTATCGTGTGCCGACAATCCATATTTTTTCTTAACACTTTCGTCCTGAAACATCGCCTTTATTTGAGAAGGAGATGCCGGGTTCTGTGGTGTGGCTTCATTTTTAATATTCAGCAAGTTACGCTTCATTTTTCCATAC
The DNA here is from genome assembly GCA_949715475.1 of Microchrysa polita. Taxonomy (NCBI): domain Eukaryota; kingdom Metazoa; phylum Arthropoda; class Insecta; order Diptera; family Stratiomyidae; genus Microchrysa; species Microchrysa polita. The sequence goes on along the minus strand of OX454415.1, from coordinate 140,568,729 downwards.
TGTACTAAATGAGCTGCTGATTGGTTTTCGCGGCAAACCGTATTAAATATGTCGCGCAAAGTACTCCGATTTGAAGAAAACGAGGCAGCACATCGATCTTTAATTTCGGTTGAAATTTGCATTTTTTTTACCATTTCCTCCTGCGTCCCATGTGGGTGGATTGTTTTTCCAGAAGTGGGATGGAAACATTTTCCATTTTCATCTATTATAATACTAACTGGGTAATTAGCCCAGTAGCATTGATATCGAGTTTTGTTATTGTACCTGTTTCTTTTTTGATTTAATTGTTTTTCATCATCAATGTAAATTAAGACACTGTTTTTACGTAATCCACTTAATTTAGTGTAGGTTTATTCCATACTATTTTTTAATTCAATTATTTTGCACTTTAGATCACTCGCCAACTCACAAATACACACTGTGTCGTATTTCTTCTAAAAATGATACCTAAAACTCAAAATTACCTGAATAAAAAAATAGTTGGTAACCGGTATTTCGAAACTACTTAGTTCAGAGTCAACTTTCGTTTACATGCCACAATTACTACCAATAATCCCAAACAAACTGAAAATATAGTGCCAAATTACCTGCTTTTCAAAATGATGTTACTGTATTTTCCTCCATCCCAACTGATTTTTAGGCCAAAATCAACAATTGACTTTATTTCGCTTTGGGAGTTGACAGTACTTCGTTTTCAAAAACCAATTAATGTCAATTGACATTATTTCGCATTTACGTGGGAAATAACGTCAATTGACATTAATTCGTTTGACATTATTACACCCCCCCCTCCCAAATGTTAAACGTTGTTCCGCTGAGAACATTCCTTCAAGCGAAATGTCAAAAAGTGGAGCATGTTGTTTCACTTTCAGCCTAGAAACGATTACCTACCATTTTACCGATTACCGGAATAATGTTCCAATATAGTTCATTCATAACTCTTCCAAGAAATAATGACTATTATGCTAATATCCTTGAAAGAAGAGGTGGAGTGATTTCAAATTTAATTAATTCTACTGTCTGTCTCTTCACTCAATTTAGGTAATTTAATTACTATAAGAGTATCGTATACAATTTTCTCTCATAATTATATTTTTATTACTCAAACGAGTAGTAAACCATGAACGTGTCGCAAAAGTTCGGTCGTCTTACTTTATTTTTTATCATTTCAACATACATAAACTCAAAAATTTTCGGAATTTTTCCCTACACTTACAATCGAAACAGCAAACTTTTAGAAATTTCTCGATGCAATCGAATTTATGCCGTCATACTGCATGGCATTCTTCTTGCATTAGTTCCATTTGCAGCGTACACTGTACATGCAAATTATCCAGTCGAATTAGATAGACTTTCAAGTATTGTTGTACGTGTCCAACACATGCTTTTGTACGTTATGATGTGGATTACTTCGGCCAGAAGCAATCGCTTTCTCATTCGCGCCCTGACAAATTTAAACTCAAATATGAAGCAAGGAATCCTTCTATGTGATGATGATGACTCAATATACGTGAATGTGAGCTTATTTTCGAAATTTATCCTGTTAAAATGTTGCATTCCTGTGAGTCAAATACTCACCTTGATTCTTTCATATTTGGGAGGAATGTTGACCACTTTGTGGTTAACTTTTAGCGTAAGCATACTAGTTTTTTGTTACGCAATGATTTATGCAGTGATTGGTATGTCAAGTTTGAGAAATTTACTATTTCAACTATTTTACGATAGAATCAACAAAAGATTTGTAAAAATTTTCATGAAAGAAAAAAAGGATCAACTAACAAAGTCTAAAATTAACAACAACGTCTGTCAAATTATCGAAGAATTGGACGATCTTATTGACTTGAATTCTAAAATTCACTTCAATCTGTGTAGAACGGATTCGTTTTTGCAACCGTTTCAACTCGTATTGATTGTTTTCATGTTCATAAATAACGTGTCGGGACTGTACGCAATATATTTCATGTTACTACAAACGAATATGGCTGATTATTTTTTAACAAATATAATTTACACCATTTCGACAACGTGGTCGATAATGGATATTTTTTTAGTATTCTGCACATCATCGTTGATTAATGAAGCTTCAGTGTATGGATGGACTCAACTTTATAGTGAATTTGAATTGAGTTGTAAGGACCAACTTTTAGATAGAACCGTAAGTTTTTTTTTAGGTACACCATAGTGAATCACCTTGTCTCCATATCGATGCGAACCGATTACAGCAGTCAACAGATATTAGCATTTACAATTTATTTTCTTTTATTAGATCGAGATTTACACATATCAACTCATATTGAAGGAGGTTCGTCTGACTGCCGCGGGTTTATTCATAATGGATCGAACTATGATAGTCTCATTACTTTCGGCTACGGCAACTTACTTGATATTCCTAATACAATTCGATATTGGTTTTTCCCAAGAATCTTCAAACACTTCGGCAAAATCTCAAGTGACAACAAGTTGAAATTTAATTTTAATAAATTAATTATGTAAATTAGGTGCGCAAATATGATACGTAGTTTGATTTAATGTTTCGTTTATAATAATAATAATAATAAAAATTAGTGTATAGTCTTTGAGTTTTTCGCTTCGTGGGTCCTGAGAGCTCTTTATGCTTTGAGTTGCCATGTATCATAACGGATGGAACGTAGTTTTTGTTCCTAAAAAAAAAAACACTAATTTATTAAGGATGCGAAGTTAACAAAAGTTGCTTCAAGACGTTAAGTTTGAGAATAAATTTAAAAATTTTAGTAGAACTTTCTTCACAAAATAAACTAGGAGGCTTCGTCCCCTGCTCGCTACGCTCGCCAACCCCCAAGGGCGAGGGTAATTTCGGGCGCGGCCGAAATTTGGATACCCTTCGCTCTCCTTGGGCTAAACGTTTTTTCGGGCGTACCTATGAGTTGTATTTAATCCCCCTCCTCATTCTTTTTCTTAAAAGAACCTAATTTGGGTGGTTAGGTTTGTCTGGCAGCCCCATGATCCTATTATCCGATTTGATCCATTCTTAGATATCTTTTGTGACATCAAGAGGAACACATCTGTGTGAAATTTGGTTGAAATTGGTGCACAAATAAAAAAGTTTTTCTTAGAATAACCTAATTGGGGGGGGGGGGGTAGGTTTGTATGGCAGCCCCATGACCCCATTATCCGATTTGATCCATTCTTAGATATGTTTTGTGTCATGAAGAGAAACACATTTGTGTTAAATTTGGTTGAAATTCGTGCACAAAGAAAAAAGTTTTTCCTAGAAGAACTTAAATTGGGGGGATAGGTTTGTATGGCAGCCCCATGACCCAGTAATCCAATTTCCAAAAATTTTGTGCAAAAATTTCAGATCCGTAGCTTTTATAGTAGCCGAGAAAAACGCGCTGCAACAGACGGACAGACGGACAGACAGACGGACATCGTCCAATCGACTCATCTCGTCATGCTGATCATATATGTATACTTTTTATATGGCCGGAGATGCTTCCTACAATGCGTTACAAACTTCATTACAAAGTTAATATACCCTTTTCGCTTAAGCGAAATTTAGCTTGATATAACTTCATAGAACATTCTCTTCTAATAGTTATAGGATCACATTTCGCGGTAAAAAAGCTGAATAATAGTCCAATAATGGCATTTGGCGTCTTTATGTGAACAGAATAAGTATTGATGCCAATTATAGGAGGCCTATAGAAACACACTGATATCTTATGAAAAAAAAACCGTTCGCAGATAGAATTGAACCCATGACCACCGTATCGTTCGTGCTACGCCTTAACCATAACAAAATGCTTTATACTGTAATATGAGTTGATTTTTGAATAGCGACGATTGAAAAACTGACAATCATTTGTGTGCAGTAAGGAGGTTTTACACAGTGTACTCCACACATTTATCTTATAAAATGCAGCCAGTTTCTGTGTAGAGATTTTCTTAGCGGCTTCAGAAATTGACAATAAACGGTGTGTTTTCGTGCAAGACTTCAATAAATTTCATTAAAGATAGTTGGGTTCCATCATTAAATTTTGGACTCTTCAAATCCTTGCAAACTACATTACGGATGTCAAAAACCGCCCAAGCACCCGGTATGGTAAATATGGGCCTGTTTGTTCATCGCTCAGCATTGCAAATGCACCCAAAAGTGTCGAAAAAACGAGACCGAGTTTTAATCGTGCGAATAGCACGATAAGTGTATACCCTATTCCCATGTACAGACCTAGAAGGCAGGCAAAAACCAAAATTTCAATTTCATATTTTTTATAGGGGAGGGAGAGGGGTAGATGGGTCGGACCTGGCAGATCTTTATTATCTTTTTAAGGCATCCAACGGCTACCATTTGATACTAATTTGAAGTTTTTCGCGACATTCTATCAAAAGATATGGCTGAATATAACTTTGTAGGGGAGGTAGGGGTAGGGGTAGTCGGACCTAATCCACTTACCATCAACTCAAAGTATATGTCAGAATAAGACATTGATCAAAATTTCAAGTCAATAGCGAAATTCTACCGAAAGTTATGGCCGAATTAAAATATCAAGGAGGGGTAGTTTGTATGGCAGGTAGGGGAACCCGTGGTCCGATTTGGCCCATTTTCAATACCATCTAAGATTTTAGCAAAACAAACATTTGACAAAAATTGCAAACCACTAGCTTCATTATTTCGGGAGTTATCATGCTAACAGGCAGACCGACAGACAGACATGGCTTATTCGATTCAGGTGCCGACCCTGATTATTTATATATATACTTTGCCATACCTCCGGTGGCTCCTTTGAGGTGTTACATAATATCGGCGTAACAAAAACAATATACCCTATACCATCTTAAGGGTATAGGGTATAATTAGTCAATATCAGAAACTAACAGAAGCATTTATAGGTATAGTCTATTTTCAATGGCGTTTTAGGCTTTTTCCAGAACGCAAGTACTTCGGCCGATTGTAAACCCACACGAAAGCTTTGGGCTTGGTCTCCAATTTTTCACGCATTCTTACCTTCTTCATTACTCTAAATGTTGTCTCCGCGACTATCTTGAGGTGGCCATTTAAGAATTCTTGTTTCTTACCCAGAACCATGATGTAGTATTTTACTGTTAGTCAAAAGTTGTACATGTGGTGATACATCTAATGTCCTGATATTTCTACTGAATGTGAATCCCGTAACAACGAATTTTGTTGGATATGTCGATAGTCCATTAGAAATTCAGAACCATTTCTGTGTAATGCTTCTAGTGGCCAATAGGTAAGACTAATTATACCCTTTACCCATAAGATATCACGCTATGTGGCTCACTTGGTTGAGTCGCACTCTACGATGCTAGTAATCTAGAGGTTCGGAGATCGAATCTCGCCGTGGTTCAAAATTTCCGTACATGTGGTTATAGGAAATATACAGGGTGTCCGGAAACTGCCGCATAAACGCACCGGATTATGATTCCTCAGTTGATTTCCAGCAAAAAAGTTGTACGGAACATACCCCCTCAGCTTAACCCTTTACCTGCCACAGGCATTTAAAGATTTTTGAAAAAATCATTTTCTTGCACGACTTAAAGCCTAATATCACCAAAGCTAGATTAGCTAGAATAGTGAAATAAAATGATTATTACAGCCAACAAATTTACCTGTAAAATAAAACTAACCACACTAAAATCGGATGAGAGGTTTGGTTTTTACAGAGCTTCAAAGTCAAATTTGCGTGATTTGACCCAAAAACAATCTTTTTTTCCATCTCAATTTTCTCCAACTTCTGCCAAGGTGAGGTGCTTGTACGATTCTTTTAGAAATTGGCGCATCGTCTTACCATCATATCTTTCTTACATCATTTTATTCTAGCTTCATTATTTCTAACAGTTTTTATACGTTAAGTGTAGAAAACTAGGGTTAATTTTAGCTCGAATTCAATACAATTCAATTTACATTGCCCCTAAAGATCTGCATTTGGTAAAATCTATTCAAAGTATGTCGAAATCGAGCCAAAATTAACCCTGGTTTTCTGCACTCAACGTACTAAAACTGTTAGAAATAATGGAGCTAGAATAAAATGATGTAAGAAAGATATGATCGTTAGACTATGCGCCAATTTTTAAAAGAATCGTACAAGCACCTCACCTTGGCAGAAGTTGGAGAAAATTGAGATGGAAAAAAATATTGTTTTTGGGTTAAATCACGCAAATTTGACTTTGAAGCTCTGTAAAAACCAAACCTCTTATCCGATTTTAGTGTCGTTAGTTTTATTTTACAGGTAAATTTGTTGGCTGTAATAATCATTTTTTGTCACTATTTTAGCTGGTCTAGCTTTGGAGATATTAGGCTTTAAGTCGCGCAAGAAAATGATTTTTGCAAAAATCTTTAAATGCCTGTGGCAGCTAAAGGGTTAAGCTGAGGGGGTATGTTCAGTACAACTTTTTTGCTGGAAATCAACTGAGGAATCATAATCCGGTGCGTTTATGCGGCAGTTTCCGGACACCCTGTATAGTGCTTGCAACATTATATACATACACTCCCAAATGATATGCAATGTAACGTTGACTCGAAATTGCCTATAAACGACTGAGTTAACGCATCATGGCCCCACATCGGGAACTGAGAGATGATTAGTTTTCTTACGCCGATATTACATACAACAATCCGAATATGGTTCCAACATTTTTCTCGGCCATTTTATGTATTATTTTCATAGAGAAAATCGCGGACAAAAATTTCATTTTCATTCCGCCCGATGTCTATCCAGACCTTAAATTTACATAAATCAGACCAAAGATAATAATAAATCTGAGAAGTTCCTACATCAACTTATTCCTTCTTCTTCTTCTTCTCTGTACCGTAACCCCTTGTGGAGGCATGGTGCGTTCACTCAGCCGTTTAGCGTTTATAGGCTACTGATGAAAAATGATGCTTACAACAACGCTTTCGCCTTTCGTCATCTCCGTATGAGATTCCTTCCAAAAGCATTGAAAAATTCAGCATTGAAAAAATTAAACACAATGAGATCAATTTTAAAATATATTTGCAAAATATCCTTGAAACAGAACGAAAGTAGCATAACCGCCAAGCAGTGGCGTGCAGTGACATTTATCAATGGGGATGCGGCGGAATGGGGGTAACTCAAATGTACATATATTTTAAAATATCGCCTTTTGACAGGCAAAAGTAAGTAGAAAATATCAGTAGATATTTATTTAAATTGCTGAGTTCATTGACGATTCCCAAGCACTTTCTTGTAATATAAGCTTATCCGTATTATAAAAGGAGTTTTTCTAATTATGCCCATTATCCATGAATGATTGATCAACTTACTTGTTGTTTTAACCATACAACATTAAATTGATATAAAAAATGGAATGTCGAGGTAGTCACAATCACAATGTTACAGTCAAATGTTAACGGTTTGAATTATTAACTTGTTCATCCCTCGATTGAAATCCATTGATGCTGCGAATATATGCTTTAAACAAGACAATTTGTTTTACCATGCCAGCAGAGTATACAAATTAAAAGAGAGTCATCTTTCAAATTAATCTACATTTTTAAATATTGAAGACACTTTTCTAAATGTACTTGATTTAAATTTAAAGTTGTATGGCTCTTAAAAAAACACCCTTTCGAAATGTGACAAACATATTTAAGTAGCTAAAAATTCGAAGTTTGTTATACTTTTGAATATTGATGATTCATTGATGTACTCTTCTTACAATTTACAAGTTAGCAGTTCTATAACTTGTTATTTGATTCAGCCATTTCAATAAAAGGTGGAAAAATAAACTCGATAGATTTGATGTTAGGAAATCGCTAGGAGAAAAGTTTATTTCAACGTATTTCCCAGTTGACAGATTAAGCAATTAACTGACAATCTGTCAACTTGTATGGAAAATGACTGAAAAGTGTGGATCGACCTTTGAACAGAGATGTCTGGAACCAATATTTCCTAGATGGAACCAATATTTGCTTAATGGAACTAATATTTCCTAAATATCTTTCATTTCTGAAAAGTGAAAACCTTTTTTTTAACTCTAAAAACTGATTATTTGAATGCGCAATATTGTAATCAAATTATGTATTAAATTTGCAAAAAAAAAATTTCGAGATAAAATTTGCAATCAAAATAACATAAAGAAAGTTAATGAAAGCTGCAGCAACATTTCAATAACTTTCTTGATTTTATTTTGATTGCAACTTTTATCTCGATTTTTTTTTAATTTATTAATTTTAATACAAAATTTTGCATTAAGAAAATTAATTTTTAGAGTTGTAAAGCGTCTAATATTATATATGATATTCATTCACTAAACGTGAACGTACATTATTATGCAACTGAAGTGAATGATATAACGAAATCACTTACAGATGCGTTCAGTCTATTTTACCACGAGCGGTTCCCTTCAGCATTCTTCTCCTTTTTTTCTTGCTTGCAATCATTCTTCTTTCTTACCAACATGATAGTGATTGTGCTCCACAGTCGTGCTCAATTTTCGTTCTTCTCTCACTCGTGTTCGAACAACGCACAGCACATTTGGCTTGGATGCGTGTCGTGTATGAGACTGGTCTACGCATCCACTTAATGGTACGGAGAGCACAATGAGCATGTGGCGTGTCGACTTAAATATGGCTGGCATGGATTCACTACTGAGGGAAGGTTTATTTCCGCATCCAGTGCAAAAGGCTAGTACACAGAACGACTGATTTATGTATCAAGGAAGTACATAGATAGTCGTAGATTACTATGAACATCCCAAGCAACAATTCGTTTGCTTTAAAGAAGCACTTCACACTGTAGCAATCATATAGTACCACGAAATTCATTTATCGTGTGACAGCGCTTAAAGTAATGTTTTGATCCGATAAAACATCCTTAAAGTATTTCCAGGAAAGCTTTTATCATCATTATGGAATAAATTTAAAGATGATGGTATAAAACTTCGATAAAACTGTCTCTAAAGGTTAACCTAAAAAGAAACTCCTTTAAATACTCCACTCTTGGGTTTATTGGATGATACACCACACACATGCAATAGTCTCTCTAAGTTAACTCACACACATGCATAATATTGTTCTATAGCACAGTCGGTGTCATTTTTATAGTGTGACATTCGTATGGTCATCCAATAAATTGTTCACCGTAGTTTTATACAAGGATGGACTTTGTGATTTTTTAATGAATTGACACTTGACACAGTTTTCTGAAATACACAATTTCTGCATTAGAAATCCTTGAAATCTTTAATGAAACCCACACGTATGCACTCGTTGTAAGCTTCGAAATTAATTAAGGTGATCTCTGCGCAGAAATTCACTGTATTTTATTGATAAATGTATGATGGGGTACATTTGCAGAAAAGTCGACAAAGAATTGTCAAGCATTTCTATAGTAGCAACAACCATGTAGTGTTTCCGAGCAATGCCGACCATATGTGAGGTTAGCTGAGTGGTAGCGTGTAAGACGGGCAATCAACAGACATTAGTTCGATGCCAGCTGCGGAAATTTTGTTTTTCTATTTTTTTTTTTTCAAATTCGTTCAATGACAGAAAATTATGATATAAAGCAAATGACGTACGCCTTTTTAAAGCATGATTTAGTGCTACAATAAGGTTCTATTGGATTAAAAAACGGCGCCAAATGCCATTATTGGACTGTTATACCCTGTAAAGTGCCCCTATTAATGCTACAAGAGAATATTTTACGAAGTATAATAGGAATGAAATTGTTACTTGGGATATGAGTGCAAAATATAAGCGCTGGCGTTTTGTCGGTGATTACATAATGGGTACGTTTATAACATTTGTTTATAACTTAGTTCTGTGGATCATATTAGGGAGTACATTTTATGTAAATACATTACGTCATGTAGATGTATGTTATTAAACTTTAAACGAAAAGATAAAACTGTATGCATACATTATTAGGAAATTTTAGGGGATGCGGCGCATCCACCGCATCTATGGACTGCACGCCACTGCCGCCAAGGATTACACTTACGCCTATTCGGCGGTGAATATATTATACTGAATATAAAAAACTAAAAACGTGGCAGTTGCCGATATCATTGAAACGATTTTCGTACGATCAATTGTAAAAAGTTCGACAGCAGTCAAACGAGCTTCCTTCAGGACTAGTTGGAAAGTAAATAATTCAATCTGAAAAGAAATAAACTGTAATTGACATCACAGGCTTATTTGATCTGATATACATTTACACTTGGGAGCAAAAAAATCGACCCACCACAAATGCTTCCATTCTAAATGGAGTAGGGATTTCAGTGATGGAGTGGCCAGCAAGAAGCACTGACCTAAATCCCGTTGAACATTTATGTCTTTTCGGATTATGAAACTGTGTTAAAACTTTTTCCGTTCGAATTTCAGTGTATGTGTTCTTGTGTTTTAAAGCACAGCGTTTGGGGTGGGTCGATTTCTTTGCTCCCAAGTGTATTTACACGTCTATCCACAAGCTTGTCCCCTCGCATTCTCTCCATATCATAGTACAAAATATTCCACGTATCACGCATCGATCCGTCATTAATCAGTGAACCTCCATAGAATAACACAAAAAGGTCAAGAATATTCCACAAGACTATCGTAAGCATTGACCCAAAAGTTTCATAGTCTCTTGATTCCATAAAATGCGGCAACAGTAGAACACATTCAAAAAGTGCCGCGATATTTCCTAAAAACACAAAATATGTAACTGCACAAAGTTGATACATTAACACCCTGTTGGCTTCAGTCACTCGCATATTAATCCTTGCATGCATTTCTGCAACAATTTCAATCTGATTTGCCATTTGCACACTTTGCAGGTTCACAGGAATATGCCATGCATTCAATGTTCGTCTATTACAATCCGCTGTTTTAAGAATCCGGGATAGTTTTTCGTTGACAATATCATAAAAATGCTTACAAACCAATAAGGATAAAGTAAATGCATTTAACATTGAAAGCACCACTCCAAATGCAAATAGACTCAACATCATGCCCATTTGACTCCAGACATGTTGGCTGTCGAATTTCATTACATATCCGAATATACTGAATCCTAAAATTACTTGATTCAATGGAAGAGCTGCTTTGGCAATAATAAACCAATTTAGGGTGCCAACATTGGTCGATTGACCCCACTCGCGGTTATAAATCAATTCGGCCAATTTCAACATTTCATTGATCACTGTCAAAATTTGACTACTGTTCATAACACAACCAATAAAGGACACTACGAGCACTATATACAAGAGAATCCAATCCATATTACCGACATATACAGCAAAGCCTGTTAGTTGTGCGTGGTAAGTTTTACTCGAATCCATGATGGCAGGAGGCATTCCAAGAAGCACGATTAAACTTACAAGTAACGAGTAGATGGTATGAATAAAGGACTTTTTGAAACGACATGTATTTTTATCATAAGCGTACGGGAAGAGTCCTTGGAATTTGGCAATAATGTGCATTGTTTTTATAGAAATCCACAGAATATTAGATTTATTTATTTTTCTGTCACCTATGGAGTTGTACATGTTGATAACGAAGAAGGACATTCTCTTGTAGGTGCTAGATGAAAATGCTACGCAGAAGTGTAAAAAGTTCATTCGAGTAATGTATGTGTGTGGACAAGTAATTGCTTATCATTGTTTACCGAAACGACACAAACAGTTTATTAGTTCTATTCAGAAATGAGAAAAGTGTATTTTAATTATGTACCTAAGTGGTTTTATTTGTAGCGGCAATTGATTGGACATTGAGCTGTTTAGACGCCAATGAGGTTAGGTCCATTTAAAAAAAATTTCGTTTTAAGCATTTTGAATGCTTTGTGCACTTAGTTGATGGTCTGGAATCAAATAGCAATTTTCGGTTTTCATTATCGAAAAATTTCAGTTTTGTCGAATATTTTCTGAGGCAGGGAACTAAGAGTCTCTCATCTGCACACTGCTGCTGAGACTGTAGTTTCGAAGGCTCAACCGGGTCAATACATTAAGGGGCGCCGAGGGCGCCACAAAACTGACGATTTATCGGCTGATCGATTGGGCAATCGATTGCCCACAATCGATCTGCCGCCCGTACAGCACATAGGTACATTAGGCAATTTATCGGGCAATCTGAAATATACAGTCGCACGGTCCACAAGACACAACACAAAATAGCGAAAATTGTACCATTTTTGGCGATCGAAAATGGACATCCATTGCTACTTTGTTGGAGAATGACCGCCACAACCACAGCATGAAGAACGACCACAGGTTTATGTCAAAAAATCAGCAACTGAGAACACATGATTGCCATGACAGCTTGTACGGAAAATTGCATTGACAATGCGTTCCACATGGCAAATCAAAAAATTGAATCCGATGGTCCCATACACCTTCCGATTTATCTCGCAATCAAAAAATCGGGTATATGGTGGCCCAAGTCACAATTCGTCTGCTTTAAAGAAGCACTTCATCCTGTAACAATCATATAGTAACATGCAATAGTCTGACTCTAAATCAACACACACACATGCAAATTTTCTTCTATAGCACAGTCGGTTTCATTTTTATAGTGTGACATCCAATAAATTGTTCAGCGTAGTTTTATAGAAGGATGAACTTTGTGTTTTTTTAAAGAATTGACACTTATGAAGTGCTCTGGAATGCCACGTTTCTTGAATTGAATTCATTGAAATGTTGCATGGAACCAACATTTCCTCCCTCCTTGTTAGCTTATGAATTAATTATGATAATCTAGGCGCAGAAAATGTCTGCATTTTATTGATGAATGTGTGGATTTAATCGACTTCAACTGATTGACATATAAAGAAGAAGGTGCATTGCAGAAGAGTCGATAAAGAAGTGTTGAGCAACTTCACCGCTCTATACGGTTGTAAAGAAAGCATTAAAAGCGCTGGAAAGCTTCATAGTACATAGACCACCCTTGGGGTCTTCTAGTCACTGATCAGGTTCTTTCTCCCGTCTCATCTAAAATTGCGGAAAGACAAATTCAAAATTAACTGCGGATCTTAGTCTCAAGCTAGTGGAAAAAAATTAGAAACACCGGGGAGTAGTTTTAGTTGTCCTACTTCTAACATGAGAGTCCCTACAATCAATCTTTTTCCAATGATCAGCCTGGGTTCATAATGACATTCTGAAAGTAATTACCTGATAATTTTTGTGAAAGAAGAAATAGAAGAAACATTTTGCTATCATCCATGTATTATTGTTATATCCCTTGCTTTTGCTTACTGTTAAGTTGCTACAGATTACCTACTTGTATGCCGGGCTCAAAACTTGGACATTGTGCTTTTGAAGTTGCAGGTGCGTGTTTTATTTTAAGCCGATTTCTCATCCAAATATCATCACCAAATTTAGGAGGGGGTTGGAACCTCCAAATCCATATGTAGGATCGACACTAGTTTCAAGTCATTTATTGTGAGTCCGTTGGACCATGTAAAAAATCAAACTGCCACCCTGAACGAAATTACTGAAGCAAGGGAACGTTTTTATCGAGATTTTAAGAGCGACAGCGATAGTTTCATATTTCCGTTCTCGATTTATTGCCAATATCTGGTAATAAGATACAATATCTAACAGTTGCCTAAAGGTAAGCCCAAATTTACAAATAAATCAATATTTTGCGTCCTTTAAATTTTTTCCACATTTTTTAATGGGAAATATGTACTATGTTTCCACCGGAAAAAGAGATAAATTCATTTTTAAATCGTGGATTAATAATTACTAGTTGCAATTTAATTTATTGTTGAGACTATGGCCAAGAGGTTCCAAGTTGTTGAGGAAAAAAAGAAACTTTTAGAACCAGAAAAATTCGAGAAAATGATTGAAATGGCGTGCATCTACCAACATTTTTTTATAGAGATGAGATCGCCAAACTAGAGTTGTGTCCTGAACACGCAGATTGTTCCAGTCGAAGCTATTACTGAAAGTTTATTAAAAGCATTTTCTTCGATGTAATTCCACGGATTAATTTAAATTTTGAATTTTCCAATATCCGACAGTTTGCAAAAAATGTATGAAATTGTCGTTATTTTTTATATTGATCATTAAATGCACCCAATCGAAACATTTCGTTTGACCACCATGGGTCACACAAGAAAACGCTAATTTTGGAATAACCGTGTGACCAAAAACTGCAAAATAAATTTGACCAATGATGTGTTTTGTTATTACACTAAGGTCATATGTTTGACCCGAAATGAATGACCACGATTTTCATTCATTTTTGGTCAAACACATTTTTGGTCATTTATTTAGCTATTACACTAGTGAGACAAATTTTTTGCGTCATTGGTCAAACTTTATTTGATAGTGTAATACCTCCTTGAGAAACAGTATACAGGGTGTCCGGAAACTGCCGCATAAATGCACCGTATTATGCTTAACCATTAGCTGCCACAGGCATTTAAAGATTTTTGAAAAAAATATTTTCTTGCACGACTTAAAGCTTAATATCTCGAAAGCTAGACCAGCTAGAATAGTGAAATAAAATGATTATTACAGCCAACAAATTTATCTATAAAATAAAACTAACCGCACTAAAATCGGATAAGAGGTTTGCTTTTTACAGAGCTTCAAAGTCAAATTTGCGTGATTTGACACAAAAACAATCTTTTTTTCCATCTCAATTTTCTCCAACTTCTGCCAAGGTGAGGTGCTTGTACGATTCTTTTAAAAATTGGCGCATAGTCTTACGATCATATCTTTCTTAGCTCTTAGCTCCATTACTTCTAACAGTTTTTATACGTTTAGTGTAGAAAGCTAGGGTTAATTTTAGCTCGAATTCAATACAATTCAATTCACACTGCCCCTAAAGATCTGCAATTGGTAAAATCTATTCAAAGTATGTCGAAATCGAGCCAAAATTAACCCTATTTTTCTGCACTTAAGGTACTAAAACTGTTAGAAATAATGGAGCTAGAATAAAATGATGTAAGAAAGATATGATCGTTAGTCTATGCGCCAATTTTTAAAAGAATCGCACAAGCACCTCACCTTGGCAGAAGTTGTAGAAAATTGAGATGAAAAAAAATTGTTTTTGGGTCAAATCACGCAAATTAGATTTTGAAGCTCTGTAAAAAGCAAACCTCTTATCCGATTTTAGTGTGGTTAGTTTTCTTTTACAGGAAAATTTGTAGGCTGTAATAATCATTTTGTTTCACTATTCTAGCTAGTCTAGCTTTGGAGATATTAGGCTTTAAGTCGTGCAAGAAAATGATTTTTCCAAAAATCTTTAAATGCCTGTGGCAGCTAAAGGGTTAAGCTGATGGGGTATGTTCCGTACAACTTTTGGCTGGAAATCAACTGAGGAATCATAATCCGGTGCGTTTATGCGGCAGTTTCCGACACCCTGTATAATTAAATTCAGTTTAACCTGCTTTTGTAAGTATTTTGTTTATAAAAAAAATGTGCCATTATTGATGAAAAAGTATTTAATTTTTTGTTTGTTTTATTTTCGTACACAAGGTAAATATCCTGTGAATAATATATAAAATATTACAGATTATTCTAAAGTGAATGATAGAATTTCGGGATAAGATAGCGGTAGTAAACCGCTCAAGTTAATTTAGGACGAAATTGAGCACGATTCCGGTATCTGTGGCGTCAAATTTTGAAGATGTCTGAAACGATCGAATTTGCAAACCTTTTTCGCGAAAACGTAACCATTATCCATTTCTTTGGGGTAGTTTAAGCTGACTGGACGTACAGCATTTTGCTGTACAGTACAGCACTTAGAGCAGGTATTAATAGAAGGAGAGGAAATGTCACTTAAAAAGTGTGCCGAAAGCGCAAATTCATGGGAGAGAAAAATACAAGAACAAAACTGGAGAAACAAAGCGATTTGACACAAGTAGAGTAACAGTACATCTCAATTCAAAAAAAGTTCCATGCTTTGACAACCCACTATTACAGACAAAGAGAATAAAGAATGAAGAAGAACTCAACCAAACGAATTTTTGACACAATTCCTTCTTTACTGTTAGATGCTTGCTCTCCCATGTATTAGATTCTCGGCACATTGTTGAGATGTCACTTTGTATGGAATTCGTGACTTTCGTCCTCTCCTTCTATTAATACCTGCTCTAAGGTACACCATTTTGACCTGTCGTAGGCACAGCATTGGGAAATGTACAGCAAAATTTACAGCTTCTTCTATTCCACACAATGAAGCCTAATTCACTATGTACATAATAAGGTCCTCGATGACGCCTGTGACCAGTCTTGAAAGCTTTCAAGGTGTAAAGTTGGACTATACTCGTACTGTACCCTGATATTTAGCGAAATAATCACACTTTTATGCATGGGCGTAGCCAGGATTTCGGTCAGGGGGGGCAAGCCCGCAATTTTTTTCTACATCATAATTTTCTTAGGAGTTGAAATCGTCGGTCACGAAAATATTGTTAGGCAAATTTTAGAGTAGTCGGTGCACAGGGTTACGACCCATGTGACGGACTATGATCTCTATGATGGGGATAAATAACATTGCTGAGCGCGCTGTTGATCTCAACACCTCAACAAAAAAGCACAAGATCTTGGAAATCTGATGTCACTTACAAGTCTGTGACCTTCGTCCAAAGATGCACTGTCACGCCTGTTATTATACCCTTCGCTCATAGAGTGAAAGGGTATATTAACTTTGTCATGAAGTTTGTAACGCATCGAAGGAAGTATCTCCGACCATATAAAAAGTATACATATATGATCAGCATGACTTGAGGAATCGATTGGGCGATGTCCGTCTGTCTGTCTGTTGCGACGCATTTTAGTCGGCCAATTTAAAAGCTATGAAGCTGAAATTTTGCACAAATGCTTCTTTTTGCTACAAGCAGTTTGTATGTTTGAAAAAAATCGGACAATGGGGTCATGGGGCTGCCATACAAACCCAACTCCACAAATTAGGTTCTTCTAAGAAAAACTTTTTTATTTTTGTACCAAATTCAACCAAATTTCACACAAATGTGTTTCTATTGATAACACAAAACATATAGAAGAATGGATCAAATCGGATCATGGAGCCATGGGGCTGCCATACAAACCTATCCCCCCAAATTGAATTCTTCTAAGAAAAACTTTTTTATTTGTCCACCAATTTCAACCGAATT
Organism: Microchrysa polita; assembly: GCA_949715475.1. Taxonomy (NCBI): domain Eukaryota; kingdom Metazoa; phylum Arthropoda; class Insecta; order Diptera; family Stratiomyidae; genus Microchrysa; species Microchrysa polita. The sequence continues at coordinate 140,551,666 of OX454415.1, read as the reverse complement.
TCACACAAATGTATTTCCATTGCTGACACAAAACACATGTAAGAATGGATCATGTCGTTCCATGGGGTCATGGGGCTGCCATACAAACCAAACCCCCATTTTGGTTCTTCTAAGAAACATTTTTTACACCAATTTCACAAAACCTTGAATTAATGTGTCTTTATCAATGCAACTAAAAATAAAATAATATAATATAATAATAATAAAATTTTCTGAGTAAATATTTTTATTTGCCCATTTTAAACCCCACACAAATATTGTTTTGCCGACGCAACGGAACTTTTGTGAAGACAGAAGGAAAAGAATGGGGGGGATTGAATACAAGTCGTAGGTACGCCCGAAAAACTTTTTGCCCGAGGAGAGCGAAGGGTATCCAACTTTCGGCCGCACCCGAAATTAGCCTCGGTCTCGTTTTTTATTTAATTTTAAAACCAAATTTTAAGAAAGGACAGTCGAAATTGACTTTCTACACAATTTAAAAAAAAAATGCCCCTGCACGTCTTTATACATTCACTGGTGATTCTGATTACATTCAACTGGCCTCCAATTTCAGCTTTTTAGGGCTCCATTACACAATCATATTTCTATTATCAAATGTATGTCATATCCTTAAGCCTACTTAATTCATTTCGGTTTCAATTTTCCCACATGCACTAAACGAAATCAATTAGGCTTAAGCATATGACATACAGATGATAATTAGAGGTACGGAAATTTCGTTTTTACGAAATATGTAGATGCGAATTTCGGCGAAATTTGCTCATTTTTGCGAATTGATGCGAAATATTCAAATTTGTACTTTATCCACGAAATGTTAATTTTTCTTCAAAAAAAAACAATAATTTTTCTTCTCAGATTGATTTTTTGTCAAAAGGTTCCCATTATTAAGAATAGAGAAATTTCCAAAAATGAAAAAGTTGCAGACGATCACAATAGTTTGCTAAACACCGAGTAAGGTGTTTAGTCGGAGGTTGGATGAATAAACTTTGTTTCCTGCATCGGGTTTTTTTTTAAGTTAAAGTTTTTTTTGTGGTTCGATGAGCCCCAAAATTGAAATGAACTCTGCATTAAAAAGCGAAACTGTACTCGCGGGTTCTGCCTCAGAGGTTTGTTTCTCTTTTTACCGTAACTTGTTTAGGGGCGTAGTCGACTTTGTGGTAAGTATTGTCAAAACATTTCTTGACAACTTAACTCGTAGTATCATTCAGTATAGGGTGGCTACTTCCTAGTCGATTTTACCGCCTATTACTATTAAAAATTTCTGAATGAAATGTGATCGTGACTTCACAAGTCGTTTCATTGTGATCAGCGCCCGCTCTAAGGGGGGCAAGCCGGGCGGTCGCCCGGGGCGCCAAATTTTAGGGGCGGCTTTTTGGCTAGAACTCGAAAAAATATAAAAGCCAGAAGGAAAAATTCAATATCAATTTCCATTAAGTGGAAACGAAACCTACAGATGAAATAAATAGTTGAAAGTTGTGTTTTGAAGAAAAAAAGTCATTGAGAGCCAACAATTGATAGAAGGTGCTGCATTTAGAATCCTAAAATGCTTGCCTAGTAAGAGTTGCGTAATTGTACGTCTGTGATGCTAGCCCCCGCCCTACTTCCGAAGCTATGCGCTATTGAAGTTTTACTTTAAAACTGAAATTGGAGATTTATAATATAATTTCGTCCTCCAATTGAACATTTAATGCCTCTTCTTTTGACCAGCATTAAGGATTATATTTCATCTTTCTATGCATGCTCCCTTAGTGTTAGTCTTACCAAAGGGGAGATCCATCTAATTTTTAAATAGAGGACGAAAGTACCTATAGAACGTAATCTTATTATTGAGTTTATATGCGAAACGTCGCATTTTAATTTCCGGAAGTAAGGTCTAAAACTTTATTTTAGTCTATTGAATCGGAAGGGAGCACGTCCCCTAAAAAAATATTAATCCTCCGGAGAAATTGATATCAAATGAGAAATAATGATTCGTATAAACACTAAACACATAAAAGCGATTAAAACAAAGTCTCCTGAGAGAAATTGCATACCCCTGCAAGAGTTTTGGAAACTTCTATAAACCTTTGGCGGCAATTTGACTTGAATTCACCCGATCTCCTCGTGGATGGATCGCCTCAGTTGGTTCCCATTGCGTTGATTCATCTATAGCATTTAAAGGTCAAATTTCGAACAAAATTGTTTGGGTTTCAGCAAGATGAGGGATGGAATCACAGTACACGTTACCAGAGCCGCAGTAGCAGTACTTCCTTTTTTCGGAATGCTTAATCAGGACTAAGCTTGATTCCCCCGATTTAGCTAGCTCTGACCTTCTTCTTTATAAAAATTCTCAGTAAGGGCGTAGTCTGGATTTTCTAAAAACATAAACATTTTTTCAACATCATGCCCTAGCCCGGATTTTTGTTTACCCTCCGAGGGTATGTCATTCCCATTAAACTATATGACAACAAAAATATTTTTAGAAAAAGGGTTAAACATTTGACATTTGAGAAAGATAAATCCAGAGCGACCTTTTTCCTTTTAACGATAAATGGCATCTACATGAGTTTCACTCTTTCTTGATTACATCACATGACCTTTGTCACAAAAATATCCCTTTCAGACGAAATGTTTTTAAATCTATTAACTTACCAAAGGAAACTTCGTGTGAGGAGGCCTTTATTCTAACGTTAAAACATGGCGGACAGCAAAATCTCTATAAAGTATACATTTAAGCACTGCCATCTAGATAGACAGGCCGAACTGCAGAAATTTGTTCGTCCACGAGTGGACAAAGTGCGTTCGTGACCAGTGACAGTTGACATTTCTAGAGCTCACAAACACCAGTGCTTCGGTACCCAAAAGTTTAAATGTGCCGAGCGTTTATTACGAAACAAAGGTTATGGTTTGCTTTCGTGTGTTTTTTATGTGCAAGTGGTAAAATAGTATACATCAACATCGTACTTACCATATTTATCTCAAAAATCAACGCACTGGCATGTGTATATCATAGCAACTCACACAAAATGACAGGCTGACAGCCACTGATATTTGGATTGTGGACAATTTGTGGATTGTACCGAGCGGTACTTTGGCAGTACTAAGCGCGGTCCATGACTCACCATGGCAGTACTTGTGTTGCATGACGACTGACAGATCAGCTGATAATCCGGCCTGTCTATCTAGATGGCAGTGATTTAAGCCCAGAAGTAATGGAGTGATGAAACAGGGACAATATAGGCTTTTTGGCGGCGAAATATTTTCTTGAATGAGGTTAGTTGGCCAACATGATCGGAAATATAGGTGGTTAGGATGCTCACAAAGAGAACTTAGGATGTCACTTGGGGCATAATTTAAGTTTCGAAAGGCTAGGTCACGCAAACGCGGATAGGATATGGATATGATGATGTTTATGACACCTACATGTGGGTGTTCAAGCTTCGGATATTAAATGCCTAAAACTGCAGTCTCAATAGAATTGTGCGGATGATACTTTTAGAGTGCCTGTCTCGGAATAACCGAGACCACCAGACTGAAATCTTTCTTAAAATTGCGATTGAGACCAGGCGCCAACTGACACCACCAACACGCAGATTTGTAGCACTGAAATTTTCATACGTAGAGCATCGACTTTTTATGAAGTAATACAGCAGTAAGACAAAAATGTATCCTTGATCAACCGACAGACAGGGGAAGGGAGGGTCAAGCACCACTTCCCGCCCTGCCTCCCCAACCTCCTGGGCTACAACTATAGTTCTCAAGATGTCGCATTTATGAAAATAAACCACGGGCGTTCCGCACTGATGAAATCCGGCTAACTGAAGTTTATCGGCTGCGTAGTCTGCAAGGATGTTATGGGAAACTACTCATCTACGAGTACTTCAACGACGTACATATTACCTACTATCAATCTGCCTTGTATATCACCCAGAGGCGGCAATTTGTCCTCTTGCCCGGGTCGGCGTAAGTGCTAGAGCGGGCGCTGATTGCGATTCTCTAGAATTCCTAGTTTAATAAATTTTAACAGCAACAAAATGTACAAAATTATGTTTTTATGCGAATTTCAGCGAAATTTCTAATTTTCAAAATTAGTTTATGCGAAATTCCTGTTTTTTATTTGCGAAATTTCCGTACCTCTAATGATAATAGAAATATGACTGTGTAATGGAGCCCTGAGATCGTAGCTTGTCTATGTATATTCAATGCTATTTTTGTCTCTCGGACTGCATATTCTACTTGTGAGATCTATTGTGAGCTGGTATAATTTAGCTACAAAATGAATCTTGATTAAATAATTCGAAAGATAAGGACATGTGAGATTCGTTCTTTACCATTTCTCACTAAAATCCCTTTTAGATGGAATGCTGATAAATTCTACTACCTTCCCGGAGCGACTTCATGTGGCAGTTAACCCTCGGTTGTACTAATCGGTCTGGCCAGACCTTTTTCATTTTTAAGTTGCTGTAAAATGAAAACCGTTTTAGCCACCACCACAATGTTTCGTGACTTTTCCTAAAAATTTGTCAGCTTTTCATAACCCCAAAAATATTTGGAACAAATATCCTGCGAGAGAAGTTATAAGGACTTTTTGGTCAGTACATTACATTGTTACCTATAGATTTTTTTCTACCGAAATCTGTGCATTTTATACAAATGTCCAATCTTTTCTTTGGAAACTAGATAGTTGAGTACAGTTTCTTCCTTAATTTTTGCTTGTAGTGTGATATGCATTATTTGTCGAAAGTCGTTGGAGATAAAATAAGTGATAGCATGATCATCTGTGGAAATGTTCACATGTACTTGCGCATATTGTTCATTCAAAAACGAATTCTCTCTCAATTTTTTTTTCTTAGAAAAATATTACGTTAACATGTCATAACAACAAAAACAAAACAAAAATTGTAGAAGGACATTACTAATGGGTCTGGCCAGTCCCCACTGTATTTGTGAGCATTTAACAAATACAGTGGGGACTGGCCAGACCCATTAGTAGGTACTTTATGTGACTATTCAAACATTAGTTTCTCCGAGGGTTAAAATTGTGTTCTGCAGCTCAGAAGCCATGCAATGAAACGCATGAAAATATGGGATTCTAGCAAAAGAAAAAAGAGTCTCCCTAAAGGGAAGCATTTCTGATCTACTTATTTTATCGATTCATGATACTCACACGTAGGTATCCCTGTTCTGGATATCAAGTGCCTGAAAACTACAAATATTTTAGTTTTCCACGAATGAAACATATGTATGTATTGTGACGCAGCCTCCGTACCTCCGTCAGTTACGAGTGGCCACTTGCTGCCGTCCATTTGTCCCTGCCACCTGGCTGAAAACGATCACGGTCATGCATTCCGCGGCACTATATGGAGCGGCAAAGAAGGCGTCTGGTTAGTTTTCCAGACTACAGTCTCAGGATTGTACGAAGTGCCTGGATTCAAACTTGCATTTTTACGCCCTCAAGCATGGTAAAGTGCAGACAATTTTTTACTACATTTGTAAGAATTTTTTCACCATAATCATTGGCCAGGGGGAGGGGGATCAGGGAGCCTGGCTAGATAGTTGAGTCAAGCGAGATAATGGCACTTTCATGTTTGCTAATCATTAATTTTCCATAACTTGGAACCGACCGAAATTTCTGAAATTTCACACTTTACGAGATACTTGCCGAAAATCTCCTCTAAGTTTCAAGGTCCTATCCTATACCTATCCGCGTTTGGAAGTTACATAAATCTGAAATTTCTGAAATCTATCTTTTGTTTTATGCGTTTAATCTTATTTCGAGTACTCTTACTGTTATTACTGCTTCACATGCTGATGACTTTTTGTGAAATAGAATTAGTGGCGTAGATAGCTTTTCGGAGGGGGATTGAAAAAATGGGCTGCTTCTTAAAGGTTTTGAAATTGTTCCTTGTTTAGCTGAGATTCTGGAGGAATAGGTTTGGCACAGCGAAGCAAAATAATACGCGGGAGTTTCATCCCGTTAGGCGAAAACGTGAAATCTTAAGGTCCATCTAGATAAGTCGCCAAATGGCGACACGTGCAGCCAAATGGCTGTTGTCATTCCATCCAAACATGTCGCCATTTGGCTGTGCGTCTAGTTTTGATATTCAATATGGCAACTCAACCAACCGCTTTGACAACCGCTTGTCAAATTCAAAGTGACAATTTTCCAACTTTTGTTCGTTCTTTTGTGTGAAAATGAATAATTCTTGAATGGCCGTGTAATAATACAAACGCGTAGAGTCCGATTTTGATAATTGAATTTAAAAAAATCACCAAAATGAAATAATGTTGGTTAAGTCATTTTCTGTCTACATTTGGCTGCTAGTGTGGATGCTAAGTAGCAGCCAAATGGCTGCACGCGATGCCAGTTTTTGGATGCGCAGCCATTTGGCGCCTAGTCTAGAGGGACCCTAACAACTGAGAGGATTATAGAATCGCTAAAGATTATGACTACGCAGAATACGCTCCACACTTTGAAAGTTCGAACCTGGAAGGTTGGCGGGATAACTTAAAATTGAAAGTTCGTCTGCAATAGCAAGCGCAAATGCTAAGAATCGTTCCCGCATCCATGGAGATGAATGCGGTAAAAATAGGCCTCAGTTAGTGGCCCAGAGCGGGGAAAGCGGACGTAATTACGTTGAGGCCGCCTCTGTGAAATAATAGAAAGATCGTCCGGCATATGAGTGAACGAGATGGTTGTGATTTTATTCGAGAAAAATCGGGTAGCATGATGCAGTATTGTTCAAGCAAGTGCCAAATATCAGGTACGCCAGAACATTTTTGCTGTCCACCATGCTTTATCGTTAGAATAAAGCATATGTTACACGAAGTTTTCTCTGGAAAGTTAAAGGAATTTAACAGCATTTCGTCTGAAAGAGATAAATTTGGTGACAACAGTTACATATATATGATGAATAGAACTAGGACCATGATGTTGAAAAATAATTGAACTGAAAAGACACCACCACTCCCGGACTTGCTATAAAGAAAAATTTATATAAAGAAGGAGCTAGTTAAATCGAGGGAAACTAGCCAAATGCTGATATTAGCATGCCCGGAAATGAATTGGGGACTGCTATTGGGCTTCGGTAATGTGTAACTGTGATACCATCCCCCAAATAGTGATGAAAATGGTACCTTAGAATGAAGGTTGTCGCAGGAGACTTTGTTCTTATACTTGGTGTTTATGTGACTCATTATTTCTCATTTCCTATCAATTTCTCCTTTAGTGGACGAGCTCTCCTCCGATTCACTAGGCTAAACAATTTTTTAGGCCCTAATTCCGGAAATAAAATTGCGACGTATCACTTATAAACTCAATATTTAAATTTCGTTAATTTTGTCCTCCATTTAAAAATTTGATGGCCCTCCCCTTTGGTAAGGACTAGGGATCATGTATAGAAGTAGTACTAAATGTTCAACTGGAGGACGAAATTATCACATAATTGTTCTCCAATGAGTTTCCTTTTTAACGGAGAATTTAGCACATAACTGAGCAAACTGATCCACTTTGCTTTTCGGAAGTAGGGCTGTGCTAGCATCACATACGTATAATTTACGCAACTTCTGTTCAGTATTTTAGGATTCTAAGTGCAGCAACGTTTCCCAAGGACGATACAGTTGATAAAAAAGTGCATCTGTATCGAAAATTTCCCCTATAAATCGTTGAATTGGAATGCTACATTTAGATGTGTAGCTGCTACTTGGACTGCTCGATCAACTGTCATGCACAGCTGCTCGACCATCAATACTGGAAATTGTTTATTCATTTTTGAGCCAGGTTTTAGTGAACGTTATAATAATGTGCGATGAGAGATCGTATTTTGAAAGGAAAATTGCAGTTTTAGGTTTTTTGAATTTTTTATTGCCGCAACGCAATGTCTGCGGATGTATCAGCTGGTTAGAGAGAACTGACATTTCGTGTAGCAAGTCCATTCAGCGAACACAAACTTAGCAGTTTTCCAATTTCTTGTGGTGGGGATATGTAGCACATCCCAATATGTGCTCGCTGAATGCACTCATTATCTCGAAAATTTACCTGGAATGCTGTTACATTTGCAATCGGTAAAACGTGTTACGTCCGGTAATTCTTCCGCATCTCTTGATATTCACGAACTAAGATCAAACTGATTATAGCAGTTGAAGTTATACCAATTATATTGATGGCGTTTTAGCCCAATCAATATACATTACCAAAACCATAACTAATTATCTTCGTTTTATGAAGTTAATTAAACTTAAATTAAATTTACCAATAGTAATCATAATTTCGGATACTCAAATACTTATATTTGCTTTCTACAAATATGTCGTTATAATAATATACAGGGTGTCCCGCATTGGGTGGTCAGTACTGTAAGGGTTGATAGCACAACTTGTTTCAGCAAGAAAATTACCAATACAATCGGAGTTTTTTTACCGTTACCTTGTTATCGCTCTTTTTGTGAAAGTCATCGAAACTCGTGACTTGTCATGCAAAATCACAATTTGCAGCCCTCCTGATGACTTAATCCAAGATTTGATTTCAGTTTCAGAAACTACATAAAATTTCATAAAAACCGAAGTTTTTCCTGCTGCGAACATTATCGCCACTTTCAAGATACAGTTAAATAAAAATAAAAATAACAGGCGCGACAATCCAACATTGGACGAAGTCCGCAGGATGTGTTAGTGACATCCTATTTCCAAGATCTTATCTGCTTTTTGATGAGGTAATGAGATCAGCATCATGCTCAGCAGTGTTATTTATCCCCACAAATGGGTACTCGTTTAACATCTGAGTGAGATCATAGTCTGTCACAAGCTCGTGAGTTCGAAAAACACAATGGAACACGGTGAGATTCGAACTCATGAGCCTGTGCACCGAAGGTGCGCGCACTAACCGCTCGACCAGCCAGACCACAGATACAGTTACTCAAACTTAAAATAGATTTTTCATCGAAATTTCAAACAGTAATTTCATAACGGTGCTTTATTGGTACAACTCTGCAAAGTTGATAAAAGTTGCTTCAACATGTTGGCTTTCCAACGGTTTTCATATTTAGATAGCAGAATTTTAGGGAAACAGGATTTGAATTGTAAAAATCATAGCTTCAGTGGAATCGCTAACAATTTTGCCTTTACTCGAAAAAAACGACAAACAAAGGCTATTATAATTCGGGATAGCGTCTCGCTACATTATTTTGACCAGAACTGTAAGATATTTGAGATTTTGTACACAGTTTGGCAAATGCAGCGGTACCTTTAACAGTTAAAATTTAATATTTGCTATTTATAATCGAAAAGCTGTTATTCTTTCTTATGTTTTCACTTCGCAAGCGTGATTGTTTTGTTACTTTTTGGCGGTTAGGAAATGCAGGTATAATTGTTAATAATACAATTTATTTTTCGAATATAGCCCTAATTTTTAGACCAATTAAATAAAATCGCGATGGTGGAAAGCCAATTCTCCGAAAGAGAGTATGCGGATATGGTGTTTGTGTATGAGGTCGAAGGAGGAAATGGACTTGAATCAGTTCGAGAGTATAGTCGGCCATTCCCACAGCGACGAATTCCAGGCAGACGTACCTTGGGAAGAACGTATCGGCTTCTTGGAGAGACAGATAGAACACCAAACCACACCGGTAGAGAAAGAGCTCGCCGTACTAGTCTCGGAAGAGAAGAAGAGATTCTTAATTTCTTCGATACTAACCCAAAATTGACCACGCGTAGAGCAGCACTTCAGCTGGATATTCCTCGGATGACGATCCAAAAGACTCTTCAGTCGGACAACCGGTATCCGTACCACCTTACGCAAGTTCAGGAATTATTACCGAGCGACTGTGAGAGGAGGATAAGATTTTGTAAGTTTTACCCCCCGGGAACAGCTGCTGCAGCGAATTAATGATGTTTCTGACAACATAAAGGAAAACCCTCCTGAAATCCTTTGGACCATTTCTTCCATGCGCCGAAGGTGTCAAGTCTGCATACAAAATGGAGGAGGCCAATTCCAGCAGCATTATTCCAATTCATGAAACAGACCCATTTAATCATTAGTTTATTTTAGTTGATTGGTTCTTTCTCATATTCAAAACTTTATTTTCATTTTTATTTAACGAATTTTCAAAATTGCGATAGTAAAATATCAAAAATAAATGAATAAAATTTCTGTTTGAATAATCCGATAAGAAAATAATTACCATGTCTTTTTACATCCAACATGTGTAATTCCAAAATCCCGCAATGTAAATATGAAAAGTGATATACCGTTGGAAAGCCAACATGTTGAAGCAACTTTTATCAACTTTGCAGAGTTGTACATATAAAGCACCGTTATGAAATTACTGTTTAAATTTTCGATGAAAAATCTATTTTAAAATTTCTATTAAGTTTGAGTAACTGTAACTTCAAAGTGGCGATAATGTTCGCAGCAGAAAACACTTCAGTTTTTGTGAAATTTTATGTAGTTTCTCAAACTGAAATCAAATCTTGGATTAGGTCATCAGGAGGGCTGCAAATTATGGTTTTGCATGACAAGTCACGATTTTCGATGACTTTCACAAAAAGAGCGATAACAAGGTAACGGTAAAAAAAAAATCCTGGCTGAAACAAGTTGTGCTATCAACCCTTACAGTATTGACCACCTAATGCGGGACACCCTGTATAAAGGTAGTATAAAGCATGTCCTTTCACAAATAGTACCTTTATTGTCATCTGTGTACACAAAAACACAATACATATTTGATATGTTTCACGCGACCAGTAATACGAAAAATAAAAAACCGCGCATTTTATCGATATCTCTGAGAATAATGCGTACCATGGCCAAATACCAAGGAATATTTCCGCACATTTACAACAAAAAGTCGAACCGCTTTCAAAAATCCAGGATTTTCAGTTGCTATTCAGTGCTTGTATCTTTGGTCTGCATAATTAGAATACCGTTCGTTTTAAACGATTACCTTCATGATTTTCCATTTCAATACGAGTATAATGGGTTTGCTAAAACTGTTTCAATTGTCGATGGAATTATCGTGTATCTAGTGGTGTTTATGGCATTGATTTCTCGCTTTTTTAAAAGCGACGAATTATTATACACCGTCAACGAGATGTTAGCTTTAGGCGAAATAATTTATAAACATGAGTCGTTACACTCAATTAATGCTGGATCCTGGAATTTATTTCTATTTGCTAAGACCATACTGCCCGTGAATCAAATATTTTCTGGACTTTTTGTGTTTGGCATTATTGTTGAAGCTGATGCTGAAAATTTTTGGTCTCTGATGGGATATGCATTGGTATTTATCGTTTATGGATTTTTATTAACAATGTTAAATGCGTTCAGCCTATCAATTTTGGTATTTAAACATTTCTACGATATTATCAATGAAACGCTACGGCAGACTATCCAAACGCCTAGAGATAGAAGAAGTCTACTTGTGATTGGTTATCATCATTATTATTCTGGTCTTAATCAAACAATCTGGCGACATGCAAATGAAATTGAAATTATAATGGAGTTACATTCACGAATCTTTTTGCAAATGTCTAAATTAAATAAAGTTTTAATGCTGGAATTGACTGGACTAATATGCTTTATATTTGTGGAAAATATTACGACATTTTTTGAATGTTTCTTGATAATACCGGGGTATCTTCGAACAAAGGATTATATATCGGTTGGCGGAATGATATTTGCATCCGTTTGGAATTTTCTTGATATATTTATTTTATTTTATGGAGCGTCTTTAGTCAACTATGGATCAATGCGTGAACCGTGGAATATATTGTTCCGCGACATGGAAAGGATAACGTGTGGTAAACGTTTTGATAGAAATGTAAGTGGAATGTGTGTGATATAATATGAAAATTGTACTAAAATATATAGAACTTTCTTCACTCCATTTCAGATTGAATTGTATACTTTTCAGCTAATATGGAAAGAAGCTCAACTCAGTGCTGCTGGTCTGTTTACGATAGATCGAACCATGATAGTTTTAATGATATCAGCGACTTGCACCTATTTGGTGATTTATATTCAATTCAATATAGATTATTCAGCTTAGCAGCTAGATTAAAATAGATCATCATAGTTATAGAACTGAAATAATCCAGTAAAATACCATTTATTGTCGGCAAAAATCGTGTATCATTGATTTTGATATTGTTGGAATTTGTTTCTGTTTACGAGGAAAAATATTGTGACCCTGGTCTGGAAGTATTTGAAAAAGGAGAGAGAGGCAAGGTAGTCATATTTCAGTTTTCCTTTCTAATTTAAAAAAATGGTAAAAGCAACAGCAAAGTGTGAAAACGAAACCAATTGAATTACATTTTCTTTGCAGGTACACTCCGCGACACTTGAATAGGCCACCGTAAAAAAAAAAACATTCGAATCCATATATCGTCCACATAAATGCAAACAATCTACTTTTTTATTTTTTTAATGAAAGTTTATTAAAGTCTAAACAATACAAATAAAAAGTATTTCCAATATCTTTAACACCGAATTTTTCATAATTTTTTTTATTAATAGCATCATAAAAAGTGGCTCAAAAAATGCGACACTTGAACAGGGCCGGATTTACCCTCTGTAGCGCCCCTGGGCAGTAGTCGAGTTGCCGCCCTCCGTCACTAGTTTAAGCTGAAAGAAGATTATTCGCATTCATGTGAGGTGTACACTTTTTATTAAAGATACGTTGGTTTCCGGCGTTTTCGGAAACAGCAGAACTTCAGTGAAAAATGCAGTTAATTTACTTCTTAGACAGGCGTTATGACTGAACTTCTAATCAAAGTTAATGTTCAGAAGTATAGTTGTTGGTACTCCATTGAAGGTGAAATTATATGCTCGAGGAGGAGCGGACACTCCCTAGAGCACAAAAGAATATTTGAAAAAAATATGATGAGTCTACGCATTGGATGCATAAGCAACCCCTAAGACTGTCACTTGAAGGGAAATAATTCGATTCCTTAGAGCTGGCAATATAAAACTAACTACATACATTCGGTGCCAAAAACGGGCACTTTTTTTATTCGATATTTATTATTTTATTATCGCGATAGGTCTTAACGCCCTAAGAGCGGATCTGAACTCTTTTCCCCCGGGGTGACCCCGTTCTCATGCTACAGACACTGAAATGATTTTTTTCCGTACGGGATGAGTTTCCGTAACGTTTATTGAAATTTAAGTCCTTCGAAAGGTCTCGGCTCCCAAATAATGGATATTCTCTTAGTCACAACCGTTCTCCAGGTGCACCCTCACGAAATTGTCGTTTTCAGTACTTAATGAAACCAGCCCGAAATTGCAGTTTCCGGGAGGATGAGGTGGAGTATGCTATTTCAGGAGAAAGACAATGGATTCAGAGAACAGATCCGTTCATTGGTGGTCAAGACCTTTCGGTATAATAGGGTAGAAGTAAAAAAAGTAAAAGTGTCCGTTTTTCTTGGTTCCGAGTGTATGTTACTCCCACGTGCGATTTCCAAAGCTACAGTGGTTAGCTGGCCAACTGAGTGAGTGGACTGAAACCTACGGAGGCATTTTTAACGCCCCGTGCACAGAAATAAAAATAGTTCAGTTATCCGACTTTATTCCAATTTTAAAAGTGTTCGCCTGATTCGTTAGCCAGCCATATTGAAACAATTTGGGAGTCAATGCTCAATCGATTAATCGTTGGATTGTAAAAATAAGGGGCAAGGTCTCCAGGGTGGCAAAAGTCGAAAGCCTACTGACGTCAGATATGTAAATCCGCTGCTGACCATGCGAACGAGTTTTTCAGAGTTTCTTTTATTTTTTTCTAATTTATCTAAACTGCCTCCTAAAATATCGAAATGTGTATATTTCACAGAGCATTAATTGAATGAAAGGTTTAAAGTTTCAGAAATATGCCGCCCTTCAAAATTTGCCGCCCCGGGCTGTTGCCCAGGCTGCCCATATGGGAAATCCGGCCTTGCATTTGAATAGGACACTGTTTAAAAACAATATCTTCAGATATAAAAAAAAAACAAACGAACATAATTTTTTCCACATTTTAGCCAAGTTAAAGTAAATTAAATGGTTTTCAATAATGGGCTGACCCCCCCTTGTGTAGAAAACTTCATAAACTCTATTGGGAAGAGAGTCATAAAGGTTTTTCACATATTCGAGCGAAATAGTCGACCATGCCCATTTAATAGCTTGAATTAGTTCTTTTTCATCGGAATATTGACTTCCTGAGGAGTACACGCTTCGAGCTAGCCATCCCCAAACATTCTCTATAATGTTGAGGTCTGGCGAACACGGTGGCCAATCTAAAAGGCTGACATTCTGGCTACCAATCCACGACTTGACAACCCTGGCATTTTGAATCGGAGCATTGTCCTGCTGGAACGTCCACTTCAGAGGTCCAAAAATGTTGCTGAAAACCGGAAAAGCCTTTTGGAGCACGCCTTTATAACACTCTGCGTTCATGGTCGACGTTAAGAAATGGAGCTCATAAGTTCCATAATAGGAAATGGCTCCCCACACCATAACACCCCCCTGCCCGGCTGTGAAGACGATCCAATTGTTGCTCATCCTTCCGCAAATCGTGGAAATAATAACTGAACCCATCTGGGCCTTCCAAATTAATTTTTTCGTCGGAAAAAACGACGAGTCTCCAGTCGCGTTTCCACGTCATGTGCTCGCGACAAAATAGCAAGCGCATTTGTTTCCGCTCAGGTGTTAGCTTCGGTTTTTTTTTTTCAATTTAAGTTTCCTTATGTGAGGAGCTTTCGAAATCACCCGTTGAACAGTTCTAATGCTCGCTTGAACACCTGTTTTTATTTTAATTTTCCACGCAGGGTCGTATGAATTCGATGCTGCTCGAAGTATAGCTCGGCGATCCATGGCCGAAGTCGCAAATTTTGAGCGCCCTTTCATATTTTTCCCATAATTCAAATCATCTGCAAGGAAGTTTCTTATGACATGATAGCTTCTTCCGATTTTCAATCCGATTTGATTAATATTTAGTCCACAATCCCAATAGGCTTTTATGGAAGCCTTTTCCGCTTCAGACAAACACTTTCCACGGCCCATTATAGTCCTATTGTAAGCAATACATATATTCCGCTAGATACTAGATATTTTTTCCGACCACTTGCTCCGCGCACTTACAGAAAGAAACTGAAATAATAACTGATGTCCTATTCAAGTGTCGCAAAAAAAGCGAATGTTTTATGACCAAAAACAAAACAAAGTAATAAAACAAAAGAACGGTATACTTCTAGTATACGATTTTGCTTCCAAATAAAGGGTGTATAGAGATGTAGAAAAAATCAAACACTAGACAATTGAATGTTTCGAGTAATGCGCAGTTATAATTGGGATTAAAGGGTGGCCTATTTAAGTGTCGCGGAGTGTATGTATACTTACATTGCTTAGAACTTCTTCTTTCTCAGAGATTCCATATAATCATAGGTAAATTCCATATAATTATAGGCAAATCATACATAGATATCCAAAGCTCACTCAATATCGGTTGCACTGTTTTTTGGCCCAGTCGTCTGATCTGCGGCTGATCTCACAAATCCAACCGAACAGACACATGTATAAAGGCGATTGAGCGATTGAGCCATTGTTCCTTTGTAAGACTGTCGAAGAGAGTTGAAATTCTCTGGCGGAGCAGGTTTTCGTGCATGTTTTGACTACATAAGTGTATCTTTCTCCGCTGTCACATTACGCTGCTTTATTTGATAGTGGCACAACTCCATTTTCATTTTTCATTTTACAAATTTTCGTATTCCCATCTTCAGTAGATTTCTTGTAAAATGTACTTGTGCCGATATCCAACTGCCTACAGTTTTCCATGGATACTGGCATAAGAAATTTTGTGACCGTATCCAATTGCAATGAGTATTTATGAACATTCCTAAACTCAAGGAGACCTTGAGTCGACGATGCCGAAATTCAATAAATTAAATGTCATTTTCCATACTTAACTAAAAAAATTAAGTATAAAAAATTGAATCAATGGAGCAAAAAACCATGAGGAAGCAACTAAGAAGAATGGAAAATTTAAACAAGAAAGAATGCAGAATGAAAAATAGATTAACGTATTTGATTAAGTGCAGAAAACACAGTGTATACCCGAAATAAAAGCACTAGACAATGTAGAAGTAGAGTTCAACTTAGAAACATATTTTAAAATTTTTTTTTACCAAATAACAAGAATGTAAGTAATAATATGTATTAAGCAAATGTATTATAGAATAATTATTAAGATACCATTTATAGAAATATAATTCTGAAGAAGCCGAAGAATGAAGTAGGCGAAACGGCAATAAAGGATATTATGGAAATTAGCTGATGAAGTGAAAATTATTGAAACAGACTCTTTAACAGAGCTAAAAGGACAGGGGAGTGGGACACGTATCGCTCCCAACTTAATGAATACATCAGGAAAATCAGGTCTGCCACATGGAACTCGTGGGGAAAATTCTGTGAATGTGTCGAATGCACTAACATAGCTGCTAGAATTCATCGAGTTATGGCTAACAAGGACACTGAACACATCAGTACCTTGAAGCAACCTGATGGGCGCCACACGACTGATGCCTTGAAAACGGGCGAGTTACTTCTTAACACCCACTTTCCGGGATGCCCTGATTGGCCTTCAAATGAGGACAGTCTGCACAGAGCTAATTCTTCAGACTGGAGAACTGGAGCTAGACTAATCTTTACACAAGATAAAATAAAATGGGCTATAGGCTCGTTCGAGCCTTTTAAATCCGCCAGCACCGACAGGATTTTTCCGGCTCTCCTTCAAAAGGGTCTGGAGCTCCTAACTCCATATCTCTTGAGTATTTTCAGAAGTATTTTCTACTGGCAGAAGCATGTCGAAGCGGCTGCTGATAAAGCCATCAGGGCTCTTCGGATATGCAAAAAATTTGTAGGAAAAACCTGGGGTATGAAACCATCCATTATGCTCTGGATCTACAGAGCAATAGTTAGACCAACTCTAGACTACGGTCAACGCCGTCTATATATTAAGGCCGCAATGTAGAATCTTAGACGTCAAATTAGCAGATTACATTGTCGTCATCATCCCAAGTAGTGACGTCATGGTGACCATATGGCATTTAGCCAGTGGCTTGTTACTTTTTATTTATCTGTGCGGTTGTACGATGGCAGCACCGCCGTTGAAAAGTTTTACGTACTTACTCGTTTTTTCCTACAATATCCGTACTATCTTTTCGCGATCACAAATAAAATGATTGGTAACCCTAAATGGGGAAATCTTTCACTTTATCACTCATTTTCCATGCACTACATTTTGAGTATAATAACTTCCGTACACTGTCAATAAACCCACATAACCTGCCACTATCTTTTTAATTAATTGTTTGCCGTTCAAACACATTTTCTAAACAAAAATCGCGAAAAAAGTACACTCACTCGTCTGTGTGCCACTTTGTAATGTTTAGTCTCACTGCCTTGTTCTTGCTGTTGATGACGTGCTTATATTTGTTTCTTTTTTTTTTTTGCATCCGTCGATAAATTGAATACGGATCCATGCCGTCATTGTACAGCTGAGTTGCGGCCTTGATGTATCTAGATGGCGTTGCTACGGTGCTGTAGTCTGGTGGAAGAGAGCCCTGACTACGGAGGGAAAATCTTTGTGAGGCAAGGTACAGAGAATATGCCCTCCGATCATCTTCCAAAGGAGATCTCATGCGGCCGCCTTTTTCAGGCCGAAACATGGAGCAGAGAGGAGTGACACTCTAATTTCGCTAGGCTGCACCCACAGACCATAAAATGGTATACTGACGGCTCTAAAACAACCGAAGGTTCAGGAGCAGGAGAGGTTGGCCCGGCGCATAGGATACCCATACCTATGGGGCACCACACCACAGTATTCCAAGCAGAGGTTTACGCAATAGCAACCTGCACTGATCTCTGTTTACGTGCTAACTACGCTAACAAAATACAGCACAGCATCGATTATCCCGACTTTCGTTTATCCAAACCACCCTTGTCAAAATTAGTTCGGATAATCGACGCTCTACTGTAATAGCAATCATCTCAGACAGCCAAGCGGCTATTAAGACACTCAATAAGCACACCATCACGTCAAGAGTCAGTCGTTCAGTGTTGCCTGAGCAAATAACAGATTGACACTCTTCTGGGTCCCAGGTCATACACGCATCACAGGGAACGAACAGGCGGATGAGTTGGCACGCATGGCCGCAGCTATCCACGTCTACGGACCAGAACCTTTTTGTACCATATCTACATGTATAGTAAAAAGATTAATCAAAGACCAGGAACGACTTAAGGCTTCTGAGCACTGGAACAAACTACCCGGGCTCAGGCAATCCAAAATGTTCATAGCAGGATATTCCCATAAAAGAGCGGCTGAGTTGCTTCAGCTAAGCAGAAATAAAGTGTGCACCACATGTGGGATTCTCACAGGCCACTCCTGCCTGAGATCACATCTGCGCACAATGAGGCTCTTGCAGGACGCGAGCTGTCGATTCTGCGAAAAAGATGACGAGACCTCATTCCACGTCCTTAGCGAATGTGATGCTCTGGCCCGACGCCGCTGGATACAATTCGGAGTGGCTTATCCAGACACAGACGACATAGCTTCTATGTTAATTAGCAACCTCGATTCATTTCTTAGCACGATCAACCTTTTATCGAATAATAAAATATTTCCCTTCTGGGGTAATTATTAAACACCAATATATTGAAATAAAATAAACAGCAGTTTAGGGCGGACTCCATGGAACATTGGGATTGGGATTTTATTAACACCACTTTTGTTACAGTGTATTATTGACCGTTGTTGGACTCCTCCCGAAAGCAAATCCTAGTTACGTCTCTGTTGTTATATACCTACCTTACCTTACTTCTTTGCTCCTTGTGCATCTGTTTAATTCAAATTAATTTATTCCATCAAATTTAAATTTGAAAAATTTATTTTTTTTACAGTCCTACGTTATAAGTCTTAAAGTACATTATTGTGTTCTTAGTCTACACTATGTGACCTGAGTGGTTGCCTGAGTCGGTGACGTGGGTTCCGCTGAGAAACCAATATCAAATTGAATTAAGAATATCAGATAGGTGGCTGTCGCAGATAGCAATGAAACAATCATACTTCGATCCATGACAAACAGTCCTGTGGCATTTAGACGTACTTCCTTGAAGATAAGTTGATACGTGTAGAGTTCAATCTGAAATGAGAAAAATTCGAAATTTTTAGGATTTGAATAACTGCAATTTTGTAGGATTTTATTAAGATATTTGATTTAAAATGTTAAAGTCAGTTTTCGGAAGACACGTCCGAGTCCGAGTCCGAGCATGAAATAAATCATTGTCCGAAGCTAGTCCAATCCCTTAGAGAAAGCATAGCAAGCATTGCATGCTTTCGTCCAGAGTGGCTATGTGATCACACAACCCATATGTGTTTGACTCCGAATTTATTACAGTAAACTCCACAAATTATTTCAAATGTCAAAATATTGTCGATGCAATTGTTAACCCTTCAGTCGCCGCCTACGAGCTATTATGCCTGAGGTTTAGCTAAATCTTCTGTAAAATTAATTTTATTTTTTTAAGAGGTCTAATTTTAGGTCTAGACACAGTTTATATACTATATCTTACGATGATGCGCCGCTTTTTTCGTTTCTTTAGACATACACTCCCAATCAATAGGATAATTCCACTTGTAAAATGTCTGTATCTCGGTAAGTGATAACGGTATTTTCTTAAAACTTGGTGACAATATTTTCAGTATCCGGCTTGTTCTTTGCATAACATAAGGTCTCAAATCCGGAGTTCCGTTAGGATTTTCTTACGATAATTCTTAAAAACAATAAAAATAGTGAAGTCAATAGGATAGTTCCAGTGGAAATAAAACATCAAATAACGGTACAAAAGGTAATTTTACTTTGAAAAATGTAGCTGGTAATAAGTATTATTTAAGTAATTTAAGCTCAAAAACTTAATATGTGATAGAATTGTATAGGTTTTAACGGTAAATTAAATTAATTTCGCCCCAAGCACCTCTAAACGTTAGCAGAAGATCTTCAGTGTACTTTAACTATCGTCTACAGGCACGTAACTAGAGGACATCCAAGGGGGGGGGGGGTTGGTCAATTGGTATACATGTTGGGAGGAATGCCTAAGAGGGCAGTGGTATGATAAGGCGGTGTGATAAGGAACTTTCTTATACGGGAAGGAGAGATGGGCGGATTAGCCCGCGTATTTAGCTTTGCTTAATTGTTTTCCTTCTATATATAAAAATGCTAACTTCGGAAATGGAAAAATCTGATGAATGTTCTGATTGGCTACGATGAATCCCGAATGTCGATAAGTATAGCATGCAAGCAAGAACGAAAAGCAGTCAGTCAGTGCTGCGAGCGCGCAGCGCGAGCACGTCTGCTCATAGCCGGAGCAGACGTTGGATGTGGCAGGGCAGGGACTGGGGGCGTGGGGGTAGGGGTTGACGAGCGTAGCGAGCAGGGGGCGAAGCCCCCTAGTTATATTAAACTATCTAATTTGTCGTTATTTTCCTAGATGAGTAGAGTTAAGTTTCAAGAAACCTGCAGATTGGTAGGTTTCAAACAGAATTTTACCCTCTTTTAGGCACTGCTCCGATAATTGTTTGTCATCTGTAACAAGCCCTTTCCCTGGAGAATTGAAGAAAAGCATGGTAACACAGTGCGATGAGCAGTGAGCCGTTCTTGAATTTCAACTGTTGCTAAAGACAGAAATGGCAAATACACTGATCGTCTGTAAAAATCTTCAGCGTTATCAGCTGGGACGTTGTTTCTGTGCGTCTGACGACCGGTCATTCGTAGCATGTAATTTCTAAGCCATATATGGCGCAGAGAGATTGAACTTTATTGAAAATTTGGCTGAAGCTTGTGATCGCATTGGCTCGCATTCTCTGCAAGGTTGCTACGGCACCTTCTACAATCAGCAGGGACTTGCTGAGATCAATAGTTTTCGATTGCAGCTCCGATTTATTGGTTGACATACAGCGAAAATAGAAACGGTACATCGGAACGCAACGAGAAAAGGGAGAGAAGAATTATATTTGGAGTTGGCATCGGCAGCAGTTTCCGAATTATCCCATTCCCTTATCACCGACAGCGAGGTCAAGGTGGAAGGCGAACTGGTCCCAGAAACGCGTAATTGACGTGTGCCTTTCAATAAATTTTATGGAATTATATGATAAGTCGTCGAACTCGAGATTCGCCATCAGTAGCTTTTTGAAGGTTTTTTTTTCGTTTCGGGGTCTTCAAGAAGACTTGAATAGAATTATGGCTGATTTCCCTGATGTCACATGCACTGGATTCAGCTAAATTAACACTACGAGACTCACAATGTAAGTAAATATAGAGCTAGAGGGGCTTCTGCAAGTTGCTTGTCGAATGACTGTGCGCCCCTGAATTTCCCTTTCATATTACTCTCACCATAATAAACTTGCCCGCACATATTTCGAGTTTCTATACCTTCATCCCTGAGACCCTTAACAATTGCAGCACCAAGCCTTTCCCATACATATTCCTAACATCAATAAACGCTAAAAATTCTTTATCCAAATTATTTTCAAAAACATATGTAACACATAAGGTAAGCTGCTCAACACCACTTCTGTCGGTTGTCTCATCAGCAAAGACTGTAAAGGCTCCTACCTTGTTAACCTTATCAACTATTTTAGCAGTAATTATAGAGAAAAACTCACTAATTATAACATTCTGAACTTTTGGACTAGTATACATAGTATTCATTCAGCTGGTTTTCCAGCAGAGTGTCGCCAGATTTGCAAGCATAGCGGAGAAGTGCCCTAAAATTCCCGACTCTCTGTTTCGGTGCATTATATCGTTCCTCTTCTCTTAGTACAGCGTCGGAACCCTGATGGCCACGAAGGGATAACCCACGCTCTCCACAGAATATTTTAGTATAGTGATTTTAGTTGAAAAAATTATTGTTGAAAATGGCAATACTGTTCCTATACTTTATATAATGTATTTACCATTCTATGTAATCTAGAAACTAGCCTATACAGTTAGCACAGAGGCTAAGTCTAAGTCTTCTTATCACTATTATCATTGTATTACTCACTATCACTTGAACTCTCATAGAATAAAGACTTGTATAGCAGAAGAAACAGTTCTATTCCTCATTCTTAGTGTAACAAAGGTTATGGGCCCAGATGTCCATTTCGAAAAATTAGAAAAGTGTTTTTTATCGGTTGTGTAATAATTATACATTTCACGAAATGGATTCAAGTCTATATCAAATAGAAAAACTGAACGATGAAAATTTTGACTGTTGGAGAATTCAAGTGAAGTCGGTCTTAGTGCACAGTGACTTGTGGGACTATGTGTCCGGGAAGACAGAGCCACCAGAAGACCCCATTCAATTATCCTCGTTCAACTCGAAAGTCGAAAAGGCGTTAGCGACGATTACGCTGTGTGTCCAGTCGTCGCAGCTTATTCACATCAAGGCGTGTAAAACTGCAGCGGAGGCGTGGAAGCAACTTGAGGAGGTGCACAGCCCACGTGGTCCTGCGAGGAAAGTTACGATATTCAAGCAACTCCTTAACCTTAAAATGGTAAACGTTCCAATGTCTGACCATCTTAATAGTTTTTTCAATTTAAAGGAAAAATTGAGTGAATTGGGAGTCACATTGCAAGACGAGCTGTTGGCTATTCTATTGCTATCGAGTCTTCCTGAAAGCTACGAAAATTTTGTGGTTGCAATAGAAACGCGGGATTCGCTGCCGGATACAACTACGCTGAAGACAAAACTTCTCGAAGAGTCTAAACGCCGCGATGATGGTCCATCTCAATTATCAGGTGATTCTGTATTTTTACAAAAGGGTCGAAACTCATCGAAGATGCCGCAGAATAGAAATTGCTACGGATGTGGCAAAAAGGGGCACTATATAAGTGAATGCAAAGCATCGAAGAAGAAGAAGAATTTAAGCTTCTCTGCAAAATCAGAGCACACTTTCTCAATGTTGAATTCCACTAGTCTTCGTGACGTAGCCTTGCATAAGGGGATGTGGGTGCTGGATAGCGGAGCTACCTCACATTTATGTTGTGATGAAAATATGTTCATCAATATGAGGAAACATACAGAAAAGTTAGAATTGGCTGGCGATAATTATATAAATTCTACTGGAATTGGTGACGTCAGGATTGAAACGGAGCGTAGCATAATAACGTTGAAGCAAGTTCTATTTGTTCCTTCATTGAAATGCAATTTCTTATCAGTTAGTAAGGTTGCAACAGCATATAAAATTACTTTCGTTGCTGATAGTGCTATTATCGAAAATTCTAATGGTGTTGCATTAAAAACAAGAAGAATCGGTGATCTGTATATTTATGAGTGCCAATACGAAAAACTGTTTACAATAAACACTCAAAATTTTGATTTGTGGCATCGTCGGTTCGGTCACTTAAACGGGGACAGTTTAATCAAATTAGATAAATTTGACATGGTTCGCGGCATGAGGTTAAATAGTAACGAGAATTTATCGAAAGACTGTGTTGTTTGTGCAAAAGCTAAAATTTCTCAGAAACCATTTAGTAAATGTGAAAAACAAACTCAAAACATTCTGGAGATAGTTCATACGGACATATGCGGTCCAATGAAAGTGGCGACTAGCGGAGGCGCAAGGTACTTTATCCTTTTTATTGATGACTTTTCCCGAAAAATGTTTGTATACTTCTTAAAGAATAAAAGTGATGCATTCGAGACATTTAAGAACTTTAAAGCAGAGGTTGAAACCGAAACGTCGCGTAAAATAAAAATTCTGCGTAGTGACAACGGTCGAGAGTATTTAAGCTCAAATTTCCAAAATTTTCTTAGGCAACAAGGCATCAAACATCAACGCACAGTTGAATACACTCCCCAGCAAAACGGAGTTGCTGAGCGTGCTAATCGGACGCTTGTGGAAATGGCACGCTGTTTGCTTCTACAGTCGAAACTACCCGAATCGCTTTGGGGTGAAGCAGTTGCGACTGCTGTTTATCTAAGGAATCGCTCTCCTACTACATCTGTGAAAGGCATGACTCCTTATGAAGCTTGGTCTGGAAGAAAGCCAAATGTTTCACATTTAAAAGCGTTTGGATCAAAGGCAATCATGCTGAATAAACGTCCCGGCCAGTCTAAATTCATGCCGAAAGGGATTGAGTGTTACTTAGTTGGCTATTGCTTGGAATCAAAGGCATATCGTCTTTATGATCCAAAGATTCGAAAAATTTATAAGAGTCGCGATGTAAAGTTTATTGAAAGCGAAAAGGTAAGCCAACCGAAAGAGGATGTTAATCAGGAAAGAACGCCGGACTATGTTCTATTTGAGTTTATTGACCATAGCGAAGCCAATGATCCGGTAAAGATCCAGACTGAAGCGACTACCGTTAAGGAAGTAGATGTTCCAGTGAAGATGCAGTGTGAAGCGGAAGATAGCATAGCTATAGATAAGGTCAATGTCGAGACAAGCAGTTTGGAAAGTGAAGAAGAGCCTTCATCCGCCGAATATCCCTTATCTAAGGTGCTACGATCTGGACGCCAAATTATCAACGATCTTTTCTTCATTGGAAAATCTTGTACCCGAAATCCACAATCAACAAGTGAAGCATTAAGCGGCCACAATAGGAATGAATGGCGGAAAGCAATGGAGTCTGAGTATATGTCGTTGAAGCAGAACAATACATGGGATCTCGTAGATTTGCCCTCAAAACGTCGTCCCATTAAATGTAAGTGGCTGGTGGCTAAAGGGTGTAGCCAAAGATTCGGGGTGGACTACAACGACACGTATTCGCCTGTCGTTCGATATTCCACGATACGTCTTATATTAGCATTGGCAGCACAATATGATTGGCATATCCATCAGTTGGATGTCATCACCGCTTATTTGAACGGAGAATTAGAAGAAACTATCTTTATGGAGCAGCCCGAATATTTCATAGATGAAAAGTTTCCAGAGAAAGTTTGCAAGCTGAATAAAGCCCTTTATGGCTTGAAGCAGTCCGGGAGGCAATGGAACTCCAAGCTAGATAACGCGTTGAAAAAGATAGGATTTCATCGATGTCAAGTTGATACATGCGTATACCTTTTGCGTGTAAATACCCATACAGTAATTGCAGCAGTATACGTTGATGATTTTCTTTTGGCATCATCTGATATTCAAAGTTTGGAATCAATCAAGTTCCAGATTGCATGCGAATTCGAAATCGTCGACAGAGGACGTATTGATCATTTCCTTGGGATGGATATTTCCCAGACGGACGGAGTCATCTCCTTATCAAATGAATCTTTCATTAAAAATCTGCTAATTGAATTCGATTTTTCAGAAGCCAGAAGTGTCAGTACCCCATTGGACCCCGGGTGCAAGTTGTCGAAATGTACGGATTGTCCGAATTGTAAAAGTTTTGACAAGAAGGTGTACCAATCTCTAATAGGATCCCTTATGTACCTGGGAATGACTACAAGGCCGGATATATTACATTCTGCAAGTAAACTGGCGCAGTTCAATCAGAGCCCGCACTTAGAGCATTTCAATGCCGCCAAACATGTATTGAGGTACTTACATCATACTGCTCATATAAAGTTGTTTTTTAGAAAATCGGAAGTTATCTTGCGTGGTTTCGCTGATGCTGATTGGGGTTCGAGTAGTTGCGATCGAAAATCGTATACCGGATTCGTATTTTTCATTGGCGATGCCGCGATTACATGGGAGTCAAAGAAGCAACCATCTGTGGCACTCAGCAGTACCGAAGCGGAATATATGGCGCTTTGTGCCGCTTCAAAGGAGGCAGTTTACCTGCGGCAACTACTTGCTGAAATAGGTTTTCCGGAGCTAACCGCAGAGCCAACAACTTTATACGGCGATAACCTAAGTGCACAAAATTTAGTCAATAATCCAATGTTCCATTCAAAAACTAAACATATTGATATAAGAATTCATTACATCAGAGAGATTTATCAAAAAAAGTTAATCAATTTAAAATTTTTGTCAACTACTGAGATGATTGCAGATATTTTTACTAAAAATGTAAATAATATTAAACATAGTAACTTTTGCAAAAGCCTAGGGCTTCTTTAAATTTATGAATTGTATACATTAAACTTGAATTGAGAAACAGTTTTGAGAGAGCGTGTTGAAAATGGCAATACTGTTCCTATACTTTATATAATGTATTTACCATTCTATGTAATCTAGAAACTAGCCTATACAGTTAGCACAGAGGCTAAGTCTAAGTCTTCTTATCACTATTATCATTGTATTACTCACTATCACTTGAACTCTCATAGAATAAAGACTTGTATAGCAGAAGAAACAGTTCTATTCCTCATTCTTAGTGTAACAATTATGAAACCCAAATATCCAAAAAACGACTATAATTAATTGTTATAGTGACGATCGAACAGATAAATATTGTTTTTCTATTTTAGATGGGTTCTAAAGAGAAGAAAATGTGCAATTTGTCAGATTTGTTTGTTGAGAAGTTGCATAGAAAATGTCGGTAATTTTAAGAATTATATTATCCAGAATATTTTTGTAAGAATGGACGTTGTGAATACCCCTAATTTCCATAAGCTCAATAGTTCCATACCCAGATATTCAACCCCATACATCGATATTTCTTACGCTGAGTGATGTGTCTACAAAGTTAATTTCTTTTTGTTTAAATCGTGGAAATAATACCTAAATCCATCTGAACCGAAACGTTTTAATCTTTTCCGTCAGTAAAAATAACGTGTTTCATAACGTGGGTTTAATATCGTGGTATGAAACTATTGAGCTTTTTTAAATTAGGGGTGTTCGGAGTACCCAGGCTTTTAAAGATATTCTTCCCAATGTATTGCCTAAAACTTCCGAAATTTTCCATGCCATTCCTATAAGATTTCAACAAGATAATGACACTAATTATGATGCAAGGCTTATAAAAGATTGGTTTCAAGACTAACTAATCAAGGTTATGGAAAGACCTTCATACCTCCTAGATCTAAATATCATCAAAAATATGTTGGAATGAAAGACAAGGAAGATCTATACCGTTAGACGATAGTTTAAGAACATTGAAGCTCTTTGGCGAACGTTCAGAGGAGCTTGGGACGAAATACGCTTAATTTACCGTTAAAACCTATACAATTCTATCCCAGATTAACTTTTTGAGCTCAAATTGCTTAAATAAAGTTCTACTTACCAGATACATTTTTCGAAGTTAAATTATCCTTTCGTACCGTTATTTGCAATGGCGCCGGAACAGGGGGGCAGCGGGGGCAACTGCCCCCTCAATATTTTGGCTAAAGGGGCAATAAGTAGGTACTACATATATTGCACTATATTAAAAATTAAGAATAAATTTATTTTATATTTTTATACATATACAATGTACATATTCAATATATTTTATTCTTGTGCAGAAATGTCAAACTCGCGGTCTGCGGGCCGCATACGACGCATCACGTAGTTTTGTGCGGCCCGCGGCCAGGTCGAAGAGACACAATGTATCGGCACAAAAGCGCTATAATTAAATATTGGTGTTGAACTAAAGTCTATGAAATTTACTATAACACATAACAATAAATGTTTGTCTGTTTTTAGCCACCTTAATATCCGAAATTTGTGTATGTTAGCGATCAATTTAGGCTCTC
Organism: Microchrysa polita; assembly: GCA_949715475.1. NCBI lineage: Eukaryota > Metazoa > Arthropoda > Insecta > Diptera > Stratiomyidae > Microchrysa > Microchrysa polita. The sequence continues at coordinate 140,524,071 of OX454415.1, read as the reverse complement.
AAGGGTATTTTGGACTACCTATAGATTTATTTTTATTTACTGTGCTATAGTGTTTTGATCAGCTGTCCGAAATAAACTCTCAGAGAGTGATTAATTGACCATTTTCTAAGGAGTGTAAAATTGTTTGAAGAACATTTTCAAAATATTTCCAGTTTCTCTATTTAAGGTAGCTCAATTTTTCCATGTTCCGAGGTTGTTAGTGACTGAGATTTATATTCATTTTTAAAAAGTGATATTCTGTGTTGCAATCTTGAAATAATCAATGTTTTCAAAATTTTTTCTGCTGCGGACCGCTCAATCTGGAAGAAACTGATATTTGGTCCGTCCAGGATTTGAGTTTGAAACTCCTGTTCTAGTGGATATTCGTTTTTTCATGATGGAATATCTGGTTCGCGAAAGTTGCATACGTGCATCTAGTGCATGTATGAGTATGTACATGATCATTTCATTGTCATTTCTTCTTCGTTAACAAGAGTAGGTACCTCAAACTAACGACAAAGCCAACGATAGTGAAACTATTGACCGTTGATCAACGAAAACGAGGAAGTTTTTCATTCTCCTTGTCAGAAAACCGTGCCGATGGTAGAGAATCTCACAGTAAAATTGGGCTGCTATGCTCGATTTCGATATTGTTGAATATGCCGGGAACTTCACCTACATGTTGCGCCGAAATTGCTGATCAGTTTCGAAGTTAATACGAGTACGGCTAGAAAGGTAGTTCAGTACTTTACGACGTCTACATGGCTACATTCAACAATGAAACAAAAACGTCTAACACATCTAATCCTTCTCCATGTTCACAGGGATCGAACAGAGAATTTAGATCCCTCAAAAATCATGAAGGAATTCGTTTCCCAAGGAAACCAGAAAACAACCTTTTGCAAAATCGTTTAATCTTTAATTTTAAAAAACTATTTTATATAAAATAAAGAATATGTTTATACTCTTCAACACTTCGGAATTACAATTGGATCAAAATGGGTTACAAAAAGAAACTTAAAGGTTAGTCTCATATTGAAGACTATTCTAGGTGGTTTCTGATCGCTGTTGTTCCCTAATATTTTTCATAATTACTTTTTGGTATCGTTTCACAGGATATTAAAGTTCTAGAGCTAGAGGTCCGGTATATGGTGACCGCTTAATTTAATATGAATTTGAGAAAAAAAATCTTGCCCCCCAATAAAAAATTCGTTCCGGCGCTGGTTATTTGATGTTTTATTTCCACTGGAACTATCCTATTGACTTCACCATTTGTATACTGTTTTTAAGAATTCTGGTAAGAAAATCTTAACGGGACTCCGGATTTGAGACCTTCTATTATTGAAAGAACAAGCAGGCTACTGAAAATATTGTCACCAATTTTGAAGAAAATACCGTTATCACTTACCGAGATACAGCCATTTTTCAAGTGGAACTATCTTATTTAGTCTAAGAAAAATGGCATATTTGGTCGGCGAAAATCCTACATCGGAAATTTTTTTGGATTATGTTTGGGAATGGTCCCCAGATTATGGCATTAAAAGTCCCAACCGATCGGGGGTCCGCAACCTAAAAAAAAGGGGGGAAAGGGGGGATTTTTTCGGTTTCTTGCGATTATTTCAACAACAGTAAGAGATACAGAAAAAATGTCTGAGAACGAAAAAAACTACATAAAATTATCTTTGCAATGATATATAACACATGAGAGTTTAATTGAATATTTCGGCGTTAGAATAGAACATAAATTAGAATATTTTCATTTTAGACCTTTTTTAAAAGCTCCATAACTTTTGAAAGAACGCTAGCTCAGCCGTAAAATTTTGTATAAGTATTAACAACAAGTTTAAGATAATTTTAACGTAAACATTGAGTCGCTCCGGGCAAGGACCTCCATTATCCCCCCATTTAAATTTTTCAAAACGGCATATCCATAACTCCCTCGAAAATTGGAGCAGAGTGCTAAATTTTGGTTTGTTGCGATTGGAGGTCATAGTCACCCCAACCACCAAAAATCAGCTCATTCGGATAAAAACTAAGGGTATCTCCCATACAAAGTGACCCATCAGGAGTTTGTTCTACGTACTACTCATTTTATAAACTGTAGAACAAAGTTGTCATGGGTCACTTTGTATGGGAGGTACCCTTAGTTTTTATCCGAATGAGCTGATTTTTGGTGGGTGGGGTGACTATGACCTCGTATCACAACAAACCAAAATTTAGCACTCTGCTCCAATTTTGGGGGGAGTTATGGATATGCCGTTTTGAAAAATTTAAATGGGGGGATAATGGAGGTCCTTGCCCGGAGCGACTCAATGTTTACGTTAAAATTATCTTAAGCTTGTTGTTAATACTTATACAAAATTTTACGGCTGAACTAGCGTTCTTTCAAAAGTTATGGAGCTTTTAAAAAAGGTCTAAAATGAAAATATTCTAATTTATGTTCTATTCTAACGCCGAAATATTCAATTAAACTCTAATGTGTTATATATCATTGCAAAGATAATTTTATGTAGTTTTTTTCGTGGTCAGACCATTTTTCTGTATCACTTACCGTTTTTAAAATAATCGCACAAAACCGAAAAAAGGCCCCTCTTTCCCCCCTTTTTTTAAGGTTGCGGACCCCCGATCGGTTGGGACTTTCTATGCCATCATCTCGGGACCATCCCCAACCATAATCAAAAAAAAATTCCGATGTAGGATTTTTGCCGTTCGATGGCCATATTTTGGTCCAATTTTCTTAGACTAATTGATTGGGAGTGTATGTAGTTTATATTTCGCCGAACGATTGATCGCATTTGTGACCGCCAGCCCCTTGTAAATATATGGAAAGGGATGGAAAATATTGTTGAACGATATTTTTCATCAAGATATAGTACCAATGGTCTGTCTAGGTCTATGTGCCAATCGAAGGGTTAATTATCACGTTGGCATTTTGAGAGAGTAATAAATATTACGTGGTTATTATATTCTCAATTGTAAACAAAAATTTGTCATTGAATTAAATTTTTGTTTAGATGTGTGAACTGCGATAGTTTGAAAACGGTGTCATTTTTATTTTCTGATACCCACTCTGGACTAACGCATGCTATGCTTTCCCTAAGTCCATTCCATCGATATGAATAACTAGAATTCGAAACTTACACTTCGATCCAAATGAGCATTACCATAGACAGCTTCAAACTCTCCATATAAACAATTCCACCCACCCATGGATCCTTCATTTACCAACGATGCCGTATAGAACATTATGAATATGTCTACTAAATTCCACGAAGTAATCAGCAAATATCCGAATGTCATCAGGAAGAAATCGTTTGCATGGATTAAGACATGATAAAATTGAAACAATCTTATAACATTATTGATAAATAAAAATATAAGCATTCCTAACGCTTGCATGCCGAATATTTTCTCCGTTTTAAAAAGATTGCTTGTCAATCTAGAGTGCAATATTGTATATTTATCAATTGCAGCACTAACTTCGCAACAATTCGATAAAATAATATTTATGGAATTATTGACTTTATTTTTGGCAGCTCTCTTTTCCCTTAATTCAACCAGAACGGCTAAAACACTATCATTTATCGAGTCATAAAACAGTCGAACCGAAATATTTCTCAACGACCACATGCCAACCATTATAAAGATTCCACTGTACGAATAAATGATTGGAATGTTTACTAGAAAATATTTTATATTCTGATAAAATCCACTTTGTATCAGGAACAATCCAACAAGGATCTGAGTAAGTGGAAACAGAGTTTTTAGTAAAATCACTTTATACGCAACGCCCAATCGACTATTGTTGTATTTATCCTTTTTCAGAATATCAAAAAGTTCACAATTTCTGTTGAAAACATCAATTGAATTTTGTTGCATTCGCATTCGTCCGAGAAAGGATATACTGAACATTCCGTATAGTGTGAAAAATTGAACGTATATTGCAGTGCCCAACACTGCATTCAACTTGTACGGGAAATTTCGATAGGTGGCTACAATGCACACTGGAGTTGTCACCAAAAGGATAATATTCAGGATCACGGAATAAATGCCACCTATGCGAGAGTGCTCAAATTTTAAGGTAGTGGTATTGAATGTGTACGGGAAGAGACCTATGACTTTAGCGAATATGTAAAATGATTTTAAACACGTGACAGTTATTCGATCCATTTGAATGAATAGTTCAATACTAATATGAAAATAAGGATGTCACAGTGCGAGCAATATCTAATTTTTACAATTAGCTAATGTAGATTTGATGATAGTCAATTAGAGTGGTATATAGCTCAGTATGAGTTGAGTATGTAATTGCATCATTTATTTAAAATGTGCAGTAATAAAATAACATTAGCTTCGCGTTCATTTGAAAAGAATGGGAAAACGCTTTATCGTTGATGCGAGAGAAAATTAGGACTCCAAAGTTCCACCGAATCCAGCAAAGTATTTTTTTCGGATGATTGACTTTACCATAAATAAATTTACGTGCAAATGTAGGGATTTTATAAATTGATCATTATTTAATGGTGTCGGCCGAAAAATCCTTTTCTGCATCCGTTTTTGTTTTTATGGAATAATATCCTTATGATGCCGCAATATAACATAAATATTTACTTACACTTCTATCCAGATGAACATTACCGTATGTAGCTTCAAATTCACTGTACAAACTGCTCCATCCTCCCATTGATCCTTCATTCACCAACGAGGCCGTGTAGAACATGACAAACATGTCAATGAAATTCCACGCAGTATATAAAGCATAACCGAATATCGTCCACCACATTTTCTTGGCTATGATATGATACAGCTCAAACAATCTTATTGTATTATCGATAAACAAAAATACTAGCATTATTAAAGATACAGCCCGCATTAGTTCTTCCGTTTCAAGGAAATTCCGGTATAAGTTAGACATAAGTCTAACCAATTCATCAATTGAAGCACTAATCTGGCAAGTGTTCGAAAGGATAATGTTGGCAGACATTTTTATACTTTTCTTGGTCGCTTTTTTCTTTTGGAGATCTCCTAATATTTTTGAAAATCTACGATTGATCGTGTCATAGAACAATCGAAAACTCATATTTCTCAAACACCACATGCTAATTAAAGTGCAAACTCCATAGTAGGCGTGCAGAATCGCCCAAAGTGCTAAGCATTTTCGCAAAGTACTATATAATCCTTGAAATATTTGAAATAAAACTATTATAATCTGGCTGAGTGGTATAAGAGTTTTGATTAAAATTATCTTATACCCCACTCCCATCAAACTCGATCGATCGTTAAATTCATAATATTTCAAAATTTCAAACAATTTACTGTTTTCATTAAAAATATCCGTTACATCATTCCGAATGACCATTCGACCCAAGAATGACAAGCCGCAGATTGCATACAATATGAAAAACTGAACATGTAGAGCAACGCTTAAGACTAGAGTAGGCTTGTACGGAAAAAACTCAGATATGCTGAAAGCGGCTAACATCAATGCTGATAAAATTACAATATTTAAGAGAATGGTATAAACGCGAAAGGCTCGTGAGTCTTTAAATTGCAGCGTAGAGACGTTGAAATTGTAAGGAAACAGCCCAAAATATTTGGCCAGAGAATACACAGCCACAATGCACGTAAATGTGGTTCGATCCATAACTATCTTTAAATTTCACTCTTATACGGTCTGAATGTAATTCATACTGAACGTTTAAAAGTGGTATAATTTCAGGACATGCGTTCCCCAAACATTGCTAATCAACTAATGCGTATTAAATGTATATAATGTATAGTTCCTAAATAATAATTTCACAGTACGAGTAATTCAATCAATCAATTGCAGGTATCCCTCGACTTAGAACGCTTCGACATAAGACATTTCGACTTACAACGCATGAACAATTAAGGCCACTATTCGACTTACAACGTTTTTTGTTTCGACTTACAACGCAATTTCCAAAACAACAAACAAAAGGACTTTCTGCATAATATTATTGATCCTTGGCCTGTTTTTTCCAATCCTTAAGTCGAATTACATAACATAATTATTTACGATTTCTCCCATTCTGCTAAAATGTTTGACTTGCTTCACGAAATTTCTTTTTAAAAGGAAAATATCCAACGCACCTTTCTAAACAATTGGCGGATTTTGTAGATGTACGAGTATTACAATAACATTACGGTGGTTGCATTTTTACTTGATGAAACGTGAAACCCCGGTAGAAAAAAGGTACCAATTTTTTCCTAGCACATACAGTACCTTTTTCTCTGCCCAGCTCTTTTGTCACGGGCTGATTTTTGCCGGATTTTTTCTTTTCTTGGAAATAAATGTCAGCTTCCACCCTGGAAAAAAGAATCAAGTACGCTCAGCCCTCCAGATTCCATAGAATCATTAGAATCAAAACTTCGTGATGAGTTAGAGGTGATTAATAACGAAATCCTCTAGATTGGCAGAAAAATAGGTTTTGATAAATTAGATGAAAATGATATTTCTGAGCCATACAAGATTAATCGAAAATTGCTGCAAAAATAACATACCTTTTCACAACAAAAATATCTGGACTTTTCAACACATTGTAAGGGCTTTGGAAATATTAGACCTCAACGCAGACACTGAAAGTTAAGAAAGGGACACTTTTTCTTTGAAAGCAGCTATGCATGTTGAAAATTTTGAACGGCCTTATTTTTCATTCAATATAATATTGGTCCCTGTGGCTCACTTGGTTGAGTCGCACTCTACGATGCTAGTAATCTGGAGGTCCGGAGATCGAATCTCGATGTGGTCCAAAATTTCCGTACATATGCGGATAGGAAGTATACAGTGCTTGCAAATTGCAAAATTATATACACTCAGAAATGATATGAATTGTTACGTTGATTCTAAATCGCCTATAAACGGCTGAGTTAACGCACCATGGCCCCACATGGGACTATACGGTGAGATGAGTTTACTTATTGTAATAAGTTAAAATATGCGTAATTCGTGCAGTTTATTAAAATTTTAATAAACTACGGATTTTGTAGTTGCCGGGATCGAAAAACATTAAGGTGCTGGTGTTGTGTTGCCTCCAATTGATCCACGAAAAATTAAAAACGAGACCGAGGCTAATTTCGGGCGCGGCCGAAATTTGAATACCCTTCACTCTCCTCGGGCTAAAAGTTTCTTGGGGCGGACCTATGACTTGTGTTCAATCCTTCCCCATTCTTGTCCTTCTGTTTTCGCATAATATTTGATATCGATAAATTCTGTCGCGTCGACAAAACAATATTTGTGTGAGGTTTGGTTGGAATAAGTGATAAAATAAAAATATTTACTCAGAAAACTTTATTGGGGGGATGCGGGAGAGTGGCCCTATAGTACGATTCCATTCGTTTACTTTTTTTGTTTGTTTTGACAAAGACGCATTAAGTTTTTTCTTGAAATTGGTGTAGAAAAAATGTTTCTTAGAGATCCAAAATAGGGGGGCTGGGTTTGTATGGTAGCCCCATGACTCCATAGTCCGATTGCATTCATTTTCATATAATGTCTTATGGCATCAATAGAAATGCACTTTTACGAGTTTTGGTTGAAAGTGAAAAAAGTTTTTCGTAGAAGAACTCAATTTGGGGGGTTGGGTTTCTATGACAGTCCCATAACCCATTGTCCGATTCCATTAATTTTTACATATGTTTTGTGGTATCAATAGAAATGCACTCTTAAGAGATTTGATTGAAATTGGTGCACAAATAAAAAAGTTTTTCTTTGAAAAACTCAATTTGGGGGCTGGGTTTGTATGACAGCCCCATGACCCCATAGTCCGATTCCATCCATTCTTACATATGTTTTGTGGCATCAATAGAAACACATTTGTGTGAAATTTGGTTGAAATTGATGCACAAATGAAAAAGTTTTTTCTTAGAAAAACTTAATTTGGGGGGTTAGGTTTGTATGGCAGCCCCATGACCCCATAGTCCGATTTGATCTGTTCTTATATATGTTTTGTGTTATCAATAGAAACTCATTTGTGTGAAATTTGGTTGAAATTGGGGCACGCATGAAAAAGTTTTTCTTAGAAAAACCAAATTGGGGGGGGGGGTTAGCTTTGTATGGCAGCCCCATGACCCCACGGTCCGATTCTACGAGTGAAGGGTATAATGAGGGTTAATGTTTCATATAATCAATATATTTCGGGCTTCGCCCATCATCAGAATCTTCGTAATCTAAAAAACATTAACAAATTATAATAATGTATTGTTAAATGACCGAAAAGTAATTTTTACCTAACTATCACGGAAGATTACACCATAAAACAAAAATTGTAAAAAACGCGCAAAACACAAAAATTACGTTTACATCAATGGTTGTCAAATTGACATAAATATCACAGATTTTGTCATGATGTCAAACAGAGATAAACATATATGTACATATTATTGGATATAGATGTAAAAATATCACAGGTGTTGGATTGCAGAAATTAAGGTACATTTACACTTACATAATAAATAAATAAATAAATTTCAAAGTAAATTATTTTTAATTAAGTTAATGTATGTGCTAGAATAGTGTTTTTTATAGCTCTTTTCATTGCACGTTTTTTCCTCATATTTGATGATTTGGTTAACTTCGTGGATTTGAAATTTGCCCTTATTGCGCTCATTTCTTAAAATTTGGGCATCAGCGAAGTTAAACGTATGCTGGTTAAGTATCGCGTGCTTTGCAAGAGCAGATAAATTATTATTATTATTATTATTATCTTTATTGCAGTAATCCAGTGGGTAAATTATTGTTACAATTCAATATACGGTAATTCTTTATGGTTACTTGCAACTCACATAAGCCAGAAGGGCTTGTGTGTGAGCGCTAAAGTTTCAAACGATTACGTAATAAAATTCATTAAATTAAAAGAGAAGAAAATACAATTATTTACATGATTATTACAACATTTATGAGTATAACGATTCCCAAACTTGTTGTGCAGCCAATTACGTTAAAATGTGTGTTAATTCATTATATATATTTTTTCGATTGTGAACAAACTTCTGCAAAATGTATTTAAAATTATGGGGTGTTAGCTGGATCTTTATATCTATCGGAAGCAAATTAAATGCTTTGGGTCCTTGGACAGATGCATGTGATTGTCTAACGAACTTTTTACATTTTTCTACTTTGAGACACTCATGGGCTTGACGACGTGTAGAATAGTTCATACAGAGCTTTGGAAATTTTCTGTGATTAAGGAACATATATTTGTACAGCGTAAACGTATACATCTGTCGGACGTTCATAACATTGAAGGTATCAAATGCTAAAGTGGTGGAAGAATATTTAGACACATTTAAACATATCTTCACCACCAAATTTTGAAGACTATTCAAAGGGAAGAGCTTAGCTGTGTATGTAGATCCCCAAGCAATAATACCATATTGCATGATACTTTGGAAAATCGCATAATATACTTGTCTCAAAATTTTTCGACTAATAATGTTTCTCAAAAGATAAAACATATATAAAGTTTTTCTCAATTTCTTACATATGGAATTTATATGATTTTCCCATTTTAAAAGATTGTCAATTACAGTTCCTAAATATTTAACATTTGTTTGACGTTGAATTATTATATTATTCACTCTGACAGGATTGTCTTTCCAAATTTAATATAATTTGTTTTTTCTAGGTTAAGCGACAATTTATGTCTTACTAGCCAATTGTATACCTTTGACATTCCTTCGTTAGCTAGTAATACTGTAGTATCCCAGCTCTTACTTTTGAATAATAATACAGTATCGTCTGCGAAAGAAACGATGTGGCCATTCATATTGGTCCTTAATTTACAAAGGTCATTAATATAGATGAGGAAAAGGATTGGACCCAGCACCGTTCCCTGAGGAACTCGACATTCAACTATTCTCTTAGAACTTATTTTGTCTCCAATACGAACCACTTGGGATCTATTTGACAAGTAGGATTTAAAAAATGATAGTGCTGTATTCTTAATTCCTAAGTTTTCCAGCTTTTTTAAAAGGTGCAGATGATTAACGGTATCGAAGGCTTTTCTTAGGTCAAGGAAAATCGCTAGAGGTTTCTCGTTTCTGTCCAAGGCAGCCGAAATAAACTCAGTGACGTCATAGAGTGCATCTTGAGTACTTAGTCCACTTCTGAACCCATATTGGCTTGAGTCTAGAATGTTGTTTTCAACAAGAAATTTATTAAGCCTGATCTTGACACTTTTTTCGAGAAGTTTAGCCACAGTGGATATTAAAGAAATTGGGCGATAGTTATTAGCTAGCATAACATCGCCATCTTTATAAAGTGGTATTACGACCGCACGCTTCAGCTTAGTAGGGAAAACACCACTTTTCAAACAACAGTTAAATATATGTGTAAGAGGTATTGTGATATAGTTTACTATCGACTTAAGGAACCGACTGCTAAAACCATCTATGCCGGGTGATTTATGGCAATCTAAGTTTTTAATATTTTGATGTAATTCTGTCACCGATATTGGAAAAAGATTGATAGAGCTATATGTTGAACCAATTTCGTTTTGGCAAATGTCTTCTGTGAATGTTGTTTCAAAAGTTTGTGATAATTTTTTCCCCACTGTAGTGAAGTATTCATTCATCACATTTGCTATTTCTTCATTATCTCTCACTACTACTCCATTACTTGCACAAATTTTTGAGATAACGTTGGGATTTTTCGTATTTTTCTGGGAGGTAATCTCATTAATTTTAACCCATAGTTTTCTGCCATTGTTCATCACTTTACTGACTTCTCGGGAATAATAAAGGTTTTTTGCAGAACGAATTATATAATTAAGTTTATTACGATACTCTTTATATTCAGCTAACAAATTGGTATCGCCTGGGTATTTTTTTTAACCAGTTTTGCAAGTCTGTCTCTTTTTCTAATGGAAAACACTATGCCTGGGGAGGCCCATGCTTTAACCGGTCGGAATTTGGCTTTCATTTTGTTTTCGGATACAGATGTAAAGAGGGAGTTTTCTATAACTTGGTCTAAAACGTCGAAAAGCATATTAATACCATTTTCCCCATTTTGGGTACACATTATAGGCGCCCAGTCAACAATACTTATATTTTGAGCTACATTTAAATAATCAATTTTTTTTATTTTTCTGTTATGAATGTTTTGTATGTTACCAATATTCATGTTTTTTAGCTGAATTTTCGCTAAAGTACTATAGTGGTCTGTTATATGTGTCTCCAGTATTCCCGGGAAAAATGGGATACCTTCATTAGTTTTCCAAAATATATGATCTATACACGTCAACTTAGCGTGTCCTACTCTCGTACCTCCCTCTAGATATTCAGAAAAACCATGGCTCATTGTCATTAGTACATCCAAATACTCGTTGCTAACATGAGACAGCCTATTGTTCATGATGTCTATATTTAAATCACCAACTATCATGTGATTCTTTAAATTTCGTTTCGTTGATAAAAAATTGTCAAGCGAAAATAAAAATGTGTTTGGGTTTAGACTGGGGGATCTATATACACCAGTGATACATATTTCGATATTGTTCACTGATATTAACAAATCTATAATGTTGGAATCATCTATTTGGTGGTTAAGACAGTTTACAGTGTGTTTTTCTTTCACATAAATAACTACACCGTCACATTTATTGTGTTTAGTACAAGAGTTAAACATTTGATATCCATCAATATTGAAACATTTGGTTTCCATCAACCAAGTTTCCGAAAGGACTATTACGTCAAATTTCACATTCAATTCATTAAGTAACAAACAAAGCTCATCATAATGTTTAGCCATACTTCTAATGTTCATGTGAAATACATTAAAAGCCTGACTGTCATTAAAAAAATATTTGCATTCTTGTGTACTGCACAACAACTTTGTCTCCGTTTTATCAAAATTATTCAAATAATTCATAGTGTCAGTCATTCAAAAAGTAAAAAAAAAGTGAAAATGTGCAACTAAATTTGAAATTTAAAAAAAAAAAAATGTAGTTAGGAAATAATACTTATTAGGTCTTTCTTTGATTTAACAGTCGTTGCTCTCGCACCTTCCTTCTTTTTGATGTAGATGTTTCCATTCTTCATCCAGATAAATTCGTAGCCCAGTGGTTTAAGTTTCGTTTTAGCCTCGTACAGTAATTGAGCAGTTGCTGTAGGTAAATACTCGTTTACATAAATTCGATCTTTCCCATTGTCATTTGTAATGCCTGCACCTTTCATCGCCGCTCGCACACACTGTCGATAACTACCCAGAAATTGATCTCGTGTAATTTTTCGGGTAAATCTGCAGATGATCGTGCCTGTACGAGAATTATTCGAATTCGTTGTTTCTGATGTCACTGACCTACGATATTGCCTGTGAACATCGCTAATGTCGCACTCATGGATTTCGATTCCAATTTTGCTCGCTACAGATTTGATAATAGCAGACAAATCTTCTGAGTTGTTGTTGAGCGGTTTTTTCGTATCATTTTGGTGTTGACTGATACGAGTACCTAATTTCTGGATAGTTTCTCCGATATACGTTCTATCACACATTTCACAGTCGATTTTATATACGACCCCGGACTTATCTTCTTTCGGGATTTTATCTTTCAAGTTTGCAAACATTTCTCCGTTTTTTTTGATGAGGACGCATTGCTAGTTTTAAATCCGGTGTGAAATATTTGCAAGATCTGGAGATGGAACTGCTAAGCCCTGGAATATATGTGAGAGACGAATAGTGTTGAGTGGTGGTATTCTCCGTGTCCGTATTTTCTGCCGTAGTCGTGTTGCCTTCAAAAACTCCCCTGACATTAACACATTAGAAAACATTTGGGGGTGGCTTGTTCGGGAGGTTTACAGTAGTGGTAAACAGTAAAACCCTAAAGAAGAGTTAATTCATGGAACTAAGACAGCTCGGTCTAAAATACCGCTATCCGTGCTGCATTCTTTACACAATTCCCTACCTTGAAGGCTTTATAAAATTCTAAATAAAAATGGCGGAAATACACACTATTAAATAACAAAAAATTCTCTTGTTTTTTTTTGTATTTCTCCTGCTCGACACTTTTTTGAAATATTTTTCAGCGAAAACATTAAGCATAACGGTAAAATCGTCCCTGAACCTAAGCAATTGTCGTAGTGGAAAAAGACTCTTTGAATGAAATCAATTACTGTAATTTCTTGAACCGGTAAACTTTTTTTTTACCGTTTCCTGGAAGGAAATATGTGTGAACCTAAGCATTTGTCGCGCAATGTATGTGGGCTTTCGAAACTGGAACAGGTCGCTACAATTGGAGTTCAACAATAAATACTCCAATCAATAGAGACGAAATAATAGGGGTTAGCGTGCAAAAATTGGGGACTTCTCAAATTTTTGATATGTTATAAAGACAGGTGAGGTAAGTTAAAACGCAAGTTTGCGTCACTTTTCCCCCCTGTGCTCCCGCCGCTATCTTCAGAAAAACATCTAAAATCGGCTCTTTTATCAGTTTGCGGTCTATAACTCCTTCCCAGTCCATTTGAGCACGAAATGTGCCGAGACAATCTTGTAAATCACAGAATTTCCTATAAATTTCATCTGACAAGCTTTACTCTACAATCAAAATTGGCAGAGTTATAGCGCAAAGAATATGCTAAAAATTCAAAAAATCATTACTAACAAATTTCAAAACATACTTTGAGAACTCTATACTAAAATGCATTTCGTGAAGAAACAGCCTAATTTCAACGTGCAAATGTCATAATAAACTGTAAAAATAACAAGTGTCAACACCACATTTTTTTTTACTCACGCTTCGATCCAGCTGAACATTACCATACGTAGCTTCAAACTCACTATACAAATTGTTCCATCCTCCGATTGATCCTTCATTCACCAACGACGCCGTGTAGAACATGACAAACATATCCATGAAATTCCATGCAGTATATACCAGATAGCCAAAACTCATCCAAAAATATTGATTTATCGCAATAATGTAATACAATTCAAACATTCTCATTATATTGTCCAGGAACAAAAATGTCAACATTCCCAAGGATTGAATTTTCATCATTCTCTCCACTTTCATAACATTCCTAGTTAGTGCCGCGTGCATGTAAATCATTTCATCAATTGAAGCACTTAACTGACAGTTATTGGAAAAAATAATATTGCTTGGTTTACAACATCGGAAGGCCTTCTTTTCTTTCATCCTTTGCATGATACTTAACACTCGATCATTAATGCAATCATAAAATAGTCGAAAAGTCATATTT